>CM055073.1:23528459-23552897 GCA_029204045.2 Tillandsia leiboldiana
TTTTTTTATCTTAATGAATATTTAATTTGTTGAAACTTGATTTGAATCTGTTGATGCAGTAGTAAATTTTATGTGATGAGTTTGATGGTCCGTCGCTGATACTAGCACTCGCCAATCGGGAGCCGCCTAGCCGTCAACACAAATACTTCGTACGACTAGCCACGTCAAAGATTCTTTCCAACCCTCTTATCTTGTTTTTTTTTCTATACTGTTTAAAAGCTATTTTCATTATTATAGTTTATTACGTTGTAGACTTATAGAGCTGTCGTGTAATACTAATTAGTGTTTGTAGTCTTTTGAACTTACAGAATTTTCATAGCTATATATCCTGTTTTACATTATAATTATAATTATTGTTTAATATTACTTAAATTATTTGAATTCGATTTTAGTAAAAATAATAACGATTTGTAATTTGTTTTTAGTTTTTTTACATAATTCTACATGATTTTCAAAGTTATACGAAATCTAAAACTTGATTTTTTGACAATTGTTTTAGAATCTTTTAGACCTTTATTATTTTAATGGAAAGGTAACTAACTCCGAGTCTTTTTTTAAAAGAAAAATATTTGGAAAAACAAAGTTACCCAACAAGAAGTTGAGATGAAAGCTTCGGGGTTCCCAAAGTTGTCATTTGACATATCCAAGAATGAATTAAGAGGCCTGATGACTAGCCAGTTCAGCGTGATCCTGGATTAGATTCCAAATTTGGAATTATTCGTTGAACAATGTGATGAAATTCGACGAGCATATATAAATTATTGGTCCTATCAACCTAGACCTTTTGGAATATCCAAAAAGTGGGCATCTTTCTCATCAACGTCGCTTCGAACCTTCATGGTTTGAATCATTCAAATCGTGGTTGGAATATTCTCCAACCAAAGATGCCGCATTTTGTCTCCCATGCTTTGTTTTTAACAAACCACATGGGCAGTCTTCACAAAATGCCTTTAATGTTGACGGTTTTCATAATTGGAAAAAAAAATTAAGATGGAAAAATATGTGCTTTTCTAAATCATATAGGTAGAGAACCAAACTCACCTCATAAAGTTGCCGAAGAGCTTGCAAAGAATTGATGAAACAATCTCAGCCATTCAAAATTGTGCTTATAGATATACATCGACAACAAAGGCAATAATCGTTTACGCCTTAAAAGCATCAACAATTGCAGTTAGATATCTTACTTTCGAGGATAGTGTTATGAGAGGTCGGGATGAAAGTAAAGAATCTATTGATCGGGTAATTTTCTGAAATTGTTGGAAGTGTTCTTTTTTCTTAATGAAGATATTGTAAAAGTTATTTTAGGAAATGCTACGGAAAATGCTTCTTATACTTCGTCGGATACACAAAAAGAAATTTTGCAAGTTCTAGCGGAGAAATTAAGAAGAAAAATTCGAGATGAAATGGGTGACTCAAAATTTTCTATAATGGGTTGATGAAGCACGCGAATGAATCAAAAAAGGAGCAGTTAGCTATCGTTTTGAGATTTGTTGATGTACAGGATAGGTGGCAAGAAAGGTTTTTTGTCTTGTTCACATTTCGGATTACTAAAGCATTAACCGTGAAAAAAGTAATTTATTCCATTCTTTCTCATTATAATCTTGATGTTCAAAATATTCGAGGCAAAGGATATGGCGGGGCTGTTGGGTTATGAAATAATTGGATCTAAATAGGGAAAAAAAACACCTAGAGGGGGGTGAATAGGTGTAAACATAAACACTCAAAAATCTTTGCGATATAAACCCAATGCGGAAAACAAAAATAACACGCAGAGATTTTTACGTGGAAAACTCCAAACCGGAGTAAAAAATCACGGGACCGATAACACGGTGAAATCCACTAGAATTAAACACGTACAAGGTGATATACCGTACTCCACAGACGACTCAACCTTTTCCATACGCTCCTAGTTGATCTTCTGCGCTCGCTCCACGACGCTTCTCGAATCCACGATTTGCGTCCAACGCCGAATCCACGACGTCCGACCGAATCCACGGTCTTCACCCAGTAGCACGCTTCGAATCCACGAACGTACCTCGCTCGGATCCACGAGAGCGGTAGCACCTTGAATCCACAAGGCCACGCGAGTCCACGCGCCGATTTTTGGGAAAATCGTTGTTTTTGGGTGGTGATGATCCGCCGAATACTTAGATTAGAATAGATCGGAAATACCATCTAAGTATTCATTGATTTGATTCTACTCAAAATGTGAGTATGAAAACCTAGAATCAAATCAATCAATATAGATGAAGAAACATAAGAATAAATCTAATGATTTCCTTTCTTCTCTATATGTGGATCTATCTATTTCGGTCGTACTTTTTCCCTTTTTCGTGGGTTGCCCTAAAAGATGAATTAAAGGGTCTATTTATAGGTTAGAAACCATTGGAAGAGGATAAGAATAAAAACTAACCTTTTCTGGAATTTTTCAGGACGGCGATCCGGATCGGACTTCGGCGATCCGGATTGCAGTAGCGAGACAAACAGTTTCCCAGAAAAACCAAGGTTCGGGATCCGATCGAAGTGCCTGATCCGGATCGTTCATATAATTTACCAAACATCAACGTTCGGGATCCGGATTGCAAAGCCTAATCCGGATCGATCATAAAACATGGTAAAACAGTGTTCGGGATCCGGATCAATGGAGGCTACGATCCGGATTGAACTGGTGTATGAACGAACACCCTTCGGGATCCGGATTGGAAAGCCTGATCCGGATCCTGAACATGTCCCATGTCCAGTTTTTGATTTTTATGCAATTAGAAATTCATCCAAGTGTTTCTACACTATAAGAAGTATTCGGATCACCAAAAATAATTAGTTAAACATACCTGATCCTTTTGAATTCTTCTTTCTTGAGATTGAGTTATATGATCCAACTTTCTTTATCTTCAATCTTCAAGACTTAGCCGAATTCACGAAATACGCCAACTCAAATTCTGTAACAATCTCCCCCTTTGGCGGTTTCGTGACAAAACATAAATCCACTCAAGAAAATTCAAAAAGATATTTTGTTGCTATCACCATACAACAAAAATTTACAATGGAGATCCAAAATAAAATAGATACATGAGTTAAACTCCTAAAACAGACTCTAGACTTAGACATCTGTACTCTCTGCAAAAGAAATCATTCTTGACAAAAGAAATCGTTAGATACCTCAAGAATTTTATATCATTCAAAAACCACATACAGAGATGAAGTTTATACTCATATACTTACCATGACATTTATACATTCAGATATGTAACTGGATCATAGTTAAAAACCAACATATCTTCTATGCAATCAAAATTCAAATGTCATGTTAGTGAACATCAACTTGTTAGTTATATTACATGCCCAAATAATTAGCAAATAGTTAGTCGAGGCATGCATGCAATCACAAATGAAAACCAAAGTTGAAGGTTCTACTTACCTTACTAACCTTCATGGGTTCAACTGGACAATTAAGATTGTTCAAACTGTTCTAATACTCTCTCCCCTTTTTTGTCACAAAGTTAGCCAAAATTACTAAAATGGGAGAGAAAGTTAACAAGTTCAAGAACGAAAAGTTTGAGAATTAAAACTAAAACTTAAAAACCTGCACAAGAAAAAGAAAAGTTTGAGCATAAATCAATCATCTGAGTCAGAGTCTTCAGAGCTCGTGCAGCCCAGTTTGTTCAAAATTCCTTTAAGCATTCCCGAAATCGTAGAACATTCTTGTTTCATCTGATGTATGTCCTTGGACATCTTTCTGAGTTCCAGAGTCATTTTATCTTGTTCTTAGTTGATGGAAGACACTAAGTTGCCTTTTGGTCGATTCTTCTGGAAGTTAAAGAACGTTGTGTGACAGCTGACGGAGCAGTCTGACCTTCATTTCGAGGAGATCTTCTTGGCAGAGAATGTGAATTGTCAAGAGGTTCATTGCTTGACGAATTCTTTTTCCTAGCGAAACGCTTAATCGCTGAGGAAGACTTCACCAGTTTCTTGTTCTTTAGGTAAACCTTATTTTCTTCATCAATACCTTGTTGTACTTCATTAAGAAATGTGTCCCAATCTTCTTCGTCTTCAGATGCAGTTTCAGTTTGAGGGAGATTCTTTGTTTCCTCTTGACCTGTTTCTTTGATTTCAATACCCCGAGCTCGTCCAAGCCGTCGAGCAAGTCTTTTTCTTTTTGTTTTCACCAAAGTTTCTTCCATTGGAGCTTTGGCCTTTTCAGCAGCAGTGGGCGGAGCCTTTGCCTTTGCTGTCATCGGCAGGAGCTTTCCCTTTCGAAGCAGTGGGAGTAATTGCTTCAACTTGAAACTCATCCCAATCGATCGATTCCGTCTCAGATTCCGTATCGGAATCATCTTTTATTTTCTTCGCCTTCTTAGCCCTCTTGGGCTTGATAGTGTCTCTAGTATGGACCATAGTAGCCAGAAGAAAAATGATCCAGGTGATCACCATTGCTACCGGTTTCTTGTGAGAAAGAAAAACCTGTGAGCAACAACTCAAGAACACGAAAAAAATTATTAATTTTCAAAAATTAGAAAAATTATACCCAAACAATCATTATCGTGTAGAGAGACTAAGAATCAAATTAGTTTTGCAAAAGGAATTTTAAAAATAGATCAATCGCATGATTTTGGAAAATTCCCATTATATGCCCTAAAACCAAAATTTTTGAAATCGAAGGCCAAAAATCCGTTTATCATGAGAATACCTAGCATATAATCAAAACTAATCTACCCAGAGTTCTTATTTCAAAAGAAATTTGATCAAAAACCATCCACAAACGAGAAAGATACGGAAATTCATCACGTTTTTGAGGAAAAATATGAAAAACTGTGAAAAACCGAGATTTTGATCAATAAAACTTACTTGGAATCGAAGAACTTGAGTTTGAAAGCTTCCAAGATGGATGAATTCTAGAGAGAGAAGCTCTGGAGACTTTTGAACAAAAGATTGGAGTAAAAAGAAATCAAAACCCTTTTGTTCTATATAAAACCCTAGCCGCGATCCGGATCAGTTCGTGATTACGATCCGGATCGGCTACCCGCAGAGAATACCTGCGTTCGGGATCCGGATCGGCTTGTCCAATCCGGATCGGCTCCAACTTTTTCTTCAGAAAAATTCAGAAAAATTATAGAAAATCTAGAAAAAGATTGTAAGCACTTTTGTGTATCAACTTTAAATGAAAATCATCGTTTCATACATCAAGAAATAGATTATACCAAATCTATCAATAACATCCAACAAATGAAACGAAAATTTATAAAAATTAAATCCCTTAAAGTTGAACAACTTCAATTACATCTAACTTGATTTTATGAGTAATGCCTTTATCAAATCATTAATTCGGTAAAGAAAATGAAATACAAAGATCAATAGATGTCTGAAACCCCAGATAAGTTAGATAATATATCTAGTCAATTTATTGAAGAGAGTGGCTCTTTGAGCATCTTTCATTAAAAATCCCACCTTATACCAACCTTGAAATTTTGACAGAGTCAAGTATTTCAACATGCATTTTATTTAATCAAACTTGAAAAACCTTGCTTGGTATACATGTGGTAGCTGCACACAGTACTCGGACGACCGAGGTGGTAGCTCTTTCCTCCATGTGGTGATAGTTTTCACACTCCTCATTGGGATGTAACTCTTTCCACATCTTTTGAGCATAACACTTTTTCTTTGACTCCCCCTCAATTGGCTATCAATTATTTAAGATATAAAGTATTCAACCAAAAATTGATCTCGATTTCATACTCGACTAAACAGTCAAATAAGATAAAAACTATACCAAGAGATCATTGAGAGAGAAATTGACTTTGATCAAAACAAAGATGATTTAATTCACATAAATGATCATTGCATCAAATGAATTCTTATGATATCCAAACCATAATAAATTTCTAAACATATAAAAGGATGCAGTTAAAGTCAATAAAAATTAATGCTCAATTAATGTTCTATGTCTAAGCATAGATAATGAACAAAAATACAAAAACAAAACCTAACCTAAACAAAAGTTTCAAAAAGAGGTCATTTCAAGGAAAGCATTCCAATTGCTTTACGCAAATGAATAAAACGTTTTTGATCCAAAGGTTTTGTTAAAAAGTCAGCTAATTGATCTTCAGTTAAAATGTAGGAAATTTGAAGAATATTTGATTCAACTAGCTCTCTAAGAAAATGATATCTAAGTTCAATGTGTTTTGTTCTTGAGTGCAACACAGGGTTTTTTGAAATGTTTATAGCAGTAGTGTTGTCACATAAAACAGTTACCGAAGTTGCTGAAATTCGGAAGTCGCTCAACACGCTTTTCATCCAAATGAGTTGAGTTGAACAACTACCCGCTGAGATGTATTCCGCTTCGGCCGTCGAGAGTGCAATGCAGTTTTGCTTTTTACTATGCCATGCAACAAGGCAATGGCCAAGATAAAAACATGCACCACTCGTACTTTTCCGATCATCCACAGATCCTGCCCAATCGGCATCTGAGTATCCAATAATATCTAGACTTGTTCCCGTAGGATACCAAATTCCGAAATTAATGGTTCCTTTGATGTACCGGATGATCCGTTTCACCGCTTTCAGGTGAACCTCCTTTGGTGCTGATTGATATCTCGCGCAAATCCCAACACTAAAGGATATATCCGGGCGACTAGCTGTGAGGTAGAGTAGACTTCCAATCATACTTCGATAGAGTTTCTCGTCTACACTATCACTAAGAGATTCACTTCCTAATCCCTTATTGCTAGTTCCCATAGGAGTAGGAAAATCTTTAGAATCTTCTAATCCGAATTTCTTTACCAACTCCTTTGCATACTTGGATTGACACAGATGGATGCCTTCACCATTTTGTTTCACTTGCAATCCAAGAAAGTATGTCAGTTCGCCCATCATAGACATCTCAAATTCGCTTTCCATGGTTTCTGCGAATTTAGAAGCATCATTATCCTTTGTTGCTCCAAATACAATGTCATCGACATAGATTTGTGCAACAATGAAGTTATTTTGATAATGCTTCACAAAGAGAGTCCTGTCTGCTCCCCCTCGAGTATAGCGCTTCTCCAAAAGGTGCTTTGTCTACCTTTCGTACCACGCTCGCGGTGCTTGTTTTAAACCGTAAAGAGCCTTTTTCAAACGAAAAACATGGTTAGGTAGTTTACAGTCTACAAAACCTTTCGGTTGAGCCACATAAACTTCCTCATTTAAAAATCCATTTAAAAACGCGCTCTTAACGTCCATTTGAAAGAGTTTTATTTTAAAGTGACAAGCAATAGCGAATAAGATACGAATGGACTCGAGTCTAGCTATAGGGGCGAACGTTTCATCAAAGTCTATACCTTCTATTTGAGAGTAGCCTTGAGCAACTAAACGTGCTTTGTTCCTGATGATGGTACCATCCTCATTTTTCTTGTTCTTGAAAATCCATTTAGTACCGATCACATTGTGTTGCTTCGGAGGCGTCGTTAATTCCCAGACTTTGTTTCGTTCAAACTGATGGAGCTCTTCCTGCATTGCTTCAATCCAGTAGTCATCCTGAAGAGCTTCATCGACATTCTTTGGTTCGATCATGAAAACGTAACAAGCGAATCCACAGACCAACTGTCTCCGAGTTTTGACTCCTTCTTGTGGGTCTCCAATGATGTTTGATTCAGGATGATCCTTGGAGATGCGTAACGTTTGTTGTAATGGAGTACTCGGAGGTACATGAGATGATTCCTGCACATCAGATAAGCTTGAAGAACCATTAGATGCATCATTAATATTGGAAGTATTATCATGAGAAGATGCATTTACAAGAGTATCATCATCAAGAGAGATATCAGGGGTAGATTTATCAGATTCAAAGTGGAAAGCTTCATCTACTTTAACATTTATGGATTCTACGATCGTTTTAGATTCCAAGTTAAATACCCGATATGCTCTACTATTTGTAGAATACCCCATGAAAATCCCTTCGTCACTTCGAGAGTCAAATTTTCCAAGATTTTCACGGTCACGTAAAATGTAACATCGACTCCCAAAGATGCGAAAATATTTGATGTTGGGTTTTCTACAACACCATAGTTCAT
Organism: Tillandsia leiboldiana; assembly: GCA_029204045.2. Lineage (NCBI taxonomy): Eukaryota > Viridiplantae > Streptophyta > Magnoliopsida > Poales > Bromeliaceae > Tillandsia > Tillandsia leiboldiana. Next base: position 23,536,505 of record CM055073.1, read on the forward strand.
ATGGTGTATTTAACGTTCCCGGGCGCAAATAAACTCGATTAATAACATAGATTGCAGTGTTCACAGCTTCAGCCAAAAAATGTAGCGGTAAATTCCGGCTGTGAAGCATAACACGTGCCATCTCTTGTACAACCCTATTTTTGCGCTCGACTACACCATTCTGTTGAGGTGTATAGGGTGCTGAGAATTCATGTTTAATGCCATTGGAAGTGCAAAAATCGATGAATTTAGAATTTATGAATTTCCACCTCTATCACTTCTAACACGAATGATCTTTTCATTCTTTTCAATCATAATACGAAGGCAAATCTCGTGAAAAGAATCAAAAGTATCAGCTTTCTCTTTTAAAAATGCTACCCATGAGTATCTAGAGAAATCATCAACCAATAAGAAAATATACCATTTACCTCCCAAGGATGGTTGACGTGTCGGTCCCATAAGATCCATATGCAATAATTCCAAGGGCCGTTTGGTACCAACGTGGTTCAAGTTCTTGTGTGCAGTCCTAGATTGTTTTCCCTTTTGACAACCACCACACACAATGTTTTGTTTAAGTGAAAGTTTAGGAACCCGCTTGACCACGTCTTTGTTAGAAATTCTAGCAAGTTTCTTAAAATTTATGTGACCTAGCCTTTCATGCCAAAGCGTTTCATTATTCAAAGAGACTAAGTTACAATTTTCAGAAATTTTATTGGGAACAACATAACAATTGTTTTCAGATCTAACCCCCTTTAAAAAGAAAACATGGTCCTTATCAGTTACAATGCATTCAACAGATGAAAAATTAACTGAAAAATCATTGTCACAAAGTTGACTGATACTTATGAGGTTAGTCTTAAGGCCATCAACAAATAACACATTATTTAGAATCGGCCCATCTGGAATAGCTACTGTTCCTTTTCCAACAATTTTGGAAGACTGACCGTCTCCGAAAACTACAAGTCCTCCGGAGATTTTCTCAAAATTTTGAAAACAGTTTTTGTCACCGGTCATGTGACGAGAACAACCGCTATCCAGATACCAAGACGAATTATCATAAGCATGCAAGGAAATATTTGTAACAAGACAAGGAAAAACTTCACCTTTGCGTACCCAAACCTTTCGAGTTTTGGTGTACGTTGGAAATGATTGTGAGGTTGATACCTTTGGTGAAAGCGTCTTGTTTGATCCATCGCTTTTCCTTGACGTCGTCGTCTTGTTTGATGAACTACCGAGGCTCTTTTCCTTTGAATAATTTGCATTTGATTTCCGAGGAATCACCCTTTTGGCAGTTGTTGCAAGAAGTGCTTGAGTTGAGCGTTTGGCTCCGATCTTGCAATTTCTCCTTATGTGCCCTGCAATACCACAACGAAAACATACCTTGATGCTTGACGATTCCGAAGAGGGGGAAGTAGGTTTGTTGTCGTTGTTTGTCGTCAATTCCGGTGTCGGAGGAGGAGATACCGACTGGGGCACAAAGACTGTCCCAACCGAACTAAAATTGTCTTTAGTTCGATTGTATCCGAGGCCGAACTTTTTTGATTGACCAAGACCAAGAAGCTTATCCAACTTACTCCTTCCTGATGAAAATCGCTGTAAGTCATCCTTGAGTTGGAGAATGGTCTCTGTCATTTCCAATTTTTCCTGTCGAGCCTCGCCGTTGAGCTTCAAGAAGTAGTTCGCTTTGTTCACCATATCTACATAATTCTTCTCGAATTGCTCATTGGACTCTTGAAGTGAAGCATTTGCTTTTATCAGATTATCCCTTTCCACTTCAAGATCGGTCGAGAGAGAAGTTACCCTTTTTAGTTCTTCTTCGATATCCTGCAATCTCCCTCTCAACCCCTTGTTTTGCTTAGCCAGTTTCTTTGAATCCCTCAAAAGTCTGTGATAGGCTAGAGCAAAATCTTCACCTTCCGAATCATCCGATTCATCGTCCGTTGCAATCTTTTCAACAGTGGAGTTGGACAATGACTCGGATGTACTAGCCATTAAGCACATGAAGGGTGAAGATGTGGACGCGTGGAACGCTGTTGCGTTATCTTCTTCATCACTTGAAGATGACTCATTTGACGATGAGGTGTCATCCCAAGTGACGGCTTGCATCGCCTTCTTCTTTGACGGATTCTTATTAGGACACTCCGTTGAGATATGGTCGTACCCTCGGCACTTGAAGCATTGGACTTGTCCTTCTGAGCTTTTCTTATCCTTAGAAAAACCCTCTTGCTTTCTTGGTTTGAAACTTGACCTTTGCCTTTCTTCGACTTTACGAAGGATGGAGTTTTGCTTGAGTTACCCCTTCGAAAGTTTCGGCGAAATCTTTTGTCAAGAGAGCAAGCTGCTTCTCAAAGTCCTCCATAGATAGGTTTGCATCATCGTCTGAGGAGGATGAATCCGCGTCTTCTTCTTTTGTTGTTTTCAACGCATAACCTGAAGACTTAGAAGAGGATGCTTTTCCAGAAGAATAGTTAGTAGGAAATGTCATTTCATAAGTTTGTAATGAACCAACTAATTCTTCTACACGGATTTCGTCCGGGTGTTTAATAGCCTCAATGGCCGTAACCTTGGAACGAAATCTTTCAGGAAGAGTTCTTAATATTTTTCTTACAATTTTAAATTCTGGAATCTTCTCTCCCAAGTTAGCACATGAGTTTACGATGTCTTGCAATCGTGTGTAATAGTCTGTGAACGATTCATTTTCTGCCATGAAAATAGAGTCAAACTTGCTCGTAAGCATTTGCAGTTTCTGAATCTTCACAAGGTTAGTTCCCTCATGCGTAACTTGAAGAACATCCCAGATTTCTTTTGCAGTCTCACATGCCGAGACGCGAGAGAACTCAGTTTGAGACAAAGCATTAAATAGAGCATTAATCCCTTTGCCATTGTAAGAAGAAAATTCTATCTCTTCCTTGATCCATTTCGACCTAGGTTTGATGGTGCGAACATCAGCAATAATTTCAGTTGGATTAGTCCATCCTAATTCAATTGATTGCCACACCCGTTCGTCGATGGAAATTAAAAAGGCTTTCATCCGTACTTTCCAGTACGCATAATTCGTTCCATCGAAGAACGGAGGTCTGTTGATGTTTCCACCTTCAACCATTGTTTATAACCCTATTCCCGCTCTGATACCACTTGTTGGGTTATGAATAATTGGATCTAAATAGGAGAAAAAACACCTAGAGGGGGGTGAATAGGTGTAAACAATAAACACTCAAAAATCTTTGCGATATAAAACCCAATGCGGAAAACAAAAATAACACGCAGAGATTTTTACGTGGAAAACTCCAAACCGGAGTAAAAAACCACAGGACCGATAACACGGTGAAATCCACTAGAATTAAACACGTACAAGGTGATATACCGTACTCACAGACGACTCAACCTTTTCCATACGCTCCTAGTTGATCTTCTGCGCTCGCTCCACGACGCTTCTCGAATCCACGATTTGCGTCCAACGCCGAATCCACGACGTCCGACCGAATCCACGGTCTTCACCCAGTAGCACGCTTCGAATCCACGAACGTACCTCGCTCCGAATCCACGAGAGCGGTAGCACCTTGAATCCACAAGGCCACGCGAGTCCACGCGCCGATTTTTGGGAAAATCATTATTTTTGGGTGGTGATGATCCGCCGAATACTTAGATTAGAAATAGATCGGAAATACCATCTAAGTATTCATTGATTTGATTCTACTCAAAATGTGAGTATGAAAACCTAGAATCAAATCAATCAATATAGATGAAGAAACATAAGAATAAATCTAATGATTTCCTTTCTTCTCTATATGTGGATCTATCTATTTCGGTCGTCTTTTTCCCTTTTTCGTGGGTTGCCCTAAAAGATGAATTAAAGGGTCTATTTATAGGTTAGAAACCATTGGAAGAGGATAAGAATCAAAAACTAACCTTTTCTGGAATTTTTCAGGATGGCGATCCGGATCGGACTTCGGCGATCCGGATTGCAGTAGCGAGACAAACAGTTTCCAGAAAAACCAAGGTTCGGGATCCGGATCGAAGTGCCTGATCCGGATCGTTCATACAATTTACCAAACATCAACGTTCGGGATCCGGATTGCAAAGCCTAATCCGGATCGATCATAAAACATGGTAAAACCAGTGTTCGGGATCCGGATCAATGGAGGCTACGATCCGGATTGAACTGGTGTATGAACGAACACCCTTCGGGATCCGGATTGGAAAGTCTGATCCGGATCCTGAACATGTCCCATGTCCAGTTTTTGATTTTTATGCAATTAGAAATTCATCCAAGTGTTTCTACACTATAAGAAGTATTCGGATCACCAAAAATAATTAGTTAAACATACCTGATCCTTTTGAATTCTTCTTTCTTGAGATTGAGTTATATGATCCAACTTTCTTTATCTTCAATCTTCAAGACTTAACCGAATTCACGAAATACGCCAACTCAAATTCCGTAACAGGGGCGAGTAATATGAGAGATGAATGGAATGAATTACAAGCATTATTTTCTAATGATTGCCCCTATGCATACTACATCCATTGTTTAGCCCATCGTCTCCAATTGGCTTTGGTTGCGGCATCTAAGGATGTTCTTGAGGTTTATGAATTTTACTCAAAATTAAGTACTATTGTCAACATTGTTGGATCTTCTACCAAGCGAAATGATGAACTAAAAAAGTTTCATAGTTTTGAAATTGCCGAAATGATTGAAAATAGTGAGCTTGAGACCGGAACCGGACTCAATCAAGTTGGCACATTGCAAAGGGCCGGTGATACTCGTTGGAGTTCACATTTCAGATCTATTATTAATTTGTTAAGAATGTTTAAGGCAACATGTCACGCCCCGGCGTCGAAACTGCGACCCGGGCTCGCCAACAGATCCGCCGCCCATACGGGAAGCCCCATATAGACGAAGCGACTAACCTGCAAAAGATCAACTATGCTATACAGATATCAGAGCTGAAAGAAAACTGCTAGAAATAAAACTATATACAAACCAAGACCTCACCAAAATACAACAGTCTCTCGAGCAGTAGAAAATAAATACAACTCTATAGCTCACTACAAAGTTCTCTCAACATGAACTCTCAAAAGTAAAAAGGGTACATCTACTCTCTGGACGATGACTGGTAGGGAACTAACTCGCGACTCCCTTACCTCGATCAGAAGAAGCAGCAACAGAAGCAGCAGGAACAGGAGTCCCTGAGGGAAAATACACCACGACGGGTGTGAGAACTACGTCCCAAGTAGTTCTCAGTGGGTGCCGCCAACAAGCCCAACGAACTGCCCACTAAGTCTACTAGAGGCATAAAGTAACAATATAATACTGAAATGAAAGGGCTGGAAAAGTAACTCTACAGCTACTATGTCTCTATCTAGATGCTCAAGAAAAAGAAACAGATGGAACATGATGCATCTACTAACCCACACAGTCAACTCACCAAATCTAAACTGACTGCCACAAAGGGTCCAGTCAAACCTGCGCCCACCTACTGCCGCACATCCTCAACAGGACGGGTCTACCGTAGGGTGTCCGTGACTGCCACTAACTGGCCCAGTCAGAGGGACGGCGTCGACAAGTCGTGATAGCAAGTAACAGGCCTAACTCCGGAGTGGCTCTCGAGGGGAGCGACCCCACCGAGGAAAGTATCCGCGTATCTCTGTCGAGCTCAAATATGGCTCATGCAGGCTAAAGTCCAAACCACGATCAACAAGATCGACCAACAACACCAACTCTCAACCACAGGCTGGAAAACCACACAGCTGGGGCCACCGTCCACCAGACGGCTCCCACAACAGAACACTAACTCACAGGAAAGACCGACACCATAAGGGTTCGGAAACCCGATAGACCGGTGCTAAGAACCCTATCAAACAAGAACAGACTCTAGGCTCCGCCTATCGAAGTTCCCGATCCCCTTATAGTTCGGGAAAGCAAAACCTCGGCACGACACGCAGAAAACACCAACAGGGCCCGAAAGTCCCGGGAGACCTACACCTACAACCCTATCAAACAAGAACAGGTTCCAGGCTCGGCCCCCGTGGCTTTCGTCCCGACAAAGGAACGGCCCCTAGAACCCAGATCACTCGAATCCTTTCGAGTGGGGAGATTTACAAGAAAAAGGTGACATTTGTTATTGAAAATCATTTGATGTAGAAGAAATCCATATTTAATGATTTTAGTTATCTTTAGAAAAACAGTTAGAAAAATAAGTGTTTTACCCAAGCCCCGAAGGGCTGATGCCTTTGTCCAATCAAACAAGAACAGACTCCAGCGGCCCTTCGATGCTTGGAAGAAAGCATTGGTAGACTAAAAATCATGTGTATGTCGAAAAGGGTTCTGGGTTCTAGGTCCGGCTATCACTAGAAAACTACCGCCACTAACACAGTGGCGACAACCCAAACAGGGGAAAACCAGATCTCCCGGGGCCACCGTTTACCCCAAACGGTTTCCGATACAGACAAGCGAACCACTGCATCTACCAGACTCCACTCTGCTCCCAAGCACGAGTGCAAATGCATCCCACACTAAAGAAGTCCCGACCGCTCGGCCCACTACCCGGGCGAGGATAAAACTAAGTCCAGGAATGAAACATAAAGTGTGGATGTCTAAACATAAATAACCCTAGCCCAAGTGAGGGTTTTCTACTGGTCTGGTTACACATGCAACATATGACGGGGGTGCTAGGTCAGGTTCCAACATAACAAATATTTAACATGATAGTAGGAAGCAAGAGATCACAAGATCGACAGATAAAACAAGGAACAACAATTCCTACACTCTAGCATGCTACCCAAGTCCAATCACTATCATGCATGATTCTATATCAATAGAATTAGAGCACAGTCCATAGATCTTGAAAGCAAAGCCACCCACCTGAAGACGCTAATTGTCCGGAGTCGTACAGCTGAGAAAACCAGGAAAATAACAACTCTATGTCCAACAGGTCCAGCACAGTCCACAATCCCTCCTGGGTACAATAAGGCTACAGTTACACTGAAATCCCAAAATCTGCCAAGAAACACAACACTGAAATTTCAGCCGCAAAGATGCGGTTATTTCACCTGCTGAATGTGCTCAAAAAATTCCAAATAAAATATCCCTGCGATTTTCGTGTCGATAGCTTCGAAACAAGTACCTGCACGCCCAATTCTGAGCACCGTAGGCCAAGTTACAAATTCCACAGTATTGGTGCGCAAAATCCGAAAACCATCCAACTGTAAACTCTTGTACAGATAAAAGGAAAAGTGTATACCTTCGGGAAGGTCTCCAAAAATTCCAAGAAAAATCCACGATGATCCTCGCGTCGAGTAGATGAAAAAAGTCTATAAGCACGTCCTGATCCGAGACTCGTGCGCGGAGATCTCCTCAAGAGAAGGTGCTGCCCTCACCAAAATCTCACAGCAAAAAGGGTCCCAGTGAGCACGAGAAAACTCCTCGAAAAACGCGAAATCTAAAAATGTGCGAGAAATCCAAAATCGTAGCCTCACCTGTTACGAATCCAGCAGCGAAGAAATCGCTCGAAAAGATCGTCGGAGTAGGTCGGGGGAGCTCGCGCACCGAAATGCGACGAAGGGGAACACCAAAGAACGAGCGTCGCGCCGCGCCGTAAAAATGGAAACCTCGAAGTGCGCGCCACCACAAATCCAAGGAATCCTCCAGAGGATGCAGAACACGAAGGGGAACAATTTTGCTGAAGAGCTTGAGGTGAGGAGAAGCTCGGAAATTCAGAAAAAGGGGAGAAGAAGGAGGCTCGGATCCTTTAAATAGCCTGCTCAAACAAATCAGGAAATGACGGATGTGTCCCAATTTCCGGGCGCTGGGAGATTCGGGCTGCTACAGTGTTGGGCCCGGCCCAACACTGTGCGCGCCCGAATTCCTCACGGGCCTCCACGTAGCCCGCCAAACAGCGCACAGCCAAATCCGCCACCACCCAAGCGCCACGTGGCCCACCGCACACGCCGACGCGTGGCGCACCCGAGCGCGGGAAACCAGTCAACGCGCGCCCACGTGCGCCTGCACCGCCGCCTGCACCCTCTGCACGCACGCGCCCCGAGGCCTGGCGCACCCACTCCGTGGACCGAGCGTGCTACACCGCACCTACCACGCGCTGCCACGTGTCACCATCCGGTCCACCGTACACCCGTGCTTCTCCCGTGGACCGCGCCTGCTGCGCCGGCCAACCGGGAGCCGCCACGTGGCCCGTGCCCGGTGCACGCCTCCGCGGTGGACCGCGCACCTGCCCGCGCGCCCCCGCGCCTGCCCGCGGCCGCGCCGCCGCGCTCGGCCGCTGCCCGCCGCCGCCGCCGCTGCCCGCCGGTCGCCGGAACAGTACCATTTGCCTCGAAAAACGTGCGCGTCATCCGGGCTCCGAAAAATATAAGTGAATAGTCCATTTTCATCGTTTTCGCGCGCTGAATCCAAATCCGTTGTCCATTTTGCCAAATTCCAACCCTAAAAATTGCCGAAGGCATCCGGAGAGGTGATCTTTTATCCAAACTTCACCCTGAGTCCAATTTTGACATCCGTGTCGCGCGAAACCACTTCTAAACACTCGACGGGTCCTCCAATTACCCATGTGATCCCTTTTTAAGCCCGAAGTCCACCACTTGTGTCCAAATTGCGCACAAACACCCCCAAAGGCCACTAATCCATCAGTAGTCTCTTAAGTGGGGATTCGGGTCCTCACATCCTCCCCCACTAAAAGAAAGTTTCGTCCTCGAAACTAACACGGCTCAAAAGGGGAGTTCCAAAGCCAAAGGTAAGTATCCATCAACACCGTCTCCATCTCCCCAGTCGCTACGCACACTCCGCGAAGCGAGTCCAAAAGCTGGAAAAGAACTCAAGAATTCCAAAAGACAGGGGACAAGGAAGAACGACCAACTCTACTCGTCCGAAACTACACGAATTACGCCAACAGAACCAACAAGAAAGGTAAAGGCCCCACCAGCAGGAAGGCCGTCAACCACAACTCTCAATTTAGAAAACGGCTGAAATTAACGAAAAGTCTGAAAATTCCGAAAGGACCAGTGCCGTCGCCCCAATCAAACAAGAACAGGTTCGGGCACCGTCTCCATTTCTGGAGCAGTCTTTCGAAGTTTTCGTCCTGTTCGAAAATTTCAGCACAAGGGCGAGAAAATGGAGAGAAGTGTTTGAAGTCGTTCCTGCCGTGGCTACGAAACGGATGCTACGATGTAACCGAGACCCCTAAAGACACAACCTCTAGTCCTAAACAAACAAACAAACAGACCAACAAACAAACAACAATGCTCCCGAGGTGGCGTGTGTCCAATGCCGCTGAAGCCAACGTCGCAAGAAGAAAACTTCGGCAACCGTGGGGATGAACTCCTCCGGTCCAACTCGCGGAAGGGTGACTGCTCTCATTCCACAGTCAGTCTTGCACGGCACCGCACCAACCAGTCCAACCTGTGTGCTCAATCCAAGTCCTAGAGCTGTCCTTGAATCGTCATATCAGCAGGTGAAGTCCCAAGTCTCAACTGCATTGATCACAACCCACTAGGCTCCCCCAACATGCACAACACCAACATGAACATGTACCTCTAGTGCACGGGGTAACAACTCTACCTCCAGTCCAGACAGGAAAGCCAAAAACACCCAACTCAGACTGCTGTAGAGAAATCATGCCCGCGACAACCTGGTCCACTGCCGTAGCGCCCTCCAACCGGGCGGTACAGACTCATCCGCTCGATGTAGGTGGTCGTCGCTCTGTCTGCCTCTGCTCACACTAGGGTGACAAATGCGGTACTCTGTAGATAACCAATCCATGCTACCGCCGCGCCACTCTGATGTAGGTGCTGACGCTGCCATCGGGGTCCACCCGATCTCTGGCATCTCAAAAATCCGCTACCCTGGAAAAAGAAATCAGCACTGTCTCTGCCGACCGATCTACCCTCCAACACCCGGCGCGAAGCACCAAAGTCTAGAACTCGCTTCTGGCGGCAGATCCCTATCCAAAGGAACTGCAACGCCATGCTCCATATACCACGCCTACTCCATCGAAGCGTCAATAATCCGTAATGGAGGGACCAACTAAACTGGAAGGTAACCTGGCGCAACCTATTCCCAGTCAAACATATCCTATGCGCCTCGTCCCTCGAACCCTGGAGCGTGCAGTTCAACAACTGTATAAACTCCCTAGAGCAGGGAGGCTCTCAACTAGTCTCTCCATCACCACCAACCCCAATTCTGCCAACAAGGGCTCCAACTCAAACCTATGAATCGGGATGGTTCAGACTGCCGGGACTGACTTCATCGATCAACGATGTCCCTACGCTCAGCTACTATCCACTATCCATCCTGCCTCGGTGCCTCGGCACTACACGTCGGCACGGGGGGGGGGGAGCTGCTCGCTCAATCGGTGCCACTGATATAGCTGAACATGCCACTGCATAGGAAGAAAGTGCTGGAGGACACTCAAGCGGTACAGCAACTAGTTGTGCTCTCTGCTCCAACAAGCGCATCAAATGTTCCATTGCCTCCTCCTGGCATCGGACAGCCTCTGACAACTGTGCCATCTGAATCCATAACTCCTGGGTCTCGCTCTGCTCTGATAGCTCTGCCTCCCGCTGCTCGGGTTGCTCATCAGATGCGGGATGTGCCCTCTTCACAACACAACGTCTCAGGGGCATCGCAGTCCACTGCACAATAACAACATCAGGACACAAAACCATACGACCCAATTCAGCGAAAGTCTAAGACATGCCATCCATTCCATAGCATTATGTTGTCTGCAGCCAACATAATCGCTTAGGAGAATAAACATGCCAATCACTCATCCCATCTCTTGGGAGAGGAAAAAACTCAATCAGGACTCTCGCTAAAAGTCACGACTCTCACGTAGTCATCCTAATGTCCAACCACAAGCCTAGGGTTTCTAAGTCCACCATGACCTACAACCTAGGCTCTGATACCACCTAATCTGTCACGCCCCGGCGTCGAAACTGCGACCCGGGCTCGCCAACAGATCCGTCGCCCATACGGGAAGCCCCGTATAGACGAAGCGACTAACCTGCAAAAGATCAACTATGCTATACAGATATCAGAGCTGAAAGAAAACTGCTAGAATAAAACTATATACAAACCAAGACCTCACCAAAATACAACAGTCTCTCGAGCAGTAGAAAATAAATACAACTCTATAGCTCACTACAAAGTTCTCTCAACATGAACTCTCAAAAGTAAAAAGGGTACATCTACTCTCTGGACGATGACTGGTAGGGAACTAACTCGCGACTCCCTTACCTCGATCAGAAGAAGCAGCAACAGGAGCAGCAGGAACAGGAGTCCCTGAGGGAAAATACACCACGACGGGTGTGAGAACTACGTCCCAAGTAGTTCTCAGTGGGTGCCGCCAACAAGCCCAACGGTCTGCCCACTAAGTCTACTAGAGGCATAAAGTAACAATATAATACTGAAATGAAAGGGCTGGAAAAGTAACTCTACAGCTACTATGCCTCTATCTAGATGCTCAAGAAAAAGAAACAGATGGAACATGATGCATCTACTAACCCACACAGTAAACTCACCAAATCTAAACTGACTGCCACAAAGGGTCCAGTCAAACCTGCGCCCACCTACTGCCGCACATCCTCAATAGGACGGGTCTATCGTAGGGTGTCCATGACTGCCACTAACTGGCCCAGTCAGAGGGACGGCGTCGACAAGTCGCGATAGCAAGTAACAGGCCTAACTCCGGAGTGGCTCTCGAGGGGAGCGACCCCACCGAGGAAAGTATCCGCGTATCTCTGTCGAGCTCAAATATGGCTCATGCAGGCTAAAGTCCAAACCACGATCAACAAGATCGACCAACAACACCAACTCTCAACCACAGGCTGGAAAACCACACAGCTGGGGCCACCGTCTGTAGAGTTATTAATCCCAAAGGATCTAAATAGGTACTATCAAACAACTAGAGGGGGGGTGAATAGGTGTAATACCTAAAAACTCAATCTCAGTGCAAAATAAAAACCAATGCGGAAAATAAAAACAGCACACCGAGATTTACGTGGAAACTCCAATCCAGGAGAAAAACCACGGGACCAACACGCAATAACAATCCACTAAGAATAGAAGAATAACAAGGTGATTACCGACTCCACGGACTCAACCCCTCCTTCAGCTTCTTCGGACCTTGCGCTGACCGGTTGGATATCCGCGCAATAACAATCCCTAAGAAAAGAAGAATAACAAGGTGATTACCGTCTCCACGGATTTAACCCCTCCTTCAATTTCTTGGACCTCGCGCTCCACCGTTTTGCCCGTCCACTGCTCACGTTCGAATCCACGAACGCACGCTTCGAATCCACGAAACGCCTTTAGCACACCGAATCCACGATGCCACGTCGAATCCACGACGCAAACTCAGTCGATAAGAATATTGACTTCGATGGTGATCCTCTGCTTAGATTCTCATTGAGGAACCGTAGAAGAAATCTCTAAGCAAAGATTAGATCAATTCGACAAAAGATATGTTCTTGAAAGAACCATCGAATTGACCTAAAAGAGGCTATAAAGAAGATCGATAAAAACCTAGCCTCTAGGGTTGCTCTCAAGTGTTTAGAAATTGATCGGCCGTAGCTCCCCCGTTTTTGAGAAACCCTAAGTGTCTATTTATAGTTTAGAAACCCTTGGAAAGAGATAGAATCAAAAACATACCTTATCTGGAAATTTTTAGGACGGCGATCCGGATCGGATTTACTGCGATCCGGATCGTCGTAACGAGATTGACGATTCCAGAAATACCATGGTTCGGGATCCGGATTGCAAGGTCCGATCCGGATCGTTCATGCAATTCAGCAAAGTCCCATGTTCGGGATCCGGATCGGAATGGCCTAGGATCCGGATTGAAATTGCCAATGAACAAGTACCCTTCGGGATCCGGATTGCAAGGTCTGATCCGGATCCTGAACATGTCCCATGTCCAGTTTTTGATTTTTATGCAATTAAAAATTCTTCCAAGTGTTTCTACACTATAAGAAAGTATTCGGATCACCACAATTATTTAGTTAAACATACCTGATCCTCTTGAATACTTTCTTCTTGAGATTGATATAACTGATCCACAATTCTTCACCTTCAATCTTCAAGACTCAAAACACTAAGTGTCAACTTGAGCTCTTGTTGAATCTTCTCTAAGTCTTCGATTGCTGATTGACAATTTGATCACTTCAAGACTCCGACTCAACCCACTGACTTGACTCACGAAATATGCCAACACCGAAAATGCCGTAAACACCGTCCACCAGACGGATCCCACAACAGAACACTAACTCACAGAAAAGACCGACACCATAAGGGTTCGGAAACCCGATAGACCGGTGCTAAGAACCCTATCAAACAAGAACAGACTCTAGGCTCCGCCTATCAAAGTTCCCGATCCCCTTATTGTTCGGGAAAGCAAAACCTCGGCACGACACGCAGAAAACACCAACAGGGCCCGAAAGTCCCGGGAGACCTACACCTACAACCCTATCAACAAGAACAGGTTCCAGGCTCGGCCCCTAGAACCCAGATCACTCGAATCCTTTCGAGTGGGGAGATTTACAAGAAAAAGGTGACATTTGTTATTGAAAATCATTTGATCTAGAAGAAATCCATATTTAATGATTTTAGTTCTCTTTAGAAAAACAGTTAGAAAAATAAGTGTTTTACCCAAGCCCCGAAGGGCTGATGCCTTTGTCCAATCAAACAAGAACAGACTCCAGCGGCCCTTCGATGCTTGGAAGAAAGCATTGGTAGACTAAAAATCATGTGTATGTCGAAAAGGGTTCTGGGTTCTAGGTCCGGCTATCACTAGAAAACTACCGCCACTACACAGTGGCGACAACCCAAACAGGGGAAAACCAGATCTCCCGGGGCCACCGTTTACCCCAAACGGTTTCCGATACAGACAAGCGAACCACTGCATCTACCAGACTCCACTCTGCTCCCAAGCACGAGTGCAAATGCATCCCACACTAAAGAAGTCCCGACGCTCGGCCCACTACCCGGGCGAGGATAACACTAAGTCCAGGAATGAAACATAAAGTGTGGATGTCTAAACATAAATAACCCTAGCCCAAGTGAGGGTTTTCTACTGGTCTGGTTACACATGCAACATATGACGGGGGTGCTAGGTCAGGTTCCAACATAACAAATATTTAACATGATAGTAGGAAGCAAGAGATCACAAGATCGACAGATAAACAAGGAACAACAATTCCTACACTCTAGCATGCTACCCAAGTCCAATCACTATCATGCATGATTCTATATCAATAGAATTAGAGCACAGTCCATAGATCTTGAAAGCAAAGCCACCCACCTGAAGACGCTAATTGTCCGGAGTCGTACAGCTGAGAAAACCAGGAAAAATAACAACTCTATGTCCAACAGGTCCAGCACAGTCCACAATCCCTCCTGGGTACAATAAGGCTACAGTTACACTTAAATTCAAAATCTGCCAAGAAACACAACACTGAAATTTCAGCCGCAAGATGCGGTTATTTCACCTGCTGAATGTGCTCAAAAAATTTCAAATAAAATATCCCTGATCTTCGTGTCGGATAGCTTCGAAACAAGTACCTGCACGGCCAATTCGAGCACCGTAGGCCAAGTTACAAATTCCACAGTATCGGTGCGCAAAATCCCAAAACCATCAACTGTAAACTCTTGTACGAGAAAAAGGATAAAGTGTATACCTTCGGGGAGGTCTCCAAAAATTCCAAGAAAAATACATGATGATCCTCGCGTCGAGTAGATGAAAAAAAGTTATATAGCACGTCCTGATCGAGACTTGTGCGCGGAGCTCTCCTCAAAAGAAGGTGCTGTCCTCACCAAATCTCACAGCAAAAAGGGTCCCAGTGAGCACGAGAAAACTCCTCGAAAAACGTGAAATCTGGAAAATGTGCGAAAAAACCCAAATCGAGCCTCACCTTTTACGAATCCAGCAGAGAAGAAATCGCTCGAAAAGATGGTCGGAGTAGGTCGGGGGGAGCTCGACACCGAAGACGCGACGAAGAACACCAAAGAAAGAGCGTCGCGCCGCGCCGTTAAAATGAGAATCTCGAAGTGCGTGCACCAAAAATCCAAAATCCTCCAGAGGATGCAAACACGAGGGGAACAATTTTGCTTGAGGGCTTGAGGTGAGGAGAAGATCGCAAATGCAGAAAAAGGGGGGAAGAAGGAGGCTCGGATCCTTTAAATAGCCTGCTCAACCAATCAGGAAATGACGGATGGCTGTCCCTCCAATTTCGGCGTGGGAGATTCGGGCTGCTACAGGTTGTGGCCCGGCCCAACTGTGCGCGCCGCCGAATTCCCAGGCCCTCCACGTAGCCCGCCAAACAGCGCACAGCCAAATCAGCCACCACCCAAGCGCCAGTGGCCCACCGCACACGCCGACGCGTGGCGCACCCCGGAGCCGGGAAACCAGTCAAGCGCGGCCCAGTGCGCTGCACCGCGCCTGCACCTCTTCACGCACGTGCCCGAGGCTTTGGCGCACCCACTCCGGGACCGGAGGTGCTCCATCGCACCCACCACGCGCTGCACCGTGTCACCATCGGGCCACCGTCCACCCGTTGCTTCTCCCGTGGACCGCTACGCTGGCGGCCAACCGAGAGCTGCAACTTTTGGCCCGTGCTCGCGTGCACGCCCCCGCGGTGGACAGACGCACCTGCCCGCGCGCCCCCCCGCCTGCCGCGGCAGCGCCGCCGCGCTCCCCGTGCCCCGCCGCTGCGCTTGCCCGCCGGTCGACGGAAACAGTACCATTTGCCTCGAAAAAACGGTGCGCGTCATCCGGGCTCCGAAAAATATAAGTGAATAGTCCATTTTCATCGTTTTCGCGCGCTGTGTGAATCCAAATCCGATGGCCATTTTGCCCAAATTCCAACCCTTAAAAATTGCCGAGGCATCCGCGAGAGGTGATCTTTTATCCAAACTTCGCCCTGGTCCAATTTTGGACATCCGGTTGTCGCCGCGAAACCACTTCTAAACACTCGACGGGGTCCTCCAATACACTGATCCCTTTTTAAGCCCGAAGTCCACCACTTGTGCCAATGCGCAACAAACACCCCCAAAGGCCATAATCCATCAGTAGTCTCTTAAGTGGGGATTCGGGTCCTCACACAAAATGGCAGTTTTAGAGAATATTATGGAGGGAGGATCTAAAGCTTTCAACGCGGTGAAGCACATTTAGCTCATAAGGGCATGACATCTTTTGAATTTGGTTTATCTTGCATTAATGAAAGAAAATAATGGAAGTGACCTACACATCTTTGTCCAACATTTGCATGCAAATCTCAAGATATTCTTAATGCTATGCATCTTGTGACATCAACACAAATCACTTATTCAAAAGCTTAGAGAGAAGGATGGAGTTCACTTTTGGGACAAATGTAAAAGTTATTTTATGCGAACTATGACATAGAAGTT
>CM055073.1:23552997-23785619 GCA_029204045.2 Tillandsia leiboldiana
GAGTAATAGAGAGATGAATGGAATGAATTACAAGCATTATTTTCTAATGATTGCCCCTATGCATACTACATCCAGTGTTTGCCCATCGTCTCCAATTGGATTTGGTTGCGGCATCTAAGGATGTTCTTGAGGTTTAGAATTTTACCTCAAAATAAGTACTATGTCAACATTGTTTGGATCTTCATACAAGCGAAATGATGAAACTAAAAAAGTTTCATAGTTTTGAAATGCCGAATGATGAAAATAGTGAGCTTGAGACGGAACCGGACTCAATCAAGTGGCACATTGCAAAGGGGCCGCGTGAACTCGTTGGAGTTCCACATTTCAATCATAATTAATTAATTTGTTAAGAATGTTTAAGGCAACATGTCACGCCCCGGCGTCGAAACTGCGACCCGGGCTCGCCAACAGATCCGCCGCCCATACGGGAAGCCCGTATAGACGAAGCGACTAACCTGCAAAAGATCACTATGCTATGCAGATATCAGAGCTGAAAGAAAACTGCTAGAAATAAAACTATATACAAACCAGACCTCACCAAAATACAACAGTCTCTCGAGCAGTAGAAAATAAATACAACTCTATACTCACTACAAAGTTCTCTCAACATGAACTCTCAAAAGTAAAAAGGGTACATCTACTCTCTGGACGATGACTGGTAGGGAACTATCTCGCGACTCCCTTACCTCGATCAGAAGAAGCAGCAACAGAAGCAGCAGGAACAGAGTCCTGGGGGGAAAATACACCACGACGGGTGTGAGAACTACGTCCCAAGTAGTTCTCAGTGGGTGCCGCCAACAAGCCCAACGAACTGCCCACTAAGTCTACTAGAGGCATAAAGTAACAATATAATACTGAAATGAAAGGGCTGGAAAAGTAACTCTACAGCTACTATGCCTCTATCTAGATGCTCAAGAAAAGGAACAGATGAACATGATGCATCTACTAACCCACACAGTCAACTCACCAAATCTAAACTGACTGCCAAGGGTCCAGTCAAACCTGCGCCCACCTACTGCCGCACATCCTCAACAGGACGGGTCTACCGTAGGGTGTCCGTGACTGCCACTAACTGGCCCAGTCAGAGGGACGGCGTCGACAAGTCGCGATAGCAAGTAACAGGCCAACTCCGGAGTGGCTCTCGAGGGGAGCGACCCCACCGAGGAAAGTATCCGCGTATCTCTGTCGAGCTCAAATATGGCTCATGCAGGCTAAAGTCCAAACCACGATCAACAAGATCGACCAACACACCAACTCTCAACCACAGGCTGGAAAACCACACAGCTGGGGCCACCGTCCACCAGACGGCTCCCACAACAGAACACTAACTCACAGGAAAGACCGACACCATAAGGGTTCGGAAACCCGATAGACCGGTGCTAAGAACCCTATCAAACAAGAACAGACTCTAGGCTCCGCCTATCGAAGTTCCCGATCCCCTTATAGTTCGGGAAAGCAAAACCTCGGCACACACGCAGAAAACACCAACAGGGCCCGAAAGTCCGGAGACCTACACCTACAACCCTATCAAACAAGAACAGGTTCCAGGCTCGGCCCCCGTGGCTTTCGTCCCGACAAAGGAACGGCCCCTAGAACCCAGATCACTCGAATCCTTTCGAGTGGGGAGATTTACAGAAAAAGGTGACATTTGTTATTGAAAATCATTTGATGTAGAAGAAATCCATATTTAATGATTTTAGTTATCTTTAGAAAAACAGTTAGAAAAATAAGTGTTTTACCCAAGCCCGAAGGGCTGATGCCCTTGTCCAATCAAACAAGAACAGACTCCAGCGGCCCTTCGATGCTTGGAAGAAAGCTGGTAGACTAAAAATCATGTGTATGTCGAAAAGGGTTCTGGGTTCTAGGTCCGGCTATCACTAGAAAACTACCCGCCACTACACAGTGCGACAACCCAACAGGGGAAAACCAGATTCCCGGGGCCACCGTTTACCCCAACGGTTTCCGATACAGACAAGCGAACCACTGCATCTCCAGACTCCACTCTGCTCCCAGCACGAGTGCAAATGCTCCCCACTAAGAAGTCCGACCGCTCGGCCCACTACCCGGGCGAGGATAAACTAAGTCCAGGAATGAACATAAAGTGTGGATGTCTAAACATAAATAACCCTAGCCCAAGTGAGGGTTTTCTACTGGTCTGGTTACACATGCAACATATGACGGGGGTGCTAGGTCAGGTTCCAACATAACAAATATTAACATGATAGTAGGAAGCAAGAGATCACAAGATCGACAGATAAAACAAGGAACAACAATTCCTACACTCTAGCATGCTACCCAAGTCCAATCACTATCATGCATGATTCTATATCAATAGAATAGAGCACAGTCCATAGATCTTGAAAGCAAAGCCACCCACCTGAAGACGCTAATTGTCCGGAGTCGTACAGCTGAGAAAACCAGGAAAATAACAACTCTATGTCCAACAGGTCCAGCACAGTCCACAATCCCTCCTGGGTACAATAAGGCTACAGTTACACTGAAATCCCAAAATCTGCCAAGAAACACAACACTGAAATTTCAGCCGCAAAGATGCGGTTATTTCACCTGCTGAATGTGCTCAAAAAATTCCAAATAAAATATCCCTGCGATTTTCGTGTCGATAGCTTCGAAACAAGTACTGCACCGCCCAATTCTGAGCACCGTAGGCCAAGTTACAAATTCCACAGTATTGGTGCGCAAAATCCGAAAACCATCCAACTGTAACTCTTGTACAGATAAAAGGAAAAGTGTATACCTTCGGGAAGGTCTCCAAAAAATTCCAAGAAAATCCACGATGATCCTCGCGTCGAGTAGATGAAAAAAGTCTATAAGCACGTCCTGATCCGAGACTCGTGCGCGGAGATCGCCTCAAGAGAAGGTGCTGCCCTCACCAAAATCTCACAGCAAAAAGGGTCCCAGTGAGCACGAGAAAACTCCTCGAAAAACGCGAAATCTAAAAATGTGCGAGAAATCCAAATCGTAGCCTCACCTGTTACGAATCCAGCAGCGAAGAAATCGCTCGAAAAGATCGTCGGAGTAGGTCGGGGAGCTCGCGCACACGAAATGCGACGAAGGGGAACACCAAAGAACGAGCGTCGCGCCGCGCCGTAAAAATGGAAACTCGAAGTGCGCGCCACCACAAATCCAAGGAATCCTCCAGAGGATGCAGAACACGAAGGGGAACAATTTTGCTGAAGCTTGAGGTGAGGAGAAGCTCGGAAATTCAGAAAAAGGGGAGAAGAAGGAGGCTCGGATCCTTTAAATAGCCCTGCTCAAACAAATCAGGAAATGACGGATGTGTCCCAATTTCCGGGCGCTGGGAGATTCGGGCTGCTACAGTGTTGGGCCCGGCCCAACACTGTGCGCCGCCCGAATTCCTCACGGGCCTCCACGTAGCCCGCCAAACAGCGCACAGCCAAATCCGCCACCACCCAGCGCCACGTGGCCCACCGCACACGCCGACGCGTGGCGCACCCGAGCGCGGGAAACCAGTCAACGCGCGCCCACGGTGCGCCTGCACCGCCGCCTGCACCCTCTGCACGCACGCGCCCGAGGCCTGGCGCACCCACTCCGTGGACCGAGCGTGCTACCACCGAACCTACCACGCGCTTGCCACGTGTCACCATCCGGTCCAACGTACACCCGTGCTTCTCCGTGGACCGCGCCTGCTGCGCCGGCCAACCGGGAGCCGCCACGTGGCCCGTGCCCGGTGCACGCCTCCGCGGTGGATCCGCGCACACTGCCCGCGCGCCCCCAGCGCCTGCCCGCGGCCGCGCCCGCCGCGCTCGGCCGCTGCCCGCCGCCGCCCGCCGCTGCCCGCCGGTCGCCGGAACAGTACCATTTGCCTCGAAAAACCGTGCGCGTCATCAGGGCTCCGAAAATATAAGTGAATAGTCCATTTTCATCGTTTTCGCGCGCTGAATCCAAATCCGTTGTCCATTTTGGCCAAATTCCAACCCTAAAAATTGCCGAAGGCATCCGGAGAGGTGATCTTTTATCCAAACTTCACCCTGAGTCCAATTTTGACATCCGTGTCGCTGGAAACCACTTCTAAACATCGACGGGTTCCTCCAATTACCCATGTGATCCCTTTTTAAGCCCGAAGTCCACCACTTGTGTCCAAATTGCGCACAAACACCCCCAAAGGCCACTAATCCATCAGTAGTCTCTTAAGTGGGATTCGGGTCCTCACATCCTCCCCCACTAAAAGAAAGTTTCGTCCTCGAAACTAACACGGCTCAAAAGGGGAGTTCCAAAGCCAAAGGGTAAGTATCCATCAACACCGTCTCCATCTCCCCAGTCGCTACGCACACTCCGCGAAGCGAGTCCAAAAGCTGGAAAGAACTCAAGAATTCCAAAAGACAGGGGACAAGGAAGAACGACCAACTCTACTCGTCCGAAAACTACACGAATTACGCCAACAGAACCAACAAGAAGGTAAAGGCCCCCACCAGCAGGAAGGCCGTCAACCACAACTCTCAATTTAGAAAACGGCTGAAATTAACGAAAAGTCTGAAAATTCCGAAAGGACCAGTGCCGTCGCCCCAATCAAACAAGAACAGGTTCGGGCACCGTCTCCATTTCTGGAGCAGTCTTTCGAAGTTTTCGTCCTGTTCGAAATTTCAGCACAAGGGCGAGAAAATGGAGAGAAGTGTTTGAAGTCGTTCCTGCCGTGGCATACGAAACGGATGCTACGATGTAACCGAGACCCCTAAAGACACACCTCTAGTCCTAAACAAACAACAAACAGACCAACAAACAAACACAATGCTCCCGAGTGGTGGCGTGTGTCCAATGCCGCTGAAGCCAACGTCGCAAGAAGAAAACTTCGGCAACCAGTGGGGAGTAACTCCTCCGGTCCAACTCGCGGAAGGGTGACTGCTCTCATTCCACAGTCAGTCTTGCACGGCACCGCACCAACCAGTCCAAACCTGTGTGCTCAATCCAAGTCCTAGAGCTGTCCTTGAATCGTCATATCAGCAGGTGAAGTCCCAAGTCTCAACTGCATTGATCACAACCCACTAGGCTCCCCCAACATGCACAACACCAACAGAACATGTTACCTCTAGTGCACGGGGTAACAACTCTACCTCCAGTCCAGACGGTAAAGCCAAAAACACCCAACTCAGACTGCTGTAGAGAAATCATGCCCGCGACAACCTGGTCCACTGCCGTAGCGCCCTCCAACCGGGCGGTACAGACTCATCCGCTCGATGTAGGTGGTCGTCGCTCTGTCTGCCTCTGCTCACATAGGGTGACAAATGCGGTACGTCTGTAGATAACCAATTCCATGCTACCGCCGCGCACACTCTGATGTAGGTGCTGACGCTGCCATCGGGGTCCACCCGATCTCTGGCATCTCAAAAATCCGCTACCCTGGAAAAAGAAATCAGCACTGTCTCTGCCGACCGATCTACCCTCCAACACCCGGCGCGAGAGCACCAAAGTCTAGAACTCGCTTCTGGCGGCAGATCCCTATCCAAAGGAACTGCAACGCCATGCTCCATATACCACGCCTACTCCATCGAAGCGTCAATAATCCGTAATGGAGGGACCAACTAAACTGGAAGGTAACCTGGCGCAACCTATTAGCCAGTCAACATATCCTATGCGCCTCGTCCCTCGAAACCCTGGAGCGTGCAGTTCAACAACTGTATAAACTCCCTAGAGCAGGGAGGCTCTCAACTAGTCTCTCCATCACCACCAACCCCAATTCTGCCAACAAGGGCTCCAACTCAAACCTATGAATCGGGATGGTTCAGACTGCCGGGACTGACTTCATCGATCAACGATGTCCCTACGCTCAGCTACTATCCACTATCCATCCTGCCTCGGTGCCTCGGCACTACACGTCGGCACGGGGGGGGGGGAGCTGCTCGCTCAATCGGTGCCACTGATATAGCTGAACATGCCACTGCATAGGAAGAAAGTGCTGGAGGACACTCAAGCGGTACAGCAACTAGTTGTGCTCTCTGCTCCAACAAGCGCATCAAATGTTCCATTGCCTCCTCCTGGCATCGGACAGCCTCTGACAACTGTGCCATCTGAATCCATAACTCCTGGGTCTCGCTCTGCTCTGATAGCTCTGCCTCCCGCTGCTCGGGTTGCTCATCAGATGCGGGATGTGCCCTCTTCACAACACAACGTCTCAGGGGCATCGCAGTCCACTGCACAATAACAACATCAGGACACAAAACCATACGACCCAATTCAGCGAAAGTCTAAGACATGCCATCCATTCCATAGCATTATGTTGTCTGCAGCCAACATAATCGCTTAGGAGAATAAACATGCCAATCACTCATCCCATCTCTTGGGAGAGGAAAAAACTCAATCAGGACTCTCGCTAAAAGTCACGACTCTCACGTAGTCATCCTAATGTCCAACCACAAGCCTAGGGTTTCTAAGTCCACCATGACCTACAACCTAGGCTCTGATACCACCTAATCTGTCACGCCCCGGCGTCGAAACTGCGACCCGGGCTCGCCAACAGATCCGTCGCCCATACGGGAAGCCCCGTATAGACGAAGCGACTAACCTGCAAAAGATCAACTATGCTATACAGATATCAGAGCTGAAAGAAAACTGCTAGAAATAAAACTATATACAAACCAAGACCTCACCAAAATACAACAGTCTCTCGAGCAGTAGAAAATAAATACAACTCTATAGCTCACTACAAAGTTCTCTCAACATGAACTCTCAAAAGTAAAAAGGGTACATCTACTCTCTGGACGATGACTGGTAGGGAACTAACTCGCGACTCCCTTACCTCGATCAGAAGAAGCAGCAACAGGAGCAGCAGGAACAGGAGTCCCTGAGGGAAAATACACCACGACGGGTGTGAGAACTACGTCCCAAGTAGTTCTCAGTGGGTGCCGCCAACAAGCCCAACGGTCTGCCCACTAAGTCTACTAGAGGCATAAAGTAACAATATAATACTGAAATGAAAGGGCTGGAAAAGTAACTCTACAGCTACTATGCCTCTATCTAGATGCTCAAGAAAAGAAACAGATGGAACATGATGCATCTACTAACCCACACAGTAAACTCACCAAATCTAAACTGACTGCCACAAAGGGTCCAGTCAAACCTGCGCCCACCTACTGCCGCACATCCTCAATAGGACGGGTCTATCGTAGGGTGTCCATGACTGCCACTAACTGGCCCAGTCAGAGGGACGGCGTCGACAAGTCGCGATAGCAAGTAACAGGCCTAACTCCGGAGTGGCTCTCGAGGGGAGCGACCCCACCGAGGAAAGTATCCGCGTATCTCTGTCGAGCTCAAATATGGCTCATGCAGGCTAAAGTCCAAACCACGATCAACAAGATCGACCAACAACACCAACTCTCAACCACAGGCTGGAAAACCACACAGCTGGGGCCACCGTCTGTAGAGTTATTAATCCCAAAGGATCTAAATAGGTACTATCAAACAACTAGAGGGGGGGTGAATAGGTGTAATACCTAAAAACTCAATCTCAGTGCAAAATAAAAACCAATGCGGAAAATAAAACAGCACACCGAGATTTACGTGGAAACTCCAATCCAGGAGAAAAACCACGGGACCAACACGCAATAACAATCCACTAAGAATAGAAGAATAACAAGGTGATTACCGACTCCACGGACTCAACCCCTCCTTCAGCTTCTTCGGACCTTGCGCTGACCGGTTGGATATCCGCGCAATAACAATCCCTAAGAAAAGAAGAATAACAAGGTGATTACCGTCTCCACGGATTTAACCCCTCCTTCAATTTCTTGGACCTCGCGCTCCACCGTTTTGCCCGTCCACTGCTCACGTTCGAATCCACGAACGCACGCTTCGAATCCACGAAACGCCTTTAGCACACCGAATCCACGATGCCACGTCGAATCCACGACGCAAACTCAGTCGATAAGAATATTGACTTCGATGGTGATCCTCTGCTTAGATTCTCATTGAGGAACCGTAGAAGAAATCTCTAAGCAAAGATTAGATCAATTCGACAAAAGATATGTTCTTGAAAGAACCATCGAATTGACCTAAAAGAGGCTATAAAGAAGATCGATAAAAACCTAGCCTCTAGGGTTGCTCTCAAGTGTTTTAGAAATTGATCGGCCGTAGCTCCCCCGTTTTTGAGAAACCCTAAGTGTCTATTTATAGTTTAGAAACCCTTGGAAAGAGATAAGAATCAAAAACATACCTTATCTGGAAATTTTTAGGACGGCGATCCGGATCGGATTTACTGCGATCCGGATCGTCGTAACGAGATTGACGATTCCAGAAATACCATGGTTCGGGATCCGGATTGCAAGGTCCGATCCGGATCGTTCATGCAATTCAGCAAAGTCCCATGTTCGGGATCCGGATCGGAATGGCCTAGGATCCGGATTGAAATTGCCAATGAACAAGTACCCTTCGGGATCCGGATTGCAAGGTCTGATCCGGATCCTGAACATGTCCCATGTCCAGTTTTTGATTTTTATGCAATTAAAAATTCTTCCAAGTGTTTCTACACTATAAGAAAGTATTCGGATCACCACAATTATTTAGTTAAACATACCTGATCCTCTTGAATACTTTCTTCTTGAGATTGATATAACTGATCCACAATTCTTCACCTTCAATCTTCAAGACTCAAAACACTAAGTGTCAACTTGAGCTCTTGTTGAATCTTCTCTAAGTCTTCGATTGCTGATTGACAATTTGATCACTTCAAGACTCCGACTCAACCCACTGACTTGACTCACGAAATATGCCAACACCGAAAATGCCGTAACACCGTCCACCAGACGGATCCCACAACAGAACACTAACTCACAGAAAAGACCGACACCATAAGGGTTCGGAAACCCGATAGACCGGTGCTAAGAACCCTATCAAACAAGAACAGACTCTAGGCTCCGCCTATCAAAGTTCCCGATCCCCTTATTGTTCGGGAAAGCAAAACCTCGGCACGACACGCAGAAAACACCAACAGGGCCCGAAAGTCCCGGGAGACCTACACCTACAACCCTATCAAACAAGAACAGGTTCCAGGCTCGGCCCCTAGAACCCAGATCACTCGAATCCTTTCGAGTGGGGAGATTTACAAGAAAAAGGTGACATTTGTTATTGAAAATCATTTGATCTAGAAGAAATCCATATTTAATGATTTTAGTTCTCTTTAGAAAAACAGTTAGAAAAATAAGTGTTTTACCCAAGCCCCGAAGGGCTGATGCCTTTGTCCAATCAAACAAGAACAGACTCCAGCGGCCCTTCGATGCTTGGAAGAAAGCATTGGTAGACTAAAAATCATGTGTATGTCGAAAAGGGTTCTGGGTTCTAGGTCCGGCTATCACTAGAAAACTACCGCCACTAACACAGTGGCGACAACCCAAACAGGGGAAAACCAGATCTCCCGGGGCCACCGTTTACCCCAAACGGTTTCCGATACAGACAAGCGAACCACTGCATCTACCAGACTCCACTCTGCTCCCAAGCACGAGTGCAAATGCATCCCACACTAAGAAGTCCCGACCGCTCGGCCCACTACCCGGGCGAGGATAAAACTAAGTCCAGGAATGAAACATAAAGTGTGGATGTCTAAACATAAATAACCCTAGCCCAAGTGAGGGTTTTCTACTGGTCTGGTTACACATGCAACATATGACGGGGGTGCTAGGTCAGGTTCCAACATAACAAATATTTAACATGATAGTAGGAAGCAAGAGATCACAAGATCGACAGATAAAACAAGGAACAACAATTCCTACACTCTAGCATGCTACCCAAGTCCAATCACTATCATGCATGATTCTATATCAATAGAATTAGAGCACAGTCCATAGATCTTGAAAGCAAAGCCACCCACCTGAAGACGCTAATTGTCCGGAGTCGTACAGCTGAGAAAACCAGGAAAATAACAACTCTATGTCCAACAGGTCCAGCACAGTCCACAATCCCTCCTGGGTACAATAAGGCTACAGTTACACTGAAATTCCAAAATCTGCCAAGAAACACAACACTGAAATTTCAGCCGCAAAGATGCGGTTATTTCACCTGCTGAATGTGCTCAAAAAATTTCAAATAAAATATCCCTGTAATCTTCGTGTCGATAGCTTCGAAACAAGTACCTGCACGGCCAATTCCGAGCACCGTAGGCTAAGTTACAAATTCCACAGTATTGGTGCGCAAAATCCCAAAACCATCCAACTGTAAACTCTTGTACAGATAAAAGGATAAGTGTATACCTTCGGGAAGGTCTCGAAAAATTCCAAGAAAAATTCACGATGATCCTCGCGTCAAGTAGATGAAAAAAGTCTATAAGCACGTCCTGATCAGAGACTTGTGCGCGGAGATCTCCTCAAGAGAAGGTGCTGCACTCACCAAAATCTCACAGCAAAAAGGGTCCCAGTGAGCACGAGAAAACTCCTCGAAAAACGTGAAATCTGAAAATGTACGAAAATCCAAAATCGTAGCCTCACCTGTTACGAATCCAGCAGCGAAGAAATCGCTCGAAAAGATCGTCGGAGTAGGTCGGGGGAGCTCGCGCACCGAAACGCGACGAAGGGGAACACCAAAGAACGAGCGTCGCGCCGCGCCGTAAAAATGGAAACCTCGAAGTGCGCGCCACCACAAATCCAAGGAATCCTCCAGAGGATGCAGAACACGAAGGGGAACAATTTTGCTGAGGAGCTTGAGGTGAGGAGAAGCTCGGAAATGCAGAAAAAGGGGAGAAGAAGGAGGCTCGGATCCTTTAAATAGCCTGCTCAAACAAATCAGGAAATGACGGATGTGTCCCAATTTCCGGGCGCTGGGAGATTCGGGCTGCTACAGTGTTGGGCCCGGCCCAACACTGTGCGCGCCCGAATTCCTCACGGGCCTCCACGTAGCCCGCCAAACAGCGCACAGCCAAATCCGCCACCACCCAAGCGCCACGTGGCCCACCGCACACGCCGACGCGTGGCGCACCCGAGCGCGGGAAACCAGTCAACGCGCGCCCACGTGCGCCTGCACCGCTGCCTGCACCCTCTTCACGCACGTGCCCCGAGGCCTGGCGCACCCACTCCGTGGACCGAGCGTGCTACATCGCACCTACCACGCGCTGCCACGTGTCACCATCCGGTCCACCGTACACCCGTGCTTCTCCCGTGGACCGCGCCCGCTGCGCCGGCCAACCGAGAGCCGCCACGTGGCCCGTGCCCGGTGCACGCCTCCGCGGTGGACCGCGCACCTGCCCGCGCGCCCCCGCGCCTGCCCGCGGCCGCGCCGCCGCGCTCCGCCGCTGCCCGCCGCCGCTGCCGCTGCCCGCCGGTCGCCGGAACAGTACCATTTGCCTCGAAAAACGTGCGCGTCATCCGGGCTCCGAAAAATATAAGTGAATAGTCCATTTTCATCGTTTTCGCGCGCTGAATCCAAATCCGATGTCCATTTTGCCAAATTCCAACCCTAAAAATTGCCGAAGGCATCCGGAGAGGTGATCTTTTATCCAAACTTCGCCCTGAGTCCAATTTTGACATCCGTGTCGCGCGAAACCACTTCTAAACACTCGACGGGTCCTCCAATTACCCACGTGATCCCTTTTTAAGCCCGAAGTCCACCACTTGTGTCCAAATTGCGCACAAACACCCCCAAAGGCCACTAATCCATCAGTAGTCTCTTAAGTGGGGATTCGGGTCCTCACACAACATGTGCAGTTTTAGAGAATATTATTGACGGAGGATCTAAAGCATTTCAACGCGGTGAAGCACATTTAGCTCATAAGGCAATGACATCTTTTGAATTTGTGTTTATCTTGCATCTCATGAAAGAAATAATGGAAGTGACCTACATTCTTTGTCAACATTTGCAATGCAAATCTCAAGATATTCTTAATGCTATGCATCTTGTGACATCAACAAAATCACTTATTCAAAAGCTTAGAGATGAAGGATGGAGTTCACTTTTTGACAAAGTAAAGTTATTTTATGCGAACTATGACATAGAAGTTCCAATTATGTCAGCTCCTTATGTGGGAAGAGGAGGTCGTGCTCGCCTGCAACGAGATCATATTACACTTGAGCATCACTATCGAGTTGATATTTTTAATTGTGCAATAGATTGTCAATTACAAGAGTTGAGTACAAGATTTAGTGACAATATGTTAGAATTACTTACTCTGAGTTGTGCTTTGGATCCTAAAGATGGTTGCAAATCTTTTAATATTGATGACATTTGTAATCTTGCGAAAAGGTATTATCCTCAAGACTTTACGGAGTTAGAAAAAGAAGAGTTGAGAATAGAGCTTCGTCATTATGAATTTGAAATTTCGTGACATTTTGATTTGCAAAAATTGACAACTATTTCTGAGTTTTGTCAATGGTTGGTGGCAACAAGAAAATCTGAAATATATCCCATTCTCTATCGATTGGATAAATTTGTACTAACTCTTCCAGTTTCAATTGCAACTACTGAACGCGCATTTTCCTCTATGAACATTATTAAAACCGATCTTCGGAATAAGATGGATGATGACTTTTTCACTAATTCTTTGATCATGTATATTGAAAGAGAAATTGCCGAGAAGTTTACTATTGATTCAATCATTGATGGATTTCGTGACTTGAAGGAGCGTCGAGCACTATTCTAACTTTTGAATGGTAAGCAATTTTTTTAAAATTTTCTTTAGTATTTTTGTATTTTGAATTTTTTATATATAATTTGTTTTATTAATAATTTTTAAAGATTAATATATTTTATATAATATAATTTTGGCCCCCCCCCCCCCCCCCCGAATTAAACTCCTAGCTTCTTCCCTGAGTATTCATATTACTTGAGTATTCATATTACTAGTGTCCATGTCTCAAACAAACGTTCATACAAACGGAGAATGTCACAGACTCCCCCATACAAACGGAGAACGTCACAGACTCCCCCCATTTAGACGTCCTCGTCAGCCCAAACTAGGCCTGACGAACACACACACAGCAGTCCAAAATCATCAGGTAATGTGAGACTTGTCTCGCTAGCCCTGTCATCTAGACCCAGGCTCAGCCGAGACTTGCCACACACTTCCGGCTGGTTATTGGCTCTGATACCAAATGTAACAACTCGATCCACTAACAATAATAACTCGTTGGGCCCAAACCACAGTCCACAATACTTAAGCCTAATTATTATTACAAGTGTTCATGTCTCATATAAATTTAATTACAATTTCATCCATATTTCATATGGAATTATTAGGACGTCACATATTCGCCGTGCTTGATTGATTTTTAGAGGACGTTATCCAGGTGATGGCGGGACACTAGCCGCCGCCATCTTCGCTGCTGTATGCTAGTTAATCTGGAGAGAGAGAGGAATTCATGTGGGAAAATGCTATGTGTACACCCGTAAGGGGTGTACATCTCACACCCCCACCCATCTAAGGGTGGGGGTGTGATGAGGGGTCACTTGATATGACCCGTAAAAAACATCGACACCATTAAATTGGTGGAGGTGTAGGATGTACACCCTTTCGGGGTGTACATGTAGCATTACTCATTCATGTGTCTTCAACAATGAATGCAAGGATCGCAATGAGTTTAGTGGCCAAGATTCGACAAGAGGCACGTGCATGGATCTGTCATATCACATGAGCCTTACTTTACAATAACCTTTGTATTTTGCAATTCTATGCTTCTACTCTGTGGGCCCCAGGCCACGTGAAACTCTTATACATTACCGCTTTATAATGAACCCGGTTTTCATCATTTCAAAACAAAAATTATTTATTTTTTTAAAAAATTAAGCATGATAATTATTTCGTATATTTATTAAAATTTAAAATTTAAAATTTTGAAGAAAAAAAATAACATGCTCTTATATATATATATATATATATATATATATATATATATATATATATATATATATATATATATATATATATATATAAACGATTGGTTATCGTACTGTCACTTCAATTTTGATGATGAGACTTTTAATTAATACACAATTGATTTAGATTATTTGAGATTTTGTTTGAAAAATGGCTAAATTATAGAAAATCTCCCTCTAATATCCCGCTTTTCCACTTTACCCCCCTGTCTTTTAAAAGTCGACAATCTGTCCTCTCGAAATTATCGAAATGTCTTTAGAGGTAACGCCGTTAACGGAGAGGGTAAAATGACCATTATGCCGTTACCTTGTATTGAGAGAGAGAGTGAGAGAGAAAACGAGAGGGCGACGGCGGCGGCGACCTGCGCCAGAGGAGGAGGAGGACGACGACGGCGGCGGCGACGCGGGTGATGAACTCCGCCGCGTGCGACCCGATCCGGAGGAGACGACGATGACGACGGCGGCGGCGAAGCGGGCGCGGGCTCGGGCGATGAGCGCTTCAACGACGGCGGCGAAGCGGGCGCAGGCTCCGCCGCGCGCGACCCGATCCGGAGGAGATGACGACGATGACGGCGGCGAAGCGGGCGCCGGTCCGCCGCGTGCGACCCGATCCGGAGGAGGAGAAGGACGACGATGACGGCGGCGACGACGCGGGCGATGAGCTCCGCCGCGTGCGACCCGATCCGGAGGAGACGACGATGACGACGGCGGTGACGAAGCGGGCGCGGGCTCCGCCGCGTGCGACCCGATCTGGAGGAGGTGGTGGACGAGGAGGAGGTGGACGAGGACGACGACTCTGTTTTTTCTTTTTTTTTTCTTTTTTTTTTTTTTTTTTTTTTTTCCTCCGAAGTCTCTCCCTCTTTTTTTTATTTTTATTTTTTTTTTTATTTCTTTTTTTCATTTCGAAGTTTTTTTTTTCTTTTTTTTCTTTTCTTTTTTTTTTCTCGCGAAGGCTCTCCCTCTCTTTTTTTTTCTCTCAAGGGTATTTTAGGTATATTTAATTATATTTTTAAAAAAACTAACGGAAGACTCACGAGATCATGATGGTAGGGGAGGAACTGCACATTTCGATAATTTTGAGGAGGCAGATTGTCGACTTTTAAAAGACAGGGGGGTAAAGTGGAAAAGCGGGATATTAGAGGGGGGTTTTCTGTAATTTAGCCTTGAAAAATTGATAGCATGCTATCGCTTTATTCAGATTATTTAAAATTTTAATATTTAAATTTTATAACTTTATAATTTTATTATATATCTGTCGACCGAAAGATTTCAAATTCAATAATTTTAAAGATCAATACGAGATATTTACAAATTTAATGGTGAGAAATCATCAAAATAAAATTTTACTATTGTATCATCGTTTCATTATAAAAATTTTATTTTCACTCAATCACTGTATGCGTTTACTATAACAAATCTTGCACTTAAGAACGCTTTGGACAATAATTAGTGACGCTTTTAAAAGCGTCGAGTAAAAATTCGTTAAATGACTATATCGGGACAAATATACCGACATTTTAATATAACGTCGGAAAATTTTTTGTGACTCTTTTTGGAGTCGGTAATATATTAGTTGCTGACCCAAAAAAGAATCATTAATTTAAACAATTGCCGACTCTAAAAAGAGTCGTTAATTTAAATATTTGCCGACTCTAAAAAAAGTCTTTAATTTAAATATTTGCCGACTCTAAAAATAGCCATTAATTTAAACAATTGTCGACTTAAAAAATATTCGTTAATTTAAATAGTTGCCGACTCTAAAAGAGTCGTTAATTTAAACAATTGCCGATACTCCAAAGCAAAGGTAAATTATGAAATACTAAATAAGCATGTCAATACGAAAACTTTGCAGCAAAGAACAAAATTTTTAATTATTTCAACATTAGTAAACTTCAATCAACAATATTAATTCCAATCAAAAAATACAAAAAATTCTACTATTGAATAAGCACTCGAAATAATAGAAACAAAAAAAAAATTTCATCACTTTTTTATTCACGATGAATTAGTAAGATATTCAAATGCATCACTCTTATAGCATATTGTTGAGACCAAAATTTTCGCCACTTGAGGGAACGATACGTGGCATATACCGTCGGCTAAGAATATCAGCCGATAGAGGAAGGGTCAACCGAAGAAAAATCCGCATCCTGATCGGGACCGATCTCAGCCGCGTGGGAGTGCAGCACGCGACGTATGCCATTGGCTGAAAACATCAATCGATAGGATAAGCAGCCGACAAAAAGATTATTGCCTCATCCAGAACCAATTTCGACTGAAGACGAACACCAGACCACTCCAGTCGAACGAAGCCAGAGTCAACTTTTGGTTGCTCAAGCCGAAAGAAGAAAGACCTTGAAAGGAAGGGGTGTGAGATTTGGGCGCAAATCCCGCAACTAACCCAAAATGGCAAGCAGCACCCAGCATTGGAAAGCGTCGAGGATCACGCTCTGGCGCGATAATAAGGGGATGAACTTGGACAGAAAAATGACTATTATCCTTGTCACGCCCCGGGAGCAATTTTAAAGCGGAAACAACCGAATTTGGAAGCATTTTTTTTTTGTAAGATATCCCGCTCTGGCACGTGTATAGACCCGTCACATATATAAGATCTCTCTATCCAAATGGACAGAGTCTCCCCTGTACATTCACGTCATCGCCTTCACATATACATCAAGCACCTTCATTTCACATACACTGAGTGCAACATTTAATATAAAGCATTCATATGAAAACAACACCCACCCGGTGCATCACAAGTTTGAAAGGATAAATCCATAAGATTTAAAAACAGTGCCCACACGACACTCAGTTTTCTAAAACCGTTTTCAAAAATTCTTTTCATACTTTAAAAATCCCGCGTCCACACGACGCATCCATAAAATCATATACCGAAAGCATAGTTCCAAAGAGTATGTTTATCTAACAAAACACAAGACCGTCTCAACATTCACACCATCCACACTATACAAATCCACATCCACATGCATAATAACTGACCACAACGAACAGAAAAGAAGAAATGAGAATAACTTGACTGAGAAAAACCTACATCTCACTAGATAGCGTCCTCACCACCGTCTTGATTCCCACCCCCACTCGATCCTGTAAAACAGTGGGAATCAGTCACATAAATTATGATAAGATAAAGAATATCAACTATGATCATAGTGCAAGCAAAATACTGTAGTAGCAAAAGAACACCAAACCGTATCTCAAAATACTAGAATCGTGTTGCTACCAAATTATTCCACAAGTAATAACTACATCACAGTATCCAAATACAGCCGCCTTATCGGTCCAGCGACCTCAGGCACTAACATAATCCCACTCGATAAGCCGGTGCAAACAAACCCCAAACGCACAAACCGCAATACCGCAATGTCCGCAAGGGTCCCCTCACGCAAATCGCCGTGTAGGGATTACGGGTCAATCAGACCACCTCTCCGGAAAAGTACACCCATGCGGTGGCCAAACTACTGGTATGCGTGAAAAGCGCAAAGAGCATGACGATCACATAATGATAACAAAATCCTCTCCCCACGACAACTAGTCGCCCAAGTGATGTATAAAAGAAGTTGACCCAAAGGTCACATATACTACTACCAGAAAAATGACCGAATGTGTCTTTGTCCTATTACAATATGACATATGTTATTTAATCACCGAAAAATACACATTTTTCGCTTATACCGTCCGACAGTCGGATAAGCCACACAATATACGTGTTTAGTGCACACCCTTCAATAAAAAGATATATAATAATATATCAAGGCGTCACAATAACCGTGACTGACAACCATCCTACTGACACATCCTAGTCATAAGGAAAAACAACAAGAAAGAAGAGCAAGATTGAATGTTACCGATTTGACAACGTTCCCGACTTCGGATCGGAATACCTACCTCTACCAGAAAGTCAACCTGAACACGTGACTCCTCTAAGAACTCCTGCGAAACATCTGGACCTATTCAAGGTCCACAAGTAACCAAATTTCTAGTTTTACATTTACCGATAATTTAGTTGTCCCGACCACTGTGCCAAAATTCCCTTTTGTTCTAATTTACCGGAACCACCTCCCGATTTCTGAATAGTCGCACCGATCATTTTACCGATCATAAACATACCCCAAACGACTATACTGGCAAACCGTCCACCAGGTCTTTTACCGCGACATTCACTCATCCGGAGGTCAATACACACATCATAACACCCATAATCATTCCCTGTTATAAGAAATCATGCAAAATATCAAATTATACAACAAAGGAGTTCTATAGGTGTACTCACCTGAATCGGGGACCAAACTAACTCTCGCGATGCCCCTGATCAAGGACCGAACCTGCAAAAGGTCTACCGAGTCAAAGCTAGACTCAACACTATCGAAAAGATTGACTCTAAGACCGGTTCTGTCACGCCCCGGGGTCGAAACTGCGACCCGGGCTCGCCAACATATCCGCCATCTATATGAAAAACCCCTCATAGGCGAAGCCTCCAACCTGCAAGGATAAAACTACAGCTAAACAGATATCAGAGCTGGAAAGTAAACTGCTGTAAAACAAAATTCCAACCACTGTACAACTGGAAATAAAATACAGTATCCACCTCCCAAAAATAATAATAGTACAACATCCTCTGATACAACATCTAAAACCCAAATGGGGAGATAACTAAAATAACAATACATCAGTGTACAGGTTCACAGTACAAGTTAAATCCTCACAATACATCAATCTCTCAAAAGTAAAAAAAATAAACAATCTAACTGGCTGTATAATAAATCTCCAATAAAAGGGTACAGCTACTCTCCAAAGACAGGTAGGGATCTAGCTCGCGACTCCCTCGCCTCGATCAGAAGAAGAAGCAACAGCTGCGGTAGGAACCGAAGAAGAAGCCTCTGCAAAACTGTCACCGACAGAGGGTGTGAGAACTACACCAACACGTAGTTCTCAGTGGGTACCGCCGCCAAGCCCGACGGTCTGCCCACTAAGTCTACTAGAGGCAAAAGATAACGATGCAGTAAAAACTGAATAAGAAAAGCTGGAAATACACAATTGCTACCATGCCTCTATCTAAATGCTCAATCGGTGATACAGATGAAAAGATATGCAACTACTCACACACGAGGTGCTCAATCGACCCAATCGAACTAACTGCCACATAGGGTCCAGTCAAGCCTGCGTCTACCTACTGGCATTACATCCACGGAGGACTGGACTTATGTAGGGCATCAGTGTGTAACACCCCCGGAATTTGGATTAGTCATCTATATAAATGATATAATAGGACTAAAATCTCTAACCCGACTATAGCATTTTGGATGGTAGCAAGATCCAAGAGGAACATGAGAGTTAAGCGTGCTAGAGTTAGAGTAGTTCTAGGATGGGTGACCCCCTGGGAAGTGGGGCGTCACAGTTGGTATCAGAGCCATTCACCAGCCGGAAATGTGAGATGAGTCTCGGCTGAGCCAGGGTTATTTAGCGGGTAGAGCGAGGCTCCCCGGCTAATGACCGTTGTGAGTGGAGTGCAGCTCCTCACAAGGTCGGCTAAGGCTAGCGAGACGAGTCTCACATCGCCTGGTGCTTGTGAGTGTGCTTGAGCCTGACGTGGACGTCAGGGCTTAAAGGGGGGAAGAATGTAACACCCCCGGAATTTGGATTAGTCCTCTATATAAATGATATAATAGGACTAAAATCTCTAACCCGGCTATAGCATTTTGGATGGTAGCAAGATCCAAGAGGAACATGAGAGTTAAGCGTGCTAGAGTTAGAGTAGTTCTAGGATGGGTGACCCCCTGGGAAGTGGGGCGTCACATCAGTGACTGCCTAAAAAAGGCCCAGCCAGAGGGACAGCATCGACAAGTCGCGATAGCAAAGTTAACAGGTCAAGCTCCGGAGCGTCACTCGAGGAGCGCGACCCCACCGAGGAAAGTATCCGCGCATCTCTGTCGAGCTCAAAGTGGCTCCTGCATGCTATAATCAAAATCCACGCACCCTCTCAAAATGGAAGGACTCAAGATCCTCAAACATCTCACACAACGGTCGGAGTACTCTCAACGACTCAGCTAATAAGCTCTCACGAATCTCGAGATACTAGCGAACTCAACCACCTCATGGCACTAAACTCACTGGCTGGAGATACTCCGCAGCCGGGACCACCGTCGACCCAAATGGCTCCCAACGAAACATCCAACTCGCCATGCCAAACACACAAGCTGGAGATACTCCACAGTCGAGATTGACCCACAACTCAGGGCTAACAAAACTGGTCGGACGACACTCAACAACCCGGGACCACCGTCAACCCAAACGGTTCCCAACAACACTGACCGGAAGACACTCGATGGCCCGGGACCACTATCTACCTAAATGGCTCCCAGCAACACTAGCACTGGTCTAATCTCAACTACCAGACTCTACTCAGCCCCCAGGCACGAGTGCAACATACGTCCCACAATAACCTGACCTCTCGGCCCACTATCCGGGCGAGGAAACTCTATATCCAGAAAAGATGCAAAGTGTGGGATGTCTAAAGCATAAAAGAACCTAGCCCAAGTAAAGGTTCTCTACTAGTCTGGTTAACATGCAACGTATGACGGGGTGCTAGGTCAAGTTCCAATAATAGCATAATGTAACTTAGCATAGAATAGGAAACATCATCTCGCACAAGCATGCTTTCTATCACATCTAGCATAAAGTAAACATAACCATTTACAACATGCGATATCTCAAATCCACCAAAACATGTACAATAAATTAAGTAAGCATTAATCCACATGATCTAAGCCATTTCTCATGCTTACATCTCAATCCTATTGGTTGTACATTAAATTATGCGTGCTATCAATCACATAGGGTAACAATTCCTTAGGTAAGCTTTCATTAACCATAATCATGGATATCCAATATTGCAAGTTTTTATAAGACATAACATGGATATTTATCTTGCAATTCCTCATACCATTACCATTACTAAGCTTACTTCTCAATCATATATTGGTACACTAAACATGCATGCATTCTATCAAATAGAAATAGAGAACCGTCCACCGGTTCTGGAGACGAAGCAACCCACCTGGATGCGCGCGTCGATCCGAAGTCCAAAAGAGCCGAAACTGAACGTGGATACTCCTCAGGTTCCCACGATTCCAACGAGTCCAAAAATACCCAAAAACTCCTCCCGGTCACTGAGATAAAGCAAAACACCGCGATAAGCTCAAATCCCCAAAATCACCGCGATAAGCTCGAATCCTTAAACTCCCTAATCCGATATCCGTAGGTCGAGAAAAGGCAAGAATACTCCCTCACTGTCCAACACATTGCAGCAGTAAAAGGGGTCAAAAGATGTCTCGAAAATCCCACCAAAAACTTGAAACAGAGCGAAGTGATCTACACGGAAATCGAAGGCGTACCTCTCATGAACACGCTGGCACAAAAATCGGCTCAAAACTCTATCGAGGTGGTCCTAGGGACCTCGCGGACTGAAATGCGATGGAAGAAGCCACAAACGAAGGAGCGTCAAAGCGTGCCGCGTTGCAGAAAACATCGATGCCGCAGCCTCCAAAAATTCTCGAGATTCCGAAAATCGAAGAAAACCTGATGAAGGACCTCTCTGCCGAATATGGGCTCAAGAGGGCTCGGGAAAAGCCCTCAAAAGAGGACACAAATGGGCTATTTATAGCTCAAGCCCACCAACACAAGGGAATCCGGATTCGGGTGTGGGATTCGGGTCATCACATCCTTCCCCACTAAAAGAAAGTTTCGTCCTCGAAACTAACACAACTCAAAAGGGAGTCTCAATTACTAAGGGTAGGTATCCATCAACACCGTCTCCAGCTCCGAAGTCGCCACTCGCTCCCCGTGATTACTCCTCAACAACAACAATAACCAGTACAGCATGGCCCGGTTGCGCAATTCTCTAATCTCACGAGCCAGAATTCGCAACGGGCGTCCCTCGTACTCCAAACACTCACAGATCTCAAATGGAGCGAGTCAATCACGGGCCAGGGATCCATACGCATAACACCTCTGAGCTGAGACGTGGAAAAACATTAGGAACTCCAACAAAGAGGCTGGGGGGGAGGGGGGGCGGAGAGAAAGAACAACCAGTGCAACACGCACCACAACCACACCCTGGTGCCAACTCAACCAGGGCAACTCGAAATACACCCACACGATCATCCAAGAAAGAAAGGAGCCCAACATCAGGAACATCATCCATCTCAACTCCCAATAGGCCGGTGTCTTTGCCCATATCATAATCCTCAACTCTACTCCAGACAGCTCTCCCGCTCAAGGCATTCGCCACTACAGTGGCTATGTCGGGGTGATACTAGATGCTCAACAAAAATCCAACCGTAACTCCACAGCCGCTATGGGAGGCATCGCTGTAGATCACAAATCCTTTTACCACTACCGGAAAGCAAGGATCGAACCATCACAACTCTGCTTTAGTTCTTCGAAACTGCCCTGACAAGCATCACCCTCAAAACACAAACCGACGATAAAAACCAGCTAGTGCCAAGAAGCTCCTCACCTCAACAATAAACGTCGGTCTCGGCCAATCTCGAATAGCATCCATTCGGCCGGGTCTACCGCCGCT
This sequence comes from Tillandsia leiboldiana, assembly GCA_029204045.2. Lineage (NCBI taxonomy): Eukaryota > Viridiplantae > Streptophyta > Magnoliopsida > Poales > Bromeliaceae > Tillandsia > Tillandsia leiboldiana. The sequence continues at coordinate 23,575,424 of CM055073.1, forward strand.
CCTACGGCTAGAATAAAGTGGCCCAAGAAGGTAAGCTCCCAAAGCTAAAACTCGTGCCTCAACAACTAGGCATACAGCTTCATCCTCACAGACATTGTAGCACCATCCACAAGTGCTCCTTATGCTCCAAGTCACTCTGGGAGTAAATCAAATATCTATGAAGAGTACCGCTACCAATCCATCCAAGTACAGCTGGAACAGACAATTCATCAGATCATAAAGGCGGCAGGGCATTAGTCAAACCAATTGGCCTCACTGTGAGCTCATAATGCCCCAATCGTATCCTGAACGCCGTAGTGGCAAAGTCCTCGGCTGTATGTGTCACGCCCCGGGTGAAAACCAGAATCCGGGCCCGTCTACAGATCCGCCGTGCACACGAAATTTTTCGCGTACACGAAGGGCCAGCAACCTGCTCAGATATAAGAGATATAACAAAGAGCAATAAAACAAAGCTGAACTAAAACAACTACATCTCAGACTGAAGCTGGAAATAAAATACAGTACATCTGTATAAATGATACATCTGTCTCTCCCAGCTCACCAAAATAAATACAACCTGCTGGCAAAAGCCAGTCCGAAAAGTAAAAGTGCAACCGTCTGAGGAACATGGGTACACCAACAGTCCAGCTAACTCGCTCATCCTGCCTCGAGATCTATCTACTCAGCCGTCCTCTCTCCTCGACCCGCCGCTGAAAGCCCAGCAGCACCCTCAGAAGACACTGCAAAACAAGGGAGGAGAAAAAAATGAAAGAAGAATGGGGGTGAGAACTACTAGTAAACCAGTAGCTTCCCATAGTGGGTAAATCCTCAAACTCTGGCACACCCACTAGGTCTACCAGAGGCAAAAGGGAAAGAAGAGTGGTAAGCAAGAATGACTGCTGAAGAAAGGAAACTATCACTATTATGCCTCTAAATGCAGTCCTAAACTGGAATAACAGTATGCAACAGTAACCAACCGTCCCAGATGAACCCAATCTGTACCGCCCTCATCATCGGGCAAGTAAGCCGCACCGATGTGATAGCAAAACTCCTGCTGCCGCCCTCATCATCGGGCAAGTAAGCCGCGCCGATGTGAAAGCAAAACTCAATGCCTGTCCGGCACCTAGCTGGTGCCCCGCGCGCTCCGGAGTGGCACTCGAGGGGAGCTACCCACACGAGGAAAATAGCCATGTCACAAGTATCATAAAAGCAGGACTGGATCACAACTATACTCAAGTGGAACAAAACCCTCTACTAAAGAACCCTGATCCCCAATCTGATGCATAAGTAACCATCCGGTCAACCGCCCAATATCCACGGTCGCCGCAATACCCACTGACAACAATCAAGCCCAACAACCGACACCCGGTCAACCGCCCAATATCCGCGGTCACCGAAATAACCCACAATAACAATCATGTCCCACATCCGACATCCGGTCAACCGCCTACTATCCGCGGTAGCCGCAATAACCCCCAATCCAAAATCGGGTAAAATAATTTGTATTCGGTCAACCGCCTACTATCCGCGGTAGCCGCAATACCCCACAACCCATAATCAAATACCACCTGTCCCCGACCCCAAAGTCCCGGCTACACTATCCCGTACCCCTGCTCAAACCCGAGCAACAATAACCACCTGACTAAGAATAAGGAGACCAGAAGCAAACAAGGTTTCTCCTAAGTCAAGTTCCAGCATGAAAGTGTAGCGATAAAAGATGGCCTATCTAGATGTCCATACAAGCATGCAAGTGTTCTCAAGGAAAAATAAATTAAGTCATTGATCATTAACAGTATCCACCTATGCATGTCACCTATCCTCAAGTAATACCACTAACAGGATAAATCATCTTAACCCAATATAATAAACAATTCCACATGCAATGTTAAGTGCTAACACGGAAATCTATATACCGACACGAGCATGCAAATATCCCACCATCAAGGTAAATTATATGGCCTCAATATTATCATCAAATCCACATGCAAGGTTTAGTGCTAACAGAGCAATCCATAATTCCACACAGGCATGCATAAGTTTCAATTACAATTATGTTTCCCACATAGTGATTCCCTAATAACATTTCCAACATGATGTGTCTCACATGTCAAACTCATAAGAATAGTAATTACCGATCATAGATGTCCCAAAAGGATCTCTCTAATATTCCTAGTGGGTAAGTCAGAAAAGAGGGATATAGCAACCACCTACCTAGAAATGCGCAATCCACAGCTGTAAAACCTCCTCGCTGTCCAATATCCCTTTTCCATGCCAAACGCCCAAAACTGAAAATATAAACCAAACGGTGCACAATTAAACCAAATTATGTGTACAACACCGCTGTCCATACAACCAGCCCCGAAGATGGCTAAATCTCACCTGCGAGATGAACTCAGAAAAATCTGGAAAGATAACTGCTGCGTTCGTCGCGTCGAGCCGGTCGAAACGAGTACTTGCACGTCTCAATCCGAGTTTTGTAGGTCAAGATAAAAATTCGACAAGGTGACCCTCTCAAAAGAATCCTGTACAAAAATCTGTAGCACTTAGCTCTGGAAAAAGGGATTTTTTACCTTCGGGGAAAACTCAAAAAAATCCAAAAAAATTCGAGGACGTTCCTTGTGATGTGTAGATGCAAAACGACTGTAGGCACGCCTCCATCCGATGCCTGAGCGCGAAGATATCAACAAAACACTGTGGTACTATCCAAAACTCCGCCCCAAAAAAAGAGGTCAAAAAATGCTTCAAAAAACCCAAGAAAACCACAGAATGAGAAGAAACAGCAATCACGGGAAACGTAGCCCTACCTGTCGTGAAGACGATGGCGCAAGAATCGCCGAAAAATACTACCGAAGAGCTCGAGGGAGTCCACGCACCGAAATGAGACGGAGAAGAACACCAATGCAGGAACGTCTCGCTGCGCCATAAAATCCGAAACCTCAAAGTGCGTGCCACCAAAAATCCAAGAACTCCACCACAAGGTGTAGATCAAAGAGGGGAACAACTTCTCTGTAGAACACCGAGAGAGAAACAGCTCCAAAAAGGTCCAAATCGCAGCTCAAACCGGACTTTTTATAGGCCAAACGAAACAATTGACCTAATTCCCTATGTGTCCCTTTATTTGGGCGCCCACACCGGATTCGGGCGCCCGAATCCGCTGCGGGAACCCAAACAGCGAGCGCCCGAAAACTCCTGGGAGCGCCACGTGGTCCCATAACAGGCAACAGCCGATCCGGCCAACCCACGCGTGCCGCGTGGCCTGCGCGGAAGCCGACGCGTGGCATGCCCAAGCGCGGGAACCGCGCGTCAACGCGCGCCGCCAGCCAACGTGCGCGCTGCGCTCGCCGCCTGCGCCCAGGCACGCCTCCCGAGCCACCCCCTCACTGCTCCGTGGACCGCGACCTCTGAACCGGCCTCTCTGCCGCTGCCACGTGCCCAAGGCCTACAATGAGAATCCGCCACGTGGTGCATTCCCCCGCTGCACCGCGCGCCTGCCCGCACGCCTGCCCGCGCGCCTCCGCACTACCCGCGCTGCTCGCGCTGCTGCCCGCGATGCTACCCGCCGTTACGCTGCCGTGCTCCGCCGATGCTCGCCGTGCTCCGCCGCTGCCCGCCGCCGCCAGAACAGTACCCATGCCTCGAATTTCGTGCACGGGCATCCGGGCTCCGAAAAATACAAATAAATAGTCCATTTTCATCGTTTTCGCGCGCTGAATCCAAATCCGCTGTCTGATTTGCCAAATTCTAATTCCAAAATTTGCCGAATGCATCCAGACAAGTGTTTTTACCCCAAATTTTGCACTGAGTCCAATTCTAATGTCTGTTTCACGGGAAACCCCTTCTAAACATTCAACTGGATCATCCGATTACCCTCGTGATCCATTTTAATCCCTAAGTCCAACACTTGTGTCCAATTTGTGCACAAACACCTCCAATACACAGTACAGGCCCCCAGAAGTCACCCATCGCACTGCAACAGCTCTGCGGAGATCCAGGTCATCACAGTATGATCCCAAATAGGCACATGCATCATAAAAGAATAGCCGTCAGAATACAACCCAATCAAATGGTCCTAAATAAAACCCGGACCTGCCTGCGCTCGAACCACAATAGAACCCTCACCGTCGTGTATCAACGACGTGGCACTAGGTCAAACAGACCCCTCGATCCGCCAGATCCTGCAACTGCGCTATCAGCTCTCTCAACTTACTGGTGCCATCCAACAAGGTGCCTTCAATATCGGCGCGGTTCCCAGAACCACGTCAATCACAATCTCAATCTCCTAGACCGGCGGTATCATCATCAACTTAGGTGGACTCACACCCGGGAACTCACGGCGATAGGGATACCCTAGAGTCCCGGTGCCGCCGTAGGCACCTCCCACACTGTCGCTGTAACATGTGTGCTCTAACAGTCTCTACAAACAAACCTCCTTTTGTCTGCCTCGCAAAAGGTCAAAGTCTTCTCTCCCTGCAGTCCAACATCACGTGGTACCGTGCCAACCAAACTCAAACACTGGGTCAAAACACATAATTAACACAAATACCAATAAGTCTGCTGGCATAACACGCGGTCTCACTGCACTGGACATGATCCACAAGCCTCCTCCATGTGCACAACACCAACAGGAACCTGTACCTCTAGTGCACATGGTAACGACTCTACCTCTAGTCCATGCAGGAAGGCAAAATGCTCTAACCCAGACTGGTGTAATGAAAGTCATGCTTGTGACAACACAGTCCACCGCCGTGGCGCCCTCCAACTGGGCAGCACAAACTCATTCTCTCGATGCAGGAGGTCGTCTCTCAGTCAGCCTCGGCATCAAAGTCCAGTCTGCCAGAAAATATCTAGACTATCCACATAGGAAGCACGACCCCTACCTCTGCTCACACTGGGGCGACGAATGCGACCCTCCGCAGATAACACATCCATGCTACCGCCGCTGCTGATACTGATACTAATGCTGCCATCAGGGTCCACCCGATCTCTGGCGCCACAGAAATCCACGACCCAAGGGAAAGGACTCGAGAAGGCCTCTGCCTACTGATATGTCCTCCATCATCTGGCGTCGGGCGCTTCACTCTAGAACTCGCCCCAGGCGGCAAGTCCCTGACCACAGGAACCACAGTGCCACGCTCCAAATACAGCGCCGGCTCCATCTAGGCATCCAAAATCTGTAACGGATGGACCGAAATGAGCTGAAAGGTAACCTGGCGCAATCCACTCCTAGACACACATATCCTATGCGCCTCGTCCCTCTAAACATGGAGCGCGCAGTTCAGCAACTGCGTAAACTCTTTAGCACAAGGAGGCTCTCAAGTAGTCTCTCCATCACCACCAAACACGACTCTGCCTCCAAAGGCTCCAAACTCAATCCTACGAATCGGGGTGGTTAAACTGCTGAAACTGGCTCAATCGATCAATAATGTCCCACTGCTCATCTGCTGTCGGCTGTCCACCCTACCTCGGTGCCTCGGCACTAATCGTCGGCACGGAGAGGGTTGCTCGCTCCATCGGTCCCACTGAAATCGCTGCCACTTAGGGTACTACAACCGAGTGGTCTCAGGAGGGAAGCACTGTCGGGCTGCCCACTGCTCCGACAATTATGTCACCCATACCCGCTGCTCACACCGCCGTTGATAAGCCTCTAACAATACTACCATCTAGGTCCGGAGCTCTCTGACCTCAATCTGGGTATCCGGCCTGAATCTAACAGCTCTGGCTCAACTGCTGCGACGAGGTGTGCACCGGTCAAAACCCCGCGTCGGGGAGACACCGCTCACCACGACGAAAACCGCAAATCAGCACACAACAACCATTCGACCCAATCTAGCAAAAGTCTAGAACATGTCACCCATTCCACAGCATTATGTTGTCTGCGGCCAACATAATCACTTAGGAGAATAAACATGCCGATCGCTCATCCCGTCCCTTGGGAGAGCTATAAAACTCAATCAGGACTCTCGCTATCAATCACGACTCTCACGAAATCATCCTAGGGTCCAACCACAAGCCTAGGGTTTCTAAGTCCACAATGACCTACATCCTAGGCTCTGATACCACCCAAATCTATCACGCCCCGGGGTCGAAACTGCGACCCGGGCTCGCAAACAGATCCGCCGCCTATATGGAAAACCCTGCATAGGCGAAGCATCCAACCTGCAAGGATAAAACTACAGCTAAACAAATATCAGAGCTGGAAAGTAAACTGCTGTAAAACCAAAATCCAACCACTGTAAAACTGGAAAAAAATACAGTATCCACCTCCCAAAAATAATAATAGTACAACATCCTCTGATACAACATCTAAAACCCAAACGGGGAGGTAACTAAAATAACAATACATCAGTGTATAGGCTCACAGTACAAGTCAGATCCTCACAATACATCAATCTCTCAAAAGTAAAAAAAAATAAACAATCTAACTGACTGTATAATAAATCTCCAATAAGGGGGTACAGCTACTCTCCAAAGACAGGTAGGGTTCTTGCTCGCGACTCCCTCGCATCGATCAGAAGAAGCAGCAACAGTTGAGGTAGGAACCGGAGAAGAAGCCTCTACAAAACTGTCACCGACAGAGGGTGTGAGAACTACACCAACACGTAGTTCTTAGTGGGTACCGCCACCAAGCCAGACGGTCTGCCCACTAAGTCTACTAGAGGCAAAAGATAACGATGCAGTAAAAACTGAATAAGAAAAGCTGGAAATACACAACATCTACCATGCCTCTATCTAAATGTTCAATCGGTGATACAGATGAAAAGATATGCAACTACTCGCACACGAGGTGCTCAATCGACCCAATCGAACTAACTGCCACATAGGGTCCAGTCAAGCATGCGTCTACCTACTGGCATTACATCCACGGAGGACTGGACTTACGTAGGGCATCAGTGACTGCCTAAAAAAGGCCCAGCCAGAGGGACAGCATCGACAAGTCGCGATAGCAAAGTAACAGGTCAAGCTCCGAAGCGTCACTCGAGGAGTGCGACCCCACCGAGGAAAGTATCCGCGCATCTCTGTCGAGCTCAAAGTGGCTTCTGCAGGCTATAATCAAAATCCACGCACCCTATCAAAACGGAAGGACTCAAGATCCTCAAACATCTCGCACAACGGTCGGAGTACTCTCAACGACTCAGCTAATAAGCTCTCACGAATCTCGAGATACTAGCGAACTCAACCACCTTATGGCACTAAACTCACTGGCTGGAGATACTCCGCAGCCAGGACCACCGTCGACCCAAATGGCTCCCAACGAAACATCCAACTCGCCATACCAAACACACAAGCTGGAGATACTCCACAGTCGGGATTGACCCACAACTCAGGGCTAACAAAACTGGTCGGACGACACTCAACAACCCGGGACCACCGTCAACCCAAACGGTTCCCAACAACACTGACCGGAAGACACTCGATGGCCCGGGACCACTATCTACCTAAATGGCTCCCAGCAACACTAGCACTGGTCTAATCTCAACTACCAGACTCTACTCAGCCCCCAGGCACGAGTGCAACATACGTCCCACAATAACCTGACCTCTCGGCCCACTATCCGGGCGAGGAAACTCTATATCCAGAAAAGATGCAAAGTGTGGGATGTCTAAAGCATAAAAGAACCTAGCCCAAGTAAAGGTTCTCTACTAGTCTGGTTAACATGCAACGTATGACGGGGTGCTAGGTCAAGTTCCAATAATAGCATAATGTAACTTAGCATAGAATAGGAAACATCATCTCTCGCAAGCATGCTTTCTATCACATCTAGCATAAAGTGAACATAACCATTTACAACATGCGAGATCTCAAATCCACCAAAACATGTACAATAAATTAAGTAAGCATTAATCCACATGATCTAGGCCATTTCTCATGCTTACATCTCAATCCTATTGGTTATACATTAAATTATGCATGCTATCAATCACATAGGGTAGCAATTCCTTAGGTAAACTTTCATTAACAATAATCATGGATATCCAATATTGCAAGTTTTCATAAGACATAACATGGATATTTATCTTGCAATTCCTCATACCATTACCATTACTAAGCTTACCTCTCAATCATATGTTTGTACACTAAACATGCATGCATTCTATCAAATAGAATTAGAGAACCGTCCACCGGTTCTGGAGACGAAGCAACCCACCTGGATGCGCGCGTCGATCCGAAGTTCAAAAGAGCCAAAACTGAACGTTGATACTCCTCAGGTTCCCACGATTCCAACGAGACCAAAAACACCCAAAAACTCCTCCCGGTCACTGAGATACAAGCAAAACACCGCGGTAAGCTCAAATCCCCAAAATCACAACCCTGTGCACAATCAGTCCGGATGAAGTCAAAATTTCACCTTCGAAATGTCCTCCAAAAATTCCAATAAAAATACGGTTGTGTTCCTCGCAAAGTGTAGATGTCGATCAAGTCCTTAAACTCCCAAATCCGATATCCGTAGGTCGAGAAAAGGCAAGAATACTCCACCGCTGTCCAACACATTGCTGCAGTAAAATGGGTCAAAAGATGCCTCAAAAACCCTACCAAAAACTTGAAACGGAGCAAAGTGATCAACACGCAAATCGAAGGTGTAACTCTCGTGAACACGCTGGCAAAAAAATTGGCTCAAAACTCCATCGGGGTGGTCCAGGGGACCTCGCGGACTGAAATGCGACGGAAGAAGCCACAAACGAAGGAGCGTCGAACCGTGCCGCGTCGCAGAAAACATCGATGCCGCGGCCTCCAAAAATTCCCGGGATGTCGAAAATTGAAGAAAACCTGATGAAGAACCTCTCTGCCGAATATGGGCTCAAGAGAGCACGGGAAAAGCCCTCAAAAGAGGACACAAATGGGCTATTTATAGCCCAAACCCACCAACACAAGGGAATCCAGATTCGGGCGCAGGATTCGGGTCATCACCGGTTCCCGGAGCCCACAGGAAATTTCCCAGAATTTCCCCCGGAACCCTCCCGGAACCTCCAAACTGATCTAAAAAAATCCCAAATAATTAAATAGATTACCCACTATCCCAAAACACACCAAAACAGGTGCCCGGACAGCAAACCACTAACATTAGAATTGTAAAATATCTCTAAGCGCAATTATGCCGAACCGGGTTTCCACAATTGTCGGAATCGACTCCGGAACCCCTAATACGCTCCACAAAGGCCGTGGATCATGGACAAGCAGTCCAAAGGGCCCATGCCCGTTGCCAGAGGCAACCCATGCGACCGATTCACATTTGGAATCCCAACTATTCCAAAAAAATTACATAAAAACATACAAGAAAGGATAAATATTATTTTTACCGAAAATCGCTCACCTCGGAGGTCAACCGGTGGCGAGGCTTCATAGATCTCGACACAAGAGAAGCCACGCTCGCTGCCCGGAGCAAACGCGATAACCGAGGAGAGTGCTGGAATAATCTATACCTCCAAAACCATCTTTGTCGGAAGGTGGTGCGGCCCGACACGCAAACCGACGCGATTTCGGAGCCTGACGATGTCGCCGCGACGACCATGATGAAAACCAAGATGGCTCAAGCCAACCTTGACCGCGACCATGACGAAAGGAAGACCACCATTGTTGCTCTGTCCCAAGAAAAGAGAGTAATCAAAGAGAAAAAGGGTTATAGCCAGATTCGGGCTCTCCTCAAGAAACAGGGCACCCGGACCGGTGAGGAAAAATGGCAGCTAGCGGCGCGGCTCACACGCGCGCAGGCCCGCACGCCCTGGACCTCGTGCGATGCGTGCAGCCTGCACGCTCGGGCCCGCGCGGCAGGAGGCATCGGCGGGCGACCGCTACTAGTTCAGGGCGCGCATGGATGCACTCTGCGCAGCCCGCCGTAGCTCACGGCGGCGGTGCGGTTCCAACACGCGACGCACGCGTGCGGGTGCTCTACTGCGTGGCGCTGCAAGGAGGGCCCGCCCAGATCTACTCCTGTCCGGTTTCGGCTTCGACGATGGCGCAATGGTGTTCGAAGAAGAGGAGAAAAAAAAGGAACAAATCTAGGGTTTTCCTTCTATTTTCATGAGGCAGGGGAGGAAGAAGAAGGATTTTTACGCTTTCCAATGCACTAATACACCTTAACGGATATCGAAAATACCCGAAATCGCTTTTCGGACTCATTACGGTAAATATGCATTTCCGGAAGATCCGTAAGTCGATTTGAGATCCGATCGCACCACCGTTCTCCGTTTGACGACGCCGACAGAGTGACGACCTTCCCTTCCGAAGATCTCACCCAAAAATCTGTCCGAACAATTTACGGAGAAAACCGCTTACCCATCAAATCCCTTTTTTTTTCATGTTTTTCGGTGCAACCCGCATCCTAGATTTAAAAACGGGTTTGACCATTCCCTTAAGTCACATTTCACCAATAATCCGGTGAAAGCCACTCCCAGGAATAAATACTCAAATAGCTAAAAACAACACCCTCTTTAAATTTCGAAAAATATTACCTTTATTCAAATAACCGAAATTTAATACAATTTCGAAATTCAAAAAATTGTTGTTATTACAATCCTATTTGAGGAAGTTCGACACAAAAGGAAGTGGTTGCGGAATTTACGATAATTCTCCCCAAATTGCATCGATAATTCAATTCGGCTTCTGTAAACATGGTTCGAGAATTGTATAAATACCCGAACCATCGAAGAAAAAGAGGTCCTGCAACCTCGTAAGCCAGGACCACCCCCCTGCTTTTCATATCTTTCAAATATGTATTTACCATATTTTCTAAGAGTAGGCTTACTTATAATTTCTTTCATTTTCTCCTTCTTGTATCCCCTTTTCTATCAATACAAAGTTCTAATCGGCTCATCAGTCGTGTCAATTTATTGTCTCTACTGCCTAGTTTGGATACTCTAGGCCAGACTCGGTCTATCTCTATCTCCATATCCCGATTCGGCTAATCTAAGCCGGACAGTCGCGATAGTTTAAGCGAAAAGAACCCGACCGAGCAGATCCCTCCTCGGCCTGATCGCTTGATCCATTAACACGCGGCGCATCACATTTCAGAGGGTCAAACGAACACACCTGGGTCGGTCGATGACCGACGTTTTCGGCCCCAACAACCTTTTGGCATGCCCGGTGGGACACTCAGGTATTTCTTACCTATCTCCTACCGTTACAATGTCAGAGGACAACAGTATCAACCTCTCAAATAGAATCATTCCCTGATAGGTGGGGAATGACCAATCTAGTAACGTTGGACGCGCGGATGAGCCGCCACCGACGCTACCGGAGGTTCCTGAGGTCAGCGGGAGGTCGGCACCACATGAGCCGACCGTGGCCGAGTTATTCGGGCAAGTGACCTGAACGCTAGACCATGTCAAGAGGACGCAAGCGTCCTTCGATTTGAATAGCCAGGCGCGAGAGGCGTGTTTTGATTCGATGATGGCAGTCCTATCGGCCTCGAATGAGAACGTTGCTCGAATCGAGCAAACGCTGGCCCGAGAAAAGCCATACAGTGGAGGGTTTGTCTCCACATCACCCCAGCAATTGCCGACGCAATCGATCACGATGGCGCCGACAATGCTGACAGTGCAACCCCAAGGAGTTGCAACACTGGTGGCTACTTATCAAGCGGCACAACCGCTGAGGGCAATACAGCCGCAGTGGACCCCGTACCAAATGGGGATGTGGTCGATGTGGCAGAACATCGGCCAACAATTGGACGCCTACTGGGGAATTGCTCTGCCTCCCCCACCACCGCTCGTCCAGCAACAAGCTGGGGACAGGAACGGCGGATAGGTCTCTCCACAAGGACCAGTTCAGTACCAGGCAGGCCATGGCGGGCCGCCGCTTCCGCAGGCGCAAACGACAGCTCCGGCATCACAAGCCGGGCCCACCGAGTTTCAAGCAAACCAGGCTGGCCACTATGGCCCACCACCTCCTCCCGCGCAGCCAGCGACTTCGGTGCCTCAGACCGACTTCCCCGAGATGGCTGGGGACAGGATTGACGGGCAGGTCCTTCAGCAAGGACCGCTTCAGAACCAAGCCGGCCAATACAGGTCGCCACCTACGCAGGTGCAAACGGCAGCCGTGGCACCTCAAGCCGGGCTCGTCGAGATTCATCGGATCGGCCAATGTGGGCCGCCACCTCTTCCAGCACAGCCGGCGACCCTAGTCCCGCTAGTGGGGCTCGTCGACATACACGTCCACATGGAGAAAGTAATCCGCAACACCTTCGGCACAGAGGCCAGGCCGGTAATTCGGCTAGTGTTCAGGTCTCCGTATCTAGCTCAAATTGATACGAACTACCTTTACCCGGCCAATTGGAAAATGCCGAAGTTTGACAAGTTCTCAGGAGAAGAGAACGAGAACACAATAGCGCACATTGCTCGATTCACGACCTAATGCCGAGAGGCCGCTGCCAGCCCATTCCTGAAAATGAGGTTGTTCAATATGTCGTTGACCAAGATGGCGTTCTCATGGTATACCAACCTGCCTCACAACTCTGTCCGGGGCTGGGACGAGCTCGAGGCGAAGTTCCACGAGAAGTTTTATTAGGTTGTGCCTGAGATTTTGATCGCCGATCTAGCATCATATCGGCAGAATGCCAACGAAACGGACGAGGAATTCCTCATCCGTTTCAAAATGGCAAGAAATAGGTGTTTTGTTATGATGGTAGAGGGCGAGTTTATGAAGATAGCTTTCAACGGCCTGCACTTCAAGACCTGAGACCATTTCGAGGGTCGATACTTCCCCAATCTCTTTGATCTAGGGGTTCGGATTGCTCAATATGAGCAATTTCGGAAAATAATAAAGAGGAGCGGCCTAAATAGAGCCGTGGACAAAACTAGACAAAACTGAAGGAGCACAATGTCTCCTTCGTTGAACGAAGCTCGGCATGCTAGGAACCGAGAGAAGAGAGCGTGGGCAAGTTTTCGGCCGAATAGGCTGTAGTGTGCACGGCCGAAATAATACCACGCCTCGAACCCTACACATGCCAAATCCTCAAGCCGAGTAAGGCCCGAGATCACAAGACTCGGGCGTCGGTTAATGTCTGCGTATTCGACACATCCAAAATCGACCAAATTTTTTATCGGGTGTATAAGGATGGTCGAATCATGCTCCAGGAGAGCCAGATGATCCCTCCTTACGAGGAGCTTCGGAGACGAAAGTACTGCAAATGGCACCACTCATGGAGCCATCGCACCGACGAATGCTTCGCCTTAAAGAAGCAAATCCAAAAAGAACTCGACGAGGGTCGGCTTACTTTTGCCGACCTGGAATGAAAAGAAATGGAGGTCGACACTAACCCATTTCCTCCACAAGTTAACATGATCGACCACGAGGAGAAGAGGTCGATGTAGCGGCCCGAGTCGCCCACGAAGGAAGAATCGGCTCGGAAGATGCTTCTCCTTTGCATCCGCTGTAGGGCCGAAATGATGGAAGGAGATTGGGACGCCCTCCTCATCCACGTACCAAAGGAGGTGAGGAAATGGTTCGCCCTCATTTGTTACGGTGAATGCGTAGATCACCATAACCATCGGCCGGGCCCAAGGTCAGCCGGAGGGTCCGACAGACAGTCCTCCGAGGGGTAGGGAAAGGAAGAGGAGTAAGACCTGCCCGCCCGAAGGGCATGGCGGGAACTTTTTGGCCACAAAAGGTCAAGGCCGACCCCAATCGGCCGGGAAGGGCCACGGGCCCCACAGTAACAACAAGGCCCCCGCCACGGCTATGAGCAAAGCCCAGGACCCAACTAGCTACCCTTGGCGGGGACCACAACCTCCCCACCAAGGGGCGCTGGGGGTAGGGAAAGTTCATTCGGCCCCCGATGCAGACTTCTGTTGGCTCACCAAGTGGGAGGTAGAGATCCTAGGTGTTCAACTGGTCTAGGAGCTCCAGATACGGCCATGGCTAAAGCCTTGGCAAAAAAAGGAGATCCTCAGGTAGCGCCTGGGGATGATGGACCCACCGGCAAGCATGCCGGTGGAGCAATGGTTCACCTCCAAAGGACCGGCCTGATGGCAGGGGCCGGTCATGACGAAGACGCAGAAGCATCGCATGCAGAGGATGGAGGCCGATGCCCGCAACAGTGGCGTCATAGCCCAATGGTCGCGGCCAAACCCGAGGCGGGAACGGCCCATGCATCGACCTCCGATAGTGCCGATGCGCAATGACAATGAGGCGGGAGGCTCTACTATGCCGCCTCGGAAGAGGACACCGATACTGAAATCAGCGGTAGCCAAGCCGGCGAATGAAGCCGTCCAGCTGGAATTGGAAGCTTGTTTGAAGGTCTTGGAGGTTGCAGTGAGACACAGCCCAGAAGCGCCAGAGAAGTTTCAGAAAATAGAGAAACCCGTTAAACGGAACCTCGAAAAGATGGCCCATCGTGAAAGGTGGCCACCGAGAGATGACGAAGAAATTCTCACTCCATCTTCGGCCGAGATAGAAGCCGAAGAGAAGAGGCCTAGGACCGATACCATATCGGTCAGCGAGGATACGACAAAAATCGAAATAGTCTATGTCTTGCAGATGTCCTTCAGAGCAACGACGTCCCGAGGGGACATTGAGGAGCAGTCCTCCGATGACAAAGATCTGCCAGTAGCCGAGCTCCTATTGACGGAGCGAAAGGTAGAGGCCGAAGTGGGTGGTGTTCGAGAAACCATCGGCCTTCCAGACCCAATTCATAAGGCCGTTGTACATACAGGCCCTGATTGAAGGACAACCAGTTGGTCGTGTAATGGTTGATGGCGGAGCGATGGTCAACGTTATGCCCACCGCCTTCTTAAAAAATATCGGCAATAGCGAGAAAGAGCTCAAACCAACTGACACAACGATGACCGACTTCACCGAAACCAGTCAGGCGGCAAGGGGGGTCCTGATGACCGAAATAACGGTCGGTTCTAAGACCTTGAGGACCGTTTTTTTCGTAGTGGACGCGGTGAACCACTACAATCTTCTATTAGGTCATGACTGGATTCACACCAACGAGTACATTCCCTCCATGCTCCACGAAAAGTTATTCCAGTGGGTAGGCGACAGAGTGGAAAAGGTCGTGACCGAAAGAAAGCCGCAGCTCGCAAATGTGAGTATGGAATCGATCGACCATATGAACTGGGCCGATAAAGACCCGGACCAGATCTCATTCATTCGGGTGACCGAAGAGGGAGTGCAAGTGAAGCTCCTCGATGAAACCAGTTGGATAACGACCGATGACGATCCCCCGGCCTGGATCAGATGGCACATAGGGGGCCAATAAGCAAGGCCACGTGAAGGCCTTAAAGGAGTAAGCCGGCACAAGAAGCCGACAGATTCGGCCGGGGCAACATAGGCCGGAGGAGTCAGTGGGTGAGGTTACATCTAGGTCTAGGGAACAGAGCCGGCACAAGGAGCCGACGAAGGAGTAAATTCGGCCGAGACAAGACAGGCCAAAAACTCAACAGAGGCAGTCGAGGGAAAGGAGCAGAATGATAACAGTCGCCCTAAGAAATAGCAGCATTTAACAAGGAGAAAGGTGAAGGACGGTTCCGCCGAAAATCAAGGAAGATTGACACTTGTACGCAAATCCCTCGGGCAGTGAGTGTTAAGGATTTTGTTTTGGCGTATTTCGTGAAGCGATAAAAATTTTAAAGATTGAAGATGAAGGATTATGGATCAATTACATCAATCTCAAGAAAAATGCATTCGGAATGATTAGATACGTTTAACTAAATAATTTTGGTGATCCGAATACATTCTTATAGTTTAAAAACACTTGGATAATTTTTAAGTGCGTAAAAATTAAAAACTGGATAAGTTGGATGTTCAGGATCCGGATCAGACCATTCCAGTCTGGACCCCGAACATAGTTTAGTTCATGCGGAATTCCAGTCCTGACCATCCCCTGTTCAGTCCAGACCCCGAACTATATGTTTGCTGAAATCGCATGAACAGTCCGGATCAAGAAATTCCAGTCCAGACCCCGAACTGTTTTTCAGGAAAATTGCTGAAAAAAGACGACAGTCCGGATCAGCCAAATCCAGTCCGGACCGCCGTGCGGGAAAAATTCTGTTAAGTCAGTTTTTGATGCTTATCTCTTTCCAAAGGTTCCTAACCTATAAATAGACCCTAATTTCATCTTTTAGGGTTAATCCAAATAACCGAAAAATAATAAAAAAATCCACAAATATAGAGAAGAAAGGAAAACACGATTAAATTCATGTTTCTTCATCTATATTGTTCAATTTGATTCTAGGGTTTCCAAACTCTTATTTCTTGTAGAATCAAATTGGAGAATACTTAGATGGTAATTTGGGTCTATCTTTGATCTAAGTATTTGGAGGATCATCACCAAACAAAATAATGATTTTTCCCAAAAATCGGCGCGAGGATTCGCGTGGCCTTGTGGATTCAAGGTGCTACCGCTCTCGTGGATTCGGAGCGAGGCGCGTTCGTGTGATCGAGACGTGCCGCATTGGTGAAGACCGTGGATTCGGTTGGACGTCATGGATTCGACGTTGAACGTCGTGGATTCGGCGTTGGGACGCAAATCGTGGATTCGAGGAGCGTTCGGAGCGAGCGGAGAAGATCAACTAGGAGCGTATGGAAAAGGTTGAGTCGTAGGGTTACGGTAAATCACCTTGTATGTGTTTAATCTTAGTGGATTTCGCCGTGTTATCGGTCCCGTGGTTTTTTACTCCTGTGACAGAGTTTTCCACGTAAATCTTGCGTATTTTATTTATTTTCAGCATTGGGTTATTTTTTACTCAACTATTTGGTGTGTTTATTGTTTTCACCTATTCACCCCCCCTCTAAGTGATTTTTTTCCTATTCAGATCCATATTATTCATAACCCACAAGTGGTATCAGAGCGGGAATAGGGTTGTAAACAATAGTTAAAGGTGGAAACATCAATAGACCACCGTTTTTCGATGGAACAAATTATGCTTATTGGAAAGTACGCATGAGAGCGTTTTTAATTTCCATCGATGAACGAGTTTGGCAATCAATTGAGTTTGGATGGACAAATCCTACTGAGATTATTATCGATGTTGTCACCATCAAACCTAGGTCGAAGTGGACTAAGGAAGAAATTGATGCATCTTCTTACAACGGCAAAGGAATTAACGCCTTATTTAATGCTTTGTCGCAAACTAAGTTCTCTCGTGTCTCGGCATGTGAGACTGCGAAAGAAATCTGGGATACTCTACAAGTTACACATTAGGGTACAAGTTTAGTGAAGATTCAAAAACTGTAAATGCTTACGAGCAAATTTGACTCTATCTTTATGGCAGAAAATGAATCTTTCACAGAATATTATACACGATTGCAAGATATCGTTAATACATGTGCTAACTTGGGAGAGAAAATTTCATAATCAAAAGTTGTAAGAAAGATTTTGAGAACTCTTCCTGAAAGATTTCGCCCTAAGGTCGCAGCCATTGAAACAGTAAAACACCCGGAAGAAATCAAGGTAGAAGAATTAGTTGGTGCACTTCAAACTTATGAAATGACTTTTCCTACTAACTATTATTCTGGAAAGCCTTCCTCTTCTTCTAAGTCTTCAGGTTTTGCATTGAAATCAACAAAAGAAGAAGACGCGGATTCATCCTCCTCAGACGCTAATGATAATCTATCCATGGAGGATTTCGAGAAACAGCTTGCACTCTTGACGAGGAAATTTTGCCGAAGCTTTCGAAGGAGAAATTCAAGTAAATCCTCATCCTTCATTAAGTCCAAGAAAGGCAAAGGATCTTCAAGTTTTAAGTCAAGAAAGCAAGAGGGTTCCTCAAAGGACAAGAAGAACCCTGAGGGACAAATCCAGTGCTTCAAATGCCGAGGTTATGGCCATATCTCAACGGAGTGTCCCAACAAGAATCCGTCAAAGAAGAAGGTTATGCAAGCCGTCACATGGGATGACACTTCCTCTTCCAATGAGTCATCTTCCAGTGATGAGGACAACAACGCCACAGCATTCCACGCGCCCACAACTTCACCTTACATGTGCTTTTCAGCGACTTCCTCTGGTTCATTATCCAACTCCTCCTTAAATGAAAAGAATGCAACGAATGATGAACCGAGTGATTCCGAAGGTGAAGACTTTGCTTTTGCCTATCATAAATTATTGAAGGATTCAAAAAAATTAGCAAAGCAAAACAAAAATTTGAGAAGAAGATTGCGGGATCTCGAAGAACAATCTAAAAAGGCAACTTCTCTCTCAAACGCTTTTGAAGAGGAAAAGGACAACTTGATCAAAATAAATGTTTCCATTCGAAAGAAGAACGAGCATTTCGAGAAGGAGCACATCAAATTGGTGGATAATGTAAATCACTTCTCAAAGCTCTACTCTGAGGCTCAACAAGAAAAATTGGAGATGACGAAGACTATACTCCAACTTAAGGAAGATTTGAAGCGATTCTCTTCTGGAAGGAGCAAGTTTGACAAGTTGCTTGGTCTCGGTCAAACGAACCGTTTGGGTCTTGGATACGTTTGAACCGGTTTGGATCCGAGTTCGAGTGGAACGGTTTTTGTGCCACAGTCGGTTTCTCCTCCTCCGACGAAAATCACTGCATCCAACGTTAACAAGCCTACCTCATCTACTTCGGGTTCAACTTGCACAAAGGTATGTTTTCGTTGTGGTTTTGCAGGGCACATAAGACGGAATTGCAAGAATGGAGCGAAGCGATCAAATCAAGTGCCTCTTGCAACGACTACCATCAAGAACAATAACCGGAATTCAAGAAGAAATCAACCAAAGGTCAAGAACAATGGTAGTACACCCCCACAAGATGACGTCATCATGGATTCCAAAGAAAAGTGATCAACCAATCAAGACGTGTTCACCAAGAAGATCAATGTCACAATCATTGCCGACGTATTCCAAAACTCGTAAGGTTTGGGTGCGCAAATGTGAACTCTTCCCTTGTCTTGTCATTCACACATCACTATATGCATATGACAATTCGTCTTGGTATCTGGATAGTGGTTGCTCACGCCACATGACCGGAGATAAAAACGTTTTTCAAACCCTTGAGAAAACCTCCGGAGGACATGTAGTTTTTGGAGATGGACGATCTTCAAAAATAGTTGGCAAAGGAACAATTACTATTCCAGATGGCCCGGCTTTGAACAATGTTTTGTTTGTTGAAGGCCTTAAGACTAACCTCATAAGCATTAGCCAACTGTATGATGATGGTTTTTCAGTTAATTTTTCTTCTGTAGAATGTCTTGCAACTGATGAAAACCATTCATTCATTTTGAAAGGGGTTAGGTCACAGAACAATTGCTATGTAGTTCCTGGTAAAACAAGTCAAAATTGTAACCTAGTGTCTCTTGATGATGAATCTCCTGCTAATGATATTGCATTTTGCATGATAAGTCTTCTGAAAATTTTGATGCATCTCATGGTTCTTCTAGTTCATCCAATGTGCAGGAATCATCGCAATTACCCCCGAGTACTCTGTTACCTCAAACGCTACGTATCTCCAAGGACCATCCTAAGTCGAACATCATTGGAGATCCTCAAGAAGGAGTAAGAACTCGGAGACAATTGGAATGTGGAGTCGCATGCTACGTCTCCGTGATAGAACCAAGGAATATTGATGAAGCTCTTCAGGACGACTACTGGATAGAAGCTATGCAAGAAGAGCTTAATCAATTTGAAAGGAACAAAGTCTGGGAATTAACGAAGCCCCCGAAGCAACAAAATATAATCGGTACAAAATGGATTTTCAAGAACAAGAAAAATGAAGATGGTACCGTTGTACGGAACAAAGCACGGTTAGTTGCTCAGGGCTATTCACAAGTTGAAGGTATAGACTTTGATGAGACTTTTGCCCCGGTAGCCCGTCTCGAATCTATTTGTATCTTATTTGCTATAGCTTGTCATTTTAAAATTAAACTTTTTTAAATGGACGTAAAGAGCGCGTTTTAAAATGGTTTTCTAAATAAAAAAGTTTATGTGGCTCAACCGAAAGGTTTCATTGATCATAAACTTCCAAACCATATTTTTCGATTGAAAAAGGCTCTTATGGTCTAAAACAAGCACCGCGAGCATGGTACGAAAGACTGACAAAGCACATTTTGGAAAAAGGGCTATACTCGAGGGGGAGCCGATCGGACACTCTTTGTGAAGCACCTTCAGGACAATTTCATTGTAGCACAAATATATGTGGACGACATTGTATTTGGTGCTACAAGGAATAATGATGCTTCAAAATTCGCCGAAACAATGGAAAACGAATTTGAGATGTCCATGATGGGCGAGTTGACATATTTTCTTGGATTGCAAGTTAAGCAAACTGAAGAGGACATTCATTTGTGTCAATCCAAGTATGCGAAGGAGTTGGTCAAGAAATTTGGATTAGAAGATTCTAAAGACCTTTCGACTCCCATGGGAACTAGCAATAAGGGACTTGGATGTGAATCTCACGGAGAAAAAGTAGACGAGAAACTTTACCGAAGCATGATTGGAAGTCTACTTTACCTTACGGCTAGTCGCCCGGATGTTGCCTTCAGTGTTGGGATTTGTGCGAGGTATCAATCAGCACCGAAGGAAATTCACCTGAAAGTGGTGAAAAGGATCATCCGATACATCAAAGGTTCATTGAATTTCGGAATTTGGTATCCTATGGGCACATCTCTCGATATAATAGGATACTCGGATGCCGATTGGGCTGGATCAGTGGATGATCGAAAGAGCACGAGTGGTGCATGCTTTTACCTTGGCCATTATCTTGTTGCATGGCATAGTAAGAAGCAAAACTGCATTGCTCTCTCTACTACCGAAGCGGAATACATTCAGCGGGAAGTTGTGCAACTCAATTGATTTGGATGAAGAGTGTATTGAGTGACTTCCGCATCCCAGCGACTTCGGTAACAATACTTTGTGACAACACTAGTGCCATTAACATTTCAAAAAACCCTGTGTTGCACTCAAGGACAAAGCACATAGAACTTAGATATCACTTTCTTAGAGAGCTAATTGAATCAAGTACTTTACAAATCTGTTATGTTTCAACTGAAGATCAATTAGCCGATATTTTGACAAAATTTTTGGATCAAAAACGTTTTATTCATTTGCGAAAAGCAATTGGAATGCTTTCTTTGAAATAACAAATTTTGAACCATTGCTTAGGTTAGGTTTCGTTTTGTGTTTTATATTCTTCTTTTTGTATATGAACATTAAAATGAGCATTTGTTAAATTGACTTTAATTGCATCTTTTCATGTCTTGCGAAATTTATTATGATTTGGATATCATTATAATTCATTTGATGCAATGATCATTTATATCAATTATTTCATTTTAATTGATCAAAGTCAATTCCTCTCTCCATGATCTCTTGGTATAGTTTTTATCTTATTTGATAATTGAGTTAAGTATGAACATGAGATTAATGGTTGGTTAAGTACTCAATATTTTACATAATTGATAGCCAATTGAGGGGGAGCATTATTTAAAGTTTCATGCTCAAAAGATGTGGAAAGAGTTACATCCCTAGTGGAGTGTGAAAACTACCACCACATGGAGGAAAGAGCTACCACCTCGGTCGTCCGAGTATTGTGTGCAGCTACCACATATTTACCAAGCATGGTGTTTTTTGTTTATTAGATAAAATGCTTTTTGGAATACTTGACTTTGTCGAATTCCAATGTTGGTATAAGGTGGGATTTCAAATTGAAAGATGCTCAAAGAGCCACTTCCCTACATATATTGACTAGATACATTATCTAATTTATTTGGGATGTCAAACATCTATCGATCTTTGTGCCTTCATTTTCTTTATTCGATTGATGATTTGATAAACACGTTACTCATTAGATCGTGATTGATGTTTTGAACTTGCTCAACTTTAGAGGATATAACTTTTATAAATTTTCGTTTCATAATTTGATTATTTATGATAGATTTAGCATAATCTATTTCTTTTTATGTGAAACGATACTTTTTGTTTAAAGTTGACATGCAAGAATGCTTACATACTTTTTCTGGATTTTCTAAAATTTTCACAAATTTTTCTGGAGGAAAAGTTGCAGGCAGTCCGGACTGGATGGACTCAGTCCGGATCCCGAACGATGGGATTTCCTGCGCGAAGCCGATCCGGACTTAACTCAAACCCGATCCGGACCGCGGCTATGTTTTAATAGAAACGAAGGGTCTTTTGATTTCCATTCTCTTCTAAACTTCTATTTCTATCTCCCTAGACTTTCTCTCACAAGAATCAAGAGGGTTTTGGATCTTTTGCAACTGGTTTTCTCTCGATCCAAGTAAGTTCTTATGATCAAAACTTGATTTATTCACTGTTTTTGCCTTTGTTCATCAATACGTGAAGGATTTCATGGTTCAATTTCAGTTTTGCATGGTTCTTGATCAAATTTCTTTTGAAATAAGAACTCTGGACATCTTAGATTTGTTTCTATGTCTTGTATTCATTTGATTAACGGATTTTTGGGCTTCGATTTCTGAAAATTCGGTTTTAAGACAAAATTGGAGAATTTTCTAAAATCATGGGATTGATCTATTTTTAAAATTCTTTTTGCAAATTTAACTTAATTCCTAGTCTCTATACATGATAAGGATTGTTTGGGTATGGTTTTTCAAATTTTTGAAATTAAATAATTTTTCATGTTCTTGAGTTCTAGCTCACAGGACCACAGTTTCGAATAATCGACCAAGATGGTGTTCGGCTGAGTATTAGTACTTATTGTCGCAATGGTTTGCACTCGAGAAGCGAACAAGCTCAAGAGAGCTAGGAAAGATTAAAAGGTAGAAGAGGTCGTGTCTTTGGATGAGTCTGACACCGAATCAGAGGACTGGGATAAAATCCTTGAGGAGACCGCCGCATTAGCTGCAGCAGCATCAAAGGGCAAAGCCCCAATTTCTGGAAAATCAAAGACTCCTCCTACTACTGCAGAAAAAGGAAAAGCTCCCATGGAGCAGATATCAATGAAGAGGAAGAGTGTTGCTCGAAAAAGAGGACGAGCGTGAGGTATTGAGATCAACGAGCCACTAGCAAGTGAGCCACCTCCGCAAGATTTTGTTCACATCAACATAGATAGGATGAAAGCTTTTGAAAACAGAGAGTGCATTGGGGAACGTCATGTCAATATCGGGAACTTGCGAGACCGATCTGCGACTTTTGGTCGTCTTATTGATAGAATTGGCATGTCTCCCATTTGCAACTTCCCGAAATCGACAGGTTATTGTATTCATCTTGTACGAACTTTCTATCTCTGTGCCAACAACCTTCAGGACAATGAAGGCGGACCAATGGAGTTTCGAACAACGGTTCGGAACACTCATCTGACAATTACTTCTTAGTTGATTGGAGAAGTAATTGGAATAAAGGCTAGGCTGGATGGCACACACTACATGAAGTCTCCAATATTGACAACAGCTCTTTGGAGAGTAGTCGTAGATGGAATTTGCATGCCCGATACTAGTACAACTGAAAATTCTGTATTTTCAAAAGAACTTCGACCTGAGTATCGGTTTTTGAACTTCATTGTTTGCTACAACATTCTACCAAACATGCAAACCAAAGTCCTGAGATGGGATCGCATGCTATTTCTGTATCTCTTGCGACATCCCACTGCCGCGGAGGACATGAACATCAACATTCCATATATCATCTGGAACAGGATGGCTCGATATGTGGAGCATCCTCATCAGACGGAGCGACTTCCATTCCCTATGATTATTATACGGATTTTGAGAAAATTTGACGTCGACATTCGATCGTTAAGTTATATGCATAGCTTGGGGACGATCAATGACACGACGGTTGTGAAGTCACTTCCCAAAAAATCAGATGATACACCTACTCCTCCCCGAGGCAAGAGATCATCAGCACCAGTAGCAACAGCGGCAACAGCAGCAACAACGGCAACAACAACAACAGCAGCAGCAGCAGCTTCTACTTCAGAGGATGACGCCTCTGTTACGTCAATCTATCGAGAGCAGCAACGACTATCGTCGGAGCAAGAACATGTCAAAAGAAATAACGCAGATATCTTCAGACATGGCTAAGGTTACTGCCACCCAAGTCGACATAAAGAAGAAGTTTAAATCTTTTGCGAAGTTGGTCAAAAAGATCTTTACCAAACTTGGGTGTAGTGACTCCGACGACACAGACTCGTATTGATGTTTCTGACATATTTTTTAGTTCTAATCATGTTTCTCTTTTGCAGGTTTCTATCTTCCTTTGACAGTTTTCATTTTTTAACTTTTTGAACATTACACTTTTCTTTCCCTTATATTTCTTTTGGCGTGTTTGTTGACAAAAAAGGGGAGAAGAGAAAGAACTATGAAAGGTAAGGTAGAAAGTAATATACATGTCAAGATAAGCTAACAACGACTAACTATTTGGGCATGTAATATTTGCTAACAAGTGATGATTTTTTACACTTGTTTGAACATGGCATGACATGACATGGAACTTGAATGATTTTAGAATATATGTTTATCTTTGAGTGTTTATCTTCTTACATATCTGATAATTAATGGTAAGTATAAACTCTATCTCTCTGATTGATTATTGAATTTTAAATTCTTGAGGTATCTAACGATTTCACTTTTGTCAAGAATTATTTCCTTTGCAGAGAGTACAAACGTCTAAGTCTAGAGTTTGTTTTAGGAGTTTATCTCTTGTATTCATGTTTATTTGGACCATTCATGTAAATTTTTGTTGTATGGTGATAGCAACAAAAATATCTTTTTGAATTTTTTTAAAGTGAATTTTTGTTTTGTCGCGAAACCGCCAAAGGGGGAGATTGTTAAGGATTTTGTTTTGGCGTATTTCGTGAAGTGGTAAAAGTCTTGAAGATTGAAGATGAAGGATTGTGGATCAATTACATCAATCTCAAGAAAAATGCATTTGGAATGATCAGGTACGTTTAACTAAATAATTTTGGTGATCCGAATACATTCTTATAGTTTAGAAACACTTGGATGATTTTTAAGTGCACAAAAATAAAAAACTGGACAACTTGGATGTTCAGGATCCGGATCAGACCATTCCAGTCCAGACCCCGAACATAGTTTAGTTCATGCGGAATTCCAGTCCTGACCATCCCCTATTCAGTCCGGACCCCGAACTATGTGTTTGCTGAAATCGCATGAACAGTCCGGATCAAGAAATTCCAGTCCGGACCCCGAACTATTTTTTCAGGAAAATTGCTAAAAAAAGACGACAGTCCGGATCAGCCAAATCCAGTCCGGACCGCCGTGCGGAAAAAATTCTGTTAAGTCAGTTTTTGATGCTTATCTCTTTCCAATAACCTATAAATAGACCCTACTTTCATCTTTTAGGGTTAATCCCAATAACCGAAAAATAATAAAAAAATCCACAAATATAGAGAAGAAAGGAAAACACGATTAAATTCATGTTTCTTCATCTATATTGTTCAATTTGATTCTAGGGTTTCCAAACTCTTATTTCTTGTAGAATCAAATTGAAGAATACTTAGATGGTAATTTGTGTCTATCTTTGATCTAAATATTCGGAGGATCGTCACCAAACAAAACAACGATTTTTTCCAAAAATCGGCGCGAGAATTCGAGTGGCCTTGTGGATTCAAGGTGCTACCGCTCTCGTGGATTCGGAGCGGGGCGCGTTCGTGTGATCGAGACGTGCCGCATTGGTGAAGACCGTGGATTCGGTTGGACGTCGTGGATTCGATGTTGAACATCGTGGATTCGGCGTTGGGACGCAAATCGTGGATTCGAGGAGCGTTCGGAGTGAGCGGAGAAGATTAACTAGGAGCGTATGGAAAAGGTTGAGTCGTAGGGTTACGGTAAATCACCCTGTACGTGTTTAATCTTAGTGGATTTCGCCGTGTTATCGGTCCCGTAGTTTTTTACTCCTGTGACGGAGTTTTCCACATAAATCTTGCGTACTTTATTTATTTTCCGCATTGGGTTATTTTTTACGTAACGATTTGGTGTGTTTATTGTTTTCACCTATTCACCCCCCCTCTAGGTAGTTTTTCTCCTATTCAGATCCATATTATTCATAATCCACAGTGAGCAAATGTCCTGCCAAGACATAGAGGTGATCACCCGACATCGTTATCTATGACAAAAGTTGATGCGATTTCGACAATCGCCCGAATGACGTATCAGGCGATTGCCGAGGGGGCATTATTGAGACCAAAATTTTTGCCACTTGAGAGAGCAACACGTGGCATTCACCATCGGCCGAAGACATCAGCCAACGAAGGGAAGAACCAACCGAAGAAGGGTCTACGACAGATCTCAGTCGCGTGAAGATGCGACACGCGATGCACGCCATCGACTGAAAGCATCAGCGGACAGGAGAAGCAGGCGATGAGAAGAGTCGTGCCTCATCCAAGATCGACTTCGGCCAAGGAAGGACATCCAACCGCCCCAGTCAAATGACGCAGAAGGCGTAGTCAGAGTCAGCTTTCGGTTGATTAAACCGAAGAAAGAAAGGCTCTGAAGAGAAAGGGTGTGAGATTCGGGGCGCAAATTTCGTAACGGAATCCAAAAATGGAAGCAGCGTCCAGCATTGGAAAGCGCCGAGGATTACGCTCCGGCACGATAACAAGAGAATGAACCTGGACGGGAGAACGGTTATTATCCTTTTGAGGGAGTTTCGACTCAAAATGAAGTAGTTGAGAATTTCACGATGACCTTCCCCAAATCATGCCGATAATTTGAATCGGCGCCTGTAAGTATGGTTCGGGAATTGTATAAATACCCGAACCATCGAAGAAAAAGAGGTCCTGCAACTTCGTAAGCCAGGACCACCCCCCTGCTTTTCATATCTTTCAAATATGTATTTACCGCAGTTTCTAGGAGTATGCTTACTTCTAATTTCTTTCATTTTTTTCTCCTTGTATCTCCTTTCCAATCAATACAAAGTTTTAATCGGCTCATCAGTCTTGTCAATTTATTGTCTCTACTACCTAGTTTGGCTACTCTAGGCCAAACTCAGTCTCTCTCTATCTCCATATCTCGATTCGGCTAATTTAAGCCGGACGGTCATGAGAGTTTAAGTGAGAAGAACCCGGCCGAGCAGATCCCTCATCGGCCCGATCGCTTGATCTATTGGCACGCGACGCATCACATTTCAGATGATCAAACGAACACACCAGGGTCGATCGACGACCGACGTTTTCGGCCCTAACACATGGTTAGACCAAGAGGGAGGCAGCTTATCTATAAAGGTGGTAACTTGAAACTCTCATCAAGATCTACTCCACTAGATCTAAGCTACTCAATAATGTGTTCAAAATTATGAAGCTTGTTAGACATAGGCTTACTATCTACCAACTTAAACTTAATCAAGTCCTAAAGTTGGTATCTTTTCTTAGTAAGATCAATCTGGCCATACTTCTATTCTAAAGAAATCCACAATTCCCTAGCGGTTTGAACACTACAGCAGATATCATAAAGTTTATCTGATAAGGTGTTAAGAATCCGGTTCAGACAATGATAGTTAATCATGCTAGGATCAATAGGAGGTGCAGGTGCAGGAGTAAGTGCAACAGCAAGAGGAGTAGAAGTATTTTGAAATTGGCTGGTAGTCTGAGGTCGATTTACCATATGCTGGATAGCACCATCAGGTGCAATTTCATTGGCATTCTCAACAGGATCCGAGATAGCAGAAGCTAGCCCAAGTGTGGTGAGCCAAAATTTCATTTGGTTCTGCCACCTTCTAAAGTTGCGACTATCAAAAGTAAATGATTTCACCGAATACGAGTCCTCCTTCAATATGAATATGTTTTCAAGTAACCTACTATAATGTTACAAAATTGCACTATATCTATAACTGTAAACAGTTATGTGTTATCTAAGTTGACAGAGATAAATATATTACAACAGTAATTATACTAAATTTTTAATTATCAGTGTAACAATAACACTATATATATATATATATATATAGTAGAGTTTATATACTCTCAAAAGCACAAGACTAAATATGCTTGTGAATTTTTTACCATTGGATTTGCATTGGGATTTGTGTTATTTACTTTTCCTTTCTCTCTCTTCAGTTGACTTTACAAAAGCACAAATCCCAATGCAAATCCAATGGTAAAAAATTCACAAGCACATTTGGGCTTGTGCTTTTGAGAGTATATAAGCTCTACTCTCTCTCTCTCTCTCTCTCTCTCTCTCTCTCTCTCTCTCTCTCTATATATATATATATATATATATATATATATATATATATATATATATATATAGTCCGGCTACTGTGCTTGCAATTGGTGCCTGTAAGTTTTTACCGTTAGATCTGACCCTTTGATTAATTCTACCCCTTAGATCATACTATTCTACCAACCACCCACTAAACCCAAGGAGCCCACCATCATCCTAACCGCACATTCCTACATCCAAGGGTAAAAGATTCACAAACACAAATAACTTGGTACTTTTACAAGCATAGGAGCTCAATTATATATATATATATATATATATATATATATATATATATATATATATATATATATATATATATATATATATGATTAACATTATTATTTCTTTAATACTAAAAGAAATTGAAAGATAAATATTTTAATCTTGCTTCTAGAATGTTGAAAAAAATATTTTTTATAATTTTTTTTAGTAAAATATCACTTTGAAATAATTTAAATACGAAATATTCAAATATATGTTTGCATACAAATTACTAGTATACTATAAATAAATAAACAGTAAGGATTAAATGAAGTCTGTGGGTCGAGACGTGTAATGCACTGTTCTAAAAGCAATATTGCACCTCCATGTGCGAGACTCCGGCAATCACTCCTGGCGATACAACGATCACAGTCCACCCCGTCGGCATGACTCCGGTAAGACGCAAAACGAACCCGTCGATTTTCAGAGATCCAACAAAGAGTAAAAGTAAAGTTCAGTATAGAAGCTATGTAGTATACTATACTGTATATGTATATTAAAAATATATGTAACTTAACCAAATTATACTCCCATATATATAGAGCAAAAGAGAGATACCTCTTTTGGCCCAAGTAGAGCCTCTTGGGTAACCCACAAGGCTCTTCCTAAGACAAGTCTCTTGGATAGTCGGAGAAAGCTCTTTTCAAGATAAGATTAAGTCAAAATAAAATAGCAAATAAAAAGTGAACCGGGTCAAAATCGCACTCGTGGTGCCGCCCACCCGACCCGACACGTGCTCATGTCTTTAAAAAGGGTCTTAGCTCTTGCTTTATCTTAATCAGTATACTTAAGGAAGAAATAATATAAATATAGCTATTACATGACATGAGTATTCAATGTGGGACTAAATATCATATGTGATGAGTAATGTATTGCGCTCCCAAGTAAAACCCATTGATATTTGGCCACCCATAATGCCCAGAGGCCAAAAATAAGTTTAAAATTAATAAAAACCAAATAAAATCTAACACTTCCCAAATTCAAAACTTTATAAAAATTAATTAATTTAATTATTATTATATCTGATATTAGAATTTAAATTTTTAATAACTAATATTAAAAGAGGCTATAAGAATTGTTTAATGACAAACGTTTGGTAAACAGTCCCACAAGTGGTCACTAAAAAGGTGAAAAAGATTTGGAGTACCTTCTGGTTGTACAAAAATAACCAAAATTTTACCAATAAAAAATTATGTAGTCATCTTTAATTAATACTTTATATGTTATTACGATCTCACTCACTTGGGACTATGTTTTTACTTTCCAAAATTTAAATTTTCTTAATACATTCAACTGCCATACTGTATTTCTACAATTTCTATTCAAATCCATCAAATCAATTATATCACACTATTTTAAAACGTAGCCACGATATTGAAGCATGCAGGTTTGAATTTACTAGCACATATCAATCTTTCACTTCTCTAATTAGTACTTTACATAATAAAATTATAGTTTACATTAATATATGTTTGTATATTTATATGTATGTAAAAATTAAAAAATATATATTAAAAATTTCAAAGAAAGGAGAAAATTCCCTACTATTCTGCTTTCATAATAATATTAATAATAATAATAATAATAATAAATGTATTATTTTACAAAAAGTAATATTTATAATAAATAAATATTTTTTAACACAACGTGTATTGCACTTACATGTTTACTAGTATTGGACATTCTCTCCAAAATAAAAAAATAAAATAAAATAATAATAATAATAATAAAAACAACAACAACAGACCTAGGCGGAACCTTACATGGGAAAAAGTAAAATATTTCCAGGCCAACTGGTCCAAATTGACTGGGTTGGGCCAACTAATGAATTTGTTGGCGGGCCGGGTCGAGCCGGGTTGATTTTGCTTAAGATAAACTACACAGAAGAATTTCAACCGGTGCTAGTTCGGGCTTTAATACAGGAGCAATGCTACGTGTACACCGAGATAAGTATATATCTTACACGCCATCCATCTTAGGATGGAGGCTCCTCCACTCGTTATTTCGAAGTGACGAGTAAAATTTATTTTACCTTAAAATAGATGGGGTATAAGATATACATCTCTTTTAGAATGTGCAACTAGTGTTTTCTTTAATAAAGAGTCATCAGAATCCGAAAACGCAGGGAATCATTTTTTAGAAAGGTCCATAAGCACGCCCCGCATGTCCTCGAATTTCAAACCTGGACTCCCTGAGCTATCTATCTAAGTACCAACTGAAAGCATAGCTAGAACTCATTGGCGAGTTCCGTAGAACATAGAACATGAACATACTTAAATTGACTCTTTGAATTCAAATCTCATGTGGGAGAACACTGGGCATGGTCCCGATTCACTAAAAAAAAAAAAATTTCTCTTTAAAGATCTAAAGAACAAGAGAGCAATAAAGTTTACTATAACAAAATTAAGTTATAGAAATACATGTATAAGTGTCCTATTTATATTCTATTTATATCCAAAATTTAATTATAGGAACATATTTTTGGGACATATTATAAAAATATGTCGCTATACACCCTAGCGACGGCGCATATAACAACACTATAATATTAAGTATCGGTATTTTTGCTAGCGATATTTTTTTTCAGATTTTACAAAATTTAAAAGTGCCGGCATAGCATAATTTTGTTGTAGTGGCTAGAAACGTGAGGAATTTATTTGATACTAAATGGATATCGCTTAAGTTACGAATATAAAAATTAAAAAATATGTATTCGAGTTCAAATATGGTTTTTATATATACCCATCCTTATTCCGAATCCGAATATGAACCACCGATTATATATTATGCAATATATAAAAAAATTTCAATAATTTATAGTTGTATTTTACTTTGAAAATTTAGATTTGAATATGATGTGTTTTAAAATTTAGAAATGCTTACTTCGGGTTTGAATTTGCGGACTTGGGCTTACCTTTTGATTTTTTTGCTGGGAATGAATGTGGTTATGAAAATCCTTTTGAGCAATACTACGATACTTACTTTTATAAATAATTTAAAAAATTCTTAATAGTTGATTAATAAAGGATAAAAATGTAATTTTATATATTAAGAGGTTAAAAGATAACTTTATAAAAAAAGTCATTTTCATAATTAAACATTACAAAATCTAAAGAAAAAAATTAATTAAAATATCTTCCATAAATTCAGCCATTAATTTTGCACTAATTTAAAATATTCAATTTTTTAAAAAAATAAATTATAATTTACGTATTAATTTAAAGAATTTTAGAATTAGAATTTAGGCATTAACTTAAGCAATTTAATTTATAAAGTTTTAAAATTACAATTTATGCATTAATTTAAAAAATTTTAGAATTACAATTTCAACATTAATTTAAGAAAGTTTAGAATTACAATTTAGTCTCTAATTTATATCAATATTTTAATAAAATTTAAATATAGGTTAATATTTAAATTCAACATATTTAATATGTTTAAAAAAAATTAGAATTCCTCTAATTTAGCCATTAATTTTGCACTAATTTAAGCATTAATTTAAAATATTTTAAAATTACAATTTAGACATTAATTTAAAGAGTTTTAGAATTAAAATTTTGACATTAATTTAAGTAGGTTTATTTAAACAGTTTTAAAATTACAATTTAGGCAATAATTTAAAAAGTTTTCGAATTACAATTTAAACAATAATTTAAAGAGTTTTAGAATTACAATTTTGTCATTAATTTATATTAATATTTTTTAAAAATTTGTACTTTGGTTAATATTCAAATTTAATATATTTAATATGTTTAAAGAATTTTAGAATTCCTCCTATTTAGATATTAATTTTGTATCACTATTTTAAAAAATTTGAAAAAGGATAAATATTTAAATTCAACATTTAATGAAAGTTTTGATTCATATACTTTTCACAAATTTATACATTAATTTTAAAGTAATTTAGATATTAATTTTAAAAGCTTTTGAATTACTATTTATGTATTAATTTAAAGTGTTTTAGAATTACAATTAAGACAATAATTAAAAGTGTTTTATAATTAGGATTTAGACATTAATTTAAGGAGTTTTATTTGAAATGTTTTAGAATTACAATTTAGGTATTAATTTACAGAGTTTTAGAATTATAATTTAAATATTAATTTAAGGGGTATTAGAATTATAATTTAGTCATTAATTTATATTAATATTTTAAAAAATGTTGAATGAAAATTAATAATCAAATTTAACATATTTAATATGTATAAAGAATTTTAAAAAAATTTTAATTTAGAAATTAATTTTGTATCACTATTCTAAAAAATTTGAAAGTGGATAAATATTTAAATTCAGCATACAATGAAAGTTTTGATTCATATACTTTTCACAAATTTAGGCATTAATTTTTAAAAGTTTTTGAATTACAATTTAGTCATTAATTTAAAGAATTTTAAAATTATAATTTAAGCATTAATTTAAAGAGTTTTAAAATTATAATTTACTCATTAAATTTAAGAGTTTAATTTAAAAAAAATTTAGAATTATAATTTAGTCATTAATTTAAAATGTTTTAGACTTACAATTTAAACAATTAAACAAAGAGAATTAAAAAATTACTATTTAAGATCATAAATAAATTAGAATATTTAAAATTTATAATCTTTTCAAAAATTCAAACTCTTACTAAATTGAAATTCTTAAAATTTATAATATTTACATAAGTAAAAACTCTGAAAGTAAGAATAAAATTATTTAATTATTCTTGAATCGAAAGACGAAAATATATTTTTTTTGGTTACCTGATAACCAGTACCTTTCTCAAAGTGACCTGCTATTATAGTTCATAATTAAAAAATAATTAAATTTAAGCTATTGAATATAAATGAATGAATGATAATAATAATAATAATAATAATAATAATAATAATAATAAAGTATATGTGTATTGCTCAATCCTTTTTGCTGGGAATGAATATGGCTATGGATTTTGAAAATCCGAGGGTTTCGGATTCAGTTGCAAACTTTATTTTTTATAGTCAGATTTGAATTCGGAGTTTTAAAATTTTATTCTGAATCTGACATGCTAAGTATTTGTTGAGACCGAAAAAATAACCATGTGGTAAGAGGTAAGGTTAAGACCATCGAATTAATAAAATTTAATTAAAGAATGACACGTAATATGAAGAATAGTCAAACAGGTCAATCGACAGGGACAATCGACAGAGACGAATCACGAGTCGATGAAAGACACTGAAACATTAACAAATAACAGAGTTAGATCGGTTGTTCAAATAAACGATAGGTCATCGACTCCTTTAGCTTATTGATAATAACTCTGGGAGTAAGGAGACGGTTTTCGGCTCTTCAAGCCGAATAGGGATATGGGCTGAAACTTAGAAGGAATATTTTTAGAAAACGAACAAGGCGAGATTACATTACGCGAATCTCGTGATCGACGTAATTTTGGCAAGTAACACCTTGTATCAACGATTGTCGAGGTTCACGCCACGATCCGTAAAGACGCACAATATTCAGAAATGAACGTGGAGGTCACTGCCTTTTCGAAGAGAAAACGTTTTGAAAGGTAAGTGGCCGAAGAATACACCGTTTTCCGAAACGGCGATTAGTCCTAAGAGGAGTTCGCACACATATAAACAAATAAATTTTTTTCGAAAAAGAGATCCTGCAATCGTGTAAGCCAGCGACCACAACCAGCACTACAATAACTTTAATATCTGCATCTACAGCTTTTCTAAACTAAGTTTACAAGTTTTTTTTACAGCTTTTCTAGATAGATTTATCGCATTTCTTTATATTTTTCTAGTAGTAGTTCTAATTATAACATAACCTTGTAACCACGTCCGTTTCGAGTAATACAAAGTCATTCGGCTGTTTCGACCGAGTGTATTCTATTAAGAATTTCAAGTTCCTTTATGTTTCGGCTCTTCCAAGCCGAAGCTCGGTCAGTATTTGAGTGAGAAAAATTCGGCCGTGCGGATTCCTTCTCGACCTAATTATTTGGCACCGGCGCATTCATCGCAGAAGGTCATTTTTCGAAACGGATCGCAAACCGAATTAGGTCAACGATCAAAACTTGCTCAACTAACTTTCGGAGCACAATCGTATCTAATAAGTGTTTACAATTTTGTTAAGAATTAAAATTTTAAGATAAGAGAAAATAATTGAATTGAATATTTTTTTCCGTCGTCTATGTATTAATATGATCATTAAAAGGTAAAAGAAAACATATAAAAAGTTAAAATATGCTAAGAACTAAAGACTAAAATAAAATAAATCAAATTCTCTCACTGAATACATACAGAAAGGGACCTCCAAATCAAAAAAAAATTTCTTTCTTTTTTGAAGACCTCCAAATCAATCCGTGCGCAACAGCTGTAGAAACACTTCAATTTTCTTGAGGCTCATCATAGAGAGAAAAATAACTCCCACTTCCAAAAGAGCCACCAATAACACTGAAAAAAAAAATAAAAAAATAAAAAAATAAAAAATTAACCATGATAAAACAATAATTATAAGTTATAACAACAGTTTTAACAGTGCCAAACCATCAATATAAATGATAAAAAAATATCTTTCAAAATAAATCCCAAAAAAAAAAACAAGATAAATAACAAAGCACATGGTGATTCAACTTTCACTGTCCCTACTGTCCCAACCGCCTCCCCCAAAAAAAAAGCTTCTAGAAGCTCCCCCCACCAAATTTGAAATATTCTTGCCAAACCTAATATTATTGATACATTTGGAAGCGGTAGTATAGTGAAATTGTTGACATTGCACCCTCACTAGCCATGTTTTGGGCCTAAACCCACTAATCTATTTTGGCACACGACTTAAATGCAGTTGTTGTGGTTGAGATTTCCAATGCTTGGCATTCTCAAACCCATTCTTGCAGCAGTGGTAGTCCTGAATTGTCTGCTCAATCTCATCTTGCGTGTTCATCACAAAAGGTCCATACTGCACTATCGGCTCATTCAATGGCTGCCCGCCGAGGAGTAGGAACCTGAGAGGCTTCGTCGATCTGTTCCACGCGTCGAGGCTGTCGCCGGCGCCGAGCACAAGTGCATAGTGGCTCGAGCAAGGGGGGGAGTTGGGGTTGCCGAACACGCCTTCGCCTTCAATCACATAGATCAAAGAGTTCCACGAATCCGGGATCCAATGGCGGACGTGAGCCCCGGGTTTTAGCGTGCAGTCGAGGTACACTGTCGGCGTCCGGGTGCAGACAGGGGAGCGGACCCCGAAGGCCTCCCCTGCAATGATCCGGACGTCGACCCCGTCCTTCTCCACACGGCTTATGTCCTTGCTTTGTAGCTCTTGGTACCGCGGCACAATCCTGTAGAACCACAAAACCTTGATAAATTACGGGAGAAGACTACATAAATTTTACTATTTATTCCGGAGATAAAAGTATAAATTACGAAACTAGTGTAAAAAAAAATTTAATATGATTTTAAAAATAAAAAATTTTGTGTTTGGTATTATAATGAGCTCAAATTTTATTATGTAATAATGAGATTAATGGATGGTGCTTCGGGAGACGTGGGAGAATATTCAAGAAAAAAAAAAAAAGAAAAATATTAGGAAGAGTGAGAACAGTAATTTTTATTTATTTTTGGAATAAAATATTTTTCTAGCTTCTAACGTGTTTAAGGATAAGAAAATATTTCTCTTATCTTCCAAATAATTTCAATACGAAACGAGGCCTTACATTTTGTCTTCAGAGGAGAGGTTGATCCAGAGCTGCAATCCCTTCTGAACTCCCTCTGCTGCAGGCATCTCTGAGTGAATGATTCCTCGGCCCGCCGTCATCCACTGAATAAGAAGAAGAAGAAGAAGAAGAAGAAGAAGATGAAGATGAATTGTGAACTTATTTAAGATTTAGTTTTGATTAAGTAATGTTCGAATTAATGGTGACGAATTTAAATATGTTACACCTGCAGATCACCTGCGCGGATCGTCCCTTGGTGCCCCGCGAAATCTTGATGTGTGAATTCTCCCTAAATTCAATTGACAAAGAGGTGAGTCGATAAAAAAAAAAAAATCTCTAATTAAGTTGTTGGTGTCTGGAGGGAGGGGGGAAATTCATTACCTCTAGCATGTATGTAACTGTCTCAAACCCTGAGAATAATAGACCCACAAAAAAGGAATACACATTTTAGACAATTGATCATAGAAAGAAATAAATAAATACTAAGATATAAATGAAAATTGAGAGCAATGGCCTCCGAGAAAACCTCTATGAGGATGATCAGGAAATCCAGCTGGAGCAGAGACTGAAAAATAAAAAATAAAAAAATAAAAAAACAGGAAATTGGAGTGCAAAAGAAGGTTTCATATTAGTAATCAAACGCATATCACACAGATAATGAGAGCAAAGAAACCCATATGTATTAGAACACAACCTGAGAACTCATCCAGCATTAAGAAAGGGTCCAAATTTCTCAACTCTGATCTGAAATTTGCTCGAATCAAACCGAACCCAAGTTAGATCACTCAATTAATCAATCAATCAACCAATGCAAAAGCAAGAAAATTAGGATTGAAAAGAAAAGGAAAAAAAGCACCTTCCAATGCTTCTCCTAACAATGGCTCCATCACCCTCAAACTGGGGCTTTGCGAGGACCTTTTTTACCACATATTTTGGCTTTTCAAAAGATGAGTTCTCATGCTCAGCACCCCTTGACATGATAGTGCAGATATTATTGCTCTTGGTTTGGACTCCAAGGAAGAGATTGGCTCTAATTAAAGTTGTTGGGTATGATGAGGTTGCTTCATTGGTGAGGATTTAAAGAGGAGGTTTAGAGATTTATAGGAGCCCTCTTCATCAATCCCATCATCATGATATAATGTACACGTATAATTTTTCTGTTTGAGTAAATGCAATCTGAGCATCCAAAAAAATTTGACCGTAAATTTTATATTTTTCTTTAGTCCAAGGATTGATATTTTTTTCTTATCAACTGTTTTTTCTTTTTTAAAAAAAAAAATTAAAATCTGGAACAGGTGGGTGTGAAAGATTTATATTTATGTTCTAATTTTGGGTGCACAAATAGTAGGTTTTTTTTTTTTTTTTTTTTTTTTTTTTTTCTTTTTTTTTTTTGGTCCTTTTATGTGGTGTTATTATTGAATGTTGACATGGTGCACCATGCACCACACTTCTAAAACTCTCTTTCAGATGCCTCTAAATCAAAATTTAATTTATTAGGTGTGTTCCAGCAAAGTTAAAATAATAATAACTATATATAAAAGGCCAAAAACTCTATACTTATTTCTGAAGCAGCAAACATGCACACCTATTCCTCTAATATTGATTTTTTAATTTATTTGATGTTTAGATACTGTATATTCTATTTGAGTGCGTAAACATCTTATTCTGTACATTTCTTTTAATTAATTAAAAAATTTATATTATTTAATAAAAAATGAGTACGATCAAGTGTCTACGAAAATTTACTATATTCGATCTTAAGTAAAATGGGTTATTATTAAATAACTTATGGTAACACCCAAGAGATCAATAAAATTAAATTTTTATCTCAAGACATTAATTACATAATAAGTATTAAATGTGGTGTATGAGTTGTGTGGGTACACTATATGTGTAGGCCATAATTTCTATTTCTTTATGGAAATTTCCATAACCGACATTTTTGAAAGATGTTGTTGGAGGTAAAGAACATGTCAAAGGGGTGGTGGGGTGGTGGGGAGTTTGGCTAAAACCATTGGGTACTCAAAAAATTGAAATTGAAATTAAAATTTTAGGCTCTTCTTTAACCAAAACATAAGAAACTAATAAATAGGATTTTAGATGGAGTAGGAAAGATGTAAAGACTCTTGACTCTTCCCTAGTCCTCTAGATGCCCACATTGGACTATGTTTGGTGATGTCACCTCCATGTAATCATGATGTGGGCATTCCCTTACCATTATGAAAAACAGTAGATATAAATCCTAAATGGATGAATATTTTATATTTTATTTATTTTATAGTGAGATAAATTTTATTTATTATTTTGAAATGACAAGTGAATGAATATTTATTTTATAATGAATTAGATATAAAATATACATCTTATTTTAGATATACAGATAGCATAGCTCTATCATTATTTACCATCACCCAATCAATTAATTTGTCACATGATAGTGTGATATTTAAGTTAAAAATGCATGAAACAAAACAAAACTATAGTAAATATTTTTAATATTTTTTATTTAAGGAAAAAAGGAATTTTACTTATTTATTCTTTACTATTATTTAAAATTTTTAAATTTATCTTAAAATTATCTAAATATTTTTTTGAAATTCTATCTCACTAGAAAATTCTAAAAAAAAATAAAGATATTTGAAGGAATTTTTTAACACCAAAAAGAGAATTTTTGTACTTTAGAAATAAATAAGATATTTATTAAGGTTTTGAAGGGAATAATAAATATTATCGCTTTAAAATAATTATGTTAATTATTTATATTTTTTGGATAATTGTCTGTGTACCCCTGAAATATGAAGAAATATCTGATTTACCCCTCTTATTTTTTTTTTCCCAATATACCCTTCATACGTTTCACCGTTATTAAAAATACTCCTACCGTTTCCCTTTGTTAAGTTAACTAGGGTTAAACTAGAGTTAAATAATAATCGGAGTTGAAAACTATCAGATATACCTATTTTGCCCGGGTTTAGGGTTTAGGGTTTAGAATTTTTTAGGATTTTAGGATTTAGGGTTTAGGGTTTTAGGGTTTAGGGTTTAGGGTTTTTTAGGGTTCTAGGGTTTAGGGTTTTAGGGTTTAGGGTTTAGGATTTTTTAGGGTTTTAGGGTTTATGGTTTTAGGGTTTTAGGGTTTAGGGGTTTAGGGTTTTAGGGTTTAAGGTATATTTGAAAGGGCAAAATAGTAATTATACACAGATAACGGCAGTTCAAACGGTTCACTAACAGAGTTTAACTTCAGGGGTATTTTGGAAAGAAGTTGGAACGTAAGAAGGGTAGTTTTAATATTAGCCTTCTAAGAGGGGTAAATCTAAAAACAGGAAAATTTTTAGGGATATGTAGTAAATTGCCCCTATATTTTAATTTATTTGATTTGAATTTATTATCTATTTATTATTAATCTATATAAATTTATAATATTTTTTATCAATTTTCTTCACTCTTATGATTTTTTAGTTTTTTTTCCACCAAACTTTTAATTTCAATTAATCCATCATGATCCTTTCCTTCGCCTTTTTTTTCATTCTCACTAGCGTGCAATCCTTTCCCTTCCTCCCCACTAAACTGTCAATTAATATATCCAAATAATTCTATTACCATATAGAATTCTCATATTTCTATCTCAAATTAATTTATTATAATCATTTCCCTTTCCTCCACCCGACTTTCAATTGACACATCCAAATGATCTGTTGTTATCTACAATTCTCACATCATCTCTAATTAATTCATCAATTCTCTCTCCCTCATCTTTTTCTGTATATCGTGGCCTCCCCCCATCATGCATGCCCACCTTCCCCTTCTACCGTAGTCGAAAGAATTATCATTATCGTTATTATCGCCGTTGTCAGAGAATGCATCGTACGAACGAAAAAAAAAAAAGAAGAAGAGAAAGCGATATAATTTTAAATATTTAATATTTTTTATTATTTTCTTATTATTAATAAGAGAGAGGGAGGAAGGGAGGCCACTAATAAAAAAAATTTTACTGAATGTGACAAATGAAGTATACAAAAAAATAAAAGAATGTGAGGGAGAGAGGTGACGATATACCGCCAATAATAAAATAATTTTGATGGATGTTAAAAATAAAATATACAAAAAAAAATATTTAACATTTTTTTATTATTAATTATTTTTATAATTTTTATCTGCTACAAAGTACAACTCCTTCACTAGTTATGAAATAGTTTTGAAATACTATTGCGTGTGCATCTGTATTTGTGAATTGCATCATCCATCATCTGTTCCGTCTAATTGTTCAATTTTGAATTACTAACACATATGAATTAAGGACAAATGAAGGTGTAATGCATGTATGATACACCACATGCAACTAATATTATTTTAGCGTGCAAATCAAGCAATTTGACAGATTAGATAATTAAATTAAAATTTTCAAAAGTTGGTTATGTATTTCCAAGCAAAGCAAAGTTCAAATTAATTTTTTAAATTTTCATCAAAAATATTTTAAATAATATTTTCATCACTGGCTTGATGATTGGTATTAGAGATTCTGAGTTCGAAATCTAATTGCTTTATATTTTTAGCTAATATTAAAAAAAAAAAATGATGTTATGAAATCTATAGAGGTATATGCCATACATTTTTGATAGGGTTAATTGCATACGGTTTCTCGCAAACATAACGAATAGCAGATATATTTCTACAAAATTTAACTTTTCATTTCATATATATTCCTCCGATTTATTACTGTTAGTTTATTATTTATTTTTTAACATACTATATTTGAAATAACAGTTTTGTCCTTTTAAAAATGTTTCTTCAAAAGTTCCAACTGTTAAAATAATACAAAAATTCTAAGTTATTCATATATATCTTTCCGATTAATTACCGTTAGTTCATTGTTTATTTTTTAACAAATTATATATGAAATAACAGTTTTGTCAATTCAAAAACATCTCTCAAAAAATCTTAACTATTAAAATAATATAAAAATATAAAAAACTAAAGAATTACCTCTTTTGATAATGAATTAGCTGTCTACAAGGACATCCACTGGGAGCATCACAAACATTAAATATAGCTTCATTGTTTATTTTTTAACAAATTATATATGAAATAACAGTTTTGTCAATTCAAAAACATCTCTCAAGAAATCTTAACTATTAAAATAATATAAAAATATAAAAAACTAAAGAATTACCTCTTTTGATAATGAATTAGCTGTCTACAAGGACATCCACTGGGAGCATCACAAACATTAAATGTAGCTTAATAATTGCTGATTTTTTCACCTGGACGTATAATATATATATATATATATATATATATATATATATATATATATATATATATATATATGGAAAAATCTACCTGTACACCCCAAAAAGGTGTACAGGCTACATCCCACCCCATCCTGGGGTGGGGGTGCATTTCACCCATCACATCAGTGATGGATGAAATGATGTGATGGATGAAATGCACCCCCACCCCAGGATGGGGTGGGGTGTAGCCTGTACACCCCCTTGGGGTGTACAAGCAGCACAACTCGTGTATATATATATATATATATATATATATATATATATATATATATATATATATATATATATATATATATATATATATATATATATATTATCGCTAGAAGATTTTTGTAACTGTATTTGTGGCTTATCTACCACTAACCCAGGTGCGTTTTTTCTATATGATTT
Source organism: Tillandsia leiboldiana (assembly GCA_029204045.2). Taxonomy (NCBI): domain Eukaryota; kingdom Viridiplantae; phylum Streptophyta; class Magnoliopsida; order Poales; family Bromeliaceae; genus Tillandsia; species Tillandsia leiboldiana. Next base: position 23,617,097 of record CM055073.1, read on the forward strand.
TATTTGTTTCTAGAGTTTAAGATAATGCTTAGGTCTCCATCAGAACAGTTGAGCAACGTGTTTAACTTGTATGTATATAGACGGATAAATCATTACCCACATAATTACTTGATGCCTCCACATTCTTAAACGACGTTACCTTGACTTTTAATTAAGAAAGTTAATGTTCAGTGGATAAGAACAAAATTTTTCTTTTCAAAATAAATTAAGTGGTTAACAAATATTAGAATCAACATATATATCAGGCTCAATATATCTCACTTGTAATAAAAAAAAATTTACTACGTAAATATCGCGATCTTTATATAAAAAGTATTATGATTTGCACGGGTTTCAGTTGGCTTTTTTATGTTCTAAAAAATTAGTGTCAAATTTCATGTTTTGAGGGTTATAAGTAGTGCAACTAATTTGGTGACTTTTATAAATATAACAGATTTCTAAAAAGAAGAGTCATAGTAATGCAAAATACGTGCTGATATGATGCACTTGATAAAATATGACTCTACATGTTGAGAATGTTAGAATTTTCATATATATGATCTAATTAATTATATTTAAATTTAAATTTATTATAGATAAGATCAATTTTAAAAAACATAGAATTACTTGATATATATATATCTTATTTATTTTTCCATCCATTTAAATTAAAGGATTCTATATAAAAGGGTACTGGTCCTGCAACCTAGTAAAATTATTCATTAAATTCACACCATACGGGAGAGTGCTTGAAAAAGAAGAAAAAATCAGATTATCTAGTTCGGTTGGTACTCTTCGTATTGCAACCGAATTTCTTACCTCCGCTGTTTAATCAAGAATTTCTTTTTTATGGCGCTCTGTAAGTTATTTTACAGTTTTATTTATGATCTTGAATGTTGATATGTATTCGATTTTATTTTATCTTATACCATATAAATTCCATCAGATCATGACAAAGATAAATTTAATAAAATTTTAAAATGTAGAAAATTGAGTTTTAAGGAAAAAAAAGTTACATAGTTCGAAGATGAAAATGGGAGACTTCAAATATTTACATATGTTGTATATATAGTCCACTATAACTAAAATAATAAGTAGATAAATACATAATTCATATATAATTCTAGACCATAAGTTGTATACTTAAATTTTTATGATGCATGAGTTCTAATAAATATGTTGCGCAGGCCATTGGCCTTGGTTAATCTCAAACTTCTATCATTGGCATTTTCTTATGAACATGTCTCATTAAATTTTTTAATTAATAGTAAAACCTTTCGAGATCGTCTCAATTATTGACCATTTTGAAATGGCACACTCAACTTTGTCTTATTTTATCGAGACTCTTTTCTATTTTTAATATTTTAGAATTAAACCACTTCAGTAAAAAAATCTATCAAATTTATTTATAATTTTAACAATTTTGATAGTATTTATTTTTTCTTAGGGAATAAAATTAGAATATTTAACCACTCATAGCATTAAATATAATATAATTTCTAACTAAATAATTGAAATAATTATTAAAAAAATCAAAGTAGAAAAGGTGTCAATAACATAGGGAAAAAAAAATTAAAATTTTAAATATTCGTGTACATTTTTTTTCTTTGTTTTTTTTTGGTTTCATCGATTCTTTTTATGATCATATCGATCGTTCTCAGCGCAAGTGGTAAAAAAATTTAATAAATGATATTCGAGATTTCGAGTTCGAAGTAAATAGTTTTCTCTTTTTTTTTTTTTTTTTTAAAAAAAAAAAAGGGCTTTCATTATCACATCCATTTATTTTATAATGAGAGGTTTTGTACAAATTAAAGTTTCATTTTCGCCAACTAGCCCAACAACAATAACATAAATTATTCTAAAAAATTTAAGATATTTAAACTGTCGTATCATACATGAAAAGCTCTTGTTATAACCCAAGTAATTAAATATATCTAAGTCACTTTAATTATTATTCAACAATTGGGCTAAAAATATTAATTAATTAACCATAGCAATAATTGATGATAATAGATTACAGGTGTAGATAGTTTTATATATGGGTATATATATTGTGTAAGGTCTTAGCTTTTGTTTTACTACTTATGTGACTATTCAAATACACTTGAGATTAAAATTTGACAAAGTTGTTCAAAAGATTAATTGATTTGATACGAAATAGCCCAAAAATTGTTTTACTTGTCTTGTTCACATGCATGGTAAAAATTAAGTGAATCATTATATATATGTTGATAATAAAAGAAAATTAAATAAAAATTTTATATATATATATATATATATATATATATATATATATATATATATATATATATATATATATATATATATATATATATATATATATATATATATATATATATACATATAGAGAGAGAGAGAGAGAGTCCAGCTGGAATACTATCGATAGCACAAAGCAATTGGTGCTATCAAGTTTTTAGTCTTTGGATGAAAGTACTTGCGGTTGAGATGATAGTGATCCCCTAGGGTAGGGTTTAGTGAATAGTTGGTTGAATAGTAGAAATCCTAGAGAACCACTGTAATCCCAACCGCATATACTTTCATCCAAGGATTAAAAATTTGGTAGCACCAATTGCTTGGTGCTATCGATAGTATTCCAGCCGGACTGGAATACTATCGATAGCACCAAGTCATTGGTGCTATCAAATTTTTAGTCATTGGATTAAAAAATGTACGGTTATGAAGATAGTGGTCCCCTAAGTATATATATATATATATATATATATATATATATATATATATATATACACGGTTAAAAAAAACAATTTAATATGAAACAGTCCGTAAAGTCTAAATAGCTTCATTCACAGGTTTGATGAAGAGTAGGCGAATCATGCTGCGCGTGCATTGTTACTTAGAATGCTAATGAAAAAGAAATTAGAAAAACATATATGAATACGTATTCTATAAACTGGCGGATATGAAATTAAATCTAGGTTCTCTTCAAAGAGAGCTTGGATTGAACCAGCGCACAAATGCTGAGTTATGCAAAAATAATTGATGAAATGGCTTAGAAAGAGTCTTAACAAATAATATCTTTAGGTATAAACAATGCATATGGATTAAAAATTTCTCTTTTTTTTGTTTATTTTATCCCTTTTCCTCATGCACTCCCATCATTCTATAAACCGAATCAGAACAGGTCAAACAAAAAATTTAAAATGTAAAAAGATTAAAGAATTCAACTTTCTCACTTCATGTTTCTTTGCCCTTTTAAAGACCCAACTTTTTATATTTGCGTGACCTTGTTTTATTCCAATTTTAGTTAGATGGGCAACTCATGGTAGCAATTAAAGAAACAAACTCTCAAATTAGAAGTATTCAATAGTGACATCAAGCTCTCATAAGCATTAGGTATGTGTTAGCTTTATGTATGCCTGTGAAATGTGCCAAATATGTGACATTAAAGCTCTTCTAGCTTCTTTGCATATCTATCCCCTTGTTAGAGAATGTGGTTTGATTTGTAGTTGGATTCTAGTTGAATTAGTATTAATATTTAAATTTGTTAAAATTAAATTTATTAATATTTAAATATTAATTAGAATATAAATTTATTTAGATTAAGATTTGAATAGCTTTGATGTAAGATATAAATATGGCATATATACTATTATTTTTTTGTGGTGGTCACACACATGACTCGGTGGTGATAGGATTTAACCACACTCATATGATATGGTAGGAATTAGGATTTAGCCACATCCATATGACATGACCAAGATATCTATAATTTTGGATGCACGTAAGGGTGCGTTTAAAGAGAGGTCTTCTAAGTTTATAGAAGACGAGAGAAAGGTAAGAGAGATTCAGGAGGAGGGCTCGGATTGAAGCTACTCTATTGCAGAAGATGAGTCGATGTAATTCTTCTTTTGGTTAATGAAATCTCTTGGCTAATGAATCTTATTTCATCTGTATTTTCTATTTTGGTTTTTTTCTTTTTCTTTTTTTTTTTTTTTTTTTTTTTTTTTGGTATTGGTACCAGTTTTGTTGAGGGGACGAATTTATGGTAAAAATCTGATTTGACGCTTTCGCTGCGGAATTCCAACACTAGGCGGTACCGACGTGGATTACGATAACGGAGCAGATCGTAAATTCACAAAATTCAGTACCGAGACGAATACCAAATTCCCAACACCTCTCCTCAAAAATTTTCTCCCGTCAAGTAGTTATTGGTTTGGTTATGTACTGTTACAATTTTTATTCATTGTTGAATATGTACTAATATTTCTTATATAATTATATATGTTTTTCTTGTTTTTCTGAATATGATAGAATTCTTAAGGGGCATGAATGTATGAAAAGGTTTTAGATGTCGAGTCATATCTGATTCTCTATTCATTAAAATTATATGTTTGATTTTTATTTCTTCCTTACATTATTTTATCTTCATATATGCATATACTCTTAGGTATCGTTTGGATGTGGCTTATACCGGAATGAGTTATACCAGGTATAGGTATAAAGTAAGGGATAAACCTGGTTTAAACCTAAATTGTGTTTGGATGGGAATGAGGCTTAAACCTGGTTTAAACCTGGTGTAAGAAAAGTAGTGTTTGGATTGGGGATGAAGAATAAGTGGGTATAAAGTTGACTTTTATGTTTAATGATGATGTGACCTTTACTTTTATAAAAATTTTAAGTGGGATTAAAAAAGAATGTTAATTTTAAAATATTAAGCAGGAGTAAAAATTTTAATTTATAAATTTATATAAATTTTAAAAAATTTATAAAAATATTGTATAAATTTTAAAATTAATAGTTTTTAAAAATAAAATAAAATTTTTAGATTTATTAAAATATAAAATTTAAAAAAAATTAAAATTTATAAAATTTTAAATTTTAAATTAAAATATTTTTTATAATTTAAAAATTTTAATTTTTAAAAAAAAAATAAAAAAAAATAATCCTGAAACATAAAAGAAAAAAAAACGAAAAAAAGGAGAAAATTATATAATTAATATTAAAATTAATATTATTTTTTAAAAAATTTATAAATTTTAAAAAAATTATAAAAAAATTATATAAATTTTACAATTTTAAAATTAATATTATTTTTTAAAATTATAAATTTATAAATATATATAATTTAATAAAATATAAATATATTTATAATTTTAATAATTTAAATATTTTTTAAAAAATTTAATTTAAATATATTTATAATTTAATTTTTTTAAAAAAAATTAAATTTTATAAAATTAAAAATTTATAATTTAAATATTTTTAAAAATTTAAATATTTTAATTAAAAAAAATTTCAAAAGAAATATAAAAGAAAGGAAAAAAAAAATTTAAAAAAAACAAAAAAAAAAACAAATACCCTTCCCAAGGCGCTCTGACAGAGCCTTGGGAAGGGATTTTTTAAAATATTAAATTAAAAACAATTAAAATTTAAAAAATTTAAAATTTAAAATATAAATATTTTTTAAAATTTAAAAATTTTAATTTAAAAAAAAAAATCTGAAGCATAAAAAAATAAAAAACGAAAAAAAACGAAAAAAAAGAAAAAAAAAAAAAAAAAAAGGGAAACGCCCCTTCCCAAGGCATGCCTTGGGAAGGGACGGGGAGAGAGAGAGAGGGAGGAGAGAGAGGAGGGGGTTTATACCGGGGGGGTTGGGATAGGGTGGGGATATCCCAACCCCATAATGGGGGATATCCCCGTTTGGGAGGATATCTCCAAACGGGGATATCCTAATAGCGTTTGGGTATAAAAGGGGATATCCCCCTTTTATACCACATCCAAACGCCCCCTTAGAATCTAAGGTTTTTATTTGTAAGACTGTGATTTTGAGATTTTTAATTTATATAAAATTTCACTCTCCAAAAATTTTAATATGAACTATTAGATTGGTTTGGAGGTAAACTAGATCTGTAATCCTTTGGAGGAAGAGAAGCAATGTCGCAATGCCTCCGATGAACACCTAAAATCAGATTAGAAAGAAACAAAGAACACTACTATTTAGGTAGAAAACCTTAGTATATTTTGATAGAATATTGATTGAAAAAGATGATTGTCTCTTCTTTACTTCTTATTCAATTTATAGGTACATATACAATGCTCATCTCATTCCTTTTATAGCCGTGCAATCTAATTAAAGAAATACAATGAATAAGAAAATATGCAATTATAATAAATATGGAAACTAATAAACTATACAAATTAAATATGAGCTTTATGTGGTAACAAGCTATATGTGGTAACATCCCCCCTCAAATTGATGCTGGGTGATCAAGAAGAATCAATTTGCCAACGAGAAATTGATGGCGCTGGCGACTGAGAGACTTGGTAAACACATCGGCTAATTGTAAGGATGTGGAAACATGTGGAAGAGAAATGACACGAGTATCCACAGCTTCTCGAATATAATGACAGTCTACTTCAATATGCTTAGTGCGCTCATGGTATACTGGATTAGTGGTAATTTGAATAGCACTTGTGTTATCGGCATGAAGTGGAGTAGGATCATGCTGTGGAAACCCAAGCTCAGTCAACAAACCTCGAAGCCAAGTAATCTCAGAGCATGCAGCAGACATAGCGCGATATTCAGACTCCGTGGAAGATTTAGACACACGGTCTTGTTTCTTACTCTTCCATGAGATCAAAGAGTCCCCAAGAAACATGCACCAACCAGTGACAGAGCGACGTGTATTAGGACATCCCGCCCAATCAGCATCACTAAAAGCAATAAGATGCACAGGAGATTTAGCAGGAAAAAATAAATCTTGACAAGGAGAGCCATGGAGATATCGAATGATGTGACGAACAGCTGCCAAGTGTAGATGCCGTGGAGAGTGCATAAATTGACTAACTTATTGTACAGCAAAGGAGATATTAGGCCGAGTAATAGTCAGGTAGTTGAGGCTACCCACTAATTGGCGATACAACAAAGGATCAGAAAGTAGCTCCCCCTCATCAGCATAATACTTAACTTTTATTTCTAGAGGTGTATCAACAGATGAAGAATCTTGAAGACCAGCCAAAGCAATCAAATCCTGAATATATTTATGTTGATGTAAGAATATGCCCGAAGAATCAGTTTGAACTTCCAAACCTAAGAAATATGTAAGATGACCAAGATCCTTCATATGAAAAGATTTTTGAAGATATTGCTTAAGCTGAGTAATCAATAAAGAATCTGTCCCAGTGATAACAATATCATCAACATACACCAAAAGAAGAACAACTCCAGTAGTTGATTTTCGAAGAAACAAGGAAGAGTCATATTGGCTTTGGACAAGCTTAAACAGAAGCAAAATAGAGCGAAACTTCTCAAACCACGCTCGATGAGCTTGTTTTAAGCCATATAATGAACGATTCAATTTGTAAACTTCCATAGTAGAAGAGGAAAATAAACCAGGAGGAGGTGTCATGTATATATCTTCATTGAGATCACCATGGAGAAAAGCATTTTTGACATCCAACTGTTGAAGCGGCCAGCCCTGTGAGGCGGCAATAGCAAGAACTGTACGGACCGTAGTCATTTTGGCTACAGGAGCAAATGTTTCATGATAGTTTATCCCATACTCTTGTCGGTTGCCTAAGGCAACCAATCTTGCTTTATAGCGATTGAGGGACTCATCAGAGCGAAGCTTTATTGAATAAACCCATTTACAATCAATGGGCTTAACATGAGGTGGACATTTAAGAATGTCCCAAGTCTGATTATCCTGAAGAGCACGAAATTCCTCCTGCATTGCCCGCTGCCAACACTCATGCTTCACTGCTTCTGAGTAAGAAGATGGAACCGAAATGGAGGACAAAGCAGCAGAAAATGATGTATGATAAGAGTCAAACCGAGAAGGAGGACGAGAAACTCGGGTAGATCGCCTCGGTTAAAGTGGGTCAGGAGCAGATGGCGGATCTGGCTCGGGAAGGGGCTGCAGTGCACGACGTCGAGTGTAGACAAATCCAGGTTTGAACCGGTCAATAGAAGAAGATGTGTCATCAAAAGTAGGAAGAATAGCGACTTCAGGGGATGAGCTAACATGAGTTGGAAAGAAATGTTGATTTTCAAAGAAAACAACATTTCGAGAAACACGAAGCCTCTTTAAAGAAGGATCATAGCAAACAAACCCCTTATGATTAGTACTATATCCCAAAAAAGCACTTTTCACAGATTGAGCAGAAAGCTTATGGCGATCATGAGGAGGCAAATGAAGAAAACACACACAACCAAAAGTATGCAAATGTCGATAGGGAGGATGCTGATGATGAAGGCGAAAATAAGGATAGTCAATATCAAGAGTTCGAGAAGGCAGTCGATTAATAAGATAAACTGCTGTAGATAATGCTTCTACCCCAAAAATAGGCGGAACAGAAGATTCGAGTAACAATGTCCGAGCCACCTCTAAGAGATGACGGTTCTTTCGTTCGGCCACACCATTTTGTTGAGGTGTATATGGACATGAACGCTGTGACAAAATGCCTTTTTGATTCAGAAAATCATGAAATGCATTAGTCATGTATTATCCACCAGAATCAGATCGAAGAATCTTAACAGTAGCAGAAAATTGAGTTTTGACATACACTAGGAAGGATTTAAAAGTTAAAAAAACTTCAGATTTAGAACGGAGAAAATAAATCCAAGTAAACCGACTATAGTCATCAATAAATGTTACAAAATATTTATACTGACCATGAGAAATAACATGTGCAATTCCCCACACATCAGTATGAATAATATCAAAATAATTTTTCGCATGACTACCAGCAATAGGAAATTGAAGCAGTTTACTTTTTCCTAATTTACAAGTAGAACAATCAAAGGAAGCATGAGAAGAACAAAATTTATCTTTATTACCCAATAAACCAGAAGTCAATAAATAAGACAAAATATCAGAATTGTGGCGTCCCAAACGTTTATGCCACCTTTCACTTTTATTGATAATAGTAGAAGAAGTCAAAGCAACATGATTAGGAATGGAAAGTTGGAGTGGAAACAGCCGTCCTACTTTAGGCCCCTTCGCCATCATCGTCCCCGACACCTGATCCTGCACACAACAACCATCACGAGAAAAATGTACATCATAGTTATTTTCTACTAATTGTTCAACTGATAGAAGATTATTAGAGAGTCCAGGTGATACAAAAGCATTGTTGAGAGTTGGAGTAATATCTCCTACAGCAGTAATAGGTAAGGTGTGTCCATTAGCAACCTGGACATGTTCTGAACCACAATATGCGCGGACATTTTTAAGCAAAACCACCGAGCCAGTCATATGATTTGATGCGGCAGAATTAATAAGCCAAGATTTAGATGGAGAATTACCATTACCGTGAAGTCCTAGAGCTGAAAAGGCCAAAATAATCATTTGTTGCACCATTTCAGGAGTGAGGACTGTTTGCTCAGCATTGTGATTGACTGCTGTTGAGGTTCCAGCTGGAATTTGACCTGTAAAAGGATTAGTAGTAGAAGCTTGAAATGCAGTCTGACGATTTTAGGGCCGAATTGAACAATCTTTGATGATATGTCCAGGCTTTTTGCAGTAATTGTAAAATTTCTTAGCACAGTTTGCAGTAATGTGACCATAATTCTTGCAACTAAAGCACTGAACTTTACTCATATCCCTGCCTTTGCCTTTTCCTTGAGCCACAAATGCCATAGGTGTTGTAGTCAACCTTTTTTGTTCCAGAGTGGCTTGGATAAAAAGATGTTGTTCTTCACGAAGTAATTCACCAAAACATATATCCAATGAAGGAGGAGGATGACGACTCATCAGATTAGAACGAACGTTCTCAAAATCTGATTGCAATTTCATCAAAAATTGATCGCGCTTGCTAACCTCATAAACAACCATTACATCATGGAGAGAATCTTTCGACACGGTAACAATAACAATATCAAAAAATTCAGCCCATAATTGTTGAAAACCGGAAAAATAATCTTGAATAGATAATCCTCCCTGAGTGTAATTTGCAATCTCGCACTCTAATTGAAACCTTCTTGCAGAATGTGTTTGATTGTAAACTTTTTTTAAATATGCCCACATGTCTTTAGCAGTTTTATATGGACGTAAATTAAGAATAATGTGAGAATCACATGACCCAATAATCCAAGACATCACCCTAGCATCTTTGACTTTCCATTGAGACAATTGTGTGGCATCCGTAGGAGTTGGAACAGTGCCATCAATATGTCCCCATAACTCCTTTCCAGTGACAAACAATTGAAATTGAAACTCCCATGCGGTATAATTTTTTCCGGTAAACTTAACACAAAATTCAGGAGTGCTACTCGCCATTGCAAAGAAATAAGAATAGTTCGCACCAAGAAAAAAATCACCAAAGAAAGCTGAAATTTTACCGAAATCGTGAGCTACCTTTCCACGCTAAATTCCAAAACGTAAAGGTACTGCACCCTTGCACAGATCCGCCACCACTTCGCTGCGGCTCACTGTTTGTTTCAGAATCTCTGATCCAAAGAGAGTAGCAGAACAATCCAAACAAACCAAAAAAACTTCTAAAACCAGGGCTCTGATACCATGATAGAATATTGATTAAAAAAGATGATTGTCCCTTCTTTACTTCTTATTCAATTTATAGGTACATATACAATGCTCATCTTTTTTCTTTTACAGTCGTGCAATCTAATTAAAGAAATACAATGAATAAGGAAATATGCAATTACAATGAATATGAAAACTAATAAACTATACAAATTAAATATGAGCTTTATGTGGTAACAAGCTATATGTGGTAACATATTTGTTCTCTCTAATTGAAGTGCCTTTACAAAAAGGAAAATACTTAAAAACCAATTGGGCTCCGAGTTATAGCCATCTAGACTTACAAAAAGATAAGAATAAAATACTTTAAAAAAAAAAAACTACCTAACATCCTTATCTCATCCTTATCTAAATTGGTTAAATAATTTGATCCATCTCCCAATCCACTGAAATTACCTCAATCCTTATCCCAAACAGTAATAGTTAGAACTACCTCCGTCTTATCCACAACAGTTGGAACTAATACCACCTTACCCAAAATTCTCATCGTCCCATGGCTTTCCAATTTTGAGAGGAGCTAGCACCTGCATGATCTAGAACTGTAAGTGAGAGAACCGAGTTTTCCCAACTTCCCTAATGAGCCACCTAGCGGCACTTGGCCTTTAACCTTTCCGTCCAACACGAAAAGATTTACGTTCACCTTTGCATCTCGTTGTGACCTTGTGTTCCATAATAGTATTTTCAACTAGCTACTCTTCACATTCTACCACAAGACCTTTCACGAATGGCAATATTTCTCTGGTCTCATCATCCAACATTGACAGCTCGAAGGACTTTAGGTTCTCGACATTGATGACTAAATACATCTTCATGTAGGCGGGCAGCTCCAATTGACAAGTATTCTCACCTATCTTGTGTAGGATCTTAAAAGATTCATAGCGAATGAATTTAAACTTTTTAGTCTAGCCTTTCAAGCGCTCCTTGTTGAGATGGAGCCGAGTCGCTGTCACGCCCCGGAAGCAAATTTTCAAGCGAAAAATAGGAAATTTACGAAAGCATTTTTTTTTAAAAAAAAACATCCCGCTCCGGCACGTACACGGACCCTCCACATCACAAGATCTCTCTGCATGAACAGACAAAATCTTCTTTGTATATGCACGGCGTCGACATTTCCATACACATACATCAACCATAATTTACCATTTGAATCACAAACAACAGAATGCGGAAAGTAAGATTTCATATATAAAACAGCACACACCCGACACATTCAAACTTCGAAAGGATAAATCCACAGAGTTTAGAAAACAGTGTCCACACGACACATAATTTTGAAAATCATTTTCGCAAATCCTTGTTATTTGAAAAGCTCGCGTCCACACGACGCATACATAAAACTATGGTTACTGAACTCAAACAAATCCACAATATATGTTCGAACTAATAGAAAAGAGAACCGTCTCAACATCCACATCGTCCACACAGTTCACACATGCACATCATCCGACCAAAAAAAGAGATAACCAAACTAGGACATAGGGGAAAGAAATAACTAGACGGAGAAAAACTAGAACTCTCTCTAGGCAGTGTCTCACCACCGTCCTGTCCCCCACTCTCACTCCCACTCGGTCCTGTAAAAACAGTGGGATGAGAAACACGTAACTGAATCGTGTTCCTCAGTGGGTACAACGCGCCGATGGGAACAAGACGTACTCACTGAGTAACACGATCTAAAAGAGGACAAGTAGGTATAAGTAATAACAAAATACTGAATGCGAAAGAACCGTTGTAGCAAAAGAATATAAAACTGTAAACAGGTATACCAAACCGCTACTATAACATCCGGTGCAAAGGAAGAAGATGCTGCGAATACCAATCATAACCGCCATGTTGGTTCACCGACCTCAGGCACTGTCACAAACATGCTCGATATACCGGTGCATACTAACCCCATCCTCACTAACCGCGGCACTGCAATATCCGCAGGGGGTTCCCTCACGCAAAATCGCTGCGCAAGGATCACGGGTCAATCAGACTACCTCTTTGAAAAAGTACACTATTGCGGTAGCCAAACCGCTGGTGTACGTGAAGAGCGCCAAGAGCATGACGATCTCATAATCCAACCAAAGTCATTGTTGGTCCCCAAATGATGTATGAAAGAAACCGACCCGAAGGTCAAACATGATGATAACCAAACGAAAAACTAATCATCAATGCTTCTATCATATCATGATATGTCTAACCATCGGAAAGTTCACTTTACCACTTATACCACCCAAGGGTCAACTAAGCAACACAATAACTGTGTTTAGTGAACACCCCTCGGCAAGAAGTTCCATAACAAGTTTACTATGCTATCACAATATCCGTGAAAGATGAATATTCTACTTGACGATGAATAATAATAACAAAAACAATAAAGAATAAGAGAAGGGTCGAGTTAACCAATTCGACGACGTTCTCAATTTCGGATTGGAGTACCTACCTCTACCGGTAGTCGATCTGAGCACGTGGCTCCCCTATGGACTCTCGTGAATCACCCGGACCTATCCAAAGTCCAATTGTCACGCCCCGGGTGTAAACCGGAACTCGGACCCGTCTACAGATCCGCCGTGCACACGGTATTTCCCGGGTACACGAAGCGCCAAGCCTGCTCAGATATAAGATATAACAATAAAAGAGCAATAAAAACAGAGCTGAACTAAAAACTAATACATCTCAGACTGAAGCTGGAAATAAAATACAATACATCTATATAAATGATACATCTGTCTCTCCCAGCTCACCAAAATAAATACAACCTGCTGGCAAAAGCCAGTCCCAAAGTAAAAGTACAACCGTCTGAGGAAATATGGGTACACCAACAGTCCAGCTAACTCGCTCATCCTGCCTCGAGATCTATCTACTCAGCCGTCCTCTCTCCTCGACCCGCCGCTGAAGCCCAGCAGCACCCGCAGAAGACACGGCAAAACAAGGGAGAAAAAAAAGAGGAAAGAAGAATGGGGGTGAGAACTACTAGTAAACCAGTAGCCTCACCTAGTGGGTAAAACCTCAAACTCAGACAGGGCCACTAGGACTACCAGAGGCGAAAATAAAACAAAGGTGGTAAGCTATAAGTAAAACTACTGATGAAGAAGCTACCACTATGCCTCTAAAATGCCAAGCTAAAAGAATAGCTAAGTATGTGCATCAGAATATAAATGCCTGCCTGATTAAACCCAATCTGTACACCAGTAAACACTGGTACTGCCTGCTATGCCTGCCAAATCGGGTATGCCAGCCTACGCATAACACCGATAGGGGATAGGAGTCTCAAGGACTCAAAGTCTGTATATCGCACACTCCGGAGTGGCACTCGAGGGGAGCGACCCACACGAGTAAAATGCCTGAGTAATAAGTATCATAGGAGAATAAGTCCGCAGGACTGGATCATGACACTGGTCTAAGTGGAAAAGAACCATCCACTAAAAGAAGCCCAAATCCTCTCCCCGATCTGATGCAATAACAACTGTCCGGTCAACCGCCCAAAATCCACGGTTGCCGCAATACCCTGCCATCACAGCCTGCCTGTCCCAAATCCTAAATGTCCGACTACACTATCCCAGCCCCTGCTCGACCCCGAGCGTACTATCCCCTAAGTCTAGATAACTGGAGAAAGAATAACAGCATGGTTTCTCCTAAGTCAGTTCCAGCATGATAGTGTAGCAGAAAAAGGTGGCCTATCTAGGTGACCATACAAGCATGCAAAAGTCCTTTACTTAATAACATGATTTCGGGTATTCTAATTCTTACAAATTAGAGTATGATATTTCATGAATATCCACTGTACCAAGTTGCCATAAGCCGATCTCTATACATGCATAAGATGTCCCAATATACAAATAACAAAATATGGTTTAACAAACTATACCCAAGGGGTTTTAGACAACATATCTTTTGCAAGAATTAAACCTTTTATTAATACCTAGTCCTTTAGAGATGCAAGTATCAACCACAAGCACATTCCTTCCAATTAAGCATGTTATATTTATTCCACTAGTATACTAGCAATATAACATAGGACTAGCTCCAATATGCCTAGTGGGTTATCACAAGTAGGAGGATTACAACGGTACCCACATCCGACGTCCGATCAACCGCCTACTATCCGCGGTAGCCGCAAGTCCACCGACCACAACAAGTCCAACTACTGACCTCCGGTCAACCGCCCAAAATCCGCGGTTGCCACAAAGCCCTCTAGTCCATGATCATGCCCTATCACCGATGTCCTATAACCGACATCTGGTCAACCGCCCAAAATCCACGGTTGCCACAAAGCCCTCTAGTCCATGATCATGCCCTATCACCGATGTCCTATAACCGACATCTGGTCAACCGCCCAAAATCCGCGGTTGCCACAAAACCCATGGTCCACAATCCAGGCCCCGGCTACACTATCCCAAACCCCTGCTCAAACCCGAGCAATATGAACCACCTGACTAACAAAAAGGAGAAAAGAAGCAAACAAGGTTTCTCCTAAGTCAAGTTCCAACATGATAGTGTAGCGACAAGAAATGGCCTATCTAGATGTCCATGCAAGCATGCATATGTCCTCAAGGAAGATAGAAGAAAAGGTGACCAATAGTGGTTCCACATGTGTAACAATTAATAGCTCCGCATAGATATAACCATCATGCTAAAATATTATCCAACCACACATGTCTATAATCCATGTTCCATAATAAAGTATTACTATCCACCTATGAATGTCATAAAATCCTCAAATAGTACCAACCATCAAGGTAATTTAATTATCCCAATTTAAGATTCAATTCCATATGCAAAGTTAACCGCTAACATAGCCAACCATATGCCCAAACAAGCATGCATAAATTCCATCCCCACTTGTTAACCAATAATCCTAATGAGCATGTCCAAATAGAAGTAAGCAACAACCACCCACCTGGAGCGCTAATTTCCTATCCAAAGGTGAAATCCACGCTCGGTCCAAACAGCCACCACAACACTACACAACATACCCCAAAAGAACATACATAATTTAAACATACAATGCTCCACAAAAATCTGTCCAAAACACATCAGTCCAGAGTTGCCCTGTTTTCACCTGCGAGTTCTGCTCGAAAAATTCCCAAAAAAATACCGTCGCGATCCTCGCGACGAGCCGGTCGAAACGAGTACCTGCACATTTAAATCCGAGTTTCCTACACTGAGATATAAATTCTGCAAGGGAAACACCCCAAAGAACTCTGTACAGAAATCTGTAGCACCTAACACTGAAAATAATGCCTTTTTCACCTTCGGGAAAAATTCAGAAAAATCCAGGAAAATTTGAGGATGTTCCTTGCGCTGTGTAGATGAAAAAACGCCTACTGGCACGCCGCGATCCGACGCCTGTGCGCAAAGATATCGCCGAAATACCACAGTGCTGTCCAAAACTCCGCCCAAGAAAAAGGGTCAAATGAAAGCTCGGGGAACTCCAAGATAAACTCGAAATGAGGGGAAACTCAAAACACGAATATCGAAGCCCTACCTGTCGTGAGTCCAACGGGGAAAAAATCGCCTCAATCGGAGGTCGGAGTAAGCCGGGGGAGTCCTCGCACCAAAACGCGACGAAGAAGATCACAAACGAACGAGCGTCGCGCCGCGCCGTAAAAATGCAAACCTCGGGATGCGTGCAGCAAAAAAATCCTGGAATCTGCAGATGGAACCGGCTCTGGGAGAGGAAGAAATCTCGTGAAGGTTGCACTGAGAGATGAGGAGCAGGAAAAGAGTTCCAGGGAGAAGTTCGGGCTCTATTTATAGGCCCAAAACGACAAATCAAGAAATACCGGATTTGTCCCAACTTTCGGGCGCAAGCCCGTTTTCGCGGGCCTGAAAGTCCCACGGGCAGGCCCGCGACGAGCGCCCGGAACGCCCGGAGAGCGCCACGTCGCCCCGAACATGCGACAGCTAATCCCGCCGCACGCGAGGCGCCGCGCGGCCACTCCCGGTCAACGCGGGTGGGTGGCGCCCGCGAATCGCAGGGCGCCACCTGGCCCGCACTACCGCCCCCGACCAACCCTGGCGCGCCGCCTGGCGCCTCTGCCAGGCACGATTCCCGAGGCACCCTGGTGCGCCACGGTGGACCCCCACTACCTGAGCCAGCCAACCGGAAGCCAACACGTGTCCCTCCCGGTCCATGCACCGCCCGCGCCACTCCGTGAACCGCGCCCACAGAACCGACCCTATCGCAAGTCGCCACGTGTCCAACGCGCTCCCGTGCACCACGCGCCTGCCCGCGCGCCCGCGCGCCTGCCCGTGCGCCCGCGCGCCTGCCCGCGCCCGCGCCCTGCCCGCAGCCGCTCCGCCGCCTGCCCGAGCCCGTCCGCCGCTGCCCGCCGCCGCAGGCGCTGCCCGCCGGCTGCCGGAGTTACTGTTCCGGCGTGAACAGTAACCAGTGGCGCAAAAATCAAGTAAGTAGCCCAATTTCATCGTTTTCGCGCGCTGAATCCAAATTTGATGTCCGTTTTGCCAAATTCCCCTCCTAAAATTTGCCGAATGCATCCAGACAACTGTTTTTACCCCAAATTTCGCGCTGAGTACAATTTTGATATCTGTTCCGCGCGAGAACACTTCTAAACACTCAACGGGGTCCTCCGATCACTCACGTGATCCATTTTAAGCCCGAAGTCCAATACTTGTGTCCAATTTGTGCACCAACACCTCCAATACACAGTACAACCCCCCCCCCCCCAGAAGCTGCCAAACGCACTGCAGAAGCTCTGCTGATTCAACAATAATCCTTTTGCGGAAGTTCGGATCCTCACACCAATAATAATCAAATACTAAATTTACATTAACCAGCGATTTAGTAGTCCCGACCATTGTGCCAAATTTTTCTTTGTTCCAACTTGCCGGAACCATCTCCTGATTCCTGAACAGTCGTACCAATCGCTTTGCCGATCAAAAACATGCCCCGAACGACTCTACTGTTGTTCGGATAAGGACAAACAGTTCCACCCCCACGGGCCTTTACCGCGACGTTCGCATCCTCCGGAGATTACACGTGCAATTTAGCACCCCTAAGACTGCCCGATACAAGAAACCATCTAAAAACATGCAACTATGCGAAAAAGGAGTTTTATAGGTGTATAGTAAGAGATAAAAAGTGCACCGGTCGCTGCGAGAATTTTCGGGACAAAGAACGACGTACCACTGTCCAAGAACCCAAAACCGGACAACAACCACAAAGTCTCCTCGATGACAAAACCGGCCTTCGCTGCGCTTTGCTCGGTCCTGACGGCGACCCGACGACCAGCGGAGCGACGGACGATGATCCAAGCCCCTACCGTCGCCTCGACGAAGATCGCAATGAAAACGGCTGAGCAAAACCACCCGGAGTCACGATGACGACGAACAACCAAATAAATTCCGCCAAACTAGGGCTCGACAACTCCGCTAACGTTTGCGCGGCGCGCAAACCAAGCGGCACGGACCAAATGGCACGAGCGGCGCGCACTGGCCAAGAAACGCGGGCGGCACGCACAGCCAGGCAGCGTGTGGGCGACGCGCACGGCCAGGCGGCGTGCGGGTGACGCGGGCGCGTGGGCCGGGCGGCACTGGTGCATGGGTCAGGCGGCGCTGGCACGCAGTTGGGCAACACGCGGGTGCGCGTTGGCCTGGCGGTGCGGGCAACACGGCTGGGCAGTGAGCGGCGCGACGCTTGCGGAAGCCGAGGCACACGGCGACTAGGGAGAACGGGCGCCCGAATCTTGCGACGGGCACGAAAACTTCAGTCGTCTCCTACGGCTCCGACAGCGGCGGTTCGGCATCGATCTTGCACGTGCAAGGACGAAAAAGAAAACGGGTTCTCGGAGGATGGAAAAAGTAGGGTTTTTTTTTTCTCTTACATTTCCCCGAAATTTTGAATCCCACAAGAGATAAATAAAAGACTCCGTCCACATTACAAAGCCTGGTTGTCAAGTCCGAATTCGTTACTAAACGGGTCGTGCTCTGCTTTCCTCGAAAAACGTGCCGATCAACCGAAGCTTCCTGTAAACCTATTTTACGAATTCAGATGCACTCATACACCTTAACGAGTAACGAAAATACCAATAACCGTTTCTCGGATCCATTACACATAAAAGTACAATCCCAGGAGATCCGGATATCGGATTTGAGATTCGATCGCACCGCCGTTCTCCGTTCGATGACGCCAACAAAGTGATGATACAAAATTAAAAATGGGCTTGACCATTCCCTTCAGCCCCGATTCACCAATAACCCAGTGAAAGAAAGCCCGAGGATTAAATCCTCAAAAAGTTAAAAACAATACCATCCTTAAATTCAAAAAATGACAATTTTATTCAAATAGCCGAATTTAATTGCAAATTTTAAAATTCGAGGTAATGTTGTTACATCACTCCCCCCTTAAAGGAAGTTTTGTCCCTGAAACTTAAACAGTAGCCTCAGAAAACAGGTCAGGAAACCGCTCTCTCATCACCGACTCTAATTCCAACGTAGCCTCTCGCTCCTCGTGGTTACTCCACTGCACCTTAATGTAGGAAATAGATCGGTTACGTAGCTGTTTGTCCTCACATGCCAAGATCCACATCGGGGTCTCGTTGAAGCTCAAATCCTTTCGTAGCTCGATCATCGAAGGACTAATGACGTGGGAGGGATCTGTTGAGACCAAAATTTTCACCATTTAAGGGAACAACATGTGACGTATACCATCAACTAAGAATATCAGCCGATAAAGTGAATGGTCAGCCAAAAAAGGACTCTCATTATGATCCGAACCAATTTCAATTGCATGAGAATGCGAGACGTGATGGATGCCATCGGCTGAAGATGTGAGCCGATAGGAGAAGTAGCCGACGAGAAGAGTTTTGCCTTATCCAGGATCGACTTCGAATAGAGAAGGACATCAAACCGCCCGGTCAACCGACGAAGAGGGCGGAGTCAGAGCCAGCCTTCGTCTGATCAGGCCGAAGAAGGAAGGGTTCTGGAAAGGAAGGAGTGCGAGATTCGGGGCGTAAATCTCGTAACGAACTCCGAAGCGGCATGCGGTGTCTAACTTTGGAAAGCGCCGAAAATTACGTTTCGGCGCGATAGTAAGGGGATGAACCTAGACGGAAGAACGACTATTTTCCTGTTTGAGGAAGTTTAGACTCAAAAGGAAGTAGTTGAGAATTTCATGGTAACATCCCCAAATCCTGCCGATAAAAGGAAATAGCTGAGAATTTCATGGTAACATCCCCAAATCCTGCCAATAATTCAAAATCGGCGATCATGCTCATGGTTCAGGAGTGTATAAATATCCGAACCATCAAAGAAAAAGAGGTCCTGCAATCTCGTAAGCTAGGACCACCCCCCTGCTATTTCATATCTTTCATATCTGCATTTACCGCATTTTCTATGAGTAGGCTTACTTGTAATTTCTATCCCTCTTCTTCTTATATCCCTTTTTCTATCAATACAAAGTGTTAATCGGCTTCTTAGCCATGTCAAATTACTATTTCTATCGCCTGGTTCGGCTACTCTAGGCCAGACTCAACCTCTCTCTATCTCTATATCCCGATTCGGCTAATCTAAGCCGGATGCTCGCGAGAACTATTTGAGAAGAACCCAGCCGAGCAGATCCCTCCTCGGCCCGATCGCTTGATCCATTGGCACGCGGTGCATCATATTCCAGAGGGTCAATCACCCTCAAGGGCCGACCAACGACCGACATTTTTGGCCCCAACAACGTTAGTGGGATGCCCAGTAGGACACTCAGATAATTCTTAACTCTCCTACCGTAAAAATGTTCGTGAATAGTGGTATCTGTAGGCGGTCGGCTCAAAATGAGCCAAGCCTAGCAGATGCGTTCTGGCAAATGACCCGAGCGTTGGATTCTTTCGAGCAGACGCGAATGCACATCGAGAAAAGCAGCCAGGCACGCAATGCATGCCTGCATGCAGCAGTGGCCGCCGTTATGGCCCCAAATGAAAATGGTTGTCGGCTCTGGTTGTTTTCTGCCCAAAATGAGCCATTTAGTGGAGGGTTTACCTCCACAGCACCCCAGCAGTTGCCGACGCAATCAATCTCGATGGCGCCGGCAATGTCGACAGTGCAATCCCAGGGAGTTGCAACGCCGGCGGCTACTTATCAAGCGGCGCAGCCGCTAGGGGTAATACAGCCGCAGTTGACCCCGTATCAGGCGAGGACTTGGCCGATGGGGCAGAACATCGGCCATCATAAAGAGAACTATTAGGGGATTCCTCTACCTTCCCTACCGCCGTTTGTCCAGCTGCAGGCTGAGAACAGGAACGGCGGGCAGGTCCCTCCGCATGGACCGTTTCAATATCAAACCGGCCATTACGGGCCGGTTCAGTATTAGATCGACCATTATGGGCCGCCACCTCTACCAGCACAACCAGCGACCCCGATGACTCAGGCCGGACTCGCCGAGACAGTTGGGGGTAGGAATGACAGGCAAGCCCTCCCGCCGAGACCACCTCAGAGTCAGGCTGGCCAATCTGGGCCGCCACCTCCACCAGCGCAACCGGCGGCTCCAGCACCCCCCGTGAGGCTGGCCGAAGTACAAGCCCCTGTGGAGGAAGTCATTGTGAGGAACCGAATCCCCACAAGAGGATTACTATTGGATCAGCAGCTTCTGGAGGCCCGTGTTGTGTGTCGGAGGTGTTTGTGCGCATATCGGACCCAAGAAATGGGCTCAGTGCGTAAAATGGATCGTGAGTGTATTCGGATGCCCCCGTCGAATTTTATAAGTGGTTCCGCACGAAACGAACATCGGATTTGGATTCAACGCGGAAAAATAATGGAAATTGACTACTTTGTTGTATTTTTCTGAATTCGAACGCCCGAAAACGGACACCCGAAAGTTTTCAGTGTTTTCGGGTGCATGGTGGACCGGTGGATAGAGGGTTGTGCCACGTGGCAACTTTCTATTGGTGCCGTACGCCACGTGGCGGAGCAGGAGGCGCAGCGCAATGGGCTCGGCCCACGGGAGCAGGCGCGGGCAGCGCGCGGGCCGAGCAGGCGCGCGGGCAGGCGCGGTGTAGCGAGGGTGGTGTGTCACATGGCGTCTTCCCGTTGGCGCGATGTGGACACGTGGCAGCTTTGGATTGGCTGGCGTACTAGGCGCGGTCCACGGAGCAGGTGCGGCAGGTGCCTCGGGATGCGTGCACGGTGTGGGCGCCGGCAGCGCGGCGTGGGCGCACGTGGGCGCGGCGCCCGATGTGTTGACGCGGGAGAGGCGGGCGCGGCCACGCGTCGCGAGCGGGTAGGCCAGTTTCGCTGTTTGCTGTGCGGGGCCACGTGGTGCAACGGGGATGATTCGGGCGCTGATGGTTCGGGGGACCTTTTGGGGTACTGTTTGCGCCCGAAAAATTTCGGGCGCCCGGAAAGTGCACCCCGAAGTATATTTTTCAACCGGATTTTAGCCTATAAATAGGCTTTGGGTGGCTCATTTCGGGATTTTTGGAGATTTTTGGGAGCCCCCCTTCAGCAGAGCTCTCCTACACTTTGTGGCAGCGCGTTCATGAGAGGTACGCCTTCGATTTCCGTGTTGATCACGTTGCTTCGTTTCGAGTTTTTGGTGGTGTTCCCAAGGTATCTTATGAAACCCTTGTACTGCTGCGAGGTATAGGACAACAGTGGAGTATTGTTGGGATTTCTCGGCCTACGGGCATCGGAACGGGACGTTTGAGGACTCGATCGACATCTACGCTTTGAGAGGAACGCGACCGTATTTTTATCGAAATTTTCGGAGGACTCTTCGAAGGTGATATTTAAGCTTCTTCGTGACTGATTTCCGCAGATTTGCGAGTTGTGGATTGATTGGCTTACCGCGATGTTCTATTTGTATCTCGGCCTACAGGTGTCGGAACGAGGAGTATAAATACTCGATTTGGATCTACTCGTCGCGAGGATCGCAGCCGTGATTTTTCTAGATTTTTCGGAGTACTGCACGTAAGTGAAAATCCCCTTTTTCTGTGCCGGTTTGTAAAAACAGCAAGTGCTATTTGGGGTGTGTTTGTGGTGTTGTTTGATTGTTGGCTGTGATGTTGGTTAGAGCAGAGGCTTGTGCGACCGAGTACCGAGGGTGCGGTTTCGGCGAATTTTGGTAGTGAGTGACTTCGCACTTCACCGACTTCGGCGTTGCCTGCGGAAAGCGATTCAGGTGGGTTGCTTCGTCTCCAGAACCGGTGGACGGTTCTCTAATTCTATTTGTTAGAATGCATGCATGTTTAGTGTACCAATAGATGATTGAGATGTAAGCTTGGTAAATGATATTTGTTTGAGAAATTGCAAGATATGATATTCATATTATGCCTAATGAAACTTGCAAGATTTAGATATCCATGATTATGATCAATGGAAGCTTACCTAAGGGAAGCATTACACTATGTGATAGATAGCATGCATAATTTAATGTACAACCTATAGGATTGAGATGTAAGCATAAGAAATGATATAGTTCATGTGGATTGAGGCTTACATGATTTATTGTACATGTTGGGTACCTTCGAGATATTTTATATATTAAATGGTTGTATTCACCTATGCTAGTTGAGAGCATGTTGAGGGAGATGAGACTTATCATTGATTGATTTTGGTGATCATATCTGTTAATGTTCCCTACTTATGATTCAGTTTATTTAAATGCTATTATTGGAACTTGATCTAGCACCCCGTCATATGTTGCAAGTTTAACCAGACTAGTAGAGAACCTTCACTTTGGCTAAGTTCTTTTATGCTTTAGACATCCCACACTTTGCATCTTTTCCTAGACATAGATTTTTCTCACCCGGGTAGTGGGCCGAGTGGTCAGGTTATTGTGGGACGTATGTTGCACTCGTGCCTGGGGGCTGAGTGGAGTCTGGTAGCGGAGTTTAGACCAGTGCTAGTGTTGTTGGGAGCCGTTTGGGTAGACGGTGGTCCCGGGCCGTCGAGTATCTTCCGGTCAGTGTTGTTGGGAGCCGTTTGGGTTGACGGTGGTCCCGGGTCGTTGAGTGTTGTCTGACCTGTTTTGTTAGCCCTGAGTTGTGGGTTGTGGGTCGATTCCGGCTGTGGAGTACCTCCAGCCTGTGTGGTTAGCGTGGCGAGTTGGGTGTTTCGTTTTGGGAGCCGTTTGAGATCGATGGTGGTCCCAGCTGTGGAGTATTTCCAGCCTGTGAGTTTAGTGCCACGAGTTGGTTGAGTTCGCTAGTGTCTCGAGATTCGTGAGAGCTGGTTAGCCGAGTCGTTGAGAGTACTCCGACCGTCGTGCGAGATGTTTGAGGATCTTGAGTCCTTCCATTCTAAGAGTGAGCGTGGATTTTGATTATAGCCTGCAGGAGCCACTTTGAGCTCAACAGAGATGCATGGATACTTTCCTCGGTGGGGTCACTCCGGAGCAGAGCCTGTTACTTTGCTATTGCCACTCCGGAGTAGAGCCTGTTACTTTTATATTGCGACTTGTCGATGTTGTCCCTCTGGATGGGCCTTTTTTAGGCAGTCACGGATGTAGTCGCTCTGGATGGGCCAGTTTTGGCAGTCACGGACGCCCTACGTAAGTCCAGTCCTCCGTGGATGCAATGGCAGTAGGTAGGCGCAGGTTTAACTGGACCCTATGAGGCAGTCAGTTCGATTGTGTCGATTGAGCACCTTAGGTGCGAGTGGTTGCATATCTTTTCATCTGTATTACCTATTGAGCATTTAGATAGAGGCATTGTAGCTGTAGAGTATCTCCAGCTTTTTTTGTTCAGTTTTTACTTCATTGTTATCTTATGTCTCTAGTAGACTTAGTGAGCAGACTGTCGGGCTTGGTGGCGGTACCCACTGAGAATTACCTGTTGGTGTAGTTCTCCCCCTCATCTTTTTCTTTCCTCTCCTTTGTTTTGCAGTCATTGCGGATGTTGCTGATTCTGCTGTTGCTGTTCGAGGCGAGGGAGTCGCGAGCTAGATCCCTACCTGTCTTTGGAGAGTAGCTGTACCCCCACATTGGAGATTTGTAGTACAGTCAGTATATTAGTTTTATTTCCACTTTTGAGAGACTATTGTATTTGTGAGGATCTGACTTGTACTGAGAGCCTGTACACTGATGTATTATTTAGTTTACCTCCCTGTTTGAGCTATTGGTTATTGTATGAGGATTTATTCATGGGAGATGGATATTGTATCATTATTTTCGGTTGTACAGATGGTTGGATTTTAGTTTTACAGCAGTTTATTTTATAGCTCTGATATCTGTTTAGCTGTAGTCCCTTTTATTGCAGGTTGGACGCTTCGCCTATGCGAGGTTTTTGTATAGGCGGCGGATCTGTTGGCGAGCCCGGGTTGTAGTTTCGACCCCAGGGCGTGACAGTCATCCACAACACCGCTTGCCCGGGGACCAAGCCAGCAAGGCGACCAATACAAAGGTCTCCACACCCCACGCAAGTGAACATGGTCGGCACGCAAGTGAACATGATCGGCCGCAAAGGAAAGTAGCCGATCCAAGGGCTCAGGTCCCCGGCGAAGAAGAAACCCTCTCGAGGCATTTTTTCGGCTCTGCATCCGCTGCAATGCCGAAATAACGGAGGAAGACTATGATGTCCTCATCGCCGACATGCCCAAGGAGGCAAAGAGGTGGTTTGCCTTCATCAGCGAAGACGCACACCACCACGACCATGGGCCGAACCCAGGTTCGGTCGAAGGGTCCAGCAAGTGGTCCTCCGAAGAAAAGCAAGACCGCCCCATCTAGAGGGTTTTGCGAAAGTTCTCCGGCTGAGAAAGGCCGGGGCCGACCCCAGGCGGCGATAAGGAGCAAGGAGCCCCACATCAGCAACAGGGTCCCTACCATGGCTATAACAAAAGCCGAGTCCAGGGGGCACCCTACAGATCCTTCGGTCAACAGGCCGAAAGAAGGACGGCGTACAAGCCTTCGCAACACCCAGCACAGGACGAGCCCCACTAGAGGCTCGAATCGCTAGGGGCACAGAGGGGGCCAATCAGTTACCTTTGGGGAGGGCCAACACCACGGCCCCCCTACCGAGGGACGTCGGGGGCAGGCTAAGCCCTTTCAGTCCCCGATACAGATTTCCATCGCCTCACAAAGGGGGAAGTGGAGAACCTGGGCATTCAGCTAGCCTGGAAACTCGAGATACAGCCATGGCCGAAGCCATGGCAAAGAAGGAAGATCCTTAAGTTGCATTTGAGGAAGATGGACCCACCGACGAACGTGCCGGTGGAGCAATGGTTCACATCTACAGGACCGGCTTAATGGTAGGGGTTGGTCATGTCTAAGACGTAGAGGCCTTGAAATCATAGGCTGAAGGCCGCCGCCCGCAACAGCGGCGTCATGGTCCAATGGCAATGGCCGAACCCTAGGCGGGAACGGCCGATATTTCAGCACCCCGGTGCGACAATACGTCATGACTAGAAGGTGGGCGACTCTACCAAGACACCTCCAAGAAAGACACCGATAACCCAATCGCTGGAGGTCAAGCCGACGGAGGAAGCCGGCCAGTGGGATTTGGACACCTACCTTAAGGTTTTGGAGGCCGCCGTGAGGCGTAGCCAAGAAACGCCCGAGGAACGGTAGGAGGCTGAGGAACCTGCCCAGCGGGACCTCGGAAAGGTGGCCCAACGCAAAAGGTGGGGTGACGAAGAAAACCTGACCCCATCCTCGGCTGAAGCAGAGGCCGAAAAAGAAAGGACCAAAAGCAGGTCGGTCAATAAAGATCCGAACGAGACATACTTTATCCAGGTAACTGAGAGGGAGCACCAATGAAGTTCCTCAGCGAGGCCACGTAAAGGGCCTCCGAAAAAAGAGCCGGCACAAGAAGCCGGCGAAGAAGCAAAATCGGCTATTATACCATGGGCCGAAAACCCGGCCGTGAAAGCCGAGGGAAAAAATTGTGATCAGAAGACAAGGCGCCCCGATTAACTGGAAGCACCGAGTATAGCATGCGAGATTCGGCTAAGAGCGCTCGACTATACGCAGGCCTACCAGAGCTGAGTTTAGAGCGCACACGACAACGGATCGGAAAGCAGTCAGCCGATCAAAAAAGTTGAAACACTAGCAAATATTGGTTTGGCAAATACGGAACAAAAATACAAACGCTTCGTATTTAAAGAGCCGATACATCTGAGATATATATATATATATATATATATATATATATATATATATATATATATATATATATATATATATATATATATATATATATATATATATATATATATATATATATAAGTGTTTTAGAAAAAAAAAAAAAAAAAAAAAAAAAGTCGTGGTCGACGAAGAAGGTTGGAGGTCGAAACACAGAACCACCATCAAGCCGAGGAAAGAGGAGAACCCAGAAGAAGACTCCTTTGAAACTCCACGGAGTAAAGACACTTTCACCAGCTGGCATTGAGACGTCGCTAGGGCCAGATTGAGAGACTGCCATGAAAGTACTCTGATGGACGAAAAAGTTACGACCAGGGCAGTGTTGTAGCAATGGCATGAGAATCGTTGAAGCGGAAGAAGGAGATGCAAAGGAATCTGCAAAGTAGCGCCCTTTTTATAAGCCAACGAAGATGAGCGGGATGATCACAGCCGCCCTGGAAAGTAGCAGCATTTAACAAAGAGAATGGCGAAGGACGATTTCGTCGAAAATCAAGAAAGATCGGCACCTGTTCGCGAATCCCTCGGGCAGTGAGCAAATATCTTGCCAGGATATGGGGATGATCGCTGGACAATGTTTGTGCCAGAAATTGACTCAATTTCGACAATCGCCCGAACGACAAATCAGGCGATTGCTGAGGTGGCATTGTTGAGACCAAAATTTTCGCCACTTAAGAGAATGACACGTGGCGTATACCGTTGGCTAAGAACATCAGTCGATGAATGGAAGGGTCAGCCGATGAAGGGAAGGGTCAGCCGAAGAAGGATTCTCGTCATGATCCGGACCAATTTCAGTCGCATGAGAATGCAACACGTGATGGATGCCATCGGCTGAATACATCAGCCGATAGGAGAAGCAGCCGACGAGAAGAGTTTTGGCTCATCCAGGATTGACTTCGGACAGAGAAGGACATCAAACCGCTCGGTCAACCGACGAAGAGGGCGGAGTCAGAGTCAGCCTTCGTCTAATCAGACCGAAGAATGAAGGGTTCTGGAAAGGAATGAGTGTGAGATTCGAAGCGTAAATCTCATAACGGACTCCAAAGCGACGGCGGCGTCTAACTTTGGAAAGCGTCGAAGATCACGTTTCACCGCAATGGTAAGGGGATGAACCTAGACGGAAGAATAGCTATTATCCTGTTTGAGGAAGTTTCGACTCAAAAAGAAATAGATGAGAATTTCATGATAACTTCCCCCAAATCCGGTCGATAATTCAAAATCGGTGATCATGCTCATGGTTCAAGAGTGTATAAATACTCGAACCATCAAAGAAAAAGAGGTCATGCAATCTTGTAAGCCAGGACCATCTCCCTACTTTTTTCTTATCTTTCATACTACATTTACCGTATTTCCTAGGAGTATGTTTATTTGTAATTTCTATCCATCTTCCTTTTGTATCCCCTTTCCTATCAATACAAAGTCTTAATCGACTCCTTAGCCGTGTCAAATTATTGTTTCTATTACCTGGTTCGGCTACTCTAGGTCGGACTCAGCCTCTCTCTATCTTCATATCTCGATTCGGCTAATCTAAGCCGGACGCTCGCGAGAACTATTTGAGAAGAACCCAGCCGAGCAGATCCCTCCTCGGCCCGATCGCTTGATCCATTAGCACGCGGCGCATCACATTCCAGAGGGTCAATCAACCCCCCGGGCCGACCAACGACCGCCATTTTCAGCCCCAACAGGATCTGAAAGGTACTTCCGAAGCATTGACATATGAAAAACATTATGCACCCGGTCGAGACTTGGTGGTAAAGCCAAACGATAAGCCACCAGACCAATCTGCTCCAAGATCTCAAATGGTCTAACGAACCACGGGCTTAATTTGCCTCGCAAACTAAACAATCTGATGCCCTTGGTCGGTGATACCTTGAGCAAAACATACTCCCCGACCTAAAATTTCAGGTCACGTCGTTGTCGGTCCTCGTAGCTCTTCTGACGGCTCTGAGCGGTCAGTAGTCGTTGCCTCACAATGCGAATCTTCGCCTCGATTTCCTCCACCAAATCCGGACCAATGAGCTTTCACTTACCCAGGTCATCCCAGCAAATAGGGGATCAACACCGACGCCCGTACATGGCTTCATATGGCACCATCTGGATAATAGCCTAGTAGCTATTGTTGTAAGCGAACTCCACCAGGGGCATGTAACGAAACCATCCCTTACCATAGTCAAGGACACAAGCTCGGAACATATCCTCCAAAATCTGGATCACCCGCTCCTACTATCCGTCACTCTAAGGGTAAAAAGCAGTGCTGAAATTGAGTTTCGTTCCCATGGCCTGCTGCAAGCTCTACCAAAACTGAGATACAAATCGAGTATCCCTGTCAGAAGTGATCGATCTGAGATTTGGTGTGCGCGATCCTCGGGCTCTTATCTTTCCAACAAATCCAAAAACTCCCTTAAATTCCTACCGGATTGAGCAGAAAAGCAAAAACACTGACCTCAGCGAAGAAATTTCAGCAAACACAATTGTTAACAAAAGATACACAATCTGATACTCATACCTCAATATAATGATCCAAACTTGATTCCTAAGTTTCCCTTCAGCTTATGAACATTCAAGAATCCATAAAAAGCTATCCTTAAATCCCAAAGTTCATATAATAATTTGTTATTAAAGATGCTGTCCAAAATCTATATCAATTCCAACAAGTTGAAACTCCACTGATGAGTCTAAATCCAACAAAATTATAAGTTGAAACCAATAAAGAAAAGGCTCACCACACTCTTTATGATGCAAACAAACTCTTGTTTCATCATAAAAACTCCAATCTTGCCACGAAATTGATCCCACAACTGAAACAACACATAAGGGTCCATAAAAATCTACATGCAGAATTTCAGTACATTAAGCCGCAAGAAGACTAAATAACATGTACAAAATAGTTTTAAAAATCCTGAAACAAGGTGCTCACTTGTTCTTCTTAAAGTCTAGAACAATCCCAAACATTTAAATCCTCAAATCCATAAGAAAAATATAAAGAAATCCCATAAACATTCATCTCTGTCCAGAATTTCTAAACTGTACACAAGAAGCTCAAAGAAGGCTATAAATACCTATTCAAATGCTGAGATGAAAAATTTGCACTAATATCAAACTTGTAGATCAGCTGGAGAAGAAGTTCAACTCCATATTTCAGCACAAAATTCCTCTTCCACAACCCAGGGGAAGCCGATGAACAAACGTCAACGATTCTGCCAGCAACTGTAGGAGCACTTCAATCACACCAATAGAGGAAGAAGAAGAAGAATATGGAGCTTTCAAGCTTGCTCAATCCTTGCCAACAATGGCGGGAGAGTGAAAAGGGTCACCTGTGGTCGAAATGGACCTATTTATAGGCTCAGGGTGGGATATAATGTTCCCACGGAACACAAGAAGCTAAACACTACCCCCTCAGCCAAAAATCCAAGTTTTGGGCCCACGAAAATACCAGGGGCGCGCCCGAAACCCGTCGCCACATGTCGAGCCCTCGTCGCGCCGCCGCCACGTGTCGCGCTCGCGTTGTGCCAGCTTTCACGCCCGCGCTTGGGATGGCCCGAATCTCCGTGGATGATAGCAGCGTGGTCAGCGGCATGAAGGCACCCATCTTTGTGTATTAGAGACGTAAGGGCGTAAAATGGATACGAGAAATGGAGTCAGCGTGAAAAATCGGACAAAATAATGGATTTTTAGGTTTTCGGAGCGGATTCGGGCGCCCTAAAATTGGATTCGGGTGCCTGGTTCGGCGGCACTGTAGCGGGCAAGCGCGGGTCAGCGCGGCGCGGCGACTGAGGGCGGGACACGCATCGGCGCGCGATTGGACGCGCTGTGGCCTCGGGCGCGGAGAGGCAGACACGCGGCGCGCCGCAATTGGCCGAGCGAATTACGGTGGGCGTATGGGAGTGCGACATGTGGCACGCGACACCTGTCTTTCGGGCACTATGAGGGGGTGAGCGTGAGAGGATTCGAGCACCCGAATTCGGCCCTTGAAGCTAAGTGATGGGCAATTTGTGGGCTATAAAATGGTTTTCTTCTCCTACATTTGAGAGTTTTGAACTTGTTCTTTTTGGGAGCTTTCTGCAGAGAGGATTCCACCCTCATCCCCACCATTCTTGAGTTCTTTTGGGGGGACTTGGAAACATCTTCTTCATCTTCTTCCCCACCTTTGGAGAATTCCACCATTGTTGCACCTGCTACCACCTCCGTCGACGTTTCGTGCGTGGCCTCCCCTAAGCTAATCACTTGGAATCTATGACTGAAATTTGGAAGGGATCATCACAAGAGGTAGGCCTACAACTTCCTCACTGACCACTGCCTCCCATTCTCGTGTTTTCTTCGGGGTTTTACTTCATCTCTGGAGCCCTCGTTCATAGGGCGGAGTTTTGGACAGTGTTTAATATTTATGGATTTTCGTGATTGTTTGTACATGGATTTTGGAGTTTAAGAACTTGATTTGCATCTACACTCACAGAGAAACATATTGGTACCTTTCTTGGAGAATTTGGAGGTGATTTACCCAGATATAATTACTGTTTTTGTTGACCTCGTGACGGAGATTACTGCAGATTTCCTGTTTGGCAATGTTTTGATGTATGAACCTTAGGGATGCAGATTTCGTGGTGATTATTGGTTCTTTTGTGGATTTTAGAGTTTGGGCATGTTATTGAGATCAAGGTGAGTAATTTTTCTTTTGGTTTCAGCTAGAGATTGCCTTTGGATTAGCCCCTACATCTTATTGGATTATTTGTTGAAATTTTGATGTTGTTTGGACAACACCTTTCCATTTGTTTGATTTGATGGCATAAGAGATTTGAAGCTAAGTTTTTGTGAATTTGGGGATGTTCATTGGATAGAGGAGAACTTAGAATCTCAGTTGAGAGCTTCATTTTGAGGTATTTAATGCAGATTTTGCATTCTTCTTCCCACTTGTTGCGATTTTCTGCGTAGAGGTGATTGATTTCGCGATTGTACTCAATCCGGCAGGAGATTTTGGGTGATTTTTATCGCGTTGGAATCTTAAGAGGCTGGGGAACACGCACGTCGAATTTCAGCTCGATCGGACCCCGAATCGTTGCATTTCAGATGGATTGAATTTTCTTCAAAATCTGCGAACTTTCCATTAATTCTATTGTTGTAGTTGTCATGCATGTTAGAGAATGTGCTATACTTGATGATTATGATAGATGTAGAATTGTGGAACATTGACTAGCACCCCGCCATATGCTGCATGTTATTTGGCCGGACTTTAGAAAACTCTTAACTTGGGTTTATTTTATCTATATTCAGACTTTCTACACTCTCATATTATCGTTCCCATTGACTTAGAGTTTATCCTCACCTGGGTATTGGGCCGAGTGGTCGGGATAGTGTAGGATGCATGTCGCGCTCGTGCTTGAGGGAACAATGGAGTCCGGTAGTTGAGGCTAGTCTTGTTCTATTTTGGGAGCCGTTTGGGTTGACAGTGGTCCCGGCTGTTGAGTACCTCCGGCCAGTGGGTTAGTGTTGTGAGTTGGTTGAGTTTTCTAATGTCATGGGATTTGTGAGGGCTTTATCAGTTTGAGTCGTTGAGAGTACTCCGACCTTTGTGTGAGTTGCTTGAGCGTCATGAGTCCTTCCGTTCTGAAAGATAGAGCGTGGATTTTGACTAGAGCATGCATGCGCTATTGTTGTGATACTTGATACTACGCCGTTTTCCTCAGGTGGGGTCGCTCCCCATGAGATACCGCTCCGGATGCGATGTTGGGCCTGTGAAGGCAGTTTTGCGCGATGGTTATGATAGTCCGTTGGGACGCCCTATGTAATTCTAATCCTCCATGGATGTAATGGTAGTAAGTGAGCACAGGTTTGACTGGACCCGGTGTGGTAGTCAGTACGATTGGGTCGATTGAGCATATTGAGATTGAGTAGATGCATACTATATTATCTGTATCACCCCTTGAGTATTATAAATAGAGATATGATAGCTGTAGAGTTTATTTCCAGCTTATTATCTTTCCTTACTACATTGTTATCTTATGTCTCTATTAGACTTAGTGGGCAGACTGTTGGTCTTAGAGACGGTACCCACTGAGAACTACTAATTGATGTAGTTCTCACACCCGCTGCGGTGACTATTTTACAGAGGCTTCCCCGTCTGTTCCTTCGTCAGTTGGATTGAAGGATCGAGGTGAGGGAGTCGCGAGATAGATTCCTACCAATGATATATTATTACTTTGGTGAAATAGATGTACCAGCCCGGATTGTGGATTTATCATGTACGCTGTTGTATTATTATTTGAGAGTTGGATCATGTATTATTTTTGTTTTAGTTTACCTCCTTTTTGGGTTCATAGATGTTGTATCTAAGAATTTTGGATTGTACAATGATACAGTGGATTGGTTATTTTATTTAGCAGCTTTTATTTTCAGCTCTGGTATCTGTATAGTTGTTAAATACTATCTTTTGCAGGTTAGACGCTTCGCCTATGCGGGATTTCCTGTATGGGTGGCGGATCTGTTGGTGAGGCCGGGTCGCAGTTTTGACCCCGGGGCGTGACAGCGCTACCACGCGTCACGCCCATGTTGCGCACGCTCACGCGCGCTGGCACGCTCCCGCAACGCCACGTGGCAGCCTCCCGAAACCGCCCGAAACATGCACTGTAGTAGCCCGATTTGACCACAATCAATGCCTCCTGGCGAATTCAGACGCCCGGATCCCACTTTCAAGCGCCTGAATTTCTAGAAAAACACAAAATTAGTGTTTTCCACACAGTTCCGCGCGCTGGATCCATTTCTCGCGTCTGTTTTTCATGCAAACGAACCCTAGCACTCAGAAATAGAGTGTTCTCGCACCGATGACTACAGGGTCAAACCGCTAACCGGGAATCGAGTCTTCACAACACCAATCCTGGGGATGAACGTAGATAGAAAAGAGCCACTGTCCAGCCGGAAAGAATTAACTCAGAAGAAAGTGGTCGAGATATAGGCGATAATTCCCCATAAATTATGATATACACAACTGTATACGTGGTTCGGACAAGTATAAATAAGCGAACCATCGAAGAAAAATGGGTCTCGCAACCTTGTAAGCCAGTGACCACCCCTACTCTTCAATACCTTTCATACCTATATTACAGTTTTTCTAGACTATGTTTACTACTTTTCCTACCGCTTTCCTAGATAGATTTTCCTACCAATATTTACAGCTTTCCTTACTATTTTTTCTAG
Organism: Tillandsia leiboldiana; assembly: GCA_029204045.2. Taxonomy (NCBI): domain Eukaryota; kingdom Viridiplantae; phylum Streptophyta; class Magnoliopsida; order Poales; family Bromeliaceae; genus Tillandsia; species Tillandsia leiboldiana. Next base: position 23,650,850 of record CM055073.1, read on the forward strand.
GAGTAGTCGTACTTGTAATCCTTACCTTGTAACCTTTTCTCGAGCAATACAAAGCGAACCGGCTGATTCGACCGTGTTGATCAATACCCAGTCGTCTTAATTCGTCTCTTCCAGTCCGAACTTTATCAGAGTTCGATTAAGAAAAAACTAACCGAGCGGATCCCTCCTCAGCCTAATCGTTTGGCACACGGCGCAATTACATCAGAGGGTCATACCGGAGCCGATCGCTGACCGAAGCCAGTCAACGGTCCACGAGCGTTCGGTTGAACTTTCGGCACCCAACAACTTTTTGGCACGCCCGGTGGGACACTTAGATAAACTCTTACCTCAATCCTACCAAAAAATGTCAGAAGATAATAGCTTGAATCTCATGAATGGAGTCGTTCCCAGACCCTCAAGGGAACGACCAATCTAGTAGCACCGGACACGCGGATGATCCGCTATCGACACTACCGGAGATTCCAGAGACCAGCGGAAGGTCGGCACCACAAGAGCCGACCCTATCAGAAATGCTTGGGCAAATAGCCCGAGCGTTAGAATCTTTCAAGAGAACACAACTGTCTCTTGAGAGAAACAACCAGGCCCACGGCGCTCGCCTAGATTCAATGTTGGCCGCAGTCTCGGCCTCAAATGACAACATGGTTCATATCGGGCAGTTTTTGTCCCGAAATGAACCATACAATGGAGTATTCGCCTCCACACTACCCAAGCCATTATCGACGTAATAGATTTCGATGGCGCCTGCAATACCGATAGTGCAACCACAGGGAGTTGTACCGCCGGCGGCTACTTATCAACCAGCACAGTCGCTAGGGTTAGTGCAGCCGCAAGCAGTCCCGTACCAGACGAGAGTAAGGCCGATTGGGCAAAACATTGGTCATCAACAAGAGAATTATTGGGGGCCCTATCTGCCGCCCCCACTGCCGGTCTTCCAGCCCCCAGGCTAGGGGCAATAGGAACGGCAGACAGGTCCCGGTTCAAGGACCTCCCCAGAACCAGGCCGACCAATGCGGGCCGCCACCTCCACCGGCATAGCCGGCGGCCCCATTACCTCAGGTGGGGCTCGCCCAAATACATGCCTAAGTAGAAGAAATCATTCGGAATTCTTTTGACACAGGCCAGGTCGGCAATTCGGCCAGTGTTCAGGTCACTGTATCCTGCCCATATAGATACGGATCACCTGTACCCGGTCAACTGGAAAATGCTGAAGTTCGATAAGTTTTCAGGAGAGAAAACTGTGAACATAGTCGAGCATAACGCTCGGTTCACGGCCCAATGTCGAGAGGAGGCCGCGAACCCATTTTTGAAATTAAGACTATTCAACACGTCTTTGACGAAGACGGCGTTCCCGTGGTACATGAGCCTGCCTCCTAACTCCGTCCGTGATTGGGACGAGCTAGAGGCTAAGTTCCACGAGCAGTTCTATCGGGCTGTGCCCGAGTTGTCGGTTGCCGATATAGCATCGTATTAGCAGAATGCCAGAGAAACAGTTGAGGAGTACCTCAAGCGCATAAAGAAGGCGAGGAACTGATGCTTCGTCAGAATGCCGGAGGCCGAGTTCGCGAAAATGGCGTTCAATGGACTCCACTTCAAGACCCATGATCATTTCGAGGGTCGTCATTTTTCCAATCTCTTTGATTTGGGGGTCTGGGTTGCTTAATACGATCAATTCCGGAGTAACAACAAGGAAAAGTGGCCGAAATGGGGCCGCAGTAAAGACAGGAAAAAGTCGAAGGAGCATAATGTCTCCTTCGTAGAAGAAAGTTCGGCTCACGAGGAGCCGAGCGGATTCAGCGAAAATGAGTCTTCGGCTGAAGAATCCGAAGAGTACGCAACCGAAATAGTATCGGGCCGCCAACCCTACACGTGTCAGATGTTCAAACCGAGTAAGACCCGAGAGTTTAAGGCTCGGGCATCGGTTAATGCTTTCCCCTTTAACGCGTCCAAGACCAATCAAATTATCGATCGGTTGTATAAGAACGATCAAATCAGCCTCTATGAGGGCCAATCGATCCCTTCATATGAGGAGATCAGGCAGCGAAAGTACTGCAAGTGGCACGACTCTTGGAGCCACCAGACAAGCGAATGTACCGCCTTTCAAAAACAAATTCTAAAAGAGATTGATGAGGGTCGGCTGACTTTTGCCGACCAAGAAAATAAAAACAATATAGAGATCGACACTAATCTCTTTCCCAACCTGGGTACGACCTGTGCGTCAGCCATTGTTTCGGCCGATGCAAAACGATCACGAGCCGGGAGGATCGAACGCACCGCCTCAAGCAGGGCTACCACCGCCGCAGCTCGCGACGAAAAAGCTGAGGGATACAAACGTCCATCAAGAGTTGGATGCTCGAATCCGAGTCCTCAAGGCGGCGATCAAGCGCGACCTCAATGCGTCGGTCAAGCGTGATGGGCGACCTCTGAAAGAACGAGAAATGTAGATCCCAGCTACATCTTTGGTTGAAGAGGCCAGAGGAACGAACGGCAAGAAGCTCGAACTGATGCTAATTCGGCCGACAAGGGCCCGGCAGGGACCCTCCTAGAGAGCCAATAACCTAGGCTCTGCCAGAGCCCGGGAAGTGAAGGCCGGGAGGTTACCTCGGCTACCCCCTTTATCGGGTGCTGGGTGCAGTAGGAATTATCAGTGAAATAAGAAGTCGGAGCCGGGAGCTCCTGAATCAACCCGAACTGACAGGTTGCAAAGTGAGGCGAATAAACCTCGGTGCTTGGCACCAGCTTCAATCGGCTCTTAAGGCCGATATGAGGGTCTCACAGGGCGAGGAACGAGTACCACACGGCTAAATGCTCGACAAGCTCCGCCAACTCCGCTTGGTTGCGGATATACTCAAACATCTCCCGGAACCAAGAGGAGTCATTCTTCCTCGAGCCAAAGGGCACTCAACAACCCATCGATTGTTCCTTCTCAGTATAGAACACCCGGAAGTAACGCGGGAAGTCAATGTAGTTACCCGAGGAGAACAGCTCGGGATAGCCGAATGATTGGCCATAAGAAATGGACTATCGAAAGGAGACATAAGGAAATACGGCGCGATAAAGCGAAGGGAAGTAGAATTGAAGGCACAGCTGCAGGAACCACAACATGCCGCACCCTGAGCCGATCACTATTTTATCCTCCCTTTTGGTGATCGGCTTGATCGCCTCAAAGATCTCTCAATACAGGAAGGCGAGGAAATACGGACTGAGGGCGATCTGCTGGCCATTGGCAAGCACCACGGCGATCAATAAAAATCCCGGTTCATTTTCTTGGACCGGGTGCAAAAGAGGCTATAACATAGCCCATACCAAAGGAAGGCGGTGTGCTCTTCCTTGGAGATCGGCTTTGCCTCGTGGCCAGTAAAAATCTTCGCGGATTTTTCGTACATGAGATCTGTCTTTGGATCTAGGCCAGGGCGAACTCGTCCATGCCCTCGGCCGTGAAGGCCGAGGAGAGAATGATGCCATGTGGGCAAAGGCCGATGATGGCGGCAACGTCCATCAACGTCGGGGTGAATAGTCCTGAACGAAAGAAGAAGATATTGGAACGCGGCGACCAGAAGCATAAGGCCGACGCCAAGAGAAGTGTATCGGCCTAGTAACTATTGCGGGAGAGTTGGATGGCGTCAAAAATGTCGACCTCCTTCTACAAATTCTGATAAACGGCCTAGACTCGATCGAGTCACCGCACGTAGGACTCGAAAGAAGAGGGCCAAGTACAGAGGCTCTTCCCGAAGGCCTTGTTAGAGACCCAGGTACCAAGGAAAATCTTGTCTGATAGCAACGGGATGCCATCAACTATGAACAAAAAGGTTCCCTCATAAGAGTTCTCGATGAAGGAAGGACCATGGAAGAAATGCAGCGGATTCTCCTCCGACATACGAAGTAGCCGGAAGTCGACGTCAGGATTAGACGGCAGTGGAGCTGCGCGAGAGTCCATATAGTGCAAGAATGAGAGAAAGAAGACAAGGACTTCGGCGCGGAAAGAAAAGCAAGTGCCGGAGAGCGACGTGCGCCGCAAGATAAAAAGGCAAAGGCGAGGGGATGAAACAATAACAGCGGTCCCTCGAAAAACAGCGATATTTGTGGCAAAACGATCCGCGGGCGGATGCGAGCCGTCGGATAAACCGGTGACGTCAGATCGGCGCATGCGACGAACGGCCGCGAAAACAAAAAGACAAAACCTTAATAAGGAAATGACCGGAGTGCGATCAACGGCAACCAAATCAAAGCAGAGGGGAAGATCGACCGTTGAAATCAAATCCCTCGATCAGAGAGCGAATAAAACGAAAAGGTTGTATTATGACAAAGTACAAAAAGAATGATCGGAGATCCCGTGACATACGCTGGTCATTAATTGAATTTCAACAATCGCCCGAACGGTACATCAGGCGATTGTCGAGAGGGCATTGTTGAGGTCAAAATTATTGCCACGTGGAATACGCTGCAATCAAGTCGGAAGGCGACACGTGGCGCAAACCATCAGCCGAAGATATCAGCCGATAGAAGGAGTCAACGGAAGGTGCTCGCGTCTTGACCAAGACCGACTCTGATCGGCTGAAAGTCATCTGCTGTCTCAGCCGAACGACGACAAGAGATGAAATCAGGATTGGGAATCGACTGCTCGAGCCGAAAAGGAACATATGCGAACACAAAAGGAAAGATCATGAAGAAGCTAGGCACGAGATTTCGAGCACGGATTACGCAACTAACACGAGATTAGTAAGCAACGCCCTACAATAATGAGCGCCGAGGATCACGTCTCAGCGCGCCAATCCTGGGGATGAACGTAGACAAAAAAAAAAAAAACCACTTTCCAGCCGAAAAGAATTAACTCAAAAGGAAGTGGTTGAGAGATACACAATGATTCTCCATAAATTACGATATATACAGCTGTGTACGTGGTTCGGACAAGTATAAATAAGCGAACCATCGAAGGAAAAGGGGTCCTACAACCTCGTAAGCCAGTGACCACCCCTAATCTTCAATACCTTTCATACCTGCATCTACAGCTTTTCTAGACTAAGTTTACTGCTTTCCCTACCGCTTTTCTAGATAGATTTTCCTACTAGTATTTACGACTTTCCTTACTGGTTTTTCTATGAGTAATCGTACTTGTAATCCTTCCCTTATAACCTTTTCTCGAGCAATACAAAGTGAACCGGCTGATTCGGCCGTGTTGATCAATACCCAATTGTCTTAATTCGGCACTTCCAGGCCAAATTTTATTAAGAGTTCAATTAATAAGAACTCGGCCGAGCGGATCCCTCATCGACCTAATTGTTTGGCACGTGACACAATCACATCAGAGGGTCTTACAGGAGCCAATCGCTGAACGAAGCCGGTCAACGATTCACGAGTGTTCGGTTGAACTTTCGGCACCCAACACATATCATATCCTATGTAATCTCACAAAAAAATTTTAAAATTTTTATAATTTTTTCTATCAAAACAAAAAAATTGTAATAATTTTTTCTTCCCCTTTTCTTCTCATTTTATCTTTTCAAAAAATTTAAACTTTTTTCTCTCTATTAAAAAATAAAAATTTTGTAATTTGTATTCCCTCTTCACTCACATTAAAATTATATTTTTATAATTTTTCTTTCTTTTTTTTCTAACAATCCAAATAAATATTTTTTTTATCTTTTAACGAAATAAATATTGATGATTTTTTTTTCCCAACCAAACAACCGGTGTCATGTTTCTAAGAATTAATTTATTTATCTAAAATTATTATATTTATATAAATATTATAATTTTATATTTAGTGAACTAACTATTTTGAATAATTATTTTGTTTACAAGTTTATTAACCTTTACATTATTTTTTTACTTATAATTATTTTAAAGTACCCGTTTAATCACATCTCTTAATCTATAAAAAAAAAAAAATTATGTGTTAAATATAATTTATCTAATGGCAGCAGCGATGATACAAAACTAGTTATAAATTAATTAACGGCGATGCGACGTAATGCCACCGCCATAAAACCTCTAATTTTTTCCCCGAAACCTCCGAGCTTTTCCCATCGCCTCGTCGCGCTTTCTCTCGCCTGTCGCTGAAGAAGAAGAAACCCTAGCGATCCAAATCGACCATTAATGGGTAAGCAGCGAGCGTCATCACCATTTTCTTCGATCTAGTTCGATCTTATCAGAGTTTTTTTCTGTTTTTTTTTTTTGTTTGATCCGATTCTGAGTAAGATTTTGCTCGCAGGGAAGGTTCACGGATCTCTGGCGCGCGCTGGGAAGGTGAGGGGCCAGACGCCGAAGATGGAGAAGCAGGACACGGGCAGCAAGCCGACCGGCCGCGCCCGCCGATTCATCGCCGACGGTATCCGATTCATCGCCGACGGTATCTTACTATCTTAATTTGCCCCCCTCCTTTCGGCCTTGTTTGGATTTTGAGTTATCCAATAATAACTTATTCACTAATGTAGCCATAATTTTGAATACATAACATCATATTCGGTATATCTCTTTTATTTGGACCGTGTTTGTATGCACGAAAATCTTGTTTGATACAATTTCTTTGATTTACGAAAAAGTGTATGATCAAATGCGTAGAAATGCACGCCATATTTGAGCTTCAAGTCAATTTTTTGAAACAAGATAAATTGCCTCGTGAGAAAAACGTACTATTCTATCATGAACCTAAGTTATTACCGAACAACTTGTTCGGACATACAAACAAAGTCTTATTCGAGAAACTTACGATATTTTGATGATGAGAAGTATGATCAGATGTCTGAAAAGGCATGTGATGTTCAAACCGCAAGTTTTACCTCATAAGTGAAATTTAATATACCTCCAAATCTTGGCTATCAAGTCTTAAAAAGGAGATAAATAAAACTCCTATCTTGCCATCCTAGAGCCCATGGCTCGCTTAACTGCGGCATCCTAATCCTAATAACCTATTGAGCCCAATGCTACTAGCCCGAAATGTTTAAGCCCGGTTATTAGCTCTAGAATACTCACGCGAAGCCCTCAGCTATATAATGTTCGATTATTTGCTAACGTGGGAGGATCAAAGTGAAACTAAGCCACAATTTTGCGGACTAGTTGCAGTTTTCTTTTTTTCATTTATATTAATTTGGAGTATGTTAGAATTGATTCGGCCATTGATATGATTGTCCTGGCTTTTAGGTTTACTAAATACATCTTGCTGATCTACCAATGTTCTTTTGATTTTGGTACGTATGAATAGTTTTAATGGCGTGTTATGTAAACTTTTTTCTTCAGTTGTAGGATCGGGGAAGAAGAGGTGACCGAACTCATCCGAAAAGTAAAGATGGAGATTGTGATGCAGCCAGTTGATTCTAACAATTTTGATCTTGTTCTTTTTTTTTTTCCTAGGGTGTTGTTTTTAGGGGAGCGTACTATTGTTGATATTCCGGTATACTGAACCCCTGTAGTCAGAAATTTGCATATTTAGATTCTTATGTGGGAAAAAAAAAAAAAGCCTTAGTATTTACTTATTTCCCTGAAAAGTTTGTTTGATTTTGAGTTGATTTATTCTTGATAGATTGGTTATTATATGCCCAAATTGATTTTCACAGCAATTTCCTGTATTCTTTCAACTATTAGTATAGCAACTGAGAAGGCAACTGGGTGAGTTATCCAGAAGTTTCCAGTTGGCTGCTCTTTTATGGCAAGAGATGTGTCACAAAATGTGCTTCACATATTTTCTATTACAACGACTGTCGATATGTTATGGTTGCGTCGGTCTGCTTGAGAGGTGTGCTTAACATATTTTATATTAGCTTTTTGATGAGTAGAAACAAGAGTATGAATGACTGTGTTGAGTGGCAGTAGCAAATCTCAGCTCAGGGTGAAGTGGAGAACCGTTATGCGAATATCTTTTCACTTTTTTGGATGTTCTGTAACTTCTTTCTAATGCATCATAAGCTGCATTTGAATTTGCTGAAAGGTTCATTGAATCTAATTTACAAAATAGAGATGTTGCTGTGTCTGTCTTTTCTTTAACTGTTTAGATGTTTCTCGCTATCTGGTTTGATGTACAGTTTCTTCTGTAGCTTGTAAAACAACAATGCAACTCAGAATGTGCTTCATGTATGCTGCTGCAGGTATGTGGAAGTTTCATTCCAATTCTGGTATGTGGAAGTTTCATTCCAATTCTAATTTTCGAGTAGAATGGAAATTTCTCAAGTCACCCCTCCTTCTAATCCGGTCTAGGAGGCCGAATTGGGAATTGAATTTTGATGCTTTTTATATTTTCGTTTGAAATTAAACTTAATTTTTTAACTTTAATTTTTAATTAAAATATAAGTTTAAATTTAGAAATTTAATTTTTAATGTCAGATTTTGATTTGAACTTAAATTAAAATTTAAATTCAGTCACGTATTTTGAATTTGATATATAAATGTAAATTTAAATTCAAATTTTAAATTTTAAGTTCAAATTTTAAATTTTAAGTTGTATTTAAATGTTAAATTAAATTTATGGATTCAAATTGAGATTTAAATTGAAATTTTTAAGTTTTAATTTGAATCAATTCGTGCATTAGTTTTATATTTTGAATTTTCAACTTAATTTTAAATTTTAAATTTTTTTAAAAAAAATACACATTTAATATTTTGGCTTATCATTTTAAACTTCTGTTGTTATTTTTATTTGTAATGTTTAATTTTTAGTTTGAATTTAAATTATAAATTTAATTCTATATTTTGAGTTGTGAATTCAATTTTAAATTTATTTTTATATTTTATATTTTAATTTAATGCATATTTTCACTATTTTTTGATAATTTGAATTTTTTTCATCTCAACCAAATAGTGAAGTCATGAATCAATCTGAGAGGATTTTATTGTTTCTTATCTGATCTCACTTCATTCTGATTCTATTTGCAATTTAAAACAAAACATCTGGGCTTATTGGATTCACCTATTTTAAATTTTGAAATAAAAATAGAATTCATTCATTCTTATAATTATTGTTTGTTTTACTAGAATTGAGTTTCGATTTCCATACCTAATCTGGTTTTGAATATTTGATTGACTCATTTCAGAATAAACCACTCAAAATCCTCTCAAAAACACCTCCCTCTCCTCTCCTCAAATCCCAATTGTCTATTCCCATTTTCATTTCAATAATAAACCAAATATTTACAAATAATTCAGCATTCTATTTTTTATTTCAATCCAGTATAATTTTATTTCTTATTTTCATTCCAACCATCAACCGAGCAAGCCTCTAAATAGAATAGTGATATAATAACTGAACTATACAGGGATGTCGAGTCAAAATAATGAGCAATGCTACATGTACACCCCGAAGGGGTGTACATCATACATCTCCACCATTTTAATGGTGGCGATATTTTTTACGGGTCACATCAAGTGACCCATCATCACACCCCCACCCTTAGATGGGTGGGGGTGTGAGATGTACACCCCTTACGGGTGTACACATAGCATTTTCCCAAAATAATACATGCAACAATGTGCATCAAACTACAATTTAAAATTTGGGTAAACGATGAGAAATGAACCTGGCGTGGTGGGCCACAATCCATTGCTTTGATCCACTTAGCTGCATTCACCCCTACCCCCATGCATTGGTTTCAGTCATTTTAGAAAATCTTTTCTATTAAACAACAAAATTAAAAGCACCAAAACCGAGCTGACCTGTACACACAACTAAGGATAATTAGAGAGAGATCCGAATGCAAAAAGCTAAAAAAAAAAAAAAAAAAAAAAAAAAAAAAAAAAAAAAAAAAAAAAAAAAAAAAAAAAAAAAAAAAAAAAAAAAAACCAATAATAGCAGAGTTTGTAAACAATTAGAAGAAAAAAGTATAAACATAGCTAAACGAGATTTAAACTTCATGCAGAAAATTGAAAAATCATCACATAAGATTTTCCTGGTAGAATATGAGCAAACTCAATAACCATTGATCTGATGTCATTGTTGTCATCATTCCTAAGGCATGCACATAACATCTTAATCAATTACTCCGAGATTTACTAGTTGCTTTCAATATTTTGACGCAGGAAAAAGAGGCTGCACATAAAACAAACCAATGTCAATATTCTTGGAAAGGCATTATTGGCCAATAAGAACATATTGTGTAGGAACCAACATTCATTTCTGCGTAACAGAAAATGTACACAAGCATGTATTGCAAGCGCAAGATTGTCTGCAAAATGATAAAAACCGACAATAATCTCATGAATGAAGCAGAAAAGTATCTGCAGGTCCGGTCCTTCCTTTTTTTGCCTCTGATAGTAGGATCTGATATTCTATTGCGCGGTCGACACTTGAAAAAATATATTGATTTCTTCCAAAAGCTTCTTTTGCTCTTTGTAAGCATCATTATAACCCATATCAGGGGACAGCATAAGGTGGATGAGAATACTACATATTTGATCTATATCACCGGGGTCTGCTACTACTTTATCCAAATTATCGTCTGAAAACTGGCTTTTGGAATTGTCCTCGTATGCCTGCTTTCTGCACACCTGCAATGTCACAAGAAGAATAAGATCAAGTAGCTAACTAACCTATCATGCTTCCTATAATCGAGAAATATCTCTTTGAAAAACAGTAATTAGATGCATACACTTTCTTGCCGGAAGTAATGCAATTGTAGCAAAATAAAAATGTCCTATATTTGTAGTAGCAAGCAAAAAGTCATTAGTTTTTCACTTTTTTTATGCTTATTTCTCTTACTCAAAATCTGACCAAAAATCTTAAAAAAGAAGATAAAAGACAAAGGAGCTTTACATATATATATATATATATATATATATATATTTGTCTGTACAAATCATCAGTTTACATACATGTCCCTCCAAAATCTAAACTCTCATTTATACCCCTCGAAAGTACAATTTCTCAGACAAGTACCCTGCACAAGAGCTGGGGTGTCTTCCTTGAGAAAAAAAAAACAAAGGCGAGTCATCCAATTCATCGAGGAAATCGGTTGTATCAGAAAATAGAAGTACAAAGGTATATCTATAAAAAAAAATAAATTTTTTGATGGGCATATATGGCAATTCAGATTGGCAGAGCCACATATGTAGATATCAAAGACCCAGACGACGCTAACCTGGAACAAGTGATGCAAAGTAGCAATGTGCTCATCATTCAGATAATTCCTCATCATTAACTCCCTGAAGAACATCACCATCTCAGCTGTAACATTACTTGCAGAAAGGTTGTTGACTATTCCAGAGATGAAAGAAGAGTCGAAAAAAGATTTCATCCACTCAGGTACTCGATCCAATTTCAGCAACGTAACAGCTATATAAGCTGCAGGTTTATGCTGATTAGTGAAGCATCTTGAAGTCAACCCAGGAGCAGCCAAAGCCATCGCAAACTCCTCCATAACTATTCTACACCATTTCGAGTCTTTGATTGCTCTCTTCTCCACCAACCCAAATTTTTCCCAACCCAAAATCATAGCAAAACACATTCCACAGTTTCTAGCCACCAAATATTCTCCATCGAAAAGTAAGCCTTCAATCACAGCCATCATTGATTCTAAGTATTTCGAAGAACATCTTAGCTCATCACCTTTGTTGTTTCTTTGTTCTGAAATTCTAGTGAGTAGTTCCAGTAGGCACTGTGAAGCAACAAGTTTAACAAGAGAAGAACCAAAGTATAAGAGGCGGCATAGGTCATGGCATTTGATGGAGAGAACCGATAAAGTGCCGACTTCATCAGATAATTGGAGGTAGTCCTGCCAATCGATTGTGTCCTGTAAAATAGCATGTAAACTGAGAAGAAATAAATTGTTAGCTGGGCCTAAAGCAATTGGTTTTAAGGATTAAGAAAGTCACTGACCTTTTCAAAGAGAATAGATTTAGAAAGAGCACAAAAATCAAGGATTCACCCAAGGTTGTATCTTCCTCATGCTCGCTTAAAGCAGGACCCTTCGTACAGGCTGTTTGTACGACAATTTCAACTGAAGAAACCAAGGAATTGCTAAATAATATGGCTTTTGCAGGTTCTATGAGCACTTGGTTGGTGGAAAAACGCAAGACAATGCATAATATGGCGATTACTAAGTATTCTTCTTGACCACATGATTGAGAAGCAGATTTTGGGTTCAAATGCTCTAGCAACTGCACAAAATATGCAGCAATTTTGTCACCCCAACCAAAGAGATTTGTTTTAGTAATTTTCAAAAATCAAAGAGTATGGAGATTATGTAGCTTTGAAACAAGAGAAGAGGAGGAACAACTACCAATACAGTACTAAAGAATAAAATACCTTCTGTATAACTGAAAGCCATTCTCCTTCTTGAACGAGTGCTTTAGGGTTTGCCGAATATAGAACATTGAAAACAATAAGAGAACACGCCATGAAGTTTTGCAAGGAGTGTGCCGTGTAGTAAGAACATCGAAGTGCATCAGCAATGCCTTCTAAGCACAGCTGATTGGAAGAATTGGGATAAATCTCCAGTAATCCTCCTAAGACATTCATCACAGAAATGGCATCATCTTCTCTGCCTTCTTCCCCAACCTCTTTGAGCAATAATACAAGAACTTGTATTACAGAATTATCTCCAGAAACAACTAGTTGTGCGATCATTTGAATGTCCATTATCTGCGCCTTATCCAAATGCACACAAATTTGGTTCTTGTTTGAACTATAGAATTTAGAAAAGTTTAGGAGCTGGCACGACAATGGGGACAAAAGTGCTTCTTGTTGAAAAAGCCAGTTTAGAGCTACCGGGTGGATACTTATAGTGAGCAAATCCCACTCCTTTTCAGATATTAAACGGAAGATGGTTTTCTCTGCTTCTGCATTGTAAGCAGCACTATAACCAACTGAAGAAGCTCTAATAAGACTATACAGAAGAATCAATTGTGTTAATATCATGGAATCAGAAATCCCGCATGAGAAATTGGTACTATTAACAATAATATATTGCTCCAGAGCAGCCAACACTTCGTTCTCGCTGGCAAGCCTGAACAACATAAAACGAAATGTTATTGAATGGCAAATCTTCCAATCTAACTCATTTTGTACAGTCTAACTCATTGCAAATGAATTATTTAATCAGTTACTTCCTCTACACTCCTTGAGCTTACCAATTTGATCTGCTGAATTATTGTTGCTATCAATTATCAATCAAGTACCTATGGTCTTAAAAGTATATCAAATCTATCCCCCTCCGCCGAATAAAGCCTTTTTCGCTGTCTTTGTTCACATAAGCTCATCACGTGCATGCTAAATTTCTCCTACTGCGTAATATTTTTAACTTACAACAGTCTAGTCAGCAAAATCAGTGCACACATAACTTGACATCAGATTGATGGAAATGAAATAAATTACTGATATTTGATAATTTAATTGATAACAAAAAAAATTCCAGACCTAAGTGGGATCTTGATGAGGGTGGGACTAACTTATAATTAATATCTCATGCAAACTGGCGGATCATCGAGTACCTTTCACCATACAAAGTGCTGACATACAATATAACAAGAATTGCACATTGACAAGAAGCCAAGTTCAGATCATGTGTACTCCTTTGACCAAGCAGATAGATCAGATCAAGTGGATCAGATGGCAGACAACCATAGGCATCTTGTATACCTTCTCCACACTCACTACCTATAATTCTGTCAATAACCGAACTAAGCATCAGATACACTCTTGTTTTCATAAGATCTGAGGGATATAAACCCAAAAGTCCAAAAGACAAGCTGAACCAAGAGGAGGAAGCAAGGGTCTGAGAAAACTTTATGGATTCAACTTCTGATCCTTTAAGCAAAATTACATGAAAAGTTTCCAGTACTCCCAGCACTAATTCCTCATCGGGCACTTCAGTTAGAACTCCCTCAAGCCAAGGTAATAGGCAGTCTTCACAAGTTTTGATAATGCTCCCCTCAAGAACTTTCGCATAGGAGTTTGGATTTGAACCCTCATTACAAATATGCATAAATGCTTCTTTTAGAAGGTATAGTGAATACAAAAGAAGCTGATTGTCATGTCCATAAGATTTAATAGAGGAAACAACAGCATTTCTTGATGCCTCTTGGATGGTAGTTAATAATTTCTGAGTATTATTAGAAGATGGTGATTTAAGAATCTCCACGAATATTGAACAGGACAAGGTGAAGACTTCAGAAACCACACTCAGCGCCTCTAGACTATGACTTTTAAAAATTTCTGTTAGGGTAGTAGCTATTTCTTCAACCTTAGCCATTGATATGATTCCTGGACAGTTGGAGATACATAAGAAAACAAGCCTCAAGACATGAGTCTGAACTGGATGGAATGGTATCTCTGCTACATAACGCAGAGTAGAAAGCAGCATGGGAAATCCTATAGCAAGCGTTTGTATGAAGGTTTCCTCTTCTGTAGCAAAGAGGTCAAGAACTTGGAGGCAGGAAATTATCAAGGGATCCTTGTTTCCTGTAGTTTAACAGCCCAACAGATGATCAATATTACCTACTAGAAGTTTGATTAGTTGGGCATTGTTTCATAACTCATTAAAAATCTTCCTCATTAGACCTACCAGATATGCTGTTCATGTTTACCTGACAGTCTAAGTACTTCAAAAATATAATCTGCGACATTTTCTTCAACAAGAACTTTAATCTGTTCAGATATATTGAAATCTGAGGATAGTGAATGAAAGATCAAATCCAAAGTGCTTGTTTGGACTTGCGTATCACAAGAAAGCAAAGGCCCTTTGATCGCTTCAGCAAACAAATTTATAAGAGGAGAATTCAAAGCACTTTCATCGGTGTGCAAAAAGTTATCTGGATCTCCCATGTCAATACCAGTTTGCTCACTTGCAAATAAGTTCTCAAAGAAACCCCTTTGAGACAAAACCAAAAGCAATGCTGAGGAGAAAAATATTACAAGTGGTCATATTAAGCAGCGAAACGAAAAAAAGGTGCTCACAAATTATGCAAAAATACGATCAATAACAACTCATATTTCAAAAGCAATTTAATGATACTAATTAGAACAAAGAATACCACTACTGTGCATAGAGTTTGACTACCTTAATGCAAAATTTTGCTTTTAACCTATCCATTTGGTAAGAGAAGTTAACTATAAAATTCACCAGTTCTTGATGTCTTGAGGCTATCATCTTTCTTTTCACTATTTTTCCATCTGAGCCTACTAGAGAAAATTTCCATCTGAGCCTACTAGAGAAAATTAAGAATATAAAACGCTCTTAAATCAGTTACATATCAAAAAGAGCTTTAGAAAATATTGTCACGTAAGCAGTTGGCGTGCAAAGAAAGGTGGCGGGCATTCCCTAATCCCACATTAGATAGGGCCTAGACAATAATTTGGTATGTAATAACTAGCACACAAGTATTGACAACTTAGGCCTTAGCATTTTTTGGCCAGCAGTTTAGGTTCAACAGGTTGATAATACTAGCGGGCCATGTTGGGTCGTTACATATATTCTTCTATATAACTATTATACCTACTAATTTTGCTTTTGGTATCAAATAGCAATGCCCTATGCCCAAATCTGGATTTGTCACAGTATAGCCATTTTTTCAGAGAATTAGACGTTAGACTAACAGCTAGGTGTTAAACATTTGTCTTCTTTTCAGAGCCTTCTCTAATTTCTACTGTGTTCCAGCTAAACAATATATAGCAAGGAAAAAGACAAGGTAAGGAGGAGGAATATGTTGATTATAAAAAACCTATATAACATGTGAAACAAAACGAAGTGTAGAATAATAATGATAATGACATGTGTCTTTATATTCTAAAAAACTGATGGTCCTCATGAGTATTTGGCCTGCGAAGGGAGAATTGAAGCAGAAGCACTCCTTCAATGAAAAATATTTTACATAAAATGACGAGTGTAACCAATTGTAGCATAAAGAGTACCAACTGAAACTTGGTAAACAGGCCGAAACCCCAGAACTTTCAACTGGACTAAGGCTCTCTACTAATTTTAGATGAATCTTCAACCCAAGGATTTGGACTTTTGACCAGTTTTCACAAAGGCCCAAACAATGCCTCTGCTCTAAGAAATAAGCTAGATTTACTCACATTTTGCAGCTGAAATTCAATTGATAGTTCACTTGTTTAACTACATCAATGTACCGTTTTGCCTCTGCCCATATTAGGTTCTTTTTTCGTTCACTTACTTGAAACAACATTTGCTTTCCAAGGTCTTTCATTTTTCTTAAAAACAACGACTACGTCAATTTTGTTGAAAATATAGTTCCATACATATTTCAGCTTAACCATCAAAACATGTATAGCAAACTTGTAGATAAGCACAGCATGCTGGTTATAGTCAAGTGACTCAAGTCATTTAGATATAAATGTCAAAGGGGATGTTACAAATTTTGAGATTATATCTGAATCAAAAAACCACAAAGTGTATTTACTCCAACATGCACCACTACTTAGTCATCCAAATGATTAAATCAGGAAATCTACATTGAACAATATCGTAACTGAAAATATTTTGCAATACAAAGTGATAGGAAGTGAAATGCAACTATTTTGGAAAGAAAGTTGTCATTTCACTTGTAAAAACAGCAGCCTATTATAAACAAAGGTAGACTTTATTAAAATCATGCAAAAATAATTTGGAATACAAGCATTTAATTACTGAAATAGTGGTGATTCTGACCTACACAGTTCAGGCGGGCATCATCATTTTGGGCTTTTAGCAAAACTTCGAGTGAAAAGCGTAACAACTTTTCCCTACTTACTAAAGCATCAAACTCATTCTCACCCTCTTCCCACAGTGTCCCTTGTAGAAGGAATAGCTTGTACAGCACAAACAAGATCTCCCCACAAACCTCTTCACTGTGGCGAAAGAAGTGAGTCAGAGAATGCATTTCAATGAAAGTTTGGAAATAGAGTCAATTGCTTTTCTTACCAGGGCAGCTGTAGACCTTTAACAAGGTTAGAGAAAAGAGCTGCTTTGTTCCTAATATTGGTTGCAGTGAGATCATCCTGGTGAGAGTTCAACAGGACTCCAAAGCAGTGTAGCTACAGTAGAAGTTGGAATCCATCTCAGCAATTAGACAACGTGTGAATTAAACCTCAAACTAGAGTTCCTAAAGCACAAAAGATCAGGAAAGCTTAAATTCCAAAGAGGTGAGCAGAAGATACCAACATATATATTTAATTATTTATTAGTTATTACTCGACAGGAGTAAATTCATAGCAAATAAACTGTTAGGTGATTATGGTGTAATTATTTTTAGGCATGCAATTTCAAGGGCTCCTAACAAACAGACTCCAAAGGGACCAGTTCTCACCATGTAATAGTTTCTTAACATTACTAGTATATCATGCGACTAATACAGCTACTTAATTGACCTACATGCAAAACGTACATGTTCCTGTTGGGCTCGCCCAGAATAGGGCATTGATTGGGTTCGCCCAAAATCAAGTAAAGCAAAAAATAGATTTATATCCAGACTTCCTAACCACCAAAAATAAAAAAGAATATATATATATATATATATATATATATATATATATATATATATATATAGTCCGGCTACTATGCTATCGATAGCACCAAGCACTTAGTGCTACCAAGTTTTCTGCCGTTAGATCTATCCCTTTAATCATTTCTACCCGTCGGATCATACTATTTCTCCAACCATCCACTAAACCCTAGGTGCCTACTATCATCCTAACCGCACATCCCTTCATCCGAAGGTCAAAAACCTAATAGCACCAATGACTTGGTGCTATTAATAGTATAGTAGCCTAGTTCCTCTCTCTGTGTGTGTGTGTGTGTGTGTGTGTGTGTGTGTGTGTGTGTATGTATATACATATAGTTCGGCTACTATGCTATCGATAGAACCAAGCACTTGGTGCTACCAAATTTTTCGCCGTTAGATCTATCCCTTTGACCATTTTCACCCAGATCATACTATTCCCCTAACCACTCACAAACCCTAGGGAACCACTATCATCCTAACCGCACATCCCTTAATCCAGGGTCGAAAACCTAATAGCACCAATGACTATATGCTATTAATAGTATAGTAGCCTAGGTTCTATATATATATATATATATATATATAATAAATAGGCTGGAATACTATTGGTAGCAAACGACCTCCATTGCCACCCATTTGTTTTCGATGATGGAGCTTCCAAAACGACGATCGACACCGTTAAATATGATCTAGACCATTTAAACAATCAAAAAATTAAATTTCATGCCTTTTCAATATTATTTTCTTGTCCATCAAGTGGACACAAAAATGAACGGATGAAAATAAATATCCTTCAAAAAGTGATGATAGGAGTATTGTAATCAAGATCGAGAGTATAGATCTTGTTTCAAATAGTTTAAAAAAATTTCAAACCAAAATTCAATTAATTTAGATTTATTTACACTGTTAAACGAGCAAAAGACTCACATCTACTATTAAAATTATAAATTTTGCAACCCTTTATCATTAGGTCAATGATGTCGAAAAGATTTGAAATTTGATTTTTAGATACTTCCAGTGGTCTAGATCATGTTCAACGGTGCGGATCGTTGATCTGGAACCTCCATCATCGAAAACAAATGGGTGGCAACGAAGCCCGTTTACTACCGATAGCATTTCAGTTCAACGCATATATATATATATATATATATATATATATATATATATATATATATATATATATATATAAATAGTAATAAAATATAAAATAATAACAAATAACAGGGAAATCATCACATCTCTCGATAGGATCCCAAAAAAATCGAGGTTCTCTCCCACATCACAGCCAGCAGATTTTCGAAATCTCCTTCCAATTTGAGGAGATCTTGCGCAATCATCATCATCATAAGCTTGGGATCCGAAAGATTTAGCTCTCGGAAGCCTTTAAAATGGGGCAACAAGAAGAGCATGGGCGGGAAGCTCACCGCACCACTGCTTCAGAACCAGACGAGCACCCACATTTATAGATTGCACAAAAAATAAGAAAAAATAAAATAAAATAATAGAAAATGAGTGAAGAGGAAGAAAAAGAAGAAAAAGAAGAAAAAATAAGGAAATAGAAGATAAAGAGCAAATTGGTTCCTCCGATTGGCTCATGGCCAACTCAGCCGCCGTCGTCGCTGTCGTGGCCTCCGCCGTAGTCGCCGCCGCCCTCATGCCCGCCGTCGTCGTTGCCCAAACCGCCGCTCAAGCCGAGGCCGAAGCCTATCAGCCCATCTCGCTGCTTCGGGAGCAAGAAAGAGCACCCAAAGAAAAAAATGGTTGAGTATTTCCTTAGCATGCTTACACTAAAATGTACCTTATAACATGCTTTCATCAATAAAATTAACATATTAATTTTTAGTTAAAAAAATTCTTCTTGCCCCTTTTCTTACACAGCTAATTATTCTAGAAATTTGAAGTCATTCAGGTAAGCGTTGTTTATTTGTTTATTAAGAAAGACACGAATGATTAAGAGTAGGGAACTATTTCATGAATGCATATGTTTGTCTTTCCTTTTAAAGTAAAAATGATTATATCCATATAATATTGTGCACCATATTGAAGTTAGCTCAAGTAGAAATTTTTTTTTTAGTATTTTCATGGTGTTGTAAAGTTGTAGTTAATCTTGTTTTACTTATTATCGACTATATTTTATTTATCTAAATAAATATGATGAACTCATAGCTAGTTTATTATTTTTATTATTACTTTTTCCCTTTTAATATATATATATATAAGAGAGAGAGAGAGAGAGAGAGAGAGAGAGAGAGAGAGAGAGAGAGAATAGGACTTGTGTGCTATTAGGAGCACGAAGGCCTCCATGGTCCTAAGCCGTTTTCGATGACTAAACTTTTGAATCGAAGATCAGCTCCATTAGACTTAATCTAGAGTATTTGAAGTATCTAGAAAATAAATTTTGCGATTTTTCGATATCATTTACCTAATGATCGAAAAGGTTTAAAATCAACTATTTTTAATAGTTGATGTGTGCCGTTTGCAAGTTTAATAGTGTAGAAGTATTCAAATCATATGAAATTTTGATAAAAAAATTTTCATATTATATGCAACAAGATCAATATCTCTAATCAAAAAATTTAGTGCTATATCATAACTTTTTGTGAGATTTTTATTTTCAGCCGTTGATTTTGAATCATTTCGATCACTAGATAAATGATAGCACACAAGTCCTACTCCAAATATATATATATATATATATATAAAGTGAATGGAATTATTGTTGGATAGAACCAATAATGGTTCCAAAGTTCAAGAACTAAAGCCTAACAGAAAAGAGGTCGTGCTTAATTGTAGAGACAATGTGTTTGTAGTACACCAAAATTTTTAATATATAAGCAAGTGTAAATAAAAATAGTGTGAGCTACTATTTTTATTGGACTTAGTAAAAGATAATTTAGAAGTGAATTGTGTTGAAATTGGAATAAAAAAAAAATTAGAATTTTCTATAAGGAATAGGGCTTATATTTCAGCTGAAAATTTACAGTGGTGAAAAATTATGAAATTTTGTAAGTTGTCTATACTATTTTCCTGAGGCTGTATTTAAAGTTTCGCATTTTTTGGATACCCGAACAGCGAAAACGGAGTATAACAACAATCTGTTAAAGATTTTAATTGGCAGGACTTCCGGTGCTCAGAAAGGGCTCAAAATTGAAAACTTAAAATAAATTACTACTATTTGACTTGATTGGAGTATGTCCGTCAAATTTGAACTTAATAAGATATTCAGAAAGGCTCCAATTGGAAGTATCAAATTAGATTTGAGCTACAATTAATTAAGCAATTTTTCAGAGACTTATTGGCAATTGTGCCTTTATAGTGGGCGACAGTTAAGAAGGGTTCTCCCATTTTCTTCTTTTTCTCCTCTTGGTGCCGACAAAGAGCAAGAGAGAAGGAGTGTGAGAGTGAGAGAAATTGAGAGGAGAGGTGGTGACCGAGCAAGGCAATCCGTAGAGTGGTGCGATGGCCCGCGCGCATGTGATTTTCCGGTGCACCGATTTTGAGGTTGGTTTTAATTATTTTATTATTTGTTTGGGATTTTTGAGACGAGATTTTTTACAGTAGATTTTTTATTGGAAGATTTCTTTTTGAAATTAGGATTTGGAAATTTTATGATGCTTGAATTTAGGAGTCGAATTTATGGAATTTTGTCGCGGATTTGGTCGGCATGATTTCTTGTGGAGTTGGACCGTACGTGAGGGGAGAGTGTTGGAGCCATGTGGTTTGA
Organism: Tillandsia leiboldiana; assembly: GCA_029204045.2. Taxonomy (NCBI): domain Eukaryota; kingdom Viridiplantae; phylum Streptophyta; class Magnoliopsida; order Poales; family Bromeliaceae; genus Tillandsia; species Tillandsia leiboldiana. The sequence goes on from CM055073.1 coordinate 23,671,992, forward strand.
AAGCCGCCGCAGAGTGCATCGTCATCCCACCTTCTGCTTTTTTCCAAGATTAGCAATCTAGGTGGGTTTTATGTCGCCGAGAACGGCGTACTACCTTTTATGTCTGCATGATAGCTTGTAGGTTTATTTGATTGCTTGTGGGTTGATTGATAGTAGTAGGAAAATGCATGTGAGTAATAATGTGCTATTTTATAATATTTGAACCGTATGAATTAGAGATAGAATATATTATTATTTTATTATTAGGGGACTTATGTTGATTGTTTGATTATATGGATTTCAGGATAGGTATTATTTGTAGCATGATTAGATTTTATTTTTATTTATCAGGGGATCCATGTTATTGACCCGGGGGTTAGTGTGTTAATGGGATATTTTTAGTTGGTAATGACCCGTTTTGCTTTTCCGTTTTGTGTGATTGTTTAGATAAAGATGGGTGTTATCGAGGTAATAATATATGTGGTACGTCATCTGGAAATAGGTGATACCCCATCTTAGCCTTGGTGTTTAGTGGACCGTTAGTGAGCCATGAGCCAGTGTGTATTTGTGCCTGGGTACTGAGATCGAGCTATTTGATACTTCTAACTTTGGGGGTTTATGAGTTATGTTTTGGAGTTTTGTCTTGGAGTTGTTGGTGATCTGATGGATCATCGTTTTGATCATAGCCTACATGCCACATCTAGTTTTATTGGGGTTTACCGATATAGGACCGAAGAAGGAGAGAGAGTGCAATATATGTACTTTAAATTTCAAAATTTGAATTGAAAATTTGAAAATTTGAATAAAATTTGAGTTTCGACTTTTGAAATTTAAAGAGGGCATTAGTTTCAGCATATTAGGGATGAATCTCGCGAAATTGAAATCACCGGCTTATTGGTGACTTTGTGCTGAAGGGAGCGGTCTAGTCCGTTTTTGAACACACTGTGCTGGTTGCACAGAGAAGCGTGAAAACGAAGTTGACGAAAAATTGCGATATTAAGGGGTTTTCCTATAAAATGACCAACTTTTGAATCTAGGGAGATCTTTGAAAAGGAATATGTCACTCTGACGACGTCGTCGAGCTGAAAAGAGCGGTGCGATCGGATCTCAAATCCGATATCCGGATCTCCCAAAAATGTGATTTCATCGATAAAATTGGACCGGAAAACCGGTTTACGGGAATTCAAAAAAGGCGCGGTATTTGCACAAGGATATCAGCAAAACTAGACGATTGGGATTTAATCGAAGTTGGCACGCTTTTTGAGGAGTCCGAATTTTGAATTTCGAATTCGGGACGAGAATCCGAATTTCGAAATTTGAATTCAAACATTCGAAATTCGAATATTGGATTAGGGACACATTGGGCATTTTTCCAATTATTGAGTTGGAACCTACGGATAAGAAAGGGGAGAGGTTGGACAACGGGATTCGAATTTTCAAATCCCTAAATCTCCAAATCCCCAAATCCCTTCACACAGTTGCCCCTCCTCGTACGTACGCCGCCACTGCCATCGTCGTCGTGATCCGAACCGCGAAATCCCTCTCTTTCCATTTTTCTCTCTGTCTGAGTGGATTCCGGCTCCTTTGGGTCAAAACCAGGTGCCCGCAGCTTGCAGCGCCGCTCGGCCCGCGCCAACACGCGCCCACCTCTGCCTCGGCCCAGCCCGCGCCAAGCAGCGGCAAACCGAGCGCCCGCAGCTTGCAGCGCCGCCCGGCTCACGCCAGCCTCCGCCCGCCTCTCGTGCGCGCCCGCAACACGAGTGCCGGCGCCGCTGGGCCACCCAGCCTCGGCCCAGCCCGTGCCACACACCGGCGCGACGGCCCACAACCGAGCGGCCCACCTGCTCATTTCCAAGAGCCCAATTCCTCTTTGGGGTGCCCGAATTGGGTTCAAGCCTGGCAGCAACTGTTTTTCGTCGCCGTTTGCGATCCGTGCTTGTCCGAACGTGCTTATTTTGTGTCGCGATCGTCACAGCAACATCGTCGAGCACCCGAATCGTCGTCCCTCATCCCGCGAAGCGCCGTGCCACTATCTAGACCACCTGGAACAGGCGCAAACCCCCCCTTCTTTTGACAGTTAATTGCCCGGTGACACGTTTGCTATCCGGTAAGTGTGTTTTGGACAGCGATGCACCATTTTTGCGTCCCGGCTGATCCGGCAATATCCGAATCTACGCCTTTCGAACTCGGTAAACCCGGAACCCCTCCTCGTACACTTTAATTAAATAAATTTTGTTTAATTGCAACGATGGCATAATTATCACACACGATGCTTAACGACGACTCCGGGTGACCCTATTGTAGGTTTCTGGACTCCGAACGAACCCCGAACAGCGGCACGACGCTCGAGACCCCACGTGCTGCACGGGAGCGTCGCTAAATTGATTCCAAGTCCCGGGATCACAGGTATGACCCATTTATCGCATAGAATAATAATTTTTGTAAATTATCGCGCCAGGGTGACTTTTTGGTGCAATTCGCACGCATGGAATTTCTGAGCATCCTGAACGTCGTCGGTGGGACCCAAGACTTGTTTGTCCTCATTCCAACGACGGCAAAGTCGTTCGGGTCGAGTTCTGATCGAGAAACCGGTCGGTGCGACGATTCGGGAATCGAGTGACCGTTTCGACTAATTGGAACATCGGGGTTTTTGGCGAAGTGGTTGGGACTACTTATTCGCCGGCCATTGTGCCTATAATAATTAAGTATTATTTTGGATCTTGGTTAGGTCCGGACATCTATGGGTTTTCAACGGTTGAGCCGCAGGCTCGATATTTACGCAAGTCGAGGTGGGTACACTGATCCAAAGTGGAGAATGTTGTCGAGCTGGTTAACTCGACTTTTATCTTCTTCTCTTTTCTCTATTCTGTCAAGTAACATATTATACATCATCACGATCATTGTGATAGCTTTAGTTACCTTCATATGAGACTTTTGTCGTAGGTGTTCACTAAACACGGCTAATGTGTACTTAGCTACTTCTTGAAGCTAGTGTAAGCAGAATCGTGGACAGTTTTGGCGGTGTAGATTACTTGACGGACTATGATTATAGAGTAGGGACACTCATGGACATCTAGATGACTTAGATGTAGGGTCCTTCTTTTGACTTCCTGTTTGACCTCCGGGTCGGTGTTATCGGCATATTGCCATGCGACGGACTGTCGCGGTTTGATCGGTATTGTTACTATGATTGTCACGCTCTTGGCGCAATTCACGCACACTAGCAGTTTGGCCACCGCATGAATGTACTTTTTGGGAGAGGTGGTCTGATTGACCTGTGATCCCTACGCGGCAGTTTTTGCATTTGGGGTCCCCATTGCGGCTATTACGGTGTCGTGGCGAGTGCGGCAGTGGTTGGTTTGCACCGGTATATCGAGCAGGTTTGTGACATTGCCCGAGGTCTGTGGACCGACATGGCGGTTGTGATGGGGTGTATCTCAAATTGGTATATTGGTACTGGATGTTCTTATATAGTAGCGGTTCTTTCTGTATTTTCTTTTTACAGTTCGTTTTGTACTTCTTTGCTACTATGGTTTCTCGCATTCAGTCATTTACTGTTTATTATTGTACTTTCCCTCATTATCCATCGTGTTGCTCAGTGAGTATGACTTGTCCTCGTCACCGCATTATACCCACTGAGAAACACGATTCAGTTCGTGTTTCTCACCCCATTATTTTTACAGGACATAGTGGGAGTGGTGAACGGGACGGGCGTGAGGACACTGCGTAACGAGTTCGACACTTTGCATTTCGGTTATCTTTTTATCCTTGTTAGTTACTGTTTTCCTATTTCTGGTCGCACTAGTAGCATGTGATGATGTGGTGGATAAAAATTGTGAATGTTGGATTGGTTGTATTTAAATAATTGAATAGTATTCTGATTTTCATGATGAATGTAAATTGCGTCCTGTGGACGCGGATTTCAAAAAGAAAAAGGTTTTGTCAAAAATGATTTTCAAAACAGTACGTCGAGTGGACGTGGGCTTTTAAAATTCTGTGAATTTATCCTTTCAAAAATGAATGCGCCGAAGGTGTGCGCCGTTTTCAAATGTTTAAATTCGGCAAGCCTTATGATGTATGGTTTACTTTCCGCACTTTATTACACAGTTGTGGTTAATGGATGTATTTGTACATTGTCGACGTCGTGCATATACAGGGGAGATTCTGTCCATTTGTACAAAGAGAACCTATGGCGGGTCTGTGCACGTGCTAGGAGCTGGATTTTAAAAAAAAAAAAAAAAAATGCTTCCGCAAATTAAGACTTGTTCTATAATTTGAGTTTCAAATTTTGCTCCCGGGGCGTGACTGTGTGTGTTTTGGCTGGCGAGGATGTCAGGCCTAAACGGGGAGAATCTATGACACTTCAATAGTCCCACATCGAATGAGAATAGAGTTGTGATTGGGTATTTCAGAGACAATGAACACTAGTAATAATAACTAGGTTTAAGCATTTTGGGCTGTGGTTTAGGCCCAACGAGTTATTATTGCTAGTGGGTCGGATCGTTACAGAGAGATAATGGGAGACTACCAGTAGGAAGGCGCACCAACTGTTGTGTGGCCCGGACGATAGAGAGAGGTAGGCTGGCGTCTACTGTTGACGGGCGCACCAGCAGCTATGTAGTCCAGACAGTAGAGAGAGATGAAAAGTGCCTATCTGTTGCCGGGTGCATCGGCGGGTGTAGTCTAGACAATACGCGGCGCAGGCTTTACCGGATTGTTGAGTCGGTCAGTTCATGATTGAGTTCAGAGTACTGTTGAGTCGGTCGATGTCGTGCTTGGTATGTGTCTAGGTGAGTGAGACCTTGCCTTTTCCTTGGGGTTCTCCAGTTAATTGCGGGATGGAGTTAGTGATGTTTTGGGTTTTGGTGTAGAGTCATGATAGTATAGTATTGGGAAGGTTTTACATATTATGTTTTGTTACTCGCTTATTGTTGCAACTTTCCTCTATCTTGCCTCTGATAGATCCAGTAGGTCGGCCGTAATTGTCGCCGACTGTACCCACTGGGAACTATTGTTTTATAGTTCTCATACCGTTTGTGGTCTACTTTTCAGGACCTTTCGAGCCAGCTCCGGATCAAGATATGGGGATCGCACCGTAGATAGCATCTCCTTTTTAGTTTGGTATTTTAAAGGTAGACTATCAGTTTTGTAGTTTGGTAGATACACTGTATTTTGGGACTGGCGAGGTCAGAGCCATTTATTTGTATTTATGTTTTGGGAGATGATCTTGTATGATTTCTCGTACAGTGATATCTGATAGTTTAGTTTTACTTATGCTCTAATATATATATGTTTAGTTGTAGACTTTTAGTTCTCTTGCATGTTAGTTTTTGAACGCTTCCCGTGTGTGGGGTGCGTCCTCGCACACGTAGCGGGTCTATTAGCGTGCCCTAGGGCTTCCGATGTTAAGACTTCCGAATCAACGATCGGCTCCATAAGACTTGATCTAGAATATTTAAAACATCTAGAGAATAAATTTTATGATTTTTCGATATTATTTGCCTAGTGATTGAAAGGGCTCAAAATCAACGGCGGAAAATAAAAATCTCACAAAATGTGATGATATGACACTAAAATTTTAGATCAAAGATATTGATCTTATTTTATATAGTATAAAAAATTTTCTATCAAAATTTTACGTGATTTGGACATTTCTACACCGTTAAACTTACAAACGGCTCACCACGATTATTAAAATTGTTGATTTTGAGCCCTTTTGATCATCAGGCAAATGATATCAAAAAATCGCGAAAATTATTTTCTAGATGCTTCAAATACTCTAGATCAAGTCTAGCGGAACTGATCGTTGATTTGAAAATCCCAATATCGAAAACAACTTATAAGCATGGAGGGCTCCGTCCTTCCATAAGCATACCAGCCTCTCTCTCTCTCTCTCTCTCTCTCTCTCTCTCTCTCTCTCTCTCTCTCTCTTTCCGGCTGCCATGCTATCAATAGCACCATGCACGTGGTGCTACCAAGGTTCCCGTCGTTAGATCTACCCATTTGACCATTTCCGCCCGTTAGATCATACTATTCCACCAACCACTCACTAAACCCTAGGGGACCAGTATTATCCTAACTGCACATCCCTTCATCCAAGGGCTAAAAACCTAATAGCACCAATAACTAAGTGCTATTAATAGTATTGTAACCTAGTTCTATATATATAGAGAGAGAGAGAAAAAGATAGAGAGTGTGATGGCCCGGATCTCCGTGGATGTCCGCAGTATGGTCAGTGACTTTTGGAGACCCATTTTGTGTGATGGAGGTGTTTGCGCACAAAGCGGACGCGAGAAATAGACTCAGGGCGAAAAGTGAATCACAATCGCCTATTCGGATGCCCTTGTCGAGAATTGGAGGCATGAACGCTCAAAACGGACACAAGATTTGGATTCAGCGCGGAAAAACGATCAAAATCGGCTATCTGGATGTATTTTTTTGGATCCGAACGCCCTAAATCGGGCTTAACGGGCTTTTGGGCTCAATTTGGTTTTGGGCCGATCCACGACAGAGTGCGCGGGCACCGAGACCACGGGAAAAGCGGGAGGACATGTGGCGGAGTGGGAATCGCCAACCGGAGGGCAGGTGGCGCGGCGCACGCGGGGGGGGGGGGGGGGTGGGGGGGGCAGACGGCGCGCACAGCGTCTCCAGGCAGCCACGTAGCGCGCGCTGGTTCGCTGGCGCCCACCGCTGCAGACCGGCCGCATGGCGCGCGCGGGGCCGTGGAATCGGGGTTACAGGGACGCGTGGATGAGCGCCACGTGTCCCGCCTCCTCTTTCTCCCCTCTGCCAGCTACAGGCAACCTAAAATGTCCCCAAAAGTCAATTTCATATGGTTTTTCTGGCTATAAATAGCCCATTTCTCCTCCAATTTCTGGTTTTGGACTTAGTTTCTTTTCTGGGATTTTTACTGCGGAGCTAGCTTCACTTCTTCATCTTTCCCACTACTTGAAGGCATTGGGGGAGCTCTTGCTGTGCCTCTAGCCCAAGCTTGGAGAAGAACCACCATTGAAGCCATTTTCAGCCACCTTCGTCGCGTTTCAATGCAAGGCTTCTACAGAGCTAACCAGAGGGAGTTTTTGGCTGATTTTTGGTTTGGCATCTTCACAAGAGGTAGGCCTACAACTTCGATATTTACAACTTCTCCTGGATCTTGAGTTTTTATGGAATTTTTATGGAGTTTTTATGTCATCTTTGGAACCCTTGTGCACAGCCTGAAAGTTTTGGACAGCACTTAGTAATTTCCCTCCCATGGACGGTAGGATTGGAGTTTCAAGCTTATTTTTGGAGAAAAATCTTCAGGACTTGAAGCTCTACAACTTTGATATTGAAGAGAGAGGCTAATTCCTGCTGTTTTGACTAGGTATGTATGCCCATCTTTGAGCCCCTGTGTGCAGTTTTCAGAATTTGAACAGCACAGAGTATTTATGGGATTTCTCTTTGATTTGTGCATGGATTTTGGAGTCTAAAGACTTGTTTTGCATCTACTCTCGAAGAGGAACCCATTGGTACCTTTCTTGCTGGATTTGGAGTTCGTTTGTCCAGGTAACTTTAATGATCTTTCAGCCCATGTGTTTAGGTCTGCAGCAGAATTCTGTTTTGATTTTGTTTTGATATTTGGGTATTGGGGATGCAGATTTTGATTTAATTCTTGACTATTTTCGGGATTTTAAAAAATGGTCATCTTTTTAAGTTTAAGGTAAGTAATTTCTCTTTTGAAATCAATGGAAAATTCCTATTGGATTGGTCCCTATAATTTTTGAAAGTTCATGCTGAAATTTGATGCAATTTTGGACAGCAATGTATTGTTTGCTTAATTTGTTAATTAAGGAGAATTAGAGATGGATTTTTGAGGCTTTGGAGATGCTCTTGGGACTGAGGACACCTTAATTTGCTGTTTGGAGTTTCACCTTGAGGTGATTAATGCAGAAATTTCATCCTCTTTATCAATTAAGTGCTTGCTGAAATTCTGGAATTAATCCGCGAAGCATGCGTTGTTCTTGCAATTGCGCCCAATCCGAGAGGAGATTTTGAGCGGTTCTTACGGTGTTGGATTCATAAGAGGTTGAGGATTAAGCACGCCAAATTTCAGCCAGATCGGGCATTAGATCGACAAGTTTCAGGTGGGTTGGATTTCTTCCAAAATCAGCGGGCGGTTTTCTAATTCTATCTTGTAGTGAGCATGCATGATTAAGTGTACACCTTATATGATTGAGATGTAAGCGTGATGAATTGTACATATTATATTGATTGAGGACATGCATGATGAAGTTGGCCATATTATGTTGATTGAGAGCTTACATGATGAAGATGTTCACCCTATGTTAGTTGAGAGCTTGCATGTTGAGGTTATACACATTAGGTTGATTGAGAGCATGCTTGATGGAAATGTTCACTTTATGTTGTTTGAGTTACAAACATGTATGATAGAATTAGTAGATTAATTATTGCTTATGATAATGAAATTGTGGAACTTGAGTAGCACCCCGTCATATATTTGCAAGTATTAACCGGACTAGTAGAAAACTCTCACTTGGGCTAGTTTAAATTATGTTCTAGACCTCCTACACACTCTTGCATTTCTTACTTGACTTTGAGCTTTTCCTCGCCCGGGTAGTGGGCCGAGTTGTCGAGATAGTGTAGGATGCACGTTGCGCTCGTGTCTGGGGGCCGAGTGGAGTCTGGTAGCTGCAGCTAGTTTCGTGCTAGTGTTGGGAGCCGTTTGGGTAAACGATGGTCCCAGGTCGTCGAGTATTCTCCAATCAGGTTGTCGCCACCGAGTTCGTGGCAGTAGTGTGCTTGTGATATCAGGACCTTGAACCCAGAATATTTTTGGACACGCATGATTTTAGTAAACGAATATTTTCCTTCCAAATTTCGAAGGGTCGCCGGAGCCTGTTCTTGTTTGATTTGGTGAAGGTATTAGCCCTTCGGGGTTCGGGAAATAAAACTTGTTTTTAACTGATTTTCTTAAAAGAACTAAAATTCATTAAAATGGGTTTTCTCAAATCAAGATGGTTTTATAAAAAGGGAACTACTTTTGGTCCTCACCCCGAGAGGGTTCGAGTGAAAACGATTTTCAGTAATAAATATCTTTTCTTCTAAACCTCCTCGCCCGAGAGGATTCGAATGATCTAGGTTCTAAGGGTTGTTTTATTCCTTGGGTCAAGAATAACGGGAGGCTATGCCTAGAGCTTGTTCTTGTTTGATTGGGGTTGTAGGTATTAGTCTTTCGAGGTTTCCGGACCGGTTTCCGGACCCTTCGTTGTCATCGGCTGCAGAGTATCTACAGCCAGTGAGTTTTAGCGTGGTGAGCTGGGTGTTCTGTTTTGAGAGCCGTTTGGGTCCACGGTGGTCCCGACTGTTGAGTACCTCCGGCCAGAGGGTTAGTGTTGTGAGTTGAGTCTTGCCGATCTGATTTATCGTGGATTTGGACTATAGCCTGCAAGAGTCATGTTGAGCTCGACAGAGATGCACAGATACTTCCTCGGTGGGGTCGCTCCCCTCGAGTGCCGCTCCGAAGCTGGGCCTGTTACTTTGCTATCGCGACTTGTCGACGCAATCCGCATGGGACGCTCTACATATGTCCAGTCCTCAGTGAATATAATGGCAGTAGGTGGGTGCAGGTTTGACTGGGCTTTTTTTGGGCAGTCTTTACGATTGGGTCGATTGAGCACCTCGTGATCGAGTGGTTGCATATCATCATCTGTCACACCTATTGAGCATTATAGATAGAGTCATGGCTGTAGATTTCTTTCCAGGTTATCCTTTCATTATTACAGTATTCTGTTATCTTATGCCTCTATTGGACTTAGTGGGCAGACCGTTGGGCTTGGAGACGGTACTCACTGAGAACTACTGATTGATGTAGTTCTCACACCCTCTGTTAGTGACAGTTTTGCAGAGGCTTTTCCCTCCGTTCCTTCTTTAGCTGCCTTGACGGACCGAGGACAGGGAGTCACGAGATAGATCCCTACCAGTGTAGTTCATTTTGATTAAATAGATGTACCATCCCGGATTGTGGGATTTTACTGTACACTGATGTATTATTGTTTTAGTTTACCTCCCTTTTTGAATTCATAGATGTTGTATAGGAGGATTTTTATTTGTACCATTCATGTGGATCAAATTATGTATTATTTATTATTGAGAGTTGGATCTTGTACGTTTATTTCAGTTGTACAGTGGTTTGGATTTTTATTACAGCAGTTTATTTTTCAGCTCTGATATCTGTATAGCTGTTAGTACTATCCTTTGCAGGTTAGACGCTTCGCCTATGCGGGGTTTCCCGTATGGGTGGCGGATCTGTTGGCGAGCCCGAATCGCAGTTTCGACCCCGGGGCGTGATAGATTAGAGTGGTATCAGAGCCTAGGATGTAGGTCATTGTGGACTTAGAAACCCTAGGCTTGTGGTTGGACCCTAGGATGACTTACGTGAGAGTCGCGATTTATAGCGAGTCCTAATTGAGTTTTTATACCTCTCCCAAGGGACGGGATGAGTGATTGGCATGTTTATTCTCCTAAGCGATTATATTAGCTGCAGACAACATAATGTTATGGAATGGGTGACATGCTCTAAACTTTCGCTGGATTGGATCGAATGTTTGTCGTGTTCTGTTGTGCGGTTTTGTCATGGTGAGTGGTGTCTCCCCGACGCTGAGTATCGACCCGCGTGTATTCCATCTTGGCAGAGAAGTCAGAGCATGCAGATTCAAGCCGGATACTCAGATTAAGGTCAGAGAGCTCCGGGCCCATATGGCAGAATTGTCAGTGGCATACCAACAGCAGAGTGAGCAGCTAGATAGGATGATACAGTTGTTGGAGCAGTGGGCACCGTCGACAGTACTCCCCTCCTGAGACCACCCCTGTTGTAGTATCCCCAGTGGCAGAGATTCCAGTGGCGCCGATTGAACGAGCTGCCCCCTCCGTGCCGACAATTAGTGCTGAGGCACCGAGGCAGGGTGGACAGCTGACAGCAGATGAGCTGTGAGACATCATTGATCCACTGAGCCAGTTTCGGCAGTTTGACTCGCCCCAATTTGCAAGATTGAGTTTGGAGCCTTAGGAGGCAGAGTCGTGGGCGGCGGTGATGGAGAGACTGTTTGAGAGCCTCTTTGTGCCAGAGAGTTTACGCGGTTGGTGAACTACGCGCTGCGCGTTAAGAGGGACGAGGCGCATAGGATATATGTGTTTGAGAGAGGATTGCGCCAGGATACCTTTCAGCTCGTCAGTCCCACTGACTACAAATTTTGGGTGCCTCGATGGGACAGACGCTGTATATGAAGCGTGGCACTGCAGTCCCTTCGGACAGAGACTTGCCGCCAGGGGCGAGTTCTGGATAGAGGCGCCAAATGATGGAGGACGGATCAACAGGCAGAGGCCTTCCCGATTCCTTCCCTAGCGTCGTGGATTTCTGAGGCGCTAGAGGTCGGGTGGATCCCGACAGCAACATCAACAGCAGTATCAGCAGCGACGGTAACAGAGGTGCGTACGACGACACCAGGACTCGAGGATATCTCTATTGTCTATGAGCTCCCAGGTGTGATTCCACCTGAGCTGACGATGATGCCGCCGGATAAAAAGATTTTGTTTGTGATTGACGAGGTTCTGGGAACCGCGCCGATCTCAAAGGCACCCTAATGGATGGCACTAGTAAAGCTGAGAGAGCTGATGGCACAATTGATGGAACTGACGGTTATAGGGTTGTTGGACCCAGTGTCTCACCTTGAGGAGCACCTTCATTATTGTTAAATATGATCTAGACCATTTAAACTATCTAGAAATTAAATTTCATGTTTTTTCGATATTCTTTTCTTATCCATCAAATGGACACAAAAATAAACGGCTAAAAATAAATATCCTTCAAAAAGTGATGATAGGAGTCTTGTAATCAAGATCAAGAGTATAGATCTTGTTTTACATAGATTAAACAATTTTCTAACAAAAATTCAATTAATTTAGATCTCTTTACACAATTAAACGAGCAAAAGGCTTATATCTACCATTAAAATTATAAAACCTTTTGATCATTAGATCAATGATGTCGAAAAGATATGAAATTTAATTTCCAGATACTTCCAGTAGTCTAGATCATGTTCAACGGTGTCGATCGTCGATTTGGAAGCTCCATCATCGAAAACAAATGGGTGGCAACTGAGTCATATACATATATGTGGTACATATACATATATACATATATACATATATACATATATACATATATACATATATACATATATGTATGTATACATGTATATACATGTATACATATATGTATATATACACGTGTATATATACATATGTGTACGTATATATGTACACATATGTATATACACATATATGTATATACATATACGTACACATATGTATATATACACATACGTATATATACACATACGTATATATACACACATATGTGTATATACATATGTGTATATACATATGTGTACATATATATGTACACATGCATATATACACATATGTATATATACACATATATACATGTATATATATGTATACATACATATATGTATACATATATACATATATGTATATATGTATATGTATATGTATATATATATATATATATGTATATATATATATATATTATGACTCTGTTAAACTTTTAATTCTCCTACTCTACTAATATTCATTCAATATTGTTATTGTTATTATTATTATTATTAATTAAAAAAAAATTATGTAGAAAGTTTTTTATCATGACTGGCTTAATCGGAGGTGGCCCGAATGTGACAAGAGGTCGTAATTAACCGGATACCTACAGGTACCCGGGGAGCATGAATCCCTTTAATCTCTGGTTCTTTTAAGTCTTCTTTCTGATTAAATATTTTTCTGGGTATTAAAGAATATATAGTCAGCAAAGTGCAATCCACCCACTTATATAAATATTTCTTTTTCTCTCGATTTTCTCTTTTCGGAAAAACAAAATAGAAGATGGTATTTTGATCATGACCAGCTTAATCAGAGATGGCCCGAATGTGACAAGAGGGTAATAATTAAACGAGTACATGCGGGTACCCAAGAAGCATGATCCCCTTTAATCTCTGGTTCTTTTAAATTTTCTTTCTGACTACATATTTTTCTCGCTATTAAAAGATATATAATAGAGCAAAGTGCAATCCACCCACTTTTATAAATATTTCCTTTTGTCTCGTTTTTCTTTTTTCAGGAAAACAATTCCTAAACTTGAACCTAGTCAACCAACACTTATCAGCCTTGTCCAAATAATTATGAAATTGACTAATTAGTTTCATTTTGAGGCTTACCACTCCACAGCCTTTCAAATGATACTTGCTCTCAGAGTTGAAAGTTCTCGTTCTTGGGGGTAATAATTAAAATAACTGGCAGCTTAATATTTTAGAGAACAAGGATCATTTCTCACGCTGTAAGAACACCTATGAGCATTCTCTGCACCCAATGAAGGGTTACATATATAAGAGAATCACTCCATTGTCTTCGTATATGCTGTTGGTTATCACTTCCTCACTAGTCTTTTCTTCATCACATTTGCAAGGGTCATGAATGTGAAGACTCTTCTTTTCCTGCATCTATTTTCTGACAGAGAAACTATTGACTCTTACATGAGCTGGTAATGTAGGATCGTTGGCGCTAACCATTAATCCCAAAAGCTCGAGCTGTTAGAAATACGCAACCAATTCACTTAAAGTGTACAGATACAGCGCCCACGGGTCTCGACCGGACTCAACCCACCTGGACGTTGGGTCTATTGTTGGGTCTCTTGCCGTTAGGTCTATTGTGGACCGCAGCCCCACTCAACTTATTGGGCTCACCCAACTCAACTTATTAGTCTCCTGGGCCTATTGTCACGGGCAGGAGTTGGACCTATTTTTAACCCATAAATAAATAGCCAACAATCCCCCCCCCAACACCTGCACTGTGTGGGAATCGAACCCGTGCCACTGGCTCTGATACCACTTGTAGGATCGTTGGCGCTAACCATTAATCCCAAAAGCTCGAGCTGTTAGAAATACGCAACCAATTCACTTAAAGTGTACAGATACAGCGCCCACGGGTCTCGACCGGACTCAACCCACCTGGACGTTGGGTCTATTGTTGGGTCTCTTGCCGTTAGGTCTATTGTGGACCGCAGCCCCACTCAACTTATTGGGCTCACCCAACTCAACTTATTAGTCTCCTTGGCCTATTGTCACGGGCAGGAGTTGGACCTATTTTTAACCCATAAATAAATAGCCAACAGGTAAGACCGATGATGTTTCTAGCACTCTCTTTCTCCATCATTCCCATAATCCAGTATCTATATAAGTAGCATCTCTTCTGGCCAGAGAAAACTACGCACCTTCAAGCAGAATTACTCATCGCTGATCCTGTGACCCTACACTATCACTACAATAACCAACTATGATTAACGTTTCAGACAAAATCACAATCACACGGTGTCCCATCTTGGTTCTGAAATTCTCTAATGAACTTGCTGTTTTATCATGCACGCTGAAACATATCATGAAAATTAGAGAGGTTAGAATTTTTTTTTTTTTCCCAAGGTAAAATTCATTAAGGACCTCTCATAGACATCACATCTCTTACACAAGGTCAACATTCCACATCTACTTCATAATAACTTAAAGCAGTAGGAGATGAACTTCAATTTCTATCATCCATAATCCATTCCTTTCATGTTCTTGTGGAATTATGAATACACTTATCGAACATCAACAAGAGCAGCAATGAGCAAACAATGGAATTTCTTAGAATTCTCAATGAGACTTTCTCTGCAATTACTGAAACCAGTACTATTAAAAAGGCTCCATTGCGTTCTTTTAACAAGCCCTTCTCACTTGTACTCCAAGAGGAAAAATAGCAATTGTTTGCTATACTACCCTCTTGGCCGGCCTCTTCTCACTTGTACTAAGTTTAAGATTCATACTAGCAACTAACTTCTCACGATTTCTTCCAGTTCTCAATGGCTTCAATAAGGCTATCTCTCTACACAGTAGATATGTTCCTCATATGATGAATTCCAACATCCTAATTCTATCATAAGCTATTTGAAAACACGTAGAGCTAAACTACTTACAGCAATGATAACCAACAATCGAAATTATTTTCTCTCAAAAAAAAAAACAATCGAAATTATTCTTAGAGCTACTGCAAGTAGGGATAAGGGAAAGAGGTTTACAACGTAGATCTGGCGCCGGCTCCACTCGAGCAAGTGCGACGAGAGGAGATCGGCGAGGCGGCCGAGGAAGTCGGCGGAGACGGAGGCGTCGGAGGCGACGGAGATGTCGACGATGAGATCGACAGCCTGGCGCGCAAGGGCTGCGTCGTCGGCGGCGGCTGCGGCGGCGAGGGCGCGGACGAGCGGGGGGGCGAGGAGGTGGGGGTGGCGGGCGCGGAGGGCGCGGGCGAAGGCGGGGTCGGCGCGGAGGGCGAGGGAGAGCTGGGAGAGCGCGTGGGAGACGTGGTGGGAGGGCGAGAGCGGGTCGGAGAGCAGCGCGGAGAAGCACGCTAGGCAGATCACGCTGCCGACTCCCTCCGCCGCCGGCGCCGCCACTGCCACAGCTAGCGACGAGCGGTGGCCCCTCCCGCACGTGTGCATCGGCGGCGGCTGAGGAGGAGGCGGCTCCGCCTCGTCGAGCTCCATCGCGTCGATCGTCCTTGGAGGAGGGAGGAGGGAGGAGGGAGGAGGGAGGAGGGAGGCGGAAGCGCCGCTTTCGATCTCGGTACTCTCTTCGCGCGCGACCTACTCCGAATCGCCGAGTTCAAAACTCAAATTTCGGATTTTTGTCTTTTTAGTCAGATCACAAAACGAACGAAAATACCTCGCTTGTTTCCTTTAGAACCTCTCTATATTCGAAAAGAGTCTCGATGTAATAAGAAGAGTCCCGTAGGAATAAAATATTTAACAATATATATATATATTTTTTTTAAAGAAATATAATATGGTATTTCCTTCTTCGAGATTTCTCATTATATTTTTTAAAAAGAAATATAATATGGTATTTCCAACTATTAAATTTTTTACTATTTAGGTCCGTTTGGAAAACCATCAAAATTTTGTTTTAAATTATTTTACTCTGTTTTGTAAAAAAAATTATTTTTTTTTTGTTAGTTGGTCCGTTTAGATGATAAAAATATAATAGAATAAATTTGCTGTTTCAGGATATTTTTTAAGAAAAAAAAATAGTGCTTTAAGCGGCAAAAAAAAAATTTTCTGTTTTTCGCGTACGATTTCTCACTCGCCCTCTTTCGCATTTCATCCCATTTTAAAATTTTAAAATTTAAAATTTTAAAATTTTAAATTAGAAATTAGAAATTTTGAAATTTTGAAATTTAATATTAAAAATTAAAAATTTTAAAATTAAAAATTTAAATTTGAAATTTAAAATTTGTAACTGAAAAATTAAAAATAAAATCTAAATTTAAATTTTAAAATTTGAAATTTAAAATTGTAAAATTAAAATTTATTATATTAAAATTAAAATTTATAATTTTAAAATAATAAAATTTTATGTTTAAAACTTAAAATTAATATTATAAAATTTTAAATTTTAAATTTTAAAATTTTATATTTGAAATTTAAATTTTAAATTTTAAATTTTAAAATTTTAAATTTTAAATTTTTAAATTTAAAATTTTAAATATAAATTTAAAATTTAAAATTTAAAATTTAAAATTTTACATTCAAATTTTAAAATTTTAAAATTTAAATTGAATTTTGAAATTTAAGTCCTAATTTTAAAATTTTAAAATTAAAAATTAAAAATTAAAAATTAAAAATTTATATTTCTAAATTTAATTTTTTGTATTGAAAGTTTAAATTTGAAACCGAATTTTTTTTTTTTTAAGTTCACAATCCAAACGGTAAAAAATAAAATAATATTTTTAAAAAGTATTAATTTTTTAAAAATATTAAATATGTTGTAAAATAAAATTTATTTTATATTTTAATAATTATTAAACGGATCCTAACTAATTAATTAAAAAAATTACTCTGTATCAATGGTACTCATCATTGGTGAAATTTAAAAACGGATTCTTAGGCAACTAAAAAAATTAAAAAACAAAGTATGAGGCCATTTTTTGGGGATTTTTTAAAAATAACCCTCCTAAATTTTGTATTTTGCAAAATAACCCTATGAAAAACAAATTTGCAAAACTAACCCTCCTTTTGCCACCTCGGCGCCACGGTGGGCGGGCGGCGTGAAGGCGCTGAAGCGGTAAGCGCCTTCACAATATTCCTATGAAGGCGCTGAACCACTCAGCGCCTTCATGTCTCCACGAACCTGTGAAAGCGCTGATCACTTCAGCGCGTTCTGAAGGCGCTGTTTCATTCAGCGCCTTCAGCTTATACTATAACCGCGTCGAGGACTTAGTCATTTTTCGGGGAAAAATGGCTAAGTCCTCAGTGTAAGCCAAATATGCTTCTCTGTAGAGGCGCTGAACCAGTTAGCGTCATTAGGTTTTTGCACTTAAGACGCTGAGTGGCTCAGCGCCTTTAGTGATTTACACTGAAGGCGCTGAACCCCTCAGCGCCTTTAACTTATTGTTAAAGGCGCTTACCGCGTCAGCGCCTTCTTCAACATCTTATCCCCGCGCAGAGCCCCTCCCCCTTCCCGCACAGTGACTCCCTCCTCCCTCCCGTGAGCCCCTCCCCCCTCCCGCATTGCCGAGCTCCGATCTCCACTCGCGCCGATCTTCACGCACGAGCTCCCTCTTCTCTCGCGAAATCTCGCCGCCCCGATCTCCACATTGCCGATCTCCACTCGCGCCCCCGCCGCCCCGATCTCCACTCGTCGTCGCCGTCGCTGTCGTCGTCGCGCCCCCGCCGCCCCGATCTCTCACTGTGAGCTCTTGCACTATCTCTCTTCTCTCTCTCTCTCTTTCTCTCTCTCACGCGCACTATCATCTCTCACTGTGAGAGAGTGAGCTCTCTCACTGTGAGAGAGCTCACTCTCTCACAGCAAATAGAAAAAAAAAAAAAAAAAAAAATTCTCTCACTGTGAGAGAGTGAGCTCTCGCTGTGATAGAGCTCACTCTCTCACAGCACAAAAAAAAAAAAAAAAAAAAAAAAAGAAAAAAAGAAAAAAAAAAAACTCT
Source organism: Tillandsia leiboldiana (assembly GCA_029204045.2). NCBI lineage: Eukaryota > Viridiplantae > Streptophyta > Magnoliopsida > Poales > Bromeliaceae > Tillandsia > Tillandsia leiboldiana. The sequence continues at coordinate 23,690,070 of CM055073.1, forward strand.
CACTGTGAGAGAGTGATCTCTCACAGTGAGAGATCACTCTCTCACTGTGAGAGAGTGAGCTCTCACTGTGAGAGAGCTCACTCTCTCACAGCAAATAAAAAAAAAAAAAAAAAAAAAAAAAAACTCCACAATTTGGTAGTCTCACAATTTGCTAATAAAAAAAAAAAAATCACTCTCTCATGCCATGTACACCTATGCACTGTACAGCAAATAAAAAAGAAAAAAAGAAAAGCTGATTAGCTAGTCTCACAGTTAAAATCTTTAATTTGAGATAAAATCGTAGTAAAATCTTTAATTGAAGCTCTCTCACTGTGAATTCATTGTGAGGGAGTGAAGATCACTCTCTCACAGTGAGAGAGAGTGAAGATCACTCTCTCACTGTGAGAGAGCTTCAATGTGACAGAGTGATCTCTCACAGTGAGAGCTTCACCGTCACAGTGAGCGATCCCCTCACTGTGAGATCGCTCAAAGTAAGAGGTTTCACTGTCGGTCTCCGACTGTAAAGTTAAAAGTAGTATTTTGAAGTGGTTAAATTTTGTTTTGTAGTTGAAATGGCTAATCGCATGCCCATAAGTATTCATTGGGATGGACAGTTAGTTATCGATGGAAATGGTCCACGATATATCGGCGGTCAAAAAAAGCTAATCGCGATACCATCTGATTGTACATATAGTAGGTTTGAGACGAGAATGTATCGTTTAGTAAACTGTACAAGCGAACAATTTCGTCTAAAATTTACTATTGGTTGTCCCACGATCGGTGGTGGATTTTTAGCTCACGAAGTTGTAGATGATGAATCATTGGACGGAATGATAGGATTATGTCAACATCATGGTGTTGTAACGGTATACATCGAGAAAGAGTTACAACCGTCGGATAATTTTGCACCGCAAGGTTATTATACCCAAATGCTCCACAATTATATTGATTTGGGTCCTTCTGCCAATGTAATGAGTGATCAACATATTCCACACGAAGGTGGTGTCAGAATGACAAGGTTAGCACAACAACCTAATAATTTTGTCATTTAGCATATTATTTAAATGGACTTAAAGATTGTATACATTGCAGAGAAAGTGAGTATGACCCGATTGAGAGTGTTGTACCTTGCTCGTTTAGTAGTGTGCCACCAACGACCACATGTGTGGCACCTACGACCACACACACGCAAGCCACGACCTCACGCGGACACACGCAAGCCACGACCTCACGCGGACGCACGCAAGCCACGACCTCACGCGGACACCGCACGCATGCCACGACATCACGCGAACAATGCACGACATCCCGTATTGAACCAAGCATGTCTCATTTACAACTAGAACCTTCTGATTGGGGGTAAGTACAAATATAAATTAAATGTTAAGTTTTAAATTAATAGCAATGTTGAAATTTTAGGTTTACCAAATTTGCAGGTTATCTAATTCCTATGAACATTGGAATCCACCTGCTGTTCATGAATTTGATACGAATGTTGAGGAAGGAGGTGATAATGTTGACAAGGGTGGTGATAGTGATTTTAATCATGAGGATTCACCAATCCATGATGATCAGAATAGTAGTGAGGATGACGAACCGGATGTTCCATTTCCAGATATAGATGAAAATCATGATGGAGGGTTAAATGATCTTGCAAATGCAATTTACACTCAAGTGGACAACCCACAAATCAGCAATGATTACGTAGACAATCCTGACGAGGAAATTGAATTTATTGATCATCCGGATCGTTTTATTTCCGATACTAATTGGATTAATCAGTATGCTGTAGATCAAACCCCTCTTAATATTCGACAAATAGGAGCTGGTCGACCTACCATCGACGAGAGTTGGGCTGGACGTGTCTTTCAAGATAAGCCAACTTTATTGGATGCACTAGACCGGTGGCATATTCAGCATAATGTACAAATGAAAGTATTGAAATCTACAAAAACGACGTACACTGTCAAATGCTTAGTAGAGGAATGTTCTTGGAGATTACATGCTTCTGTACCCAAAAATACGACATATTTTAGGGTAAAAACATATGCTGGTCCACACACATGTGTAATTCCAATACTGAATGCGGCGAACCGTAACTGTAATTCCACCCTTATATGTCAATTGATCCTTCCGGTGTTAAAAGTTAGACTTAATTTAAGGCCAAAAGAAATTCGAGATATGGTGCAAGCAAAGTTCCATACTGACATAACATATTGGAAGGCTTGGCAATCAAAGATTAAAGCATTACAAATTATTTACGGGAGCTGGGAGCAATCGTACACCGACTTACCTCGTTACCTTTCAATGGTAAAGAATTATAATCCTGGTACTCAATGGCATCTGGATCATTTGTGGCCGCAAGATGGCATTTCTACCTTTCATCGTGTTTTTTGGTCATTTGGACCTTCGATACATGGATTCGCACATTGTCGGTCGTTGGTTAGTATTGATGCTACACATTTATACGGCAAATACGAAGGTCATGCTTTGATAGCGACTGCTGTAGATGCAAATGATGGATTATATCCTCTGGCATTTGCAATTTGTGAGGGAGAGAATGCCGGGAGTTGACAATGGTTTTTGCATAACTTGCGTCGCTATGTTACCCGTGATAGACAGATTTGTTTAATATCTGATCGATTTCCTGGATTGAAGGAAATAGTTGCTGATATCTATCGTCCAGCACGAGGGCACGCGCATCGTTGGTGTCTTCGACATATGAAAGCAAATATGAAAAAGCGCTTCAAGACCGATATATTGTTAAATAAATTCTGGGATATCGGAAAGGCTGCAACACCGACGGAATATAATCAGCTGAAGGAAGAATTAAAGGTGTTGGATAACGATGCATGGGAGTGGGTCCACAATCTAGACAGATATAAAGAGTACTGGGCAAGAGCATTTGATGGAGGCAGACGGTTTGGAATGTTGACTACAAATCTTTCTGAATCCTTAAATGGGGTTCTTAAGGACACTCGTGGTTTGCCTATCACAGCTTTTGTTGCGTCTACTTTTTATAAGCTTAATACCTATTTCTTCAAGCGCCGTGAGGACGGTGAAAATTGGACTGACGCTTTTGTCAGTAAAGTAAAAAATGAGATTACTCAAAATTTAGATACGGCGCGGAGACATCATATTGTAAGATTTGGACTCACCGAATTTGAAGTACAAGCTGGAGAGTTCGACTACAAAGTGATCGTCGATGGTTCAAATGTCGAATGCTCATGCTGTGAATTATATCTAACAGGAATACCTTGCTCGCATGTCTTAGCAGTTTGTAGTACAACACATATGAGATTACCATACGAGAATTTTACTTCACACTGGTATAGTACAGACTGCTATCGTGCGACGTACGCACCACAACTTCATCCTGTTCCTGATAGACGGCACTGGCCACGACCCCAAGTTCCACCGATTGTACCGCCCCCTTTACGAAGGAAGAAAGGTCGTCCACGATCTACACGTATTCGTAATGTAATGGACGAGGGGGGTGGCCGACGAGGGAAATGCTCCATTTGTAAGCAGGAAGGCCATTATAGGAGCACTTGCCCACAGAATACACAAATAGCGCAACGAGGACGCCGGCGTATGATTTACACAATTATATTTATCTTGTCTTAATATTTAATTATTTCTATCAATCATGTTACTAATATGTACATTGCTAATTGCAGATGGCAGATCACGAGGACGCGGGGCCAGTTGATGGGTCTGTATTGGTGGACCAGCATCGCCATAGGTCAGCCTTTATCACGACTGAGGTAAGAGATATAATTTTTTATTTTTTCAAATATTATAAATAAGCTGACTATATTTTATATGTAAGAGCTAACTATATTTTATTTTGCATTACAGGATTATCATCCCGTCCTATTCGCAGAGCACGGCCGCAAGATGAACCAGTGGGAGCTTGATCATCCAGGGGTACTCGACCTGCTTCGCCAGTCGGGATTCTACGGGTTATCCCGACTGCGACGGTTGGTCCTGGATCAATCTCTACTGGGCGCTCTTGCCGAGAGGTGGAGACCGGAGACCCAGACCTTCCATTTGCGCCACGGTGAGATGACCGTCACACTCCAGGATGTGGCGGTCATCTCGGGTCTCCGTGTGCATGGTGCACCGGTCTCTGGTTCCACCCTCCACGACTGGCGTGCTCTGTGCATGGAGTTATTGGGGGCGGCGCCTGAGGAACTCAAGAAACCTGAGGTATCACTAGATTGGTTATATCGTGTTTTTCATGATATACCTCTGGATGCCCCCGCCGGATTAGTCGCAGCTACCGCCCGCGCTTATATGCTATATCAGATCGGCGGTAGTCTGATGCCAAACCCCAGCGGATACAAAGTTCATCTAAAGTGGCTACCACTTTTAGCTGACTTTGCTATTTGCGGCGCTTATGCGTGGGGCGCTGCGACACTGGCGTATCTATATCGGGCACTAGCTGATGCCGCGAGGAACGGGAAGGCCGAATGCTGTTGTTTTGCTACCCTATTGCAGGTATAAAATCTGATTTTTGGATTTCAGATTTATCTTTTTATTGGTAATATATATTTGTTTAATTCATTTAACCTGTTGGCGTCAATTTACAGATCTGGTCTTGGGACCATCTTCACATCGGCCGACCTACGCGCATCCTAGATCAGCCCGACATGCTCGATCGACCCCTGGGTTGCCGGTAAGATATTTTTTTCATAAAGTAGATTTTTGTATTTCAATTATAAATGCAACTAATATATGTTTTTTATAATCTAGATGGGGCAACACTGGTGGGCTGCGTTACGGAACCAATGTCAAGACGTGTGACATTGAGTTCTACAGAGACGAGCTGGATCAGCAGCGAGAGGCGCAGGTATGTAGATCTTTTATTACATACTTTAAGTATGTAGATGTTTTATTCAACACTAATCATTTTGTCGATTAACAGGTTATATGGATGCCCTACACAGATCAGGTTATAGAGACATTACCTGATTTCTGTGTGCATGGCTCAGTGGTCTGGCGTGCACGGACAGTCCTGATATGCTTTCATATGGTGGAGATGCACGTGCCAGACCGAGTCATGCGGCAGTTCGGTCTCCTGCAGCATATACCTGTCAATGTGGAGTCCATCCCACGCATCACAGTACGTGGGCGTGCGGAGGAGGACTGGATAGCATTTCATGCTGACCACATTGAGAGGTGGTCCGAGAGGCTTGATCACATTTTTGATCAAGCCCCGGCTGCTGGTGATGACTCACTGCAAGCGGCATCCATATACCTGGAGTGGTACTGGAGCATTACACGCCGATGGATATCTCATCCAGTACAACGTCCTCCGCTGACTTTCCACCCTCGTGGACATATCGAGAGATCACTGGTATTAAAATTTATATATATAAATTTACTATATTCAACTTTCCTCATATAAATTTTAAATTAATTTCTAATTTACAATGCAGGCCGGCACACTTCGACATGTTCATACCATTGTCGGCCAGTTATTGCAGGACCGACCGTCGGCTGAGTACGCATATGGCATTTTGAGCGAAATGAACGAAGATATTCAGATGGTACTACAGCATGTACCATCTGAACCTACTGTCAGAGCGTCAGGCCGACCGTCGTATGAGGGAGCTACCTCGAGTCATCAGGTACCATTTAGCATAGAATTCAAATTAAGTTTTCAAATTCATATTAACAAACTATTTACACTCTTTCAGGTTCCACGATCTTCATCTCCTACCATTCAGGCACCGATGACATTACCTTCATATGAGGGAGCCCGACCTTCCGATGAGGGAGCGACTTCGAGTCATCAGGTACCATTTAGCATAGAATTCAAATTAAGATTTCAAATTCATATTAACAAACTATTTACACTCTTTCAGGTGCCACGATCTCCATCTCCGACCATTCAGGCACCGATGACAGGACCTTCGACGTCAGCTTCGCTCCCGCCGCCAGTCCCACGGACATCATTTTCATCGACATATTCACGCCGTCGTCCAAGGTCATTATCGCAACAGGAGATCGAGCATATAGCGTCACAGGATGAGGGTGGTATCATCGAGGAGCTCGATCAATCGGCAGCAGTCGAGCTTCTCGATGATATACCTATCATCGACCTTGCTGTTCCCCGTGGGCGAGGGCGAGGGCGAGGGCGAGGGCGTGGACGTGGGCGTGGGCGAGGACGTCGAGGTCGAGGACGTGCTCAAAATTGAGCTTTTGAGTTCAATTTTTGAAAATTTTATTCTTTCATGTTACTTAACTCGATTCTGTGAATGAAATGATTGCTGGTTGATTGATCAATGTTATTTGTTGGTGTTTGTGAATGTATTTTATCAAAGCTTGAACTTGTTGTACAATTTTGGGATTTTTTTAATATGATGCTAATTGTTGGCTGGGTGCCCAGCTAAAGGCGCTGAGCCATTCAGCGCCTCTAGTGTTCTGCACTAGAGGCGCTGAGTGGCTCAGCGCCTTTAGTGTAAATCACCAAAGGCGCTGAGCGACTAAGCGCCTTCAGTGTAAATTACTAAAGGCGCTGAGGGGTTCAGCGCCTTCAGTGTAAATCACTAAAGGCGCTGAGCCACTCAGCACCTTTACAGAGAAGCCAATTTTGGCTCACACTGAGGACTTAGCCATTTTTCCACCAAAAATGACTAAGTCCTCGACGCGGTTATAGTATGTGCTTAAGGCGCTGAATGAACCAGCGCTTTCAGCATATATCATGAAGGCGCTGAAGCGGTCAGCGCCTTCATAATATTTCTATGAAGGCGCTGAACCCTTCAGCGCCTTCAACACAAGTCATGAAAGCGCTGAGCAGTTCAGCGTCTTCATAGGTATATTGTGAAGGCGCTGAGCTGTTCAGCGTCTTCATAGGAATATTGTGAAGGCGCTGACCGCTTCAGCGCCTTCACGCTGGCAACCCTACGTGGCGCCGAGGTGGCAAAAGTAGGGTTAGTTTTGCAAAATTTTTTTTGATAGGGTTAGATTGCAAAATATAAAATTTAGGAGGGTTATTTTTAAAAAATCCCCCCAGTTTTTAAGTTTCACTGTATATATTTCACCCCTCATCAATGCTGCACCGCTACCGGTCTACTGTGCCGTAAGAACGACTCGCATCACGCGCGTTTGACGGCTCTCTCCGATTTTTTACCGGGCGCGCGGAGGGCGAGAAAAAGAGGAGGAGAACGAGGAGTAGAAAAAGAAAGAAAGAAAGAAAGAAAGAACCAGTTTTCATTCGACGATACTTCTTTCCTCGTATCGACCGGGGAAGGAGGAGAAAGAAGAAGAGGAGGGAGAAGCAAAAAAGAACCCTAGCGATGCGTCTCTACGAGGTCTCCTCCTCCTCTCCCCCATTTCGCCTCTCCTCGCTCCCCAATCTCGCCGTTATCTCTCTTCTCCTCTTCTTCTTGGTCCTCTCCGGGCGTTTCCCTGCGGCGGGGGCCGACGATGTCTCCAGCGACGATGACGACGCCCCCAAATCACCCGGATGCAGCAACAAGTTCCAACTGGTAAGCGATCGTACGTGGATTTGGTTCTTTGTCCCAATCTGGAGGGGTTAGGGCTCTTAAATTGTTCTCGTGAGTAGTAATATTTGTGTCACTTAATGGAATCTGTCAGGCTGCTTTTGATCGAGTTGCTGTGAAGCCTTTTTGTTGGCTCATTAAACTCCTTCTAAGTTTGGGAAACGTGGTGATCACGTGCCCGTGATCTATAACAGTGAAATTTTTAATGAAACTGCTCTGGTTTTTCGTTGTTTGTCGAATTAGGCGAGCTTTGGGTTCTTAAATCGCTATTGTGAATAGTAATTTTTGTGTTACTAGGTGGGATTCATCAAGATTTTGATCTGATTGCCTTTATTGCTTATCAAGATTTGAGCTTTTGGCTTATTAAGTCATTTCCGAGTTTGGGAAGCTTGGCGCCCTTGATTTGATATAACAAAATTGCTTAAGAAACTGTGTGGTGTTTGGTTCTCTGTCCAATTAGGAGAGCCCTGGTTTTTAAATTGTTCTTGTGAGTAGCTATTTTTATGTTTCTCGACGGGATTGTTGAGATTTTGATTGAATTTCCTTGTAATTCTTTTTTTGGCTAGTGCAGAAGTACTCTGTTATGAATCAAAAATTTAGCTTTCAGCACATTTAGTCATCTCTTAGTTTTAGTGAACAAGCTCAGTGGTTCTATAGCAAACCAGCTAAACTCAAAATTGGGCCCGGATTTAAAATACTTACCAAATCTTGGATATTGTAAAGTTAACACTTGCGCTAATTCATGAGATGTCACTCTATGCCTAGTGCAATAGAAAATTAGTCATATTGCTCGTGTTATAAGAGTAAGGAACACTTATTCATGGAGGAGGTTTCTTTCTAGTTTTAATAATCTAGTTAGCTTGCTTTTGATAACATTTCTTTATTGGTCTGCTGAGTTTAAAGCAAACTATAGAATTTTCCAGCCACACACTACAACAGGAAACTGAAAAAAGAATGTCTCCTGGGCTCATTATAACTTAAGCTTGGAACTCCCTGTCATAGAATTTAGGACTCAGGAACGAGGTTTAACAGATGTCAGCTGGCAATCATAGTAATAAGCAGTAGTTGTTGAAAAGGCTTCCTTTACACATGTAAATGAGGATCACTACCTAGTAGATAGTTGTTATTTTATTAGTAGATTCATTTTACTTAGTTGGTGCCGTGGTGGAATGATGTATATGTTCTTATTGAGTGATGGTTTTCATTTCCAATGATGATATAAAGGGGCTGTACTTTGTGGTGGCTCTCCAGTATAAAATATAAATGAAGTTATGCATTGCGTGTGTTTTATAGTTGATTAATGCTCGGCAGTTTTTTGGGCTCTATTTTCTGCAGCAATTTTCTGCAGCAATGAAACCATAATTGCCATGTGTGGGCAGTTAATCCTGGAAAGTCCATTGGACTGATGCTTGTGAGAGAAAGGAATGGTTGATGGATGACCTCAACATCTGCTATTATCCATTATTTATATAGCTAGTCTGAACCAGTAAACTTGCCAATCTATTTTTGTTCATATAGACTATTATTTTCTTTGAAAGTTTCATTAAGAGTAGTCATGATGAACCAAGTTAGTCAATCAACTTAAGCCCATGTATATTTGTGAGATTTTCATGCTATTGTAGTTGATTATATATATTGGTTACATCATCATAGAACTAACAAATAGTCACCTTTAATATGTTACAGGCTTTCCTTAGATCTATGAATGCCAAATCCATATTAAATAAATTGATGATCAAATGGGATGTTAGGTTGGACCAGTTTCTGGGTGATTCATCAACCATATTTATTTTCGGTGATGGTCACTTGTTGTCCAGCCCATTCACCTTTGAAGTTATGCCTTATTGTGGAACTATATATATCTCTTTAGCGTTTACTAGTTTTTCTACTCATAAACACTGTTTGGTATCAATCATGATAGTATTGATTTGATTTGCAATTAAATAAATTCAAGAATTGGATTTAGGGTTGAAATCTATTGTTTGGAATGAAGTGTGGTTGGATTGACTTCCATTATTACTTTCTTGTTTTACCCTTAGTCATGCTTAGATTCCATCACAGTTAGAAAGGGTTTTTTTGACACTACTGCTCCATAGCTCTGTTTATTTGATTAGTTGGGCTTGGACTACATATCTGCTTATAGAAGCTTTGATACATCTGCAGGTTAAGGTAAAGAGTTGGATGAACGGGACAAAAAGCACTACTTTTGTTGGGCTGAGTGCTAGATTTGGTGCTACCTTGCCAGCGCAAGCTTCTGAAGTACAAAGACATTTTGCTGTTCTTGCTAATCCATTCAATTGCTGTGCTAATTTGTCATCAAAGGTACCAATTTTGTTACCTTGAAATGAATTTTTTTCAATGTATTGCTGCGACCAAGTTTTTGGTTCTTATATCTTTAGTTTCATATGGATGATTTTGTGATCATATTCCCTGAGGAAGTAGTTTTGTTTTCTAGCATCATTTGTATTTTGTGTTGAACCTCTTATTAAAACAGTTAACAAGTTCAGTTGCCTTGGCTGAACGTGGAGATTGTACCTTCACTGATAAAGCAAAGGTCGCTCAGTCCGGAGGTGCAACAGGGTTACTAGTAATAAATGAAGATGAAGGTAGAAACATACCAATTGATATACTGTATATTTATTCTATTTGTTTATCGAGCCCTTCAGATAATTTGCAGCACTTAACATATACTGATGATATTGTGCAAACAATTGGTCCATGTCCCTTTTTTTTTTTGGTTTTCATCTACAGAACTTTATAAGATGGTTTGTACTGAAAATGATACTTCAATTAACGTGACAATCCCTGTGGTAATGATACCAAAGTCAGCAGGAGATAAATTGATGGAGTTTATGGCTAATGGAGGGAATGGTGAGTTATCATCTTTTGTGGCTATTGCTATATAAAACTTTATTGGATTCCATGTCTCCCATGAGAACATATTTTGTTATTACTAGTCCTATTGGTTTTCTAGTATTGCTTAATACTCTTATGTTGGTGATAGAAGTTTTAAACTAGTGTAAATGCCTTGGTACCTTGTCGTGTTGATATTTCTGCGCATCTCAGAGGTGCAGAGTTTGCCTTTCATGTTTTGCATCGAAGGATTAGAGCTATTTAAGTGTTTAATGCTGTCTTTTATATGCTTAAGTTTATACTATACTTGATGTCAATCATCTCTAGATAGATGTTGTCAGCTTTAGTTATTTGCCACCTTAGTTCTTTCATTGTTGTAATGAGATAATTTGTACCACTAGACATGTGATTTTTTCAGAAGTTTCACTTTATCCTCTGACCTTTCAAAAATGAACAAGAGGCACCCTAAACTTATACTAATGATTCATTCGACCTCGTTTATCACCTTCCACTGTTGGATTGACAGCATTGCTGATGTAGGTATACAAATTGATGGAGTTTTTGCATAAAAACCCACTCATTTTGCAAAATCATAGTTTCAATCCTCTTCTATGTCATATTCATTGCCTCCACCACCTCCTCGACCATTGCTGACGCTGCCTACTTTTGCTACCTGACCTTCATGCACCGCGGCCTCATTGCTTCATCTTCCTCTCTCTCTCTCTCTCTCTCTCTCTCTCTCTCTCTCTCTCTCTCTCTCTCTCTCTCTCTCTCTCTCTCTCTCTACTACAACACTCTTGACCTCTTCCTATAATGGTTGGAGTAGGGACACTGTGATGTTGAGACAGTGTATAGAATGGTAGAAGCGGGGGCCGCACCGCTGCTGCAGTAAAGATTAACCTGAGAGGCAGTACAACCACAATGAAGGTTGCAAGGAACAGTGGCAAAGGTGCTGACCACAGCTGCTTGGCAGCGACAACTATATCCATCACAGTGATCAGCTGAAGACAACCCCTTGTGCTTCTTGGTTGAGCTATAAAACAGCTGCTAGGATAGTTGCCTGCAGTCCAAATCTCCTTGCAATAAATTAACTGAACTTCTTTGCGAAATGTCACAAATAAAAGATGCAGCGCTATCGGTCCCATTAAAGGGAAATGATTAAGAGTTACACACACACACACAGTTTCATTTCCATTATTAGAGGTTAGGGAGCAAAATGAAATTTCCAGAAAAGTACAGGGGCCAAAATGCAACTTGCCTTGGTAATATATATTTCATGAAAATTCCCAATAACAGATTGTGCAGTATGTAGTTTGACGGCAATCTAGGAGTGATCTTTAGTTATTTTGAAATATTTGGTGCTATGTTCCATCTATGAGGTGATATATCTTATTCCTAGATTTAACCTAATTATTGAAATTTTTCCGTACTCCTCATCAATCAAGCACAGCATGCCCATCAATCCAAACTGACCTAAATCTAGAGTTTGAGATAGATAATTTCAGGCTTACTAACTTTGTACAATGAAAGCAGCAATCTTATGCATTCTGCAACAATAGGCTTCATATGTATTTATTTTATAATTATTTCTATATACTAAGATATCTACCTAGGCATTAAATGGTTGCCTTTGTTTGCCTTCATTAAAGACATGAGTATATGCTTCTGTGGGAAATCAAAATGTTTCTCGCATCTGTGTGAATGGACTATTATTATCTGGTTATATTCAATTTACTGAATACTGATGACGGCATGTGGCTGTTTCTGATCAATTTTCTTCTTGCAGTGGAAGTTCTTTTATATTCACCAAATCGACCAATTGTGGACTTTTCTGCAAGCTTTTTGTGGTTAATGGCTGTGGGGACAATTGTCTGTGCTTCGCTTTGGGCTGAATTTGTCGCATTTGAGCAGGTTGATGAACACTATGACCAATTGACACGGAAGGTTCGTTCTTTTATACAAACATTTCTATTATTTCAAAAATTAATTGTTTGATTTACTCTATAGCTTATCTTCTCAGAACTTGTTCAAATGCTTTAAATAATTTTGATCCATTGAGGAAGTCATATATAGTGGTTTAATAGCTGTCATGTTTTCTGAATGCGCTTAGCTGTTAGTACTGATTACTAATATTTGACAGACTTTCCTCGATCGGGCAAAATTTTGATTTGTAGTATAAGCTGTGATTACAAGGACTTGTGTGGAAATTAGAACTATCTCAATTATCTTTATAGACGAGTTCACACTAATAATCAGAGTTATGAAATGTAACATGTTCATTTTGTGTGTCCGCACGGCAATTATTCTGATGAATCCTGACCAGTATTTTTATAATTCTTTCATGGATGGGGGCAAATCAACTCATGAAAATATGTTTGTTCGCTGCCCGATGCAAGAAACGCTGCAAATAGAGTAGTCTGTTTTTATTTAGTCAATGAACTTACAATCAGGATGGACTAATTGCTTTATTCTGGTTTTCTCAGATTAACCAAACTTATCTCCCTGTTAATCTTCTAGGCATGCAATTTATTATAAATAAAAGATTTTGACCTCTCAATCTCAATATATATGAATCAGGATGTAGTGCTGTATTTTATTTAAGCTCCACCAATGTTACTACTATTGCATTTTCAATCTATATTTTCCACTATGGGGTGTTTACCCTCGCTGTGCATCTGTTTCTGGAAGGTCTTTGTTGCTTTATAATTTGCTAATTTTTTTATACTTTTATTCTAAGAAACATTCTTATGTAGAAAATCTTTTTGATCGTGGATATGTGATATGGAATTTCCTTTGACTTTTGAATGTGCTCTTAATAGATTTTACCTCTTTCTTGCCAAACAGGATGGGCCGGATACTGGAACACGTAATAGAGAAGCCTCTGAGAAGGAAGTCCTAGAGATTAATGCAAAAGGAGCTGTAATTTTTGTTATAGCAGCTTCAGCTTTCCTTCTGCTTCTTTTCTATTTAATGTCATCGTGGTTTGTTTGGCTTCTGATTGTGCTGTTTTGCATCGGTGGTACTGAGGTACGCTGCTCTATTTGAGTTCTTGATGAGTTTCTCGCCTCTAATTATATTACTACTTTTTAGTCGTAATCATCTTGTCTAGTCTTTGTTTTATTACTTGAACTGATTGAGTTGTCTAACTCGAATTTGGATTTGATGCTGGTAGTGACTTTTGTTTCTTTTTCCTCAAATTGAGAGTGCATTGGAGATGGTGGTATTGATGGTTTTGGTTTTGCTACTAACCCTCCAAACTGCTTTAATGCTTACTTGAAATTTGCAATATCATTTTACAGGGAATGCATGTTTGCTTGGTAACACTTCTTTCAAGGTATGGGATGAGAACTTACCACTATAATTAGGTTCTGTTTGATTCAGCTGGAGCTTCTGCAGACGCACTTTCAAGTATAGCTGTTCGAAGAACCATTAATAGCCTTTTGATTTAAATATCCTCAACAGCTTCTCACTGCTGTGAAAGCAGAAGCTTCACTTCTAGCTTCTGGCCACCACAAAAGCCTAGTCTATCTGTTAGCTAAATGCTTGGTTTCTTGAAACTTTTGCATTTTGGAGTAGAGAAGCTGTTTTAGAAGCCAGGCCAAACAGGCACAAATTGAAGCTCTTTTTGCTGCCCTTCTGTTTCTTTATTATTGATCAGTTGTTCTCTATTTTACAGGATATTTAAAGATTGTGGACAGAAGACAATCAATCTTCCCATTTTTGGTGAAGTCTTGATGCTATCTCTTGGGGTTTTACCGTTCTGTGCGACCTTTGCTATTCTTTGGGCTGTTTATCGACATGTCTCATGTGCTTGGATTGGTCAAGATATTCTTGTAAGATATGTATTTCAGTTAATGTTTCCTTTTCTTCTTCTTTTTTTGGGGTCTTTCTATATGCTATTTTTCCCCTAAAATTATAGTGCTTGTAATAGATGTAGTTGCAGTTGCTTCTATTTTTGATTCCTCACTATACTCAGCTAGACTAATGTAGGCATACATAGATTTTTGAAGATGCAGTGCTAAATATATATAGAAGGTGTACTATAGGAATATCTATTTACATACTTAACAGATATTTCCAGTGCAATATAAAAATTGCACTTGGTAATAATTTCTCGATGCTTATATGACTTTGCAAGAGTTAGGAACTCAGGATCTTCTCAAGCACAAGTAGTATTGTGAGTGGGTGTATAGGACTATGACAGACAAATAGCCAAATGATTGGTTTAGTTTTAAACTGAATTTAAAAGTATACTTTCTTTGTTTTCCAAGAAGTGATTATATATCAAGATGATCTGCAGATGTTAAATGGTAGAGATAAAGCACTGATGAAGCACCGTCTTGACAAACAACGTAGTTGAGTCTCAAAACAAGAATTTCAGATGAGGGCTTCTGCAGCAGAGTAGTTCATGAAACAATAGTCCATTTTATATATATGATTTGCATAGAGAAGTAAGATCAAATGTCCCAGTACGAAGTGCAGATTAGGAGGCCAAATGCGTACTAAAGCTATAGTGTATTTTGTTTTACACGTCTTTTTTTTCCTTTTCAAAATTGAACTAGAATGATGAGTTTTTGGTAAGAAATTCAAACTGATAAGATGGGCAAACTACATTTGATGAATTTAAAGTTTCATTACTTAAGTGGTCTTGTAGAGCATGATTGTTATGCTGTTCTTCAGGGATATCTGATATCTTGGGCAAAGAGCAGATCAGGGGACCAAAAGATAGTTGTCATTCAATCGATGCTAGATATACAGAGTATTATTTGTTGAATTGTTGAAATCTCATCATTCTTAAGCTAGTTGGGCATTCTTTAAATTAAGCCCATTTGTGGATCCACTCAACATGTGTGGTTCCATTCATTCTCTTCTGATAGATGCTGTTTTTTTACTGCCAGGGTATCTGTTTGATGATAACTGTTCTGCAAATGGCTCGGTTACCAAATATCAAGGTAGCTCTTTTCTCAGTGCTCATTTTCTGGCTACAGCATCTATGCTGTAATCATAAGCTGACATAATTTACACTGCTTGACTTTCACATTCTTTTACAGGTTGCATCAGCTCTTCTTAGCTGTGCGTTTGTCTACGACATATTCTGGGTGTTTATTTCACCCCTTATATTCCACGAAAGTGTTATGATTGCTGTGAGTTTTCTTATCACATCTTTTGGTCCAGTGTTAGATTTTCATTTAAGTGAATATGCATTTTGGCACCATGAGGAGGTCAAATTTGTTATGTAGCTTTAGTGTAATCTCAAGAATGATTGTAAAATGTTGTCACAAGATGTTTATACTAGCTACACTACTGGTCATTTCCATTTGATTGATATGCTTGATTGAATTTTCCATCCTGTTACTTTAATGTTGTCTTCTAAATTGTTCTTTATCTCTTTATTCAATAAATTAGCACAAACTGATAAAAATACTGATAAATTTTCATCCTTCTATGATGCCTGTTTATGCATCCTGTCAATATTACGAAAGTCGGAGTATAGAAGTTACTTTGAGCAACTTGATGGATTTCATGGTTATTGAGTCTGTTTATACCTCACAGTTATTGCTGTCTTCTTTAAGCCTTAGAGCTTGCTTGGCCCATGTGCACATCACAATCCCTGATGACGCTAGCACGATCAGTTTGGCAGCGCACAACCATGCGTGTTTAGATGCGCAATCGTACAAATACTGTGTTAATGCAAGAACTCCGAATTGGAGCTGCATTAATGCACTCGAGTGAAACAGGCTCTTAACACTTCAAGGTGAATCCATTCTGATACTTTTTTGATTTTCTTTATATTTAGGTGTGACATCCCAATAGTCCACATCGGATGGGAGTGGGGTTGTGATTGGGTTTATAAGAGATCATGGACATGAACAATAATAACTTGGCTTAAACATTTTGGGCCGATCGTTTGGGCCCAACGAGTTATTATTGCTAGTGGGCCGGGTCGTTACATTTGGTATCAGAGTCAATTACTAGTTGAAAATGTGTGACGAGTCTCGACTGAGCCAGGGTTTGAAAGACAAGGTGACGGGGTATGTCAGGGTCTGAATGACGAGGCTAGCGAGACAAGTCTCACATCGCCTGGTGATCTTGGGCTGTGTGTGTGTGTGTGTGTGTTTGGGCTGACGAGGACGTCAGGCTTAAACGGGGAGAGTTTGTGACACCCCAATAGTCCCACATCGGATGAGAATGAAATTGTCATTGGATTTATAAAAGACCATGTACACGAATAATAATAACTGGGCTTAAGCATTTTGGGCCGGTTGTTTGGGTCCAACGAGTTATTATTGCTAGTGGGCTGGGTCGTTACATTAGGCTTAAAAGAAATATTGAATTTGCATAAATATCTTGAAGTAGTATCGTCATAATATGTATTCGTCATCCAAGGCCCTCTATGAATACTTGGAAGACCTAAGGCAGAGTTAAGAAGTTCTTAACCTGGCACCATAGATGATTTATTTTTCATGAACCCTTCTCTAGTGGTTCTTTCATTTTGCTTTGGGAGCAATACATACAAGTTTCTTTTTGGTTGCGAAGGCATGCGCAAGCTTTCTACATTATGAATGATCATCAGGCATATGGCTATGTTTATATTCACCTAAAAGACCCTTTTCCACAATATTTTGTTCTATATCTGTAATCAGGAATGTCTGCATTGGTTTATGTGCTGCCTACTTAAAACATATTGTAAATGCATTCATGACTGATTAGGAAACTATCTATCCTTAATTTGTTTGTGATAATTTTTCAATGAGTACTATGTCTTGCTTACATGCTTTGACCTTTTGTTCTCCCAAAATTTTGACTCTTTTAAGTTTATGAAAATTTTCTTGTAATCTATGTGGTTGATTCACCTGAATTTCTTCTTTTGTAGGTTGCTAGTGGTACCAACAGTGGTGGAGAAGCAATTCCCATGCTTTTAAGGGTTCCTCGCTTTTTTGATCCGTGGGGTGGCTATGATATGATTGGCTTTGGGGACATTCTTTTTCCTGGATTGCTTGTTGCATTTAGTTACAGGTATTTTTGTAGAATTTCACTTGTTGCAAAAAAGGGATTTACTGTTTTGTCTATGGTTTTTAGTAAGCTTGCAGTAATTTTCTTGCTAGTGTAAGCAAAACAATTATAGTAATTAGAAAGCTTAAAATATGGAACTTACCTGAACTACGACACATTTTGAAAACACTACCTGATTTTTTAAAGTTACGGTTTTGCTACCTAACCTTTTAAATTCATTGGATTTGAAGCATTTGATGACTGTTTTGTTGCAGGATTTGGATGCACCATTTATTATAGCAGGCTTGATTTGATATGTCACATGATTTATGCGACTCATCTTCGTTAAAGCCAGCAGTGCGCCCAAATTTTGTAACAGAAGAACCATGAAATGGTTCAAAATCGAACAAATAATAATGTTAGGTACCAAAATTAAAATGTTCAAAGGTTAGGTACCCATTTCAAAATGGACCAAAGTTTAGGTAGGTTTTATACATTCACCTTCATTAGAAAAGAACCATGCATTTCTCTCTCAAAAAAAAGAAAAGAACCATGCATCTCGAGAAATTCCTCAAAATACAGAGAATAATTTTATTTTGTATTTTTGCTGTTTGAGTAGTATGCTATGTTACATGAACGTCATTATGGTATTATTGTTGTCTTAACTATTAATTTAGCTTTTAAATAAATGACCAGGCCTTCTTCTAAGACTAGACTCCCCATAGTTGTTCTGGTTTTGTATATCCGAATTGAACCATGCTAATAATTTTCTTTGACCAACGATATAAAAGCTTATAAATATTTGTTTTGTGCAGTGTTTCACTTTAATATTCATTGATCATAAAACATGGTGGGGAGAAAAGCTTATATATATTTGTTTTGTGCAGTGTTTGGCTTTAATATTCATTTATCATGAATAATACAAAGTTCAACAGTTTTGCATGTTTTACTATCAATTTCCAAAGTACGCATTATATTTTTTTTTTGGTCCTACTTTATGCTCACACAAGTAGCCTCTAGTATGTGTGAAATTTTTTTTCTCATAGGTGCCTAAAGATAATTTTGAAATTTTATGCATTTCTTTCTATTTTATTTTATTTTCTTTTATTAATTTTTCTTACTTCTCCATTTCCTTCCCATGTAGGTACTACCTTCATCTATTTTATGATTTATCAGTCTGTAGAATTTTGATATACCACATTATTCCTATTAGTGGCAGTTTTTGGATAATTGACAAATTCTTAGTGGGTAGTATAACTCACCAAGTGATTTATCAATAAATTTATAGTTTCACTTTCCTCACAGCTTTTGCATTTGCATGATTTGGTTATTTATGTATGCCTAAAACTATGCAGGAATCTGCTACAATCTATTTTTCCGTCATACTCTTCCACCTTGTTCAGATTCTACTTTTCTCATCTATTACATTTTGTCAATATTCTTGTTGTGATATTAGAATTAAAAGTTAGAATATTAGTCCCTCAAGTTTCCAGATTTCGATAGTCCTCGAAGTTGGTTGTGATGTTTTAATTGTGACGTCAGGTTAGGCTAGAATAACAAAAATATACATGGTGGCAGGTGCCATTTCCGGTTTAGTTATATCGTCAACTTTAGAGTTTACTGGTCCGCCTTTGGTTGCTTCCAATCCCTTTTCAGGCTTTTCCTATGGCCAGAAATCAGATTTTAATCGTAAGATGTTACTACTTGCCTAGCAACTTACTGTTGGTCAGTCAACAAATTAATTTTTAACTTTTGGCTGTCTTGGTACAATGTCATTGCAGATATGACAGATCAAACAAGAAAGGCATCATGAATGGCTACTTTCTATGGCTAACGGTTGGCTATGGATTCGGTAGGTTTATGATATCAGAATCTTTTTCTAAGGAGAAGAGGCTCCCTCTTACATGATTTGTATCTTATCTTACCAGTGCTAGTATGTATTAGAGCTTCCGTTATGTTTTTTTTTTTTTTTTTTTTCCAGGTCTTTTCCTCACATATCTTGCTTTATATCTGATGGATGGTCATGGTCAACCTGCCTTGCTCTACCTTGTTCCGTGTACATTAGGTAACAAGCTCAGTTTCCCGATATTTTCTCACAGAAGCTAAGGTCTCGTTCGGTAGTGTTTCCTTTTCTTATTCTTTTAAATAAAAATTTAAAATGAAAGAGTAGGGGAGCAAATGGTGGATTGCTTACAATCTTTGGATCCAAGGTGTTTGTTTGGTAACAGAAAACAAAAACTTGATTCTTTTTTTTTCTTTTGCTTTGATTTTTTAAAGAAGTTGCCATCTCTTACACGGTCGCGGGTGCATTGCAAGCTAACAGTGGAATGTCCATCTGCCTGCATATCCAATTATATAGAATTTTTGTGTGAATTACACACAAAAAAAAAAAGCAACGATACCAAAAGTCTTAAGCATATATATATATATATATTTTTTTTCTGTTTGTTGATTTTTTTCTACATTGCTTTGCTTACTTTGAGATTTGCTTATCAGGGCTTATAATAATACTGGGTTGGATGAGAGGAGAGCTAAATGACCTGTGGAACTATGGGAGAAGTCAACAAGATGTCGATCCAGCTAATGACATTTAACCCATGAAGGTCAAGCTTTGTTCTAGATATAAATTCGTGGCCCGCAAAGTCTCAATCGGGGCGTGTAAATCATAGACCTTCTGAGATGTGGAAGATCCTTGGAAGCTCAAGCAACTGCCGGCGACACCAAGCACCCAGTAAAGTTGGGATACGATTATCTTCGACAAATTGTAAGGTTATGTTACTACTACACAAGAACTGAATTTGTAGTCTTTGTTTTGATATCCTTCTGTATTAACTTTGATTGACTTCTAAATTAGCAATCAAGCATAAGCTGTATTCTTCCCCCCTCTCCAGCAATGTTGTATTTTATTTGCATCAACAAGAATACGTTTTCTGGGTAAATTTAAGCATATCTTTTCGTGATAATGCTGCAGTCTTCATAAAATTCTAGTCTCAATTCACTTGTGATATGGTGTGATTTCATACTAACTATTAGTAACCAGAACCAGAAATTCCCTGGTAAATTTAAACGTATCTTTTCGTGATAATGCAGTGATCTCCATGAAATGCAGTGTGATTCATAGCGTGGCTTAATATTGACAATTTGTAATCCGTTGTTTCCATGTATCCGTCCATTTAACAAGTTTGCAGGACTTATTGATCCATTTCTTTTTTAAAAAAAAATTCTTTTGCATCGGAAAGTTATTGAAGGAGCTGGTGGGTGTCTGGCTAGTTTTTGAAAAATGATTTTGGGCTCAATACAACGTTTGCTAACTTCGTTTTTAAAATTTGATTTTAATTTTAAAATTTTATTTTAATTTGAGAATCAAATTTAAATTTTAAATTTTATATTTGAATTTTTAATTTTAAAGGCTAATTTTGTATAAAAAAAAATTATCAAGTTTTGAGATTTTGCAAAAATGGGCAATTGTTTTCATTTTTGCATGTTTGATTCGGATTTTCAGTATACCAGAAAAAAAACCTCTTAATTTTTTCTCTCCCTTGTTTTTTTTTTCTCTGGTTTCTTTTTTCTTCTGTGACCCTCCTCTCCGTCTTCCCGATCCTCGGCGATGGTAACGAGTGCAGCGTCTCCTCTTCCTCCGCCAGCGCATGCATCGATGACGGTGCCAGAGGACAAAGAGTGGGCGCGGGTGAGGGCAGAGCGGACAGAGGTGATGAGGTGGTGCTCGCCGTTGCCCGTGAGGGTGAGGACGAAGATGCATCCGTGCTTCTCCAAGGTGCACTTCCGGTGAGCACGGTGGCTGCTTTAAAGGGCAAGGGAGAGAGCACCGTAACAAAAAAAGATAGAGGGTTGAAAAAAATAAAACAAAAAATAAAAATAATATGGGCTTTTTTTGAAATTGACCCTATAAAAATTTAAATTTTTGAAAATAGCCCTGCAAAATTTGTATTTGCAAAAATGGCCCTCTTCCTGCCACGTCAGCGCGCCACGTCAGCCGGGGCCGCCACGGCAGCGCGCGACAGCAAAGAAGGAGCTGAAGCGGTCAGCGCCTTTAACATTAAGTTAAATGCGCTGAAGCGATCAGCGCCTTTAACATTAAGTTAAAGGCGCTGAATGGCTCAGCGCCTTTACTGTTTTGCACTGAAGGCGCTGACTGGCTCAGCGCCTAAATCACTAAAGACGCTTACCCACTCAGCGCCTTCACAGAGAAGCCATTTTTCGCTTACACTGAGGACTTAGGCATTTTCGCGGCGAAAAAATGGCTTCGCTGTGAAGGCGCTGAGTGGGTAAGCGTCTTTAGTGATTTACACTGAAGGCGCTGAGCCAGTCAGCGCCTTCAGTGCAAAACAGTAAAGGCGCTGAGCCATTCAGCGCCTTTAACTTAGTGTTAAAGGCGCTGACCGCTTCAACGCCTTCTTTACTGCACCTGGTGGCGGGCTGACGTGGCGGCCCCGGCTGACGTGGCGCGTTGACGTGGCAGGAAGAGGGTCATTTTTGCAAATACAAATTTTGCAGGGCCATTTTCAAAATTTTAAATTTTTATAGGGTCAATTTCAAAAAAAGCCCTAATAATATATATATATATATATATATATATATATATATATATATATATATATATATATATATATATATATATATATATATATGCTGGAATACTATCGATAGCACCAAGTCATTGGTGCTATCAAGTTTTTAGCATTTAGATTAAGAAATGTGCGGTTAAGATGATAGTGGTCCCCTAGGGTTTAGTGGGTGGTTGGTTGGATAGTAAAAATCTTAGAAAACTACTATAATCCCAACCGCACATACTTACATCCAAGGGCTAAAAATTTGATAGTGCTAATTGCTCGGTGCTATCGATAGTATTCCAGCCGGACTCTATATATATATATATATATATATATATATATATATATATATATATATATATATATATATATATATATATATATATATTATATGAAAGGCCAAAAACAAGATAAGAAATAAAATAAAATTGTACAATTTCAGAAGAACGTGTATTGTTTTAAATAAAAATTATATTTTTTAAGATAAAAATAAAAATTATATTCTTTGAACGAGAGTTGTAGTGTTTGAGTTAAAGGTATATTATTTTTTTTATTTTTTTTTTAGAGAAAGGTAGCGCGCTACCCGCTTCATTCAATTAGGTGATGAACTAGGCTAAAGTAGTGAGACGGCTAGGTCTCGCGAAAAAGAAAAAACGAAAAAAGAAAAAAAAAAAAAAAAAAAAAAAAACGCTAACATGGATAAAACTGAGCTTTTCTATACGGGTAGCAAAGAGGGCAAGGCGATCAGACTTGCTAGCATCTTGGAGTGTAATGTTGGGGCTTTCCCAACACGATATCTCGACCTGCCCTTGTCTGACAAGTCTCTGAGAAAGGAGGATCGGTGAGATGTCATTGCGAGAGTGCGAAGCCGGATTGATGGGTGGCAGGCCAAGCTGCTCTCCAGGGGCGGTCGTCTTACTCTAGTCAACGCGGTCCTTACATGTCTTCCTCTCTATTTCTTTGCTATGTTCAACGCACCCAAATGGGTCGTCAAACGGATTGAGGCTCTGAGAAGAGATTTTTTCTGGGCCGGGGGGTTAAAAGAGGCAGGGAGGGGGTGCTTAGTAGACTAAAAAAATATGTGCAGGAGTAAAAAGGAAGGTGGCATGGGTATTTTAGACCTAGCAACAATGAACGACGCACTCCTCACCAAATGGTGGTGGAGGTTCTTCACGCTACCGAAGTTACAGTGGAACCTTCTAATTCGGGCGGTGTACTACTTGCGAAGGAGACCACTAGGGATGGTAGGTCTTTTAGGCCGGCTTCGCAATGGTGGAGAAATGTCCTTAGCACCACGGATATCTTCAAGGGGGGTGTTTCGTTCGTGCTGAGGGACGGGAGAGCGATAAACTTTTGGTCGGACAGATGGTGTAGGGAGATGTCGCTGCAGTCCCGCTTCGCTGACGTCTTTAACGAAGTGATGGATAAAAGGCTTAAAGTGTGTGAGGGGTTTGATCAGAGCGGGTAGTCCTGGGGGATTATTTTGAGAGGGCTTGATTTGAGGGGGAGTGTTGAGAGTAGACGAGTGGCTCAGCTCAAGGAGGCTCTAGAAGAGTTCAGAATAGGGCGCGGGCCGGATGTTGTAGTCTGGCGGTGGAGTGCCAACGGAGGATTTACCGTTATATCCACGTACAAAGTACTTAATGATGAGGGTCTCAGAGACAATTGCGTGTTAACAGCCTAGTGCCCCCGTCTACCACTCAAGGCCTAGATTTTCGTGTGGTTAGCTCTC
Source organism: Tillandsia leiboldiana (assembly GCA_029204045.2). Taxonomy (NCBI): domain Eukaryota; kingdom Viridiplantae; phylum Streptophyta; class Magnoliopsida; order Poales; family Bromeliaceae; genus Tillandsia; species Tillandsia leiboldiana. Next base: position 23,713,712 of record CM055073.1, read on the forward strand.
AGGAAAAGGATCCAAACAGCCGATAACCTTGCAAAAAGGGGGTGGACCGATAATTTACTGTGTGTTCTCTGCGGCACCGAGACGGAATCCACGGATCATCTCCTCACAAAGTGCGTTTACACTCAGTACTTGATGTGGACGATTCTCGGGGATTTGGACAGGGACAACCCGAGGGAAGACACTAGAAGCATTTGGGAAAAATGGACGACTCGGGAGGATCCTATGCGTGCCAACAAAAATCTGGTTAGATTGGTTGCTATCTGGTGGGTGGTCTGGTTGGTAAGGAACAAGGTGATTTTCTATAATTCCTCTACTGACCCCCTGTTTGCGAAGGCATGGGCTATCCGATTAGGCCACCTGTGGGACGAGACCAGGGGTCCGTGTAGGGGAACTGCTCGAGGCCGTTAGCATTTTTTTTTTTTTTAAGTTATATTGTTTGAGACGAAAATTATATTTTTTGAGACGAAAGTTATACTTTTTGGACGAAAATTATACTGTTTGAGAAAAAATTATATTGTTTAAGGACGAAGAGGAAGGGGTTGGGCGCAGCGGCGGCGGAGTCGAGGGATGGGAGCGACAGCGCGGGGTGGGGCTTGGGTTCCGGCGACCCTGTCGGAGAATGCCAGAGAGAAGGAGGTGACAGGCATCGTGGAGGAGGCCGAGCGCGGAGAGCGCGACGGTGAAGGCGCGAAGGTCGAGGGCGATCCCCTCTCCCTCCGCCTCACATGTAATGCAACGAAGGAGAAAAAAAGAAGCAAGAATGTATGATCTGTAGCTAATGCCATTAGCTTTTTCCTCATACTTTTTCCTTTTCTAATTGTACCCATATATATTTCAGAGGCTGCTTTTTTGGAACGAAGCTTGCAAACTTGCAGACTTACACCATCTAAATGTAGTAGCTTTTTATGGTATTGTTCTTGAGGCCCAAAGAGAGCCATTACAACAATGACGGAGTACTGGGTTAATGGTTCTCTTTGATAGGCTTTGCAAAGAATTGACAAGTATATATGTTTTTATTTTCATTGTTTTTAAATCTGTTAACCTGCCATTTTGATTTTACTTTTGTCGACAGGATTCTTGATCGTCGTAAACGCCTCATTATTGCAATGGACGTAGCATTTGTGAGGGAATACTTACATGGAAAAAATATTGTGCTTTTTAACTTGAAAAGCGATAATTAACTTGTCAACCTAAGGGGTCCTCAACATCCAATTTGCAAGGTACTTTGCTCTAGGATCGCCCCCCACCTTCGCGCCTTCAACGCCGCTCTTGGCCTCCTCCACAACGCCCGTCGCGTCCTCCTCTTCGGCATGTCCCGGGGAGCGGAGGTGGGGTCGCCAGAACCTTAGTCCCCTCCCCGCGCCACCGCTCCTCTCCCTCGGTTATGCAGTCGTTGCGCTCGGCCCCTTCCTCTTCATTCTTGAACAGTACAATTTGTGTTTAAACAGTGCAACTTTCGTCTCAAAGTGTCACGCCCGGAGATGCACGTGCACAGACCCGCCGAACGAAAAGAATTTTTTTTGTCCACCCAAGACGTCACAACCGGTACAATTCAAGATGTTACTATTCGGAATCAAATTCATACAAGAATTGCGAAAGAAAAATAAAAAAAAACACAAACAACTATACTATTAGAAGCATTCGTCTTAGACATACAACATAATTACATTTTTCTTTTCATTTTTCTTTTACAACCTAAAAAATTATTACATTTTATTCTTTTACATTTTATACCCAATCTGCATGCTGAGAGATGATATTTTTATCTGAGTCTCAACATGGTAGGACATTATCTACTGAGCTATGCCCTTATCTTGCGCTACCGCACCACTCACGGAAGGACCTGTAAAATTTTGGGGAAGGGGGGGGAGGGAAGAGAACTATAAAAATAGTTCCCATTGAGTACGACCACTCAAATGAGAAGGTTGACCCACTAGGTCTAAAGGAGGCAACTAAAATATATAGCAGATAATAATTTGTAGGGATGTAAATCTACACTATATGCAACTTGATCATATGGTATGCCTCATGTAATTGCGATAATAAAATTTAAGAAAGTAGGAACTATCATATACTTCTATTTCACCATCCAATTTTATTCCACAGCTAGCCTAAGATTCCTTTACCTTAGCCACAATCCCGATTTGATCTTGAGTCAATCCATACTGATGGTTCTCGGTAAACATTCTTTTTCTTGACCTCACCCCGAAACGGCGAAGCGTTGCACACACCCTTGACTCACGGTCACAGAGTGGCAAAGTGTTGGTAGTGGCGAAGCATCACACACACTACCCGTAGTGGTGAAAACGTCGCACACACTATGATTGACGACGAAGCGTCGCACACGCCAACATTTACTTTAGTTATTTAATATGCACATTTTCATTATTAAGTCAACCTTTCTAGGTTCATGACTTTTCAATTCACGTGGTCTTCCTACCACTTATGTTCCACAACCTATATTCAACGACACTGTGTCCATTTTCTTTACCACCTAGGTTTACTTGTTTTTCTTAACCTATGTTTAACAACACTAGGTTTTATATTTAGTTTATCCAAGTGGCCAACCTACCCCTATGTTATTCCATTCTAAACTTGATGGCACTATATTTATTAGTTTAAAGTTGAGTTCTCTAATCCCTAGAACAAGTCAACCTACTTTACTAGTCCATACATTGTCTACACACCTGTTTCAACCTAGGTATACATATATAACCTATGGTTGCATTTGGTTGGGAAATAAGCGACAACCGCTTATTTCAGGAATAGGTATAAATTCAGGGACAAACAGAAACTAATGTAATTTTATGTTTGAATGAATATTAGAGTTGAGTTCACATTGAGTACGACCACCCAAGTGAGAAAGTCGATCTATCAGGTCTAAATGAGGCAACTAAAGCATATAGTAGTGTTGAGACCATAATTTTCTGGCACCCGAAAAGGTGACATGTGGCGTATACTATCGGTAGAGGGCATCAACCAATAGAGGAATAAGAAAAAAGAAAGGAACTCGCGTCCTGATCCGGACTGATCTCAGTCATGTAAGAACACAGGACGCGACGAATACCATCAGCTGAAGGCACCAACCGATAGGAGAATCAGTCGATAAGAGAAACGGTCAGTAGGAGGATTATCGTCTCGTCCAGGACCGTTCTCGGCCGAAGACAAACATCAGATCACCTCAGTCGAGCGACAGAAGAGGCGAAGTTAAGGTCAACCCTCGGCTGCTCGAAGCTGCAGAAAGGAAAAACTCTAGAAAGAAGGAGTGCGAGACTCAGGGCGCGAACCTCGTAACGAATTCCAAAACGACAAGCGGCGTCCAGCATTAGAAAGCGTCACGGATCACGATTCAGCGTGATAGTAAGGGGATGAATCTGGATGGAAAATCGACTATTATCCTATTTGAGGAAGTTCGACTCAAAAGGAAGAGGTTGCAGAATTTACGATAATTCTCCCCAAATCGCGTCGATAATTCAAAATCGGCGTCTGTAAACATGATTAGGAAAGTGTATAAATACCCAAACCATCAAGGAAAAAGGTGTGATGATCCGGACTTTTGTAAAAGCTTTTGCAACTTTAATAGTGATTACAGGAAGCTTACACAGTGTATCGGAGCTTGTAGTGTCGAAAACGGATTTTTAAAATGGATCCGGCACGAAAAACGGAGCAAGTGGGCTTTTTCGGGGACTTTCGGCAAAATTTCGGATGAGAATTTGGCAAAATGGACAGCGGATTTGGACTCGGCGCGCGAAAACGATCAAAATGGTGTATTCACTTAATTTTCGGCGCCAAAAATACTGTTCGCCGGAACAGTAACTCCGGCCGGCGAGCGGCGGAGCACGGCGGCGCAGCGGCGGCGCAGCGGCGGAGAGCGGCGGAACGCGGCCGCGGGCAGCGCGGGCAGGCGTGCAGGCGGGGTGGTCCACAGGATTGGCGTGCACCGGGAGCACCGAAGATTCAGAAGGCCACGTGGCAGCCCCTGATTAGCTGGACGGCGTCAAAGGAGGCGGCGGTGGCTTGACACGTGGCATCGCCTGATTGGCCGACAGGATCCGGAAGACCCGGCGCGTAGACCGGAAGCGTGGACCACGTGAACCGCGTGGGGACACGTGGCATGTTCCCATTGGCTGGCTCAAGCCGCCCACGTGCACGAGGCACGCGGAACACGTGGGCGGCGCGGACACGTGGCGCTTCCCGAATGCCCTTTTACGGCTGTTTCGTGTTTGGGAACGCGCGGCGCAATCTGAGCGGTGGAAATTGATGTTTCCTGTTCTGTCCTGGGATTCGGTGTGGAGCCCGAATAGGAATTTGCCCCATTATAAATACCCCTCCCTCTTCACTCTGCAAATTCTAGATTTTAGAGAGAGAAAATGAGCTGGTGACCTTAATGAAAGTTGTTCCCCTCTCTGTCCTCCATCTCCCCTAGAAGTTTCAGAATTTTTGGAGTTGCCGACAGTGAGTTATCTGCGACGCGACGCGCTTCGACGTTTCCCCCTTTTCGGCCCGTTTCCGTCGCAGTTCAGTCGGAAATTCCCTGTGAGCAAACCACGATGAATTTTTGAATGATTTATGTGACAACGCGTTCCTAAAAGGTAAGGCTTCGTTTTTCATGTTGATCACTTTGCTCCATTTCGTACTTTTGGCATGGTTCCCGAGGCACCTTTGACCCTCCTTTTTGCTGTGGTACTTTCTGGACAGCATCGACTTCTCCGATTTATATCTTGAGATAGGAGCATCGGATCGAGGCGTTTAAGTAGTCGATTTTGATCTACTCGTCGCGAGGAACGTAACCGTGATTTTTCTGGATTTTTAGGAGCACTGTACAGAGGCGAAAATCCCTCTTTTTTTTGTGCTGTTTGGAAAAACAACAAAGGCTGTATTTTTGGGATTTGTATTTACACTGGGTGTGTTGTTCTGTACAGTTGTGCACTGTTCTCGACGAATTGCGGGAATAGAGGACTGTGGACAGCAAGAGGCTTCCTGGGTGTGGATTTCGCTTTTCGAGGTGGGTGGTTGTTGCTTACCTCATTTTTGACTAACTCACTAGGAGTATTAGAGATTCCCTATTTCAAAACTGATAATCGGCATTCCAATCGTGATTTGCATGAGTAGACCCCACAAAGTATATGACAGCTCATTTATGATAATTGGGACACTATTGTTGGGACAAATGCTATATCCTATTCTCGCATGCAAATGATTTATCATGGTATATTAAGATCAATCTTTTTAAAATAAATATTAGACATTTTTCTACAATTTTAAAAGAGAACAATTGCATGCTTGTATGGGCATCTAGTTAGGCCACTATTTATTGCTACACTATCATATTGGGACTTGACTTAGGAGAAACCATGTTTCGTTGTTCTCCTTGACGCATGTGGCTCGGTTTGAGCAGGGTTTTGGGATAGTGTAGTCGAGGTCATCGAGTCGGGGACGGGTTTGACTCGATTATAGATTATGGGGCATTGTGGTAACCGCGGACATTAGGCGGTTGACCGGATGTTCACTATTGCATCAGATTGGGTATCAGATTTCTCTAGTGGATGGTATTTCCCACTTGTTGATTACTATTGCATCTGATTGGGGATCAGGGTTACTTTAGTGGATGGATTTTTCCCACTTTGATCATAGTCATGATCCAGTCCTGCTATTGTGAGACATTGGTTACAGAGATACTTGATACAGAGATACCGTACTCGTGTGGGTCGCTCCCCTCGAGTGCCACTCCGGAGTAGGCTTTTGACCGTGACGGTGCCGGTCAGTTGGTGAGTTGTGAGTGATGACAGAGTTGGTGAGTTGTGAGTGATGACAGAGTTGGTGAGTTGAGAGTGATGAGAGAGCAGGCAGTGCCAGTGCTTCCTGGCCCTTTGATTGGGTTTCTTTGGGCGGTTAGCCTTTTAGTTGCATACATACAGTTATCTTTTTGGCACTGCATTTAGAGACATAGTAGTGGTAGTTCCCTCTTTCAGCAGCCTTTCCAGCATATCACTGTTCTTCTTTTTTTTTGCCTCTAGTAGTCATAGTGGGTCCGTCAGAGTTGAGGATTTACCCACTAGGGGGAGGCTACTGGTTTATCTAGTAGTTCTCACCCCCATAGTTGTTTTCTGTCTCTTTCCCGTTGTTTTGCAGAGTCGTCTGCGGGAGCTGCTGGGCCATCAGCGGCAGATCGAGGTAAGAGGATAGCGGACTAGCTAGATCGTCTGCCCCGACCGTGAGAGTAGCTGGACTTATATTGTACCCCTTTTTGTATCTCAGACTGTAGCACTTTACTTTTGGGTCTGGTTGTATTCATTTCAGTGAGCTGGGAGTTTATTGTATATTTACAGCTTGTATCTTATTTCCAGTCTGAGATATTATGCAGTTCTTTTTAGTTCAGCTCTGTATTATGCTCTTTTATTGTACATCTTATATCTGAGCAGGTTACCAGCGCTTCGTGTACGCGGGAAATTCCGTGTGCACGGCGGATCTGTAGACGGACCCGGGTTCTGGTTTACACCCCGGGGCGTGACAAAAGGGGTCCTGTAACCTCGTAAGCTAGGACCACCCCCTGCTTTTCATATATTTTTATATCTGCATTTACCGCTTTCCTAGATAAATTTACTGTATTTTCTAGGAGTAGATTGCTTATAATTTCTATCCCCTTTCCTCCTCCTTGTATCTCCTTTCCAATCAATACAAAGCATTAATTGACTCTTTAGCCATGTCAAATTATTATCTCAACTATTTGAGTCGGCTACTTTAGGTCAGATTCAACCTCTCTCTATATCCATATCCTGATTCGACTGATCTAAGCCGGACGGTCGCGAGAATTAAAGTGAGAAGAATCCGACCGAGCAGATCCCTCGTTGGCCCGATCGCTTGATCTCTTTGGCACGCAGCGCATCATATTCAGAGGGTCAAACGAACGCCCAAAACCGATCGACGACCGACATTTTTGATCCCAACAACTTTTTTGGCACGCCCAGTGGGACGCTCAGGTAACTTTTACTTTCCTACCGTAAATATATCAGAGGACAACAGCCTGAACCTTAGAAATAGAGTCGTTCCCAGACATTCAGGGAACGACCACGATAGTGATGTCGGACACGCGGATGACCCGCCACCGATGCTATTAGAGGTTCCGGAGACCAGCGGAAGGTCGGCACAACAGGAGCTGACCTTAGCCCAGATATTCGGGCAAATGTCCCGAACAATGGATAACATCGAGAGGACCCAAGCGTCCCTTGAAAGGAACCGACAAGCGCAGGACGCCCGGTTCGATGCTATGTTGGCCGCAATAGCGGCCCCCAATGGAAGTGCGGCTCAATTTGGGCAAGGAATGGCCCCCGAAGAGCCGTACAGTGGAGGATACGTCTCCGCAGCTGTCACGCCCCGGGGTCGAAACTGCGACCCGGGCTCGCCAACAGATCCGCCACCTATGCCAAACCCGCATAGGCGAAGCGTCCTACCTGCAAGAAAAGTACTACAGCTAAACAGATATCAGAGCTATAAATAAAGATCTGCTGTATAACTAAATCAATCATTGTACAACTAAAAATGATACAACAATGTCCGCCTCCCAAAAAGATAATCATACAATATCCTCATATACAAACTCAGAACTCAACCGGGAGGTAACTCCAATAAATACATCAGTGTACAGGCTCTCAATACATATCAATCATCGCCCAAAAAAAATACAAAAGTCACTCTCAGCAATAAAGGATGGTACAACTCTATCCCTCACTACAAAGTCTCTCAACAAGAAACTCTCAAAATAATAAAGGTACATCTACTCTCAGGACGACGACTGGTAGGGATCTAGCTCGCGACTCCCTCACCTCGATCAGAAGAAGCAGCAACAGGAGCAGCAGGAACAGGAGTAGAAGTCCCTGTGGGAAAAGACACCACGACGGGTGTGAGAACTACGTCCCAAGTAGTTCTCAGTGGGTGCCGCCAACAAGCCCGACGGTCTGCCCACTAAGTCTACTAGAGGCATAAGGCAACATATGCAGTGCTGTAAGGAAAGCTGGAAAAAGTAAACTCTACAGCTACTATGCCTCTATCTAGATGCTCAAAGAGTGGAACAGAAAGAACATGATGCCACAACTAACTCTCATCTCTGATCACCCAATCTGAACTGACTGCCTCCTCGGGTCCAGTCAAGCCTGCGCCAACCTACTGTCGTTACGTCCCGGAGGAGCGGACTTATGTAGGACGTCCATGACTGCCAACACTAGCACAGCCAGAGGGACAAATGCGACGACAAGTCGCGATAGAAAAGCTCAATCTCACGCCGGTAAAATAACCCGGTCTCGCCTACTCCGGAGTGGCACTCGAGGGGAGCGACCCGCTCGAGTCAAAAGTAACCCATCTCAAGTATCTCTGTAAAGTATCTCTGTAAAGTATCTCTGTAAAGCTCAAAGTGGCTCATGCAGGCTATGATCCACGATCAAACAGATCGGTAACTCCAAGCTCAAAGCACAACTCAGTCGGAAAAAGAACCTCGACTCAAACAGGAATAGCCCAAAACACTCTCACAGCTATGTCGGAGAACCCTCAACGACTCAATCTGATAATGCACGACCATGGCTGAGTCGGGAAACCTCCACGACTCGATCTGCCAGAACCCCAAGATCCTCAAAGCTAAGTGGGAGAACCACCTCCACCACTAAATCAGAAAAACAACCTCTAGATCACACTCTACCAACTCATAGCACAAAGTCGCATCCACTGCGAGAAACTGTCTCAATAGGCCAAACAGGCCAAACGTCGCATCCACTGCGAACAACTGTCTCAACAGGCCAAACAGGCCAAACGTCGCATCCACTGCGAACAACTGCCTCAACAGGCCAACATCGCATCCACTGACACAAGGAAGGGTCCGGGAACCCCGAAAGACTAGAACCTACAACCCAAATCAAACAAGAACAGGTTCTAGGCATAGCCTCTCGTTGTTCTCGTCCCAAGAAGAAGGCAGACCTTAGAACCCAGACCACTCGAATCATCTCGGGTGGTTAATTTATAGGAAAAAGGTGACATTTCTTACTGAAGCCATTTGATCTGTAAGAAATCCATACTTAATGATTTTTAGTTCTTTTTAGGAAAACAGTTGAAACCAAGTTTTATATCTAAGCCTCGAAGGGCTAATGCCTTCGTCCAATCAAACAAGAACAGACTCAGGCGACCCTACGATTCTTGGAAGAAAATATTTGGTTGACAAAAATCATATGTGTGTCCAAAAAGGTTCTGGGTTTAACGTCCTGCTAACACTGATATACCGCTGCCACTAACACATCGGCGACAGATAAAACAAGAAAAAAATAAAACATCTCGGGACCGCCGTCTACCCAAACGGCTCCCGCTACAGATGACACACCCAACTACATCTACCAGACTCCACTCTGCTCCCAAGCACGAGTGTAACATGCATCCCACACTAAAAGATAACTCCTGACCACTCGGCCCACTACCCGTGCGAGGAAGAACACTATGTCCAGGAAAGTAGAATTGTGGATGTCTAAAGCAGAAATAACCCTAGCCCAAGTGAGGGTTTTCTCCTAGTCTGGTTTACACATGCAAACATAGGACAGGGTGCTAGGTCAAGTTCCAAGATAACTATAATTACAGATGGTAGGAAACAAAAGATCGCATGATCAACAAATAACGCTAGAATTATCAGCTATCACATTCTAGCCTGCTACACAAGAATATCTCTATCATGCATGGTCCTACTATAGCAGATTTAATGAACATTCCATCAATCTTGGAGACAGGGCCACCCACCTGAAAGTGCACAACTATCCAAGGTCGTACAGCTAAGAATGCCCAGAAACAGATATAGCAGTACATCCACCAAGCCAACAGTGCTCAATACATCCTGGGTACAAAACACATTCCAAAAATTACACTTAATTCCACTAAATTCCACATATTAAAAATCTGCGGTGAACAGTCCTCTTTCTGTGAAAATTTCACCTGCTGAAAGTGCCCAGAAAATTCCAATAAAAATATGACAGCGATCGTCGCGTCGAGACCTTCGAAACGGGTACCTGCACGCCCAAATCCGAGCCCCGTAGGCCAAGTTACAAATTTCGCAGTACAGGTGCGCAAACACTCACAACCACACAACTGTAAACTCAAACACAGATAAAAGGGGAATAGTATACCTCCGGGAAGGTCTCGGAAAAATCCAAGGAAAATACGGCGATGATCCTCGCGACGAGTAGATGAAAAAAATGTACAGGCTCGTCTCGATCCGACGCTCGAGTGCGGAGATAAAATTCCGGCAAGCCTCCGCTGTCCAGAAATCCACCAACAAAACAGTGGCTTAGAAATGCCTCGTGAACTGTGCCAAGAACTCAAAATCAATCAAGGTGATCAACATAGAAATCAAAGGCGTACCTCACGTGAATCCAATGCCGTAGAAATCGTCCAAAAATACTGACGGAGTAGCTCTGTGGACCTCTCAGATCGAACTGCGACGATAACGGGCCTCCGATGAAAAATCGCCACACTGCGCTCCGATGCCGAAGTCGTCGACGCCGCGGCTTCCAAAAAATCCGGGCCTCTGCCAGAAGATGCGCAACACGAAGATCTCCAACTTTGCTAAAGGGGCTAAGGGCAGGGGAGCTCGGGAAAGGGGGCAAAAAGTCCCAACAAGCAGCCTATTTATAGGCCCAGCCCGAAAATCCGCACTTTGGACTTTCGGCCCAAAGATTCGGGCGCCCGGTACTTCCGGGCTGCTACAGTAACGGGCCGGCCCGTTACTGTGCAGGCCCGGAAAGCCCACGGCCCGCCACGCGTCCCGGCACCGCGCCCGCCGCGCCCGGAGCACATGCGCCCGTCTATCACCACGCGCCACGTGGCACCGCGGTCCACGGCGGGAACCGTGGGCCGCGGTTCACGCCGGGCCACCCGGGTCCGTGCGCCCACCAATGCGCGCGCGCCACGTGGCCACGCGGGGTCCACGGTGCGCCGCGCCCGCACCGCTGTCGCGCGTGGGTTGACCACCCAATCACAGCGCGCCACGTGGCAAACCCAAAACTCACTGCGCCCGATGCAGGAAATATGGTTCACCCGACGAATCCGAAGCTGCCACGTGTCACCCTCCCGGTCCACTGTACACCGCGCCTTTCCCGTGGACCGCGCCCGCTGCACCAGCCAACCGGGAGCCGCCACGTGTCCCCCGCCCGGGTGCACGCTCCAGCGGTGGACCGAGCGCCGCGCTCCGCCGCCAGCTGCCGCGCTCCGCCGCCCGCCGCCGCCGCCTCTCCGGCCGCCGGAACAGTACCAAAACCTCGAAATCCGTGCCGGGTCATCCGGGCTCCGAAAAACACAAGTAAATAGTCCATCTTGACCGTTTTCGCGCGCTGAATCCAAATCCGATGTCCATTTGGCCCAATTCCACTTCTAAAATTTCCCAAAGGTCTCCGGTGATGCAAACTTACTCCCAATTCGCACCATAAATCCATATCTTGGGCCCGACACGCGCACAACACTCCCAAAGGCCACTTATCCATCAATAAATTCTTAAGCGGGGATTCGGGTCCTCACAGCAGCACCCCAACAATTGTCGATACAATCGATCGCGATGGCGCCAGCAATGCCGATAGTGCAACCCCAGGGAATTGCACTGCCATCAAGCGATGCAGCCGCTTAGGGCAGCACAGCCGCAGATGACCCCGTACCAGACAGGGATTTGGCTGATGGGGCAAAACATCGACCATCAACCAGAGAAGTACTGGGGGATTCCTCTGGCTCCCCCACTACCGTTTGTCCAGCCTCATGCTAGGGGCAAGATCGTCGGGCGGGTCCTTCCACAGGGACCGTTTCAGCAACAGGCTAGTCCATACGGGCTGCCACCTTCTCCAGCACAACGAGTGGCTCCGGTATCTCAGATCGGACTCGCCGAAATAGCTGGGGGTAGGTATGCCGAGCAGGTCCCCTTGCTGGGACCGCTTTCACTTCAGGCTGGCCACTCCGAGCTGCCACCTCAACCAGCACAGCTGGCAACCTAGGCTCCTCAGGCTGGGCTCGCCGAAATGGCTGGAGGCAGTTATGTCGGGTAAGCCCCGCCGCAGGGACCGCCCCAACTGCAGGCTGGCCTATACGGGCCGCTACCTCCTCCAGCGCAGCCAGCAACTCCGGTATCTCAAGCCGAACTCGCCGAAATGGCTGGGGGCAGAAATGACAGGCAGGCCCCTGCACAGGGGCCACCCCGGAATCAGGCCGGCCAATACGGGCCGCCGCCTCCACCGGCGCAATCGACGGCCCCAACACCTCAAGTAGGGCTCGCCGACATTCACGCCCATATAGAGAATATCATCAGGAATACCTTCGACGCAGAGGCCAAACCGCCCATTCGGCCAGTGTTCAGGTCCCCGTATCTCGCTCATGTAGATACGGACTATTTGTATCCGGTTAACCGAAAGATGTCGAAGTTCAAAAAGTTCTAGGGCGAAGAAAACGAGAACACCGTAGAGCACATTGCTCGATTTACGACCTAATGCCGAGAGGCGGCCGCCAGCCCATTTCTTAAGATGAGGTTGTCTAGTACGTCGTTAATAAAGACGTTTTCATAGTACACAAGCCTGCCACACAATTTCGTCCGGGATTGGGAAAACCTTGAGGCTAAGTTCCATGAGCAATTCTATCGGGTTGTGCTCGAATTGTCGGTTGCAGATATTGCATCGTATCAGCAGAACATCGGAAAAACGGTTGAAGAGTACCTTAACCGCTTCAAGACGACGAGAAACCGTTGTTTTGTAAGGATACCTGAGTCCGAATTCGTGAAAATCGCGTTCAACGGGCTCCACTTTAAGACGCGCGATCATTTCGAGGATCGATAGTTTGCCAACCTTTTCGATCTTGGCATCCGGGTTGCTCAATATGAGCAATTCTGCAAGAATAATAATGACAATCGACTGCAATAGGACTGAGGGAAGGAGTGGAAAAAGGCGAAAGAAAATGACATTGCTTTTGTTGAAGAACAGTCGGTTCATGAGGAGCCGAATGGAGAGAATTTGAATTTGGCTGATGAGGTCAAAATATACGCGGCTAAGTTATTAAAAGGTCATCGGCCATACAAATGCTAGTGGCTAAAGCCAGTAAGGATTCGAGAATATAAAGCCCAAGCTTTGGTTAATGCATACTCCTTCGACACGGACAAGGTCTATCAAATTTTCGATCGGCTGCTCCAAGATAGGAGGATTCGACTCTAGGAGGGTTAGACGATTCCTCCATATGAAGAGCTATGGAAACGGAAGTATGCAAGTGGCACTATTCAGGAAGCCACCGAACAGGCGATTGCACCGCCTGGAAAAAATAGATCCAAGAAGAGATCGACGAGGGTCGGCTTGTCTTTGCCAACCACGAAAATGATAATACTAACCCTTCTCCCCCACAGGTGAATATGGTGGACACGAAGGGAAAGGAGCCGGCACCGAGATCTGAGTCCCTCGAGAAAAGCCGACCACGAAAATGATAATACTAACCCTTCTCCCCCACAGGTGAATATGGTGGACACGAAGGGAAAGGAGCCGGCACCGAGATCTGAGTCCCTCGAGAAAAGGACACCGGCGAATAGCATTCCTCGGCTCTGCATGCGATGCAAAGCCATGATGACGGTCGAAGAGTGGGGTGAATTCTTCCTCGGTACGCCCGAGGAGGTCAAGAAATTGTTCGCCTTCCCCAACTTGGGCAAAGGCGAGGTTCACTGGGACCCGGCGCCGGATCAACATTCGGCTAAGGGGTCCAACAAGCAGCCTCCCAAGAAAGAGAAACAAGACTGCGCTATCCAGCGGGTCCTGGGTGACTTTTACGGCTTAAGGAGGCCGAGATCGCCAGCAGGCGGCAACGGGGGGTTAGGAGCCCCACTATGACAACAAGGCCTTCGCTACGGCTATTAGGAATGCCGAAGCTAGGGGGTCACCCCAAAGAGCCTTCGACCGAAAGGCCGAAGATGGACGAAGGCATGGGCCACAACCACGCCCATATCAAGGCAGACGCCGCGAGAGGCTCGGCCCAGCAGCCGGCTATCCACGTATGGGGCCAAAGCCCCGAGTCTTTTATCACGGAGACAACAGGCTGGGGGCACGAGCTACCCCCTTTACGCCAGACATCGAGTTCCCCAAGCTGACGATAAGGGAAGTAGATGTTCTGGCCATTCGCCTGGTGGAACAACTCCAAATCTAGCCATGGCCGAAACCATGGCAGAGGCGAGAGATCCTCAGAAAACACATGAGGGAAGTGGACCCGCCGGCCGAAGGGCCAGCTGAACAGCAGTCCACTTCACATAGGCCGAATCGGTGGTACGGTTCGGCCATGAAAAGGACATAGAAACGTCGGCAGTAGCGAGCTCAAGCCGATGCGATGAAAGAGGCGACGACGGCCCGAGGACCGCAGCCTGGCCCAGTCGAAGCACGATCCATGCTTCGGACGTCGTTTTACCCCGGGTGAAATGAGTCCGAGGCCGGGGGGGTCGAGTGCACTGCCTCTAAGCAAGTCAACCATGCCGCAATCGGCGGCAAAACAACCTACGAGCATCCGCCAGAAGCTGGACGCCCAAATACGAGATCTCGAGGCGACAATCTGGCGCAGAGCTAACGCCTCCAGAGATCATGACAGGCGGCCTCCAAAGGAGTGAGACGCGGAGGTCTCGACTACCACCTCTTCGGTCGGAGAGAACGAAAATGAGAAGCCTCAGGCCGATAACGATTCGGCCGAAATAAACCTGTACGGCGACGATCGCGAACGTCCTAGAAAAGACGGAGGCAACAGCAAATCGGTACGGTGACGATCGCAAGAGAGAGAGAGAAGGAAAAATCGAGGAGGAAAAATCGAGGAGGAAACGAAAAACCCAAAAGCACCGCGCATTAATTTCTGAAAAGACTAAAAAGACGGAGACAGCAGTGAACCGACACGACGGCAATCGCTAAGGAAAGAGAGAGAAGGGAACCGGCGCGGAGACGGGAAGCCCAAACAGCACCACACATTTAATGCGTTAAGACCATGTTAGACTTTTTTTTGGATCAAGAAAGCCAAAACAGTAACAATGCATTAAATGCACCAGTCCACACACATATGTGTGCACATGTTATATAAGATTACATTAGAGTACATATTATTTTTTATACAACATCAGGATCCCGTCGCCCATATACATGTATGTATGTGCATGTTATATACTATTTTTTATACAACATCAAAACCCAGTTGTACCCGCCAAACCAGGGGAGAGCTCTTCCGGGTTGCCAATTCAAAAGTTCTTATAATACTCTTTAAATTTTCTTTAAATTTTTAAAAAATGCGGTCTATATTTTTTACCTATAATTTTTATTCTCGTGCATACATCGCACGAATTATTTGAATTTAAATTCAAAATATGAATTTAAATATAAAATCAAATTCAAAATCTAAATTTAATTTTTAAACTTGAATTCAAAATTCAAAATTAAAATTACAATACGATTTCAAATCAAAATTTTAAATGTGAAATTCAAACTCAAATCCACATTTTTATTCACGTTTTTGAATTTAAATTTCAAAATGAAGGTTTGAAATTAAATTTAAAATCAATTCAAAATCTAGATTTGAAAGTAAAACTACATACAAAATCTCAATTTGAATTCAAATTTATATTTGAATTTAAAGTTGAAATTCAAAATTAAATTTGAAGTTGAAATTTAAATTTAAATTTAAAATTTAAATTTGAGCAAATCTGAGATTAAATTTTAAATTAAAATTTGAATTAAAAAATCTAACTATAAATTTTAAAATTATTTTGAACAAAATTAATATTTTAAAACTTAACTATTAAATTAGTCTTGAACAAGGATAAGAAAAGAAAACAATGCATAGTATGAGACAAGGAGGGGGAATTTATAATATTTATAATATAACTCATTACAAGAATGTGTGATATTTTAATATTTTTAAGAGCCTTTCAAATATTTTTTAAGATTTTGGAGCATAGTTATGAAATTGTCCCTCGATGAAATAAAAACAATATTAGTCATAGAGAATATATATCTTACACCCTATCCATTCAAAGATGAAAAAATATCTCCCTATCCATCCCAAGTAAAAGAGGAGGTAATTTTTTCTAAAAACAAACCACAAAAAATTCTATTGCACATCATTCACCCATCCATAAAGAAATAGGATGAATTCCACTAATCACATCATACACCACTTTCGGATGTATAAGATGTACATTATATATACACCCCTTCTAGAATATAAGAGTTACATTATAGTAACAAAATTCTCCAAACTCATTATAAAATTTGAAAATAGTCCAGCATGCCGCAGACACACCAAAATGATACTTATAAAGATGATAACAGAATGTTAAACACAATAATACACCTAAATAAAATAAAAGTTCCCTCGTTGAAGAAAAGATTACTATTACATGCTCTCTCATGGTGAAAAAAATAAAATAAAATTAGACCTAATAGTAAAAGCAGCTCTCACTCATCTTCCTGGCTTCTCAACCTAGCCAGCTTGTTGGTAACGACAATGTCGAGCTGCGCCGCACGCTCAACAATGACCTTCCGCTTCCTTGTGGAGACATTATGCGCAATCTCAGCGCAGTAGGTCCTAGTCAACAGAGAATTAAAGGACTTTCACTTCCTAGGAAGACATATATAAGAAAAGACGCACAAAAAAAGGTCAGGTATATATTACGTCCCTGAAGATTGATCCCATTTAAAAATGTCGTCTTTACAGCCTGAATTCAAACAGGGTAAAGACATTTAGGGCTTGCTTGAAGTATAATGCATTTTAAAACAGCAACCTGCACTTAAAAGGTTTTGGTTTTACTACCTAGCCTAATAGTTACATTGATTTTATTATCTCCTTAAAACTCTTACCAGTATAGTAGAACTTTTTTACAAAATATTCTATAATCTAACAAAATATCCTGTTGCTCGATAGAGTTTTTTATAACTTTCCTGCCAGGGAAAAAAAAAACTTTTCTGAGCAAAAAATGGTAGAGCTTGAGCTAATTTTATAAAAATAAAATAATTTGAATCAAAATTTTGCCCAATTTGCATAAAAAATTCATAGGTTTTGCATTTTGGCAAAAGCGGGCCACTTTTTTCATTTTTTCAAATTCGGTCCGAATTTTTAAAACATTAACCAAAATACTCTTATTTCTTTTTCTCTCTTTTTTTTTTGGTTCTATTTTTTCCGCTGAAAATTCATCTTCCTCCTCTTTTCCTTTTTCGAGCTCGCCGCTTCGCTCCCACGCCCCACACAATGTTCAAGCTGCCGCCATCCCCGCCGCCATCATGGACCCCGTCGGAGCGCCGCCCCTCAACGCTACACTCGTTTCGGCCACGCCAACGCCCGCGCGTATCTAATGGGCACAACATCGCGGGCACAGGCACGGCGGGAGCTGGTGTGACTTCGAGGGACGGCACTTTGGCAGGGTCCATGGCAGCGCCGAGGGTGAGAGAGAGACCGCGATAGCAAAAAAAAATACAAAGAGAAAAAAAAAATTAAGAATAAAAAAATTTAAGTACTATTTCTAATCCAATAAAAAAAATTAACTACTATTTCTAATCCGACTGGGCGATTCTCTATACCTTACATTTTGCATATTCCAAAAGTATTTTTAAATTTGTTCTTTGTTAGTCAGTCCACAAAACCTCCTGAACCTAGCGTTCTTGTGCCAAATATCTTATTAACTCCCATACTTCCAAATCTCCTCAAAGTATGAGGCTGGCACTTCTATATTCAAAAAGGACAAGCATCAAATATAATGTCACTATTGTCATTATTGGGTTCATACAATCACTGAATGTCATAAAAAAAAAGTTACCTGAATCGTTTCGACATCAAGGACCTCAAGTTACTGCTACTTCAATCAGCTCAAATCAAGACGTATCGGACAATATTATGTCATCAACAAGAAACATGAGTTCTGCCGCTCCTTCCGACTCATCTGCTCATCTATTATATCAAGTCTATCTCAACTAATGTAAATATATTCCAAAGCAGTGATTTAGCCCAACAAACTAATGGCAATGTCTCGTCTACTACTCATAACTTTTCTTCCACTTACAGACACTCAGGTATGTCTAAGCACTCATATATATTAGATTTTGGAGCTTCCTTTCATATGACTCCAAACAAATCTTATTTCATATCTATTACACCTTTAAACTCAACTCTCAATATCTTGACTGTGGATGACTTATCTTTACGTGATGTGGGTCAAGAAAATTTAACTGCTATTTTTAATCCGAACGGGCGATTCTCTATACCTTACATTTTGCATATTCCAAAACTATTTTTAAATTTGTTCTTCGTTAGTCAGTTAACTGGTAATAATTGTTTTGTCTCTTTTGATTCTACTTCTTGTTCTGTATAGGATTGTCACACCAGAAGACTGATTGATCAGGGCCGTAGGCATGATGGACTTGATTATATGGATTCTCTCCATCTACTATTATTTTCTACATCTTTTATTGTTACCACTTCTTCCTCGGTAACGGATCTTTGGCATCGTCGCTTATGTCACATTACTAATGTAGTGAACCAGACTCGTGCAAATTAGCAAAGCCTTGTGGAAAGTGGTTTGGAGGAACCATCTCCATAGTTTGGGCTAAGTTCCTAGCTCATACGAGTGTTTTCGGCACGAAAATTAGTTTTGGTAAAAATTGCACTCTTTGGGCGAAAGTTATACTATTTCTCCTTCTCCTTACCTTTCGCTTCCTCATGCATTTTCTGCGCTCATCCGGGGCCGGCGACGCACGATGGTGGAGGAGAGTGCGGCGACGTCGGAGAAAAGGGCAGTGCTAGCGGAGGCAACCCGCCTTACCTCCTCCCCACGGGAGCGCGCGGCCACGGGCGAGGCCCCCCGCCTCACCTCCATCGCTCCCGCGCGCATCGGTGGGGGCGAAGACGAGGCGGAAGGTGCGCGAGGGAAGAGCAAAAGTAGGCCACCAAAGAGGAAAGATAAAAAAAAATAAAGTTGCACTATTAAAATAAAGTTACACTATTTCAGAAGAATTTTATACTATTTTAGATGGAAGTTACACTATTTGATACAAAAATTGCTCTTTAAAGTGAGAGTTACACTCTTTAGGCAAAAATTACACTCTTTGGGCAAAAGTTACACTATTTCTCCTCCTCCTTCTCCTCTGCTTTCTCGTGCTTCTTCTGCGCCCATCCGGAGCCAGCGACCCTCACGATGGAGGTGGAGAAGAGCGCGACACCAACTCCGGGTGGGTACAGAAAAAGTACGAGGAAGCGAAGCGGGAAAAAAAAAAATAGTACAACTTTCATCCAAAGTGTGCAACTTTTACCTAAAAAGTGTAACTCTTATTTCAAAGAGTGCAAATTTTGACTCAAAAAATATAACTTTCGTCTAAAATAGTACAAAATTCTTCTAAAATAGTGTAACTTTATTTTAATAATAATGCAACTTTATCTTTTTCTTCCTTCTTCTCTAGTTTTTAGCCTTCCATATAAGAAAAAATATATTTCTTTTATTTTTTTTATTCTTCTTATTTTTTTCTACCCTCCGCGTTTTTTTCACTATCGCGGTCTCTCTCTCGCCCTATACCACAACCACCACACTCGCCGGAAGCGCTCCTTGGAGAAGCGCAAGCGCGTCTTCGTCCTCACCCTCAGGTAACAGCGAGCACTGCCTCGACCACGGCCTCATCACCTCCGTTCACTTCGCTCTCACCCGTGCTCACGATAGCATCATTCTCCTCCGGCACCGGCATCGGTGCTTACGCCAGCAAAAAAAAATGAAGTGGAGGAAGAGAGGTGGCGCTGCCCTCGTTACTGTCGCGGAGGGTCGCGGAGGTGGAGGGTAGAAGAGAGAAAAAAGAACAATAGAAAAATAAAAGATAGAAAAGAAAGTAAGAATATTTTGGTCAGTTTTCTAAAAATTCAGACCGAATCTGCAAAATCCAAAATAGTGACCTACTTTTGCAAAATCTCAAAATCGATGGATTTTTTATGCAAATTGGCCAAAAAAATTTTAAGTTCAGTCGCTAATTTTACAAATATCCTGTGGTACAAGTCTTTTATACTTTTAATTTTTATCATTTCAATTCAGAAGTTTTTTCAGCATAACAACTTAATCCTCTCAACACATACATCACCATAGTTTGCAACTAGAATCTTCCCCTAAAACTGCCATATCAACTGACTAATTTGACTATAAAGATAACGACAACATAGCACACATCTTCACACAGTATACTAACAATTGTTATGAGGGACAAAATTTAGTGACTAACAAACTATTATAATCCAAATTATGAGCACATAACAGAGATAAGAGTCGAATTCAAGGATAAACTAGTATTTGCGCAATATAAAAAGAATCTAGGATGACTAGTACAAACCTGTTGTGCATCATCAGTAGTTCCAGCTCAGAGACATTGTGCACCACAAACTTCCTAAAGCGGTTTGGTAAGTAGTGTCGGGTCTTCTTGTCGGACCCGTATCCAATATTTGGCATCAAGGTACATCCCTTGAACTTCCTCCTGACACGAGAATCAATACCCTTGGGTCTACGCCAGTTCGGCTGTTGCAAAACAGTCAAGGCATTAAAACCACACAAAAAATGATTTAAAAGACTTAGATGTTATTTTTGAAATAAAAAAAAAAAATCAACATACACAATCCTGGTGAATAGTCCATGTACTATTTCAATATTGCAATTGAGTCCCCGGCCAATGTTTGTTTCAACGACACTGGATGGGGTTCAACCATAAATGCCAACTTCTGTTGTTTGGTTTGGCTGTAAATTAATTCATCTATAACTCCACTTTCCTAAACGCCGAAATTGACTTCTTCTTGGGTGGTGGTGAAGTCAATTGAGAAAAGGATATAGAAGAAAATTTTAAAAAAAAATTAACTATTGCAACTTTTTTTTCACCCTCTTAGATGCTAATGTGGAAACTTGTAGTAAAGGTAAACACAAAAAGTGAGATAACTATAGTTCTAAAGCCATTGACTTCCTATCAAACAAACAACGGTTGAAAAATATTTTTCCCTAAACTTTAGCACAACTGAAAGTCATTCGACCTAAAAATCGGTTATATGCAAACAAACAAGCATTAAGTTCCTAAACTCCCACCAATTTTGCAAGTCCAACCGCGACCATTTAAAAAATCCAAGTTTTTCTCCTAAAATGACCATTTTACTCCTGAATATCTAAGATAGTTAGAAGGTATACATAAAAGAAAAGGATATATATTGTAAAGATTATGTTCATCACCGGTGATAGAATAGAAAATATGAAAAAGTTCAAACCGGAAGCGTTTAAGTGAAAAAATCAAGAAGTCATAAAAATAACTTTGAGATAATACAGGGACTATCCATCCATTTTAAGTAAAAAATAGAAGAAATACAGGAAAAGTAAATTTGAGAATCATCCAAATGCATCTTGATAAGAGAAGAATCGAGAAAGGTAACCATTACACGAGAATTCATCCCCCTAATAATACAGAAATATAAATTCCAACAGGTAGATGCTTTAGGTGTGAATGGGATGTTGGAAATCAATAAGGATTGAGATGTGTAATGGTCCTGACCTCACGGCACCCCGTGGATCCTCCTACGGTATGGCTAGGGTAATAGTTAGGGTAATAGTGGGAATTCGGAATCTTATCTTAGCAACCGAGGGAGGGTCTTTCCGGGAAGATGGCCTCGAGGAATGACAACCAAGTGCGCCTGATCCTTGGATGACCTCGCTGATGCTGAGCTGAGAGGTGGTTCAAGGAGATGATGGGAATTGGTAGCTCCAATTCCAAATTCGGGGAAATCGCTTGAAAGGGGAGAGGAGGAAGAGTGGAGAAGAAGAGTGGGGAAGAAGAGAGAAGAAGATGAGGGAAGAGAAAAGAAAGGGAATGGGAATGTTATTATAATTCTTTCATGCTTATTTACAGGTATGAGTTATCTATTTATACTTCTACTGATTGGGGGACCCGTTTGCAATTCTTTACAAGGACGGGGTGGGCTTCATTGTATGGTGGGCTTGTCGGTCTAGCTGCTATGGGCCATTTGTGCCTTCCGAAGGCTCACTTGGCTATATGCTATAGTTGCCATGGCCCTTCCAGGATTCACCCGCTTGTGATTCAAGTGGATCTCCCGCTCGAGCCCGGCTTCCGACCGCCCGATCCGCAATGCTAACCACTTCTGCCGCCTCATCCAGATGCTTCCCAGATCCCCTCCACTTCTCATCCCTGTCGCAATTCGCTACTCCTGTTGCTCTACCCTATCTCCTAGAGATCCCACCATTACAAGATGTTGGAAATCAATATTCACACATGAAGAATAAATAAGAAATTATGAGGAAAAACTTGCAATCAGTGCCAAAATTGCCGCCAAAAGCTAGTTATGTGGAGCCAAATTTTATTTTTGATTATACATGAAGCCAATTCTGAGTTGTGCTCTTAAGATCCCATATTGTTAGGGACAAACCTAATTATCATAAACGATGCAAATTATCTGATTTTAATATGATATAAAGTGCAAGAAAACAAAATTTCATATCTCAAATGTGGAGAACCAACACATGGGTTCTATATACGACATGCAAATTCAACTTGCGATTTCTTGAGAGATCATTCAATGAATTTAACCATAACTAGACCTCAAAGAATGTTTTAAAGCAATAAAAGGCTCATTCTAGTCACAAAACAGGAAGAGACAACTTGTAGGGTCACAGAATGAGTTATGTTTCTGAAAAGATTGTTGAGAATATTAGCAACTCTATGTTCCAGGGAAATTTACATAGCATCAAATAAAATGGGAACTACATAAAGTGTCGTCAACACCTCCTAATGACTCCAAAAATAAAGGTTCAGTTTTGCACCAACTAAACCAAGTTTTAAAACATAAGCAAACCGAAGACATATATAATAATTTTTAGATACCACTTTTGACAATATGTAAAAGAATAAAAGAATTTGTTGTTTCTTCCCCACTAAAGAAAGAAGCAAAGAAACAACATTCCCAGCAGAAATAAACTAATGGCAACTTTTCTAACTGTTCAAAAACAACTAAACCCTGGAAAGATATATTGAATACCACAGTTACATCAAACTATCAAAGAATTGCAAAGTGAACAAAGAGATTATACCTTTACACAGATCTTCTGATCACTCTGTGGCCTCTTGAACTTCTTAACGCGCTTCTTCACGATCTTCTTCGCGAGCAACGGCACCGCCATTTCTTCTGGCATTTCATCAAGATCCAAACAACAATTAACAACGATAATCTCAAATCCATGTAAAAATCATATCATGTAGCAAGGGCCAAAACCCTAATTACTGAACGGATCAAAAGAAAAGGCAAAAGCTCGATTTTTTTCCATCTAATTAGGAAATTACCCCGATGTAGCTACCTCGATCTACATAGAGCGTGGAGAATCGCAACAAAAAAAAAATAGACTACAGATTAAAGCCCAAACCCTAGAAAAAGGGAAAGGGAAAGAGGGAATCGAGAGAGAATGGCGTTACCTTTTCCGCGCCGCGCTCGCAAAACCCTAACGTGATTTAACCTAACCACGCCGAAATATAAACGAGATGCGAAGTGGAAGTTGAAGGAGGGGTCGGTTAGGGTTGTACAGAATTTATAGTGTATATTGGAGACTTTCCCAAAGGAAAGTGATACCTATACACACCCTGACATGTACACCTTAAAAATTAATAATCTGACTTAATTTAATTTTTTTATTTAAAAAAATATATGATATTATCACACTTTTTATATATATATATTTTTTTCACCCTCTCTACTATGTGTTTTATCTATTTTTCAATTCCTTTCCATCTCACCCGCTCCCTTTTCGTCGCTCTCTCCCGCTCCCTCTCTATCGCATCTTCTTCGTCCAGAAGGACTCCCGAGGCTAAAACTTGAGATATACAACGAGAATCTACGACGCATTAGTGAGAGCGACGCCCCCGATCAAACCACGACCCCCTCCGTCGACGATGAGCTCTGGGCATACTTCAATCGCCTCCCCAACCAGTAGAGTTTTCTCTCCTCGCCCCCCTCTTCAATCCCATAATCTTCTTTTTTTCCTTTTTTTCTCTTTCTCCCTCTCTCACTCTCTCTCTTTCTTTTCATCCAAATCAATAGGAGTACTAGTAATTTTATAAATGCAGGAGTACTGTACCGGTACACATTCCCCCCAATTCATTCTCTCTATTTTTTACGAATTCCTCAGGAGTCTACCGGTACAGCATATACTGGTACACCGGTATTCCTCAGAAGTGAACCGGTACACCATGTACCGCTACATTTCTGAGAAAAAAGAGAGATAATGAATTGGTACCGATACACTTCTGAGGAGAAAAAGAGATAATGAATTGGGGGGAATGTGTACCGATAAGAGTAAGTATGTATTAAATTCTTTGAGCTCTAATTTTCTCTCTCTCTCTCTCTCTCTCTCTCTCTTTGCTTGTATTAATTTTCTCTCTCTCTCTTCCTTTGCTTGTATTAAATTTTTTGCCCTTGTAAGAATAAGTGTACAGTGTACAAGCACATTTTCCTTGTGGAGTAGTGCTACCTGTACAATCCTGTTTGGAGTGTATATCATACAGCCTGAACAGGGGTGACTGGGACAGAAATGTGCATGTTTGGGATAGCTTGTATTAATTTTTTTAGCTCTAATTAAATACCGAAGAAAGAACATTCGAGACGATGGATGAGTAGCCAAAGACCAATTTACAGTGCCTACATAGTACATTCGAGACGGTGGATGAGCAGCCAATGACCAATTTACAGCGCCTACGTACACTCGTAATTAGTTTCCATTCTAGTTAAAAACCAAAGAAAGAAGGTTTTCTTCTGTTGTACTGGGGTTTTGGGAACGCACATAGGTTATTAGGGGAATTATGGACCCAATTATCACAGAGAAGACGATGGATAAGCAGCCAGTAACGACTCTTCACGAGCTATGCCAGAACTATAAAAAGAATGCCGTGTTCAAGCACTGGCGGAGGGATAGTACAAATGTTGTTAATGTTTTTGTGGACGAGGATCTCGTTGGGATTGGGTCCTCGGAGCAGAAGATGACTGCGAAGCTTAATACGGCTAGGGACGCCCTGCATAACTTGGCGAACTCTAAATCGGATTTGGTGACAAGGGCACAAGTTGGTAGTGAAGCAGGAGAGCATAAAAAAGCTAAGCAGAAGCTTAATGAATTATGTAGCAAGAAGCGCTGGCGAAACCCATATTAGAAAGTTGACGAACTCTTCCTTATTAAATTTCTGCTATATTTCTAAGAAAAATTATTACGATAAAACATAATACAAAACATGCACACTTAACGGATGCACGCAATACACCAACTTGCGAATTTTCACTGAATCCATTCAACAAGTGACATAGTAAAACACAATACAATAACATGGAGGCTAGCATATCACATATATAGTGAAATATATTGACGAACAAATCGGGCTGGATGTCGCTAAAGAAATTTAACACAATATCTATTATCATTAAAACGAATCAATACAACTCAACATAACTCAAACCAAGGTTTGTGTATGTGATAGCTAAAAATGAGTTATTGTACAGTCTATAATACAAATAGGGAACACTTATAAAAGTCTAACTAATCAATAACGAAACCCACTCTGATGAAACCTGGGATACAAAGAATCAATACAATATTCATCAGATTTACAACGAATTAATACAATTCAACATATAACTAAAACCCAAATAATTATTGTATATCCTTATCTTTAGTTAATAGAACACGAGCATCGAACTAGAAGTCAGGCAACAAGAATCTCGTAAGATTTGGCTCACCATGTGCGCCCGGAAGCACTGCGATTCTTTATCGTAAAACAAAAGATCGGGTTTGCCGCCTCTTACAATTCTTTCTGCAAATAGGCATGTGTACATGCCACATTCAACCTCAGTCGAACCCTGTTGCTGACAATCTAGGTGGCATATAACATCAGGGGCGCCGATGCGTCGTTGAAGGATATGCTCAAAGTAGATGCAAACCACTTCGCCTACACGAGAGAAATAGTTAAGTTAATCTTCTAGGCATATATCAATGTAATAAGTACAAAAGTAATATCCATACCAGTAAGTGTGCCGCATCCTTTGCCCCACGATGATTCCACAATGAATTCCAGCTCTCAAAACGACATTCCTTCAAATCGATTACTGGCAGATGCCAATGCCAATTACTATTTACAGGAATCAATATAAATCTAATACAACTGACGCTTTTCGAAATTATATTTTCCAAGAAGTGTCGTACGGATGCACATTCGTACGCTACATTCCAGATAAAATCAGCTGTGATTGGCTCATTCAGTCTTATTCCTGCCATCTTATTAAGTATGTGCATCTGTATATAAAAGAGATTATAGTTACAACATCAATAGAATAATCAATTATTTCCAACCTTAGTTTCTTTAAATGGTTATCACGACAAAAGGTTTGAAAAATTAAAATTATGGTGGATAATGCAACATAAGTAATAAAAACACAAGTGCATACAGAACCCACTCTTTACATTATATGGCGACCATATAATAGCGTATCTGTAACACTCAAGAAATTCAAGTGTGTTTGCGGGTGAGGAAACAAATCTAAACCTTAGTGGTTTGCGTACCGGTGTGCACATTGCACAGTTTCCGAGACACTTTTTTCGTCTTTTCGAACTGAGTCTGATCTCGGAAATCTGAAATCTCCAGTGCGACCGTCTCATCGAATCGAGTGAAATGGTATAGACCGATTTTGGATCCGACGGTCGGATCGTCCTGAAATCAGCAAGAAAACTAGTGGGACCCGCGATTTAAGTGAATAGTGATTTGAATAGTAACATCCAGATTTGGTTCCCTCACTGGCCAACGTCGCCCGATCGACTGTCTAGAGTCCGAATCTGACGATTCAGGTAGTCGATTTAAATGGCGTCGTCGTTCTGAGCGCAGTGGTGCTGACCAAATTTCCGTTTGACGAGCCTGAAGCATCGTAAAGCGTGCCGAACTATTTAAACTACCTTCTTAGATGGATTTTAGAATTTATTAAAGTTGTCTTCGGTGAACCAAAATAGCTACTAAATAGGTTTCGTCGAGCCGGACGTCGTGGTGGTGTCCGTTTTTCAGTTTGACGACACGGTGGCCTCGAAAAGTGTGAAAAGCGGCGAGAAACGGTGTTTTTTGCACAAGAGTCCCCGCATTTTGTGCGGAATCCAATAGGATTCTTTGGAGAGGGGCTAATGTGTGAGTTAAAGTCCCTGCAATAGGACCCGTTTCTAGATGAGGTTAGTGGAGGGGCTTCTTAGCATTTTGTGCATAGGTATACAAGTTTGTGAATGGACCCAAGATGCCTTAGCTCGGATCCATCGCACCCAGCCGCACCAGAGGAAGCTTCTCGACTTCCTCTGCCCCTGCTCCGACGGCTGCACCCGCAGCGCCGCCGGCCGCCACCACCCCTCGCCGGAGAAGGCCAAGAAGGCAAGAAACGAGATATTTTTCTCGGGTTGTTGGCGTGGGAGGCATCAAGGAGGAGTTAAGTTGATCCAAACATCAACTGGGTGTCCCTCTGTGTACGTGACGTCGAGCCAGGGAGAACCCGACACCGGGCTCCACCGTGCGCCGCCGCGGGCCATTTTCTTCTTCCTTGATTTTCCGGCAAGCCCGAGTCGCCGCCGTGCTCCCGGTTGTCGGCGGGATCGCCCCGTCGTCGGAAAACCACATTTTGGCCGATCTTGGGTGCGGGCTTCATTCAACCGTTGGAAACGCGATCGGCCACGTTGGGAAGGTTTCTTTGGTCGACTGCAGCATCTCCACAAAATTTGAGGACCATCGGACGAGAATCGGGGCTGTTCGTTGATGCCCTAGATCCGGTCGTCTTCCTACTTCGGCCGATCTTCGCCGCCCGGCGCCGCCGCTCACCCGAGTCGCCGGCCACCACCACAGGAAGCTTCCTTGCACCGAGTGAGGGAGATTGGTTCAAGTTGGAAGGCCTTAGGAGCTCTAGTTGGAATTCCGCCATTAGAGCACCTTCATCTTCACCGAGCTTCATCGCCGGCGATCACCGTCGATCCCAGCCGCCGGCTAGCGACCCGGTTGCACCATTGTAGCAACCCGAGCTCGGTCTCCGGCCGTCGCCGCCGCTCCTGGTCACCGGCCAACCACCCAGGTCTAAACCTGGTTTGATCCAAGTGGCCTAGCCCGAGTTTTGGTCATTGGTGGGTGTTGCTCCGGCCAACTCTCCGGCCACTTTCCGGCACGCTTCAGGGCCCAGCAGTTCAACACCAGTCTCCCAGTAGTCTAGCGGGAGTCCGGGATCGGCCTACATTCAGGTGGTTCGTTCGACTGACTTCGAGGTGGGTACTTTTTCGATGTTTGGATTCCGAAAATTTTGAGTAATGTGTAGGAATAAAATAATTGCATGATTTACGACTGTTAACCCCTGTTAATGCTTAGCATATACTATTATCGATATTATGGCGACCAAGTGTCGCGGTGCTCTATGTTATGTATGTGTACTTGGTTACGATGCTTAAGGTTGCTACACGCACACCAGCGGTTTGGCCACCGCGAGGGTGTGCTTTTCCGGAAAAGTGGTACGTTGACCCGTGTACCCCACAAGGTGACGTAGTGGGGGCCCCCGTAGGTGGGGGGTTAGAGGCGCCAAGGTGCGAGCGGTGTGGTTTGCCGAGGTTGGTGCTCGGTCTAGTTTCCCGAGGTTGGTGCTCGGACTGGTTTCCCGAGGTTGGTACTCGGACTGGTTTCCCGAGGTTGGTGCTCGGTCTGGTCTGCTGAGGTTGGTGCTCGGACTGGTTTGCCAGGGCAGGTGCCCGGTTTAGGTTATGCAGGGGGAGGGGACACCGTTGTTTGCACGATGAGGAGGACGGTTGCTCTGGTTTTCTTACGGGGCCCTTCATGCATTTCATACTTTATATCATGTGTCGCTGACTTCCCACTCTGTGACAGGTTCAGTCAGGGGTGAGAGCTAGGGCGACGGTGAGGCCGCACGAGAGATCTTTTGGCGCTTCGAGGCTACAGACTGTGTTTACTCTCTACCTTATGCTCATTTCATTATCTGCTAGTAGTTATATAGGTTTGATGCCTTTGTGGGTTCTATGTGGATGTTGGTATGATTATTACAGTACTCTGTGGATGAATGTTTAGTTACTATCTGATAGTTGGCCGTTTTCAAACTAAAACGAAAAAAAGAAAACATTGCGAAAATGATTTGGAAAACATAGGTGTCGAGTGGGCATCGTTTTCAAAACTCTGTGGATTTATGGATTTTGAAATAGTTTTGAAAAACATAAGTGTCGAGTGGGCACCGTTTTTAAAACTCTGTGTATTTATGGATTTCGAAACGACTTTGTTAAACCTGGGTGTCGTGTGGGCACCGTTTTTAAAACCCTGTAGATTTATCCTTTCAAAGTTAGTCGGCCTCTTTGTTACTTATGAAAAATGGTTGTATGTACTCGACTGTTGAACTAGTGTGGTTAAAGTAATGATTGTATGGTAATTGTAGTCAGGACGCCGTGCATATACAAAGGAGACTCTGCCCGTTTGCAGAATGAATTTGTATATGCGGTGGGTCTGGGCACGCACCGGGGGAGATCGGTTTCAAAAAAAATGTATATGCAAATTTGTGAGCTTACGGTGGCTGTTCTTCCGCGTGTTTAAACCCCCGGGGCGTGACAGTATCAAATAATTTCACATAGGAATGATGAAAGGGATTGGAACACTTTATGACAATTATATATAAGTTTTTGTACAGTCTAAAATAAGAAGCGAATACTTATAAAAGTGTATAATCTGTAATACATTCTAGAAAATGGGTTTTTGTATGTGATAGCTATATATGAGTTTTTGTACGGGCTATGATAAAAAACAGGGAACACTTATAAAAGTCTAAAACCCAAGCGAATAGCGAACCCACTCTTTACATTATATGGCGACCCTATTTTAGTATGTATGAGTCTTTGTAAAGTCTCAAATTTTGTATGTGACAACTATATATGAGGCTTTTGTACAGCCTCAAATCTTGTATGTGACAACTATATACTTCCCCGGCATACAAAATAGTGATCCTATCTATATATTCCTTTGTCTACCGTGCTATATTTGATCATAATAGTTTCCAAGCCGGTTAAACCATCAGGCTCGACTAAGAAATCCATGCCTGAGACTCCCTCTAGTCACCATCCCCGAAATCTAGGGAGGTGTTCTTGAAGACATGGCGAGCTCCAAGCTACACCCTTCTCTACTACCAAATCATAGATCTTCCAGAGAAGACCAAAGCTAATGAGCTCAGTGAGTTTTTGTATGGGCTATGATAAAAAACAGAGAACACTAATAAAAGTCTAAAACCCAAGTGAATAGCGAATCCACTCTTTACATTATATGGCGACCCTATTTTAGTATGTATGAGTCTTTGTACAGTCACTACAACAATATTGAGATATGGAGACAAAATATTTAGCGACGAAATATATTTTCGTTGTTAAAAGTAGTTAATTAGCGACTAAATTTTATGTCGTCGCAAAAAAAGAGAAAAAAGAGATTTCGTAAAACGCCATTAGTGACGATATAATTTTATTGCTAAAATATAGTCGCTATTAGTTTACTGGGGTCATTTTTTTTACCCTAAATTAATATTAGCGACAAATGATAATTAATAGCGACTAAATCTAATGTCACTAAAGGATTAAATAATTAGCGACCAAATATGTGGTTGCTGTAACACAATTTTTAGCGACATATTAATATTTCATCGCTAAAATATTAAAATTCTGTTATATTTTTTTCTTACATTATGTTTATGAAATAAAATTTAAGTTATTTTATTTGGTTAAATTAATTAAATATATTTTATTAGTACTTAATTTAAAATTTATGTAATATTGATAATTTGATATAATTTTGATCTTATATATATGGTTGTTTAGACATGCAATTTAATTATAAATTTTTTGCTAGTAGAATTTAAGTTTTATCTAAATTACTTATTTAGTTAAATTTTAAATTTTAATAAATTTATCTATTTTATTTTATATTTATTTTTAATTGGTTTAATTTTATTTAACAAAAAATATAAATATCAAAGATGGTTGAATCATTAATTATTTATTTTTTAATAATTTTTTGAACTAAATTATATAATTGTAAATATCAAAATAAAAAAAGTGAAAACAAAGAAACATAGTACATAACCTTTTTAAAGTACTTTGCAAGTTGGGTTTTTTTCAACGTATGTTAAAAGTTGAGGGGTCTAAATGAAATTTTCCAGAAAATTTCATATCCCGCCTTTATGCTCTTAGTCCTCTAGCCGTGCGCCGCCGCCTCTGCTTCTCCATGGTGCTCCAGTGAAGGTTCTCTCTAGGGTTTTGTTTTTTCTTTTTTCTTTTTTATTTTTTTATTTATTTTCTCTCCAAGAAAAAAAAAAATAATAATTGCTTTTTTCATCTTCCAACAATAGAATACAAAGAAAGAATTTTCTCCATTATCTTCTATCAAGAAGGAGCCCCACAAACAGGACCCCACAAAAAAAAAAAGGGTTAGTTGATTTAAATTTCTTGTACAAAAGTATTTACTTATCTTGAAATAGATGGGTTTTAAAATTTGTGAATAATATATTTTATATTTTTTTAATTTTAAAATTATTTTTTAATAATAGATTTAATTATTTTTAGGTTGTATGAAAAATAAATAATATATAATAGTTATTATTGTCTAAGGATTAAATAAAAAATTAGATGGAACTCACCTTCATTTATGTGATTACGCACAAAAGAGGATGAAAGTAACCTTACTAACCTTCTCCCATTTATAATTTTTTATTTCTAAATATAATGGGATGAAAATACAAAATAGTAAATTAAAATAAAATAATTTTTATTGAACAGATAGAGCAACATGAATCTAGTCCTACTTTATTTCTCCCCACTTAATTTCAGATTAATACGTAGGTTTGCTTCAAATCGGAACTGATGGTCTAGTGTGTGTGCGGGCATGCACATATGACTAGTCATCTGTTCACAGCAGAGAATATAAGAATATAGAAATATCTTTAATTATATGCTAATTTTCTTGCATGTAGGCATTATTTTGTTTGAGAATCACAGATCAAAAATGACCATACATATAATTTAATTAAATCAAATTTTAATTAAGTTGTATTTCTAGGCGAGTGTCTTTTTTTTAAAAAATAAACGAATAGCTTATTATCTTACTCTGAAAAATATAAATATTTACTATCATTTAATGATAGATTTTTTTTTTTATACAAGTTATTTAATTTTGCTTTATGCATAATTTGGATATATTACAGGATCGACATGGATAGGACTTGGATTAATCTTAATAATAGATTCTCAAAACAATATATGGATGGAGTTGATGCTTTCATAAAATTTGCACTTGATCATGATAGTTTGGTTAATGATAAGATTCGGTGTCCATGTTGGTATTGTTTGAATGTATTTTTTCGACCCGTGCATGAGGTCAGTAATCACCTAATTGATAAAGGAATGGAAGCATCATATACACAATGGATATTTCATGGGGAAAACTTGAATAGAGATGGTGACAGTGATGATAGTGATGATGGTGAAGATGAGACTATTGTAAATGATAATAATTGTAGAAACTCGAAATATTTTATTTTAATAAATAGAATAAAAGTGAATTTTGAGCTGGTTTTGAATTTAAAAGACGTTTGTTGACCTATATGGTCAATCGCCAGTGTGCAAGTCGCACTATGCACTAGGCAAAAAGGCTATTTTCCAATCCGGACGTAATCTTGGAAATCCGAGATGACCGTTGTGATCGTCTCGTCGAACTGAGCGAGATTCATATTCTGCACTTTTCGATCTGACGGTCGGATCTTCCAGAAATCGATGAAGAAGCGGGCAAATTACCGCGGCCAATGTAACAGTGGTATGCGCACAGATCACTTAAGTGAATTACTGTGTATGAACAGTAACCTCCAATTTCGAGACACCGACGGATGCAACGTTGACTGATTCACTGTTCGGAATCCGAACATAGTGATCCAGGTAGTCGATTTGATCGGTTTTGTCATTCTGAACGCAATGTCACTGACGAAATCTGTATCTGACGAGCCTAAAGCATCGTAAAGCGTGCCGAACTGTATAATTTACAGTATAAGATGGAATTTAAAAATTATAGAGCTAAATTTTAGCGAACCAAAATCGCTACCTGATAGGTTTCGTCGAGCCGGACGTCGTGGCGGTGTCAGATTTTCAGTTTGACAGTCTGGTTGTCTCGAAAAGTGTGAAATACGGCAGAAAACGTGATAAATTGCACAATGGTCCCTAGATTTCTTGCCTCGGATTGCGTGCCACGGCTTGGAGAGGGACTTGTCTGTGAAACAAAAGTGCTGTGAGGGTTTGGGATCTGAATACAAGGAAGTAGAGGGGGCAAATTGCAAGTTGCACTATACTATATAAGTGCACATTCCGAACTAGGGTTTTCCACAAACTCTAAACCCTACTCCTCTAAACCTTGCCCTAGCCGCCTGTCCCAACAGATTTCCCTCCTCTCTGCCGTGCTCCCCGGAGCCTCCCCGCACCGGCCGCCGCTTCATCGCCGGAGAAGCCCAAGAAACGATCTTGGACTCAGGCCTTGGGTGTTGTTGGAGAAGGAAGCTTCAAGGAGGCCAAGTTGTTTCAAACCTTCCTGCGAACCCCTCTGTGAGGTCGACACCCAGCCTGGGTGAAGCCGCAGCCGAGCGCCGCCGCGGCCACCACCCTTCTTCTCCAATATCTCCGGCGAGGTAAGAGGATGGAATTAATTTAATTTAACTGGCTCGGGGGTGGGTCTAAAGTGTTGCTGACGTCGATACGATCTTCTCTGTGAAACCCGAGCCGCCGCCGTCGACCCTGGTGCCGGCGGAAGCCACGCGTTGCCGGAAAACGATAATCGGCCGAGCTTCATCACGGGTTCCATCCGGCCGTTAAAACCTTGATCAAGACCGTTGATCTTGACTTTCTCGGTTACTACAAGCTTCTCACGAAGTTTGGATTGGATCGGATGAAGATCGGCGGAGATCAAGCATGCCCTTGAACCGGCCGTTTTTGAACCGCGGCCGTTTCTCGCCGTCCGGCGCCGCCGCAGCCCCGAGCCGCCGTCCAACTACCCAGCAAGCACCGGGGGATCGAGAGGATCACTTTTATCCATCTTGCGCCGGCCCAGACCTCGCCGGCCGGAATCCGCCATTAGAGGTGGCCATCTTCACCGAGCTTTGATGACTTCGATCTCCGGCGATCGCCGGAGCTCCGTCAAATGGGCGAGCGGCCCAGGTAAGTTCCCTTGGTCTCTGTGAAGCCCCCCATCCATTTGCATGCGGATTCTAACGTGTGGATTAGCGTAACCGAAGTTGCACCACTTTTGCACCATGTGTTGGCCGAGCTTCCCCTTCCGGCCGCCGCCGCTGCCCCGCACCGCCGGGCACCACCACGGGGGGCATCGAGGAGTCGAGGGGACTCTTTCGGTCCAAGTTGCTGGGTCTCAAAAGCCTCCGGTTGAATTCCGCCATTAACGGCCACCGAGCTCGGGTGAGGTTGGCCGCGGGTCGCCGTCGTCGCCTCCCGTCGCCGTTCAAACACCCAGGTAATTTCTAAATCCTGAATGAATGCTTGCTATCCAATTTAGAGAGCCCTGGAGCTCCCTCTGTAGAGAACCAACTCAAGGTTGGGTGTTGTGTGTGTTGTGGGAGAAGTGCACACCAAGTGTTTGTGGAAATGCCACAAAGAGAAATTAGTTGGATTTAGGCTTCGATGTAAATATCAAAGTTTCTTAAAATGTCCCCTGAGCTTGATGCTCACTTCAGATCAAAGTTGGTCTGTGAGGATTAAAGATTGAGCATTGTGTATGTTGTATGTGAACCTAGGAGTTGGATCTGGTTGATCCATCAATGCAGGGCTGCAAATAGGGAAAGCCCTGTGATTCTTGAGGCATTTTGGGCATATGGCTCAAGCAGATTTTTAAAAGGCGCTGTGGAAGTTAAGTTGTAGAGTTGTCAAGCTCTAGGTTGGAGTTATGGCCCAAAGACTGTTCGGGGCTGTTTGCGAAGCCGCGACAGTGTGTCCCTGGCTAATTTGGGGTCACTGGACGCGATGCTCGCGTTAGAAATGGGTTTTGAAGAGCCGGAGAAACAAAAGTGCTATTTGGCTATGTTAGAGAGGAAAATTATGGCCCGAAGTTTTCCTCGGGTCTCGTGCTTCTCCCAAATGGTGAGCACGAGCTTCGTCTTGTCCTAACAGACGCGCTGAAACTTACCGCGCTGTCTTTGGATTTCTGGTTTGGAAGAACGGGTCAAAACAGTGTTCAAATTGGTGTATTTATGCGATTTTAAGGGAAATTATGGACTAAGTTACAAATGTAACATGCTGGCTGTCTTTAGACAGTACTTACGCACCCTCTAAGCTTTTTGTTAAAGTTCCGTGGACTCTGGTTGAGCGGAAATCGGATTCCGTTCCGTAAACCGGCGAAATTGTCGGTTTTACGGTTTTCGGTGCGACTTTCGTGATCCGGATTGGATTTGGGTATGTGTGAGTCATTCCTGATCAGTGTTCGTGATTCAGGTCTTTGCAGTCTGACTCCGGCCCCGAGCTTTCTGTTGGAGTCGTTGGATCGGCCTACATTCAGGTGGGTTATCTTCGGTCCGGGCTTTATCTTTTCGGCCCTCTGTTTGCTTTAGTCCAGTCGGACACCTGTTTTTGGATTAGCCCTGATGATTTTGCATGTTCTTGATTATCCCTGATGGTTTATGATTTTGCCTGATAGACCCTGATCTCCTTAGACATAACACATATACCTGCTTGATTGGTCATTAGTTAGATGATAGTTCATTAGCTCCTATTGGACACATATATCATGTTGGCTCGATCATTGCATAGATTTGCTTTTATTCAGAGATACATATTTCTTGTATTCCAGATTTCATGATATATGATTGATATACAGACTGCCTGATATATGATTGATATTTAGACATCTGCATCCCTGTGGGGATTTCCGGCATTTTTGTCGATTACCCGGTCTGTGGACCGTGAGATTTAGCATTTTGCATTGTGATGATTGTACACCTGCTGTTCGTTCGCGTACGCCGTGGGATTGATCCCCCACATTGCGTTCTTTACCGGTAAAGGGTCTGCTTGACCCGTGAGCTCGCCCCTCTTGTTGTATCACTGGGTACGGGGAGCCCCTTGGTTGTACCGATATGAGGAAAACTCTCGGCTGTACCTTTTGGTACGAGGATCCTCTTGGCTATATCAATGGTACGGGGTTTGCGGTTCAGTTCTGCTAGGTGGAATCCAGGATGATTATGATTGGCTCTGCATAGATATCTTCGCCTGAGGTCCCCGTGACCAACAGTGGCACCGGTTAGTACTTGTTATTCTTTGTTGATGCATAGCCGATAGTTCGATTTTCAGTATTACTTATCTGCAGTTCCTTATGATTGATTACCTGCCTAGTTAGCTTATCTGTGGATTCTGTTGATTATCAGTAGATCTGCTTTATTGTTCAGCTTTACCCTATGATCTTTACTATCCGCAAATTATTGTACCCAGTAGGTACGATTAGCTATTTCTCGGCTCGTCGTGCCCACTGGGATACACTCCGGTGTGTCTCACACCCTCGGGTGACTGTTTTTCAGGTCGTTCGAGTAAAGGGGTGTCGGGACGATCCAGTGAGGCTGTCACGATAGAGCTGTCCCCCTGATGATTGTGGTTGACTCTGATTTATGTTATTTCAGCTTCTCGATTATTTGGATTATTCCTGTTGACTAGTCATTGTTTAGTTTAGATGTTGATTGATCTCTGATTGATGATTGGATTTGCCTAGCCGTGCATGTATAGGAGAGACCCTATCCCTGTGGATAGGGGATTTCCTATATGTGTGGCGGTCTGTTACGCCCGTTTTGCAAACTCTGATGTATTCAAAAAAAAAAAAAAATTTCAGACCTGATTTTTAAACTCGGGGCGTGACAGATTAGATGGTATCAGAGCAATAGGAATACGATGCCTAGGTTTGGCTAGGAACGAACCCTAGGATGACTTGTGTTCACGAGAGAGCGCAGGGTTTTGGCAAAATGGATTAGAGCTCAGGTGTGTTTCGTGTTCGCATTTTTGGGATCGTTGTTAGTAAAGGGTTAGCCGCGGTCATGGTTTCGGCCGTGGGCTTGATGTTTCAGTGGAGCCAAAGGGCTCGGATTAGTCACAATGGTTAAAAGTTAGACCACCGTTCTTGTCGTAATCGTCTAGCTGATGGCACAGCAGCAGAAGACTGCTTGTATTGCACCAGCCTTACAGTTTGCCAGAGATTGATCAACTTGTTGATCCTTCAATGTTTCCGTGTTATAGTTCAGTGGCCTACGTGCCCGTTGGTAATCCTGGTTTGTGTAGGATTTAAAATTTTGACCTATGCGACAATTCTAGTGTGGTGTCAGTGAATGTTGGAATGTGGTTCCAGATTCTCGTGAGTTGTCAGGGTGACATTCATGACCACGAGATGGTAGTGACCCTCGGTAGATGTTATGTCATCGACATAGAGACTGTGATGGGAGGTATGTGACGTACCTTCAGATGTGAGTTGTGTCCCCAACTAGTTGTTGGCGACAGATCTATGGTATTTCGCTTCTCTTTTGGTAAGCACGTTGGCGGCCGACAACGTACTGTCAAAAGAACTGAGGAAATACTCTGCCCAGTAATGGGGAGCACCAGATTGGGTCTAAAAGAGTAGCCTGAGAGTTGCTGATATTTTGTGACTGATTGTCACTACTGCGAACCTGTTAGAGGCTTAATAGTGGTTTAGTTAACCTTAAGCTTCGGGAATAAAACTTTTTTTAAGTTGTAAGTTTCGGGGACGAAACTTCTTTTAAGTTGTAAGTGATGTAGAAACTCGAAATATTTTATTTTAATAAATAGAATAAAAGTGAATTTTGAGCTGGTTTTGAATTTAAAAGACGTTTGTTGACCTATATGGTCAATCGCCAGTGTGCAAGTCGCACTATGCACTAGGCAAAAAGGCTATTTTCCAATCCGGACGTAATCTTGGAAATCCGAGATGACCGTTGTGATCGTCTCGTCGAACTGAGCGAGATTCATATTCTGCACTTTTCGATCTGACGGTCGGATCTTCCAGAAATCGATGAAGAAGCGGGCAAATTACCGCGACCAATGTAACAGTGGTATGCGCACAGATCACTTAAGTGAATTACTGTGTATGAACAGTAACCTCCAATTTCGAGACACCGACGGATGCAACGTTGACTGATTCACTGTTCGGAATCCGAACATAGTGATCCAGGTAGTCGATTTGATCGGTTTTGTCATTCTGAACGCAATGTCACTGACGAAATCTGCATCTGACGAGCCTAAAGCATCGTAAAGCGTGCCGAACTGTATAATTTACAGTATAAGATGGAATTTAAAAATTATAGAGCTAAATTTTAGCGAACCAAAATCGCTACCTGATAGGTTTCGTCGAGCCGGACGTCGTGGCGGTGTCAGATTTTCAGTTTGACAGTCTGGTTGTCTCGAAAAGTGTGAAATACGGCAGAAAACGTGATAAATTGCACAATGGTCCCTAGATTTCTTGCCTCGGATTGCGTGCCACGGCTTGGAGAGGGACTTGTCTGTGAAACAAAAGTGCTGTGAGGGTTTGGGATCTGAATACAAGGAAGTAGAGGGGGCAAATTGCAAGTTGCACTATACTATATAAGTGCACATTCCGAACTAGGGTTTTCCACAAACTCTAAACCCTACTCCTCTAAACCTTGCCCTAGCCGCCTGTCCCAACAGATTTCCCTCCTCTCTGCCGTGCTCCCCGGAGCCTCCCCGCACCGGCCGCCGCTTCATCGCCGGAGAAGCCCAAGAAACGATCTTGGACTCAGGCCTTGGGTGTTGTTGGAGAAGGAAGCTTCAAGGAGGCCAAGTTGTTTCAAACCTTCCTGCGAACCCCTCTGTGAGGTCGACACCCAGCCTGGGTGAAGCCGCAGCCGAGCGCCGCCGCGGCCACCACCCTTCTTCTCCAATATCTCTGGCGAGGTAAGAGGATGGAATTAATTTAATTTAACTGGCTCGGGGGTGGGTCTAAAGTGTTGCTGACGTCGATACGATCTTCTCTGTGAAACCCGAGCCGCCGCCGTCGACCCTGGTGCCGGCGGAAGCCACGCGTTGCCGGGAAAACGATAATCGGCCGAGCTTCATCACGGGTTCCATCCGGCCGTTAAAACCTTGATCAAGACCGTTGATCTTGACTTTCTCGGTTACTACAAGCTTCTCACGAAGTTTGGATTGGATCGGATGAAGATCGGCGGAGATCAAGCATGCCCTTGAACCGGCCGTTTTTGAACCGCGGCCGTTTCTCGCCGTCCGGCGCCGCCGCAGCCCCGAGCCGCCGTCCAACTACCCAGCAAGCACCGGGGGATCGAGAGGATCACTTTTATCCATCTTGCGCCGGCCCAGACCTCGCCGGCCGGAATCCGCCATTAGAGGTGGCCATCTTCACCGAGCTTTGATGACTTCGATCTCCGGCGATCGCCGGAGCTCCGTCAAATGGGCGAGCGGCCCAGGTAAGTTCCCTTGGTCTCTGTGAAGCCCCCCATCCATTTGCATGCGGATTCTAACGTGTGGATTAGCGTAACCGAAGTTGCACCACTTTTGCACCATGTGTTGGCCGAGCTTCCCCTTCCGGCCGCCGCCGCTGCCCCGCACCGCCGGGCACCACCACGGGGGGCATCGAGGAGTCGAGGGGACTCTTTCGGTCCAAGTTGCTGGGTCTCAAAAGCCTCCGGTTGAATTCCGCCATTAACGGCCACCGAGCTCGGGTGAGGTTGGCCGCGGGTCGCCGTCGTCGCCTCCCGTCGCCGTTCAAACACCCAGGTAATTTCTAAATCCTGAATGAATGCTTGCTATCCAATTTAGAGAGCCCTGGAGCTCCCTCTGTAGAGAACCAACTCAAGGTTGGGTGTTGTGTGTGTTGTGGGAGAAGTGCACACCAAGTGTTTGTGGAAATGCCACAAAGAGAAATTAGTTGGATTTAGGCTTCGATGTAAATATCAAAGTTTCTTAAAAATGTCCCCTGAGCTTGATGCTCACTTCAGATCAAAGTTGGTCTGTGAGGATTAAAGATTGAGCATTGTGTATGTTGTATGTGAACCTAGGAGTTGGATCTGGTTGATCCATCAATGCAGGGCTGCAAATAGGGAAAGCCCTGTGATTCTTGAGGCATTTTGGGCATATGGCTCAAGCAGATTTTTAAAAGGCGCTGTGGAAGTTAAGTTGTAGAGTTGTCAAGCTCTAGGTTGGAGTTATGGCCCAAAGACTGTTCGGGGCTGTTTGCGAAGCCGCGACAGTGTGTCCCTGGCTAATTTGGGGTCACTGGACGCGAT
Source organism: Tillandsia leiboldiana (assembly GCA_029204045.2). Lineage (NCBI taxonomy): Eukaryota > Viridiplantae > Streptophyta > Magnoliopsida > Poales > Bromeliaceae > Tillandsia > Tillandsia leiboldiana. The sequence goes on from CM055073.1 coordinate 23,754,095, forward strand.
GCTCGCGTTAGAAATGGGTTTTGAAGAGCCGGAGAAACAAAAGTGCTATTTGGCTATGTTAGAGAGGAAAATTATGGCCCGAAGTTTTCCTCGGGTCTCGTGCTTCTCCCAAATGGTGAGCACGAGCTTCGTCTTGTCCTAACAGACGCGCTGAAACTTACCGCGCTGTCTTTGGATTTCTGGTTTGGAAGAACGGGTCAAAACAGTGTTCAAATTGGTGTATTTATGCGATTTTAAGGGAAATTATGGACTAAGTTACAAATGTAACATGCTGGCTGTCTTTAGACAGTACTTACGCACCCTCTAAGCTTTTTGTTAAAGTTCCGTGGACTCTGGTTGAGCGGAAATCGGATTCCGTTCCGTAAACCGGCGAAATTGTCGGTTTTACGGTTTTCGGTGCGACTTTCGTGATCCGGATTGGATTTGGGTATGTGTGAGTCATTCCTGATCAGTGTTCGTGATTCAGGTCTTTGCAGTCTGACTCCGGCCCCGAGCTTTCTGTTGGAGTCGTTGGATCGGCCTACATTCAGGTGGGTTATCTTCGGTCCGGGCTTTATCTTTTCGGCCCTCTGTTTGCTTTAGTCCAGTCGGACACCTGTTTTTGGATTAGCCCTGATGATTTTGCATGTTCTTGATTATCCCTGATGGTTTATGATTTTGCCTGATAGACCCTGATCTCCTTAGACATAACACATATACCTGCTTGATTGGTCATTAGTTAGATGATAGTTCATTAGCTCCTATTGGACACATATATCATGTTGGCTCGATCATTGCATAGATTTGCTTTTATTCAGAGATACATATTTCTTGTATTCCAGATTTCATGATATATGATTGATATACAGACTGCCTGATATATGATTGATATTTAGACATCTGCATCCCTGTGGGGATTTCCGGCATTTTTGCCGATTACCCGGTCTGTGGACCGTGAGATTTAGCATTTTGCATTGTGATGATTGTACACCTGCTGTTCGTTCGCGTACGCCGTGGGATTGATCCCCCACATTGCGTTCTTTACCGGTAAAGGGTCTGCTTGACCCGTGAGCTCGCCCCTCTTGTTGTATCACTGGGTACGGGGAGCCCCTTGGTTGTACCGATATGAGGAAAACTCTCGGCTGTACCTTTTGGTACGAGGATCCTCTTGGCTATATCAATGGTACGGGGTTTGCGGTTCAGTTCTGCTAGGTGGAATCCAGGATGATTATGATTGGCTCTGCATAGATATCTTCGCCTGAGGTCCCCGTGACCAACAGTGGCACCGGTTAGTACTTGTTATTCTTTGTTGATGCATAGCCGATAGTTCGATTTTCAGTATTACTTATCTGCAGTTCCTTATGATTGATTACCTGCCTAGTTAGCTTATCTGTGGATTCTGTTGATTATCAGTAGATCTGTTTTATTGTTCAGCTTTACCCTATGATCTTTACTATCCGCAGATTATTGTACCCAGTAGGTACGATTAGCTATTTCTCGGCTCGTCGTGCCCACTGGGATACACTCCGGTGTGTCTCACACCCTCGGGTGACTGTTTTTCAGGTCGTTCGAGTAAAGGGGTGTCGGGACGATCCAGTGAGGCTGTCACGATAGAGCTGTCCCCCTGATGATTGTGGTTGACTCTGATTTATGTTATTTCAGCTTCTCGATTATTTGGATTATTCCTGTTGACTAGTCATTGTTTAGTTTAGATGTTGATTGATCTCTGATTGATGATTGGATTTGCCTAGCCGTGCATGTATAGGAGAGACCCTATCCCTGTGGATAGGGGATTTCCTATATGTGTGGCGGTCTGTTACGCCCGTTTTGCAAACTCTGATGTATTCAAAAAAAAAAAAAATTTCAGACCTGATTTTTAAACTCGGGGCGTGACAATAATGAAGTTGACCAAATGCAGGAAATTTTAGAAGATATCCATCGAGGTACGTTTCTGGATGTATCTATTTCGGATTCATTGGATAACAATGGCCCTAATATCATACACGATGATGAAGTTGACAAATTTGAGAGGTTATTAAGGGATGTACAACGAGAATTATATCCTGGATGTACAAAATACTCATTACTTTCTTTTTTGATAAGATTGCTCCATATTAAAGTGCTTAATCATTGGAGCATCAAATCTTTTAATATGTTAATTGAACTTTTGAAGGATGTTCTTCCAAAAGGGGAGATACTTCCATCATCATATTATGAGGCTAGGAAAATATTAAAAGATCTTGGATTGGGATATGAATCAATTCATGCATGTAAAAATGATTGTGTTCTATTTTGGAAGGAATTCAAAGACCGAAATGAATGTCCAGAGTGTAAAGAGTCTCGATGGAGAATGAATAGTGGAAAGAGTAAGCAAATTCCTCAAAAAATATTATGCTATTTTCCTTTAAAACCAAGACTACGAAAATTGTATATGTCGAGAAAGACGGCTTTAGACATGAGATGGCATGAGGAAAAACGAGTTGAAGAGGAGAATGTTATGAGACACTCAGCTTACTCTGAAATTTGGAAAGATTTTAATAAAAATTATCGTTGGTTTGCACAGGATCCTCGTAATGTAAGACTTGATGTTGCAACTGATGGCTTCAATCCTTTCAACAATATGAGTAACTCATATAGTATGTGGCCTGTTATACTTATACCATATAACTTGCCACCTTGGAAATGTATGAAAGAGCCATATTTCATATTGTCCTTATGTCACGCCCCGAGTTTAAAAATCCAGTCTAAATTTTTTTTTTTTTGTTTAAAATCAGAGTTCGCAAAACCGGGCGTAACAGACCGCCACACATATAGGAAATCCTCTATCCAAGCAGACAGAGTCTCCCCTATACATGCACGGCTAGGCAAGTACAATATCATACAATCAGAGATTAAGTACAACTAATTAGACTATATGATAATATCCAATCAGTTTAAAGATATACTAAAACATACCAATCCTCAAAGAAAGTAACTCATCGAGAGTACTGATCGACTAAATATGAAATAGACATAAGTGCTAAGATACCACAACAAACCAAAATACTATCTACGGATCAGATCAGGATCACAACAACTCTGGTATATCATCAGGGGGACAGCTCTATCGTGATCGGCTCACCAAAACGTCCCGATATCTCACCACCCAACGGACCTGAAAAACAGTCACCCAGGGGGTGTGAGATACACCGGAGTGTATCCCAGTGGGCACGACGAGCCGAGAAATAGCTAATCGTACCTACTGGGTACAATAATCTGCGGATAGTAATAATCAAGGGGTAAGTCTGAAATAACAGGTAAGATCTACTGCTAATCAATAATCCACAGATGAAACTGAATAGGCAGATAATCAAGCACAAGGAAACTGCAGGTAATAAATGCTGGAATAAATCAGGGTATAGCTATAGTAATCAAGCATACGAAACTGCAGATAAATAATGCTGGAGATCTGGGCAAAACTGAAATAATCAAGCATAAGGAATCTGCAGGCAATAAGTGTTGGAAAAATCAGGGTATAGCTATAATAATTAAGCATAAGAAACTGCAGATAAATAATGCTAGAGATCTGGACAAAACTGAAATAATCAAGCATAAATTGAGAATGATGCGTCAAAAATAGAAATCCAAGTATCCATCATAAGCCATTATTGGTCTCACAGAACCTCAGGCAATACCACCGATCCGCACCCCATCCGCTGACAATAACCCGGCACTCACAGATGCAATCGGGCTCACGGGTCCAATCTCCAGACCACTTTACCGGTAAAGAACACAACGACCGTGGCCAAACCGTCAGTGTACGTGAAGTACAACAGTGCGTGGTAAATCATAATGCTCAATCTCACGGTCTAGTGACCGGGTAGTCGGCAAACCTGCCGAGATCCCCTCAGGGAAGCAACTATCTGTCTGTATATCAATCATGGGTCGATCATGCATATATGAATATATAAGCCAGTATCTCTGGATATAAATGCAGTATAACAAAGGGGCATATATGATAGAAATCAACAGGCGTGATCAGACCCTGAAAATCTACTGTACTGGGATATAAAACTGACGAGCATGTATACAGGATATATCTAATAAGATCAATGTCTATCAGGAAAGATCATATGGCATATAGGCAAAATCATCAGGACTAAATCAAGAATCAGCAACATCATCAGGACTAAATCAAGAACATAAAGCAAGTATCCTAAGTGACAGGAAATATCAGGCATAATCAGAATCGTGACATCTATGTACCAAGATATAAAAGCTGACAACCAGGTGTACATGATATGTCTAAAGAAATCAATGTCTGTCAAGATAGGTCATATGACATATAGATAAAATCAGCAGGGCTAATAAAAAATAGGTGTCCGACTGGACTAAAGCAACCAGAGGGCCGAAAAGATAAAGCCCAGACCGAAGATAACCCACCTGGATGTAGGCAGATCCTCGAACTCCCGCACAGCTACTGGGAGGCTGGTGCTGAACAACTGGGCCCTGAATAAGAAGCTATAATCAGCAATAGACTCACACAACCCATCCCGACGATACAACAGTAACGCAACGCTAAAACGGGGCAATATTGCCGATTTACCGAACAAAATCCGATTCCCGATCAACGAGAGCCCACAGGACTCTAACAAAATGCCCAGCAAGTGTGAAGACACTGTCTGAAGGCAGCTAGCGGGTTCAATTAACACTTTGGTCCATAATATACTTTAATTTGCATAAAAACATTGAGTTAATCCACTGTTTCGACTCGTTCTTGCAATCCGGGGGTCCAAAAATGACGCCGTAACTTTTAGCGTGTTTGTTTCGACAAGACGGAGCCCGTGCTCCTGATGGCTATGCAGCAAATATTTCAAGATGTGTGAATACGAAGGAAAGTAAAATAACGGGCCTAAAGAGTCATGATTGTCACATTGTTTTGCAACGTCTGCTTCACATCGGCATGCGTGGTTTTCTAAATAAAGATATATTTAGTGCTTTAAGTGAGCTGGCAATTTTTTTTTGAGAATTGTGTTCAAAAACATTGAAGATAGATGTCCTAGATCAATTAAAAAAGAAGATTGTTATTGTACTTTGTAAATTGGAAATGATCTTTCCGCCAGCTTTTTTTGATGTTATGGTCCATTTAGCAATTCACTGACCACGCGAGGCTCGACTTGGAGGACCTGTGCAATATAGATGGATGTATCCAATTGAAAGATATCTTGGTAGTCTCAAAGATACTGTAAGCAATAAAGCCCGACCAGAAGGTTCAAGTGCAGAGGCTTATATTGTGAATGAGTGTTTAACCTTTTGCTCAATGTATCTCCAAGGTATTGAGACCAGATTTAATCGAAAGGAAAGGAATTATGATGGAGACGAGGAACCTAGTGGAAATTTTTCCATTTTTTCACACAAAGTTCGTACTTTTGGGAATTCAACTTATAGGACACTAACACAAGAGGAATTCAATTTGGTCTGTTGGTATGTTTTGAATAACTGTGAAGAAGTTAAACAATATCTAATGTAAGATATTCTTTCCTTCAGCTTAATTTTCTTTTCTTTCTCGTAGATTTTAAAGCTTGTTATATCTTAATTTTTTAAATATTTTTAGTGAACATGAGGATCAGCTTTTGGCAGAAAGTCCCAATGATATAACATCAAGGCAAAGGGATCAATTCCCATTGTGGTTTGAAAAAAAGGTAAAAGTCATACTTAGTTAACTAAACCTAATTTAGTTAAAATTTTCTTTTTTTAACTCTCACTTTTAATGTTTAAATTTTTTATAGATGAAACAAATGCGAAGTGAAGGATCAATAAAGGTTACTGATGATTTATATTCACTTGCGTTGGGTCCTGACATTCGCGCAACTGTATATTCAGGATGCAATGTCAATAGTGTTAAGTTTCTAACGAAAGAGCGGGATTGTCGTCGGTCAACACAAAATAGTAGAGTTTGTGTAGGAGTACATAAAGACAAAATAATCAATTTCTATGGTTTTTTAACTCATATAATTGAATTGAGATATATTAAGAATCGTCGAGCAGTTCTGTTCAAGTGTGATTGGTATGATCTTGAGCGAAACAAACCAATCCAAATTGATGAAAATTTTACAAGTATAAACATTAGCAAATTGTGGTACGAGAGTGATTCATATGTGCTTGCAAATCAAGTTACTCAAGTATATTATGTTCCTGACACAAAATTAGGTGGCGATTGGCGAGTTGTCCAAAAGGCATTGCATAGGCACTTATTCGATCCGGCTCTCTTGAATTCTCATGATAATAAAATTTTTAATGATGATGTGGTTATTGAAAATGATGCATATCAACAAGATCAATGCGAAAGTGTATCTCTTCCAAATGAGTTTCATGAAATTGGTTCCTTGTATAGAAAGATATTGCTCCAGAAATTATTGATGACAGTAGCGAGAACTTCATTCATGGTATTGATGATGGTATTTGTGAGGGTAGTGATGATGATGACGACAGTCATAATGATAAAGATAATGGTGATGACCTTGAAGCGGATACAGACACTAACAGTTATAGTAATTGATGATATTTTCGAACACAATTTCTTTCTTTCATTTTGCAATCTTTATTTCCGCAGGTATTTATATAAAACTCATATGTTATATTCTCACATATTGTATGCACTAATATTTTTTATAGTCTTATAGATGTTAACTATAACTCTTGATTGCAGATAACAAATGGCACCTGGACGACAGCTACGTACACGGCGTGCATCGACTGAATTAGTATTGTCAAATGATATGTCGTCAATCCCGACTGATCCTCCTACACCTTGTACTCCCGCGAGTGATGCAGGTATAATTTTCATATATATATATCAATATAGTTTGAAAATACTAACATCATATTCATCCTTATCTTCAAAGCTTTTATTTTATTATTAATTGATATATATTAATTAATTGGTTTTTTATGAAGGCTCCACAACAACTAGAAAGGTTCGTGGTCAAAATAGAGGATTAGAGTTAGAAAGACTTATTCGCAAAACTGGAAAATTGAAACTACTAATTCCAGAAGAAGAGAATAGGCCAGTTGGTGATGACAGTTGCAAATTATCTAGAGAGATTGGATAGTTGTTAGACAATTCGCACCAATAAGAGTATCAGGTTGGCATGAAATAGCGGATGTCGACAAACTAGCACTTTATGAGCGTATTTTGGTAAACGCCTTCTAACTATTATATTTTGTTATGTTATTTGATATTATTTTGAAGATTTAGAATTAATATTTAAAGTTTTATGCAGGCGAAATTTGATTTGGAATGGGCTAAAAAAAATGTTAGAGATTGTGTGGAGGAAATGATGAGTTTTCGGTATAAAGATTTTCGCTCTCGATGCCACTTATATTATAAGAAATTAGGAGGTGAAGTTGCTAGACAATATCCTCATAAGGATTTTGTTAATAGACTCGATGATTGGCTTTGGTTATGTGATCACTTTGATTCAGAAGCCTTTCAGGTAATACTTAATTTTATTTTTTTAATTTTATGGTGAACCATAAATACTCAATTATTATAAGTAGATTACTATGCAAAAAATTATTTGTATCTCTTTTAAAAATATAATTATTACACTTCTTAATAAATGGATGCTAAAGATCGTTTCTTATTTTTTCTTTAGAGGCGTTCAACGGCCAACTCCAATAACCGAGGAAAATTACCATATATTCATCGTGCGGGTACTAGGACATTTGTGGCTACTCGACATAAATTTGTATATTTTACAATTTTTAAGATAAGCCAATTTAGTTTTCATGAATTGTACTGATGTATTATATATATTATAATGCAGCAATGTGGTGAGATTGCCTTATTCAAGGGATGTTATCATAATGGAAAATGATGGGCCAACGATGAGGCTAAGAAAAGATATGTTAGTTCTTACCGATGTTAACTATATGTTTATAATTTTTATGTAAAAACTATAGTCAAGATTTTTTTATATTCATATGTTTTAGATTAAATGTCTATATTATGCATTCTAATTATAGGAAAGTATGGTGAATATGCAATCACAAACTCCTGATGAGAATGAAGTTCCTATTAGTGAGCAAGAAATTTCACTACAACAAAGTTAACATTTAACGAAAGGAAAAGTCGTCGTTACTGCTCTATTTTTCGTCGTTAAAAATAAATAACGTCGGAATAAAATCTCGTCGTCACCCGTCGTTATAGCTTTCCATACTAAAAGAATTAACGACGGTTTAGAAAAACCGGTCGTTATATATTTTAACGACGGAGAAATCTCCGGTCGTTAATCACTATTCATTAGTGACCATAAGTTTGTAAATTTAACGACCAATATTTTTATCGCTAATAATTAGATTATTATGAAATAATATAACAATAACGACTAAAATTATCGTCGCTAAAAGTTAACGTTTAGAAAAAGGGTATAATAATAACGATCAGTATTTTGGTCGCTAAAAAATGAACGTTTTGAAAAAGGTATAATAATAACGACCAGTATTTTGGTCGCTACTAAATGTATAATAATACAACATATATATTACCATTAAATCATATATCAACAAATATAATAGAAAAGATATTACATTCAATTAAAAATGCATTCACATACACACCAATTTTTCAAAATAATTATAAAAAGTATTGTCATCAAACATGCAACCATCGTTAATTTCAAGTCTACATATAAAGTTGCCAAAATCCTTACTAAATTAAAAGTAACCACTCCAAAATAAACTTAAATGACGACTGAAAAAGAAAATTAAAAGTTGCCATATATGTTCCATTGTGCTTCGAAACAAAAATATAAAAAAAATTAATTAAAAATTTAGTCTGTTGGCTTCAAGACGATCCTCTTTGCCCAAATATGTACATCTTCAGTTATCTGCAAAAGACCAAAGTAAATATTACTACAACATTACTAGAATAATATAAGAAATATGTGAAACTTCTTGAAATTAAAAATAATATTTTAGGAAAATTAAATGAAGATATGCTTTTGGAGAATTACTATTAACAATATTAAGATTGTGTTTCTTACTCTTTAGATCGAGTCGGTGGTGGAGGAGAATTGAATTGTTGTAGCATTTCCTTAATTGCTCGAAGTTCTACCTCCATTCATTCATATGTTCCAAAGTTTCATCACGATATGCTTCCATTTGCTTATTTTGAAATTTACCCTACAAATACAATCATATTTTGTTAAATTTTCCTCAAAATATGATATTGGAAAATAAAAACAACAAATACAATCAACTCAAATTTAAATTCATGTTATAAAATATTACCGTCACCGCTGCCCACATGTGATTTTTATTATCTTCTTCAATTTCCTTCCATGAATGTGCTTGAAGAGGACAAATATTGCGACCATGCACAATTTTATCTAAGTGTCTCGAGAAAACTTTATGATTTTTTCCGGTGGCACGGTTGTTGTAGAATATTATCTCCAACTTTTCACCATTTTTTAATTTTGTAATTTTTTTGCACTTGTTTTTCCCTCGCAGTTTCCTTTTCTTTGGAGAAGTCACCATATCTAAAAATATCATACAAAAATCATATAAAAGTGCTTAAATATACAAATTATATAACATTTTTTTAGAAATAAAAGTATGAAATAAGATAAATATGTCCAAATATAAAGAAATTTTACCACTCTCTCTTATTTCTTCGACACTTTGGATATCACGTAGCAAAGAGGAATCATTTGGTGGTTCTGTTGGAGTATCATTTACCGATGTACTACTGTTGATAGCACCTATTAAAGCATCCCGTGATGACAATCTAAGAAAATGTCGTAATCCTTGTCCCCGACCCTTCCCTAATGAACCTGGTGGTACGAAGAGTTGCTTTTCAGATGTAGAAGTGATCATGTAACTTCGATGCTTGCATTTTTCGCCTATAAAATTTAATCAAATAGATGTAATATTTAACAAATTATATTTTATGAAAAATAAATGTGGTACCAAATATTATAAACAAACTAAGTAATAACAAACAGTAGCAAGAAATGCACAAACTTGATAAATTAGTGTAGAAACTTGAAATTTTGTTGTAAATAAATGAAAGAGAAGGAATAAAAGTCAAGTTGAAATTTTGAATCATAAGTGACCCCCTTTTTCCTGCAGTGTAAATTGCACAGTTACGAGGCTAAAATGTCGCTTTTCAATCCGAGCCTAATCTCGAAAATCCGAGATCACCAGCACGACCGTCTCGCCGAACCGAGTGAAAACCATATTAAGCAAGTTCAGATCCGACAGTCGGATCTTCCAGAAATCAACGAAGAAGCGGGCGGGACCCGCGACTTAAGTGAATAGTGCTTGGGACTGTAGATGAATAGTGAACCCTAATTTCGAATACCCCTAAGTGCTAACGTTCGCCAAATCGCCGTCTGGAAACCGATCATAGCACTTCAGGTAGTCGATTTGAACGATTTCGTCGTTCTGAACGCAATGGCAATGACGGAATTTCCGTTTGACGACCCTAGAGCCTCGAAAAGCGCGATAACTATATTTTGGAACAGTATTTTATGGACCGAGATTTGATCCGGGTAGTTTCTCAAAAAACAGAAATCACTACCTGATAGGTCTCGTCGAGCCGGACGTCATGGCGAAGTCCATTTTTCGTTTCGACGACCAGAACGCCTCGAAAAGCGTGAAATATGGTGAAAATGCAACTTTTTGCATAATAAACTCTATGCTTCTTGCCTCGTTTTGCGTGCCACTGCTTGGAGAAGGACTGGAATGTGAGAGGAGTATACTGTGAAGGACTGAACTCGAAAGATGAAGTGTGGGAGGGGGGTAAATGCAATTTTGCATATACTATATATAGGTATGCATACTGAGCTAGGGTTCCACAAACCCTAAACCTATAGCCTTCTGCCCAAGCCGCACCTCCCAACGAACCCTCTCCCTCTGCCGCACTCTTCGCTAGCCGCGCACCGGCCGCCGCCACCCCGTCGCCGGAGAAGAAGGATCAAGAACCACCCTGATCTCGGGTGTCTTGGAGAGGAGGGTGCTCGGGAGGGTCCTTAGCAATCAAGTCTCTCCCAGAGGACTCCTCGGTGAAGCCGCAGCTGAGCCCGGGGTGAACCGACGCCAGCCGCCGCCGTGCGCCGCCGCAAGACCACTCTCCTCCTTCCAGTTTTCCAACGAGGTAAGTTCTTGGAACTTTTCTCCTTAATCTGGCATTTGGGCATGCCCAGTGTGCTACTGACACCAAGGACACCACCCTGTTGCAGCCCGTGACGCTGCCGCCGCCCCGATCGCCGGCAGGAGCCATAGCCGCCGGAGTTACCATCCTTGCCCGATCGGGAGCGCCGCCGTCATCCGACCGTCAAACCCGAGATCAGCACTGTTGAATCGCATTCTCTTGTCGACTGCAACACCTCCACGAAGTCCGATCACCATCGGTTGAGGATCGGGGCCAAACAAACACACCCTAGAAACCGGTTTTTCTTCACTTTGGCCGATCTCGGCCGTCCGGCGCCGCCGCTGCCTCCCACCGCCGGACATCATCACCAGAAGCCTCCTGGAGCCGAGTGGGACCTTCTGGTCCAAGTTGCACCGACCCGGAGTCCCTCGGCCGGAATCCGCCATTAACGGACTTGGAGCTTCAACCGAGCTCCGCCGCCGCGCCTTGCCGACGTTCCCCGGCACCGGAAAACCGCCCTGGTGAGCTTCTCTGATCCTTAGGAGCTTGCCCATCATCTTGCATGGAGGTTTTAACGCTCAGTCCTTGATCTCTGTAGTTGCACCCGAGGTTGCACTCGAGCTCACCTCCGGCCACCTCCGGCGTTCCGGACTCTGGCCACTTGCACAGGTAAGCTCTAAATATTAAATGAAGGATCCCCATGATTTTATTTTGGGCAGAGAACCCTCCTGTAGCTTGGTTCCATGGTTGCACCCGAAACTATCTTTTCGGACTTGTCTCCGGCCGCCGCCGCCTCCGGCCGCCGGGGCTCGACCCCACATGGACCAAACACCATCTGAGACTAAGAGCTAACATGTGCTCACCTTACTTCAGGTCTGAACCCGGGTTGATTCCAGTGAAGTGCAAACCGAGCTCCTTGCGGTTTGGGTGCTGCTCCGGCCAACCTCTCTGGCCACTCCCCGGTGCACCTGAGGTGAGCCCTCAACCCTACTTAGTCCCCAGTACTTGATGCTCCACTGAACCCTTAATTTGATTAACTACAAATGGAGTTAAACCTAGTTGCTAATTGAGCCCAAGAATGTTTATGGGCCAACTTTGTAAATGGGCCTGGTCTCAGCCCAATCTTGTGAGCACGAGCTTCGTCTCGTCGTAACGAACGCGCTGAAAGTTACGGCGCAGCTTTTGGACCCCCGGATTTCAAGAACGAGTCAAAACGAGCAATAATGTTAGGTTTTTATGCAAATTAAGAAATTGTTAGGGATCAAATTGTAAATGGGACATGATGGCTGTCTTTAGATAGTGTTTACACACCTACTAGGCATCTTGTTAGAGTTCCGTGGATTCCTATTGGGCGGGAATCGGTTGTTGTCCCGTAAATCGGCGTATTATTCCCGTTTAAGCACTCCGTTACTGTCGTGTCGTCGGGATGGGTATGTGTGAGTCTATTACTGATTATAGCTTCTTATTCAGGGCCCAGTTGTTCAGCACCAGCCTCCCAGTAGCTGTGCGGGAGTTCGAGGATCTGCCTACATTCAGGTGGGTTATCTTCGGTCCGGGCTTTATCTATTCGGCCCTCTGGTTGCTTTAGTCCAGTCGGACACCTGTTTTTGGTTAGCCCTGTTGATTGGATCATGTACTCCTATTCTCGATTATATCTGATGAGTTCATCTATATGCCATATGATTTTCCTGATAGACAGTGATTCTTTAGATATAGCATGTACACCTGCTCATCAGCTTTTATATTCCAGTACATAGATGTCATGATCGAATTTTACCTGCTATTTCCTTTCATCTGTGATGTTTGCTTGATATTCAGATATGCATGATAGATCTTGATCGATATGATAGATGATTTCCCTGTTGGGATCTCGGCTTATTGCCGACTACCCGGTCATTAGACCGTGAGCTTGAGTATAGCATGATGACTACCACGCACGCTGTACGTCACGTACACTGACGGTTTGGCCACCGTCACAGTGTTCTTTACCGATAGAGTGGTCTAGAGGAAGGACCCGTGAGCCCCCAGATCAGCACCAGTGGGTGCGGGGTTATGTCAGCCAGATAGGTGCCAGATAGTGGTATGAGCCTGAGGTCCCCGTGACCGATAATGGCATTGATTGGGTACTTGAGTTTCTTTTGTGACGCATTATTCTTATCTTGCACTGTTATTGATAGATATCTTACCCGGTACCCTTACTGCTCAGTTTATGATTGATTATCTCATTTATATCCAGATTTCTTGTATTACTTACCTGCAGTCCTTATGCTTGATTTTTATAGCTATACATTGATTTCCAGCTTTTATTACCTGCAGTTTCATTACCCTTGATTATCTGCCTATTCAGTTATCTGTGGATTTTTGTTGATTATCAGTAGATCTTATTTGTTATTCAGCTTTACCCTATGATTTTTACTATCCGCAGATTTTGTACCCAGTAGGTACGATTAGCTATTTCTCGGCTCGTCGTGCCCACTGGGATACATGTACAGTGTATCTCACACCCCCTGGGTGACCATTTTTCAGGTCGTTCGGGTAGTGGGGTGTCGGGACGATCCAGTGAGGCTGTCACGATAGAGCTGTCACCCTGATGATATAGATTGATGATTGAGATCCCCGTTGATCTGTAGCTGACTCTTGTTTATGCTATTTCAGCTTCCAGTTTATTAGTTATTTCAGATTGATGTTAGCATGATTATTTGGATTATTCCTACTAATTAGTCATTGTTAGTTTAGATATTGATTGATCTCTGATTGATGATTGGATTAGCCTAGCCGTGCATGTATAGGGGCTTCCTATATATGTGGCGGTCTGTTACGCCCGTTTTGCAAACTCTGATTTATTTCAAAAAAAAAAAATTTCAGACCTGATTTTTAAAACTCGGGGCGTGACAGATTTTATGGTATCAGAGCAATAGGTATACGGTACCTAGGAAAGATGGATTAGGAACTGGTTAGGATGAACCCTAGGATGACTTGTCACGTGAGAGCGCGGGGTATTTGTCTAGTTGTTAGGAGCTCAGGTGTATTTCACACTAATGAGTCGTTTCCTAATCTTGTTGTTGTGGCTACGAGCGGTGTTCGCACGCTCTCTGGGCTTAGTGGTCGTGGTGGGTGCAGTGTTAGCTGCGGTTGTAGTACGAGCCATGGGTTTGATATATCAGTGGAGCCTTAGAGCTCGGATTTTTGACAGCGGTAGAGGATCAGTTCACCGCATTTTGCTGGGTTAGTCCAGCAGATGGCTCAGCATCAGATAGTTGCTCTTGTTGCACTGGCCCCACCACTAGTCCAGGTGCTTGGAGAAGTCAGTGATCCTCCGGTTGTTCCCGTGCCACTAGATATAGTACTTTTGTCACAGCCGGGGTTGTTAAAATTGTGTTGTGGCTGCTATTACCGGAGATTCCCTGAATATAGTTATCGGGATGCCTATGAGGTTAGCAATCTTGTTGCCTTGGACGGAAGGATTCTGACGACACTCAGCAAATATTAGACCTTATTGAATTGTGTCCCAACCCTGATCAGTGTAAATAGTTGGGATTCATGATCATTTCGTTAGAAATGGTAGCAGTGAGCGCATTGGCGCAGACATGGTTGATGGATAGGCTAAATTCGGTGATCTATGGGCCTGATTGAAACCCTGGTTTGAGTTAGATTTAGATTCAGACCCCGCCTTTGGTACGATTTTAGTGGAGTCTTAGTTACTCCTATGAGTATGCAACAATTTTAGATGTTGTGGCTACTACCGTGATGAGATGTGACTGGAAAGTCTAATATACAGAGTGATGATGATAGCTTGAGGATTTGATTTTTATCCTAAATGAATCCGAATTGTAGTTGATTCGCACATTGTGGGTGAACTGATTATATGGTCGTGATCGCCCTGATGATATTTGAGTTACGACTGGCGTCGCTAGAGCCGTGTTAGCAAGTGGTGATTCATTTAAGATAATCGGTAGATAGTGGAATATGGTTCTAGATTCTTGTGAGTAGCCGGGGTCGCACTCATGACCCCGAGGTGGTAGAGACTGTTGATATAAGTTTATAGTACCGGCATAGAGATTCGTGTCTTGAGGTATGAGTTATACCTTCTGTTGATTCCGGTGGGAGTCGTGTCCCCAACTTGATGTTGGCGACAGATCTACAGTATTTCACTTTTCTTTTGATAAGTATGTTGGCTGCAGACAATGTACTGTCTAAAGAGTGGTTTGAAGTACTCTACCCCGTAAGGGGTAATATCGTGATTGGGTCTACTTGTTTGCTTATCTATATTTATAGTCTCCAGGGTTACCCTCTGGACAACGATGTTATAGTTTCATTGATGATACCCCAGACCGTATTAGACCTTAGGTACGTCTCAGACAGATTGCGTACATAGTGGATTATCTTTGTCATTATTGTGGACATTTGTCCTAACTTGTGGTCACTAGCCACGTTGATCTCACCAGATCTTGCAACTGAGTTGATAATAGAAATATATGGTTTAAGCCCAAAAAGTTGGACAACATGTCCAGATCGGATTTTTTAAGCTTTACGAATGGTGACCTTTGGTTGCCATGTTGTATGATGCTAAGCGACTGATCGTGTGATATTTAATCGGCAGTTGTGCGTCCTCAGTAGTCTGAGGTTTAGTTCTAGCAACTGGTGGTGAAAATTATGCCACAAACAATTATAAAGCGTAAGAAGAGATTCTCTACCTTATATGATTTCACTTAAGAAAATGAATCTAGTGACCTTTGTCAGTGTTCGGCCTCGATAGTCAACCTAAACGGGTAAAACCGTTGAGTTCTGTCTGCACAAACTGTAAGTTATGTGAAACCAGAAAAGAGTATGAGAGCTGGTTGCCACATCGGTTGACTTCTGATTTTATTATTTTCTCAAGTTCTTTTAAATGCAAAACTAAGAAAACTTTGAACATCCTTATCATATGCCTCATTAAGTCGATCATCAACCAGATCCATCCAATCCTCATTAGGTGCTATTCTTTTTTGAATATGTAAAGATTAAAGTTCAAATTTACCTAAATAAGATAGAGTCAATAAGCAACTTCACATAAAATTAATATAATATAAAGGAAAAGCAAACATAACATACAATATTATATAAGTCTAATTACAAAAATTAATGAGTGCGAGTAGAAAGTTCTTATTTATAATAAAATTTTGGGTTCCACATATTAAACTTAAAAATTCTAAAAACAAAATGATAGTTAATAGAAAATTTTAGCATTTTCAAAAATATTAATAAAAATTTAGGATTTATAAACTTTCATTATTTTTTATTTTCTATAATTAAAATGGGTCCCTCTAAGAGTTAATTTATATTAACATGTATAATATATACTATTCAGTTCATGATATTTAATAAATAAAATTTACAAATCTCATCTTAATATTTATAATATAAAAGGTTTATATGTTTGCTATTACTTTTTTGTTTTTTTAAAAAATTTATTGTAAAAAAATTGTAATAAAATTAATTGACCGAAGATAAGGGTGATAATAAAAAACTTACAAATAGGGGTGAGGGCAAAAACAATGCCCTCTGTGAGTGCTTAAGCGAATCGGGGTTGAGGGTGAGAAATGACTATCAAGTTAATCAATATAAAGAGATAAATTTTGAGCACGAGTCGGATTGAGAGTAAGGGGCAGCGATGCACGGAGATGGAGGTCGAGGGTATACACGTGAGGGATGTCGCACGGTACTTAATTAATTAGGGAGAGACGCACTGTACTTAATTAATTAGGGATTTGGTCGAGGGGACGTGCGTGACAATCGACGACCCGTACTTAATTAATTAGGAATTTTTTTTTATTGTTGTGAGGGGTTACAAAAAATTTATTTAGAATTTTTATTATTATTATTTTGAGAGGTTAAAATAAAATTTTTATTAAATATTTTTAAAAAAATCTGTATTAAAAAATTTAAAAAATGAATTAATTAAGATTTTTTAAAATTTAAAATTTAGATTTTTAAATTTTAAATTTTAAATTTTTTTATTTAATTTGGTTGTTTTTAATGGCGACTTATTGTGCTCGTCGTTAATTTGGTAGTTTTTAACGACGACTTATTGTGCTCATCGTTAATTTGGTTGTTTGACTAGTTGTTTGTAACGACGATTTATTGAGTTCGTCGTTAATTTGGTTGCTTTTAGCGACAACTTATTATGTCTTTCGTTAATTTTATTATGCCAATTTAGTTACTTTTAGCGACCATGTATTGCGCTCGTCGTTAATTTAGTTGCTTTTAGCGACGAAGTATTATGCCCATCGTTAATTTGATTATTTTTAACGACCGTTTATTACGCCCGTCGTTAAGTTAATTACTTTTAACGATCACTTATTGCGCCCGTCGTTAAAAATTAGTCGTTATAGCACGACGTGAAGTTGCAGAAAATCAATCATCATAGTTGCAGGAAGAATTGACATAACTAAACGTTTTA
Source organism: Tillandsia leiboldiana (assembly GCA_029204045.2). NCBI lineage: Eukaryota > Viridiplantae > Streptophyta > Magnoliopsida > Poales > Bromeliaceae > Tillandsia > Tillandsia leiboldiana. The sequence continues at coordinate 23,771,650 of CM055073.1, forward strand.
CATATGTTCAAATATAATCTTATAAATAAAAATAATTTATTTTTTGCTTACAGAAAATAACAAAGTCAATGAATATTAATTCATTTATCTATCTTGTCTTATTATGTTAGTCTTTTATTAAATTTTGTTATAAATTACTTATATAAAATGACAAGTAATTAGATAAACTTTATTATCTCATTATTACTAATTTTTTCTTTTTACTTTTTATGCAGAAATATGCAAGCGGACTACATCAGAGCAAGCCAACTACAAACGTTTCTTCAAATGGAATGTTGATGTTTTTGTTGATAAAATATTAGTGACCATGTATAAATGATTAATCGAGATTTGGATGATTTAACTATTTTAGAAAGATACTTTTTTACATTTTGCTTGTTTCAATTTGTGAAGATATTTTGAATTAGTAATATATTTTGGTTTGTTTGTTAACTTATGTATGATGTTTGGTAATTGTTTCAATGGTCAAATGTGAAAAATTGTCATATAAAAGATTGATTGCTGAAATTGTGACCAAACTGTTCGTCGCTATTGTATAATTATTGGTATATATTGGTAAATAAATTTGCGACGAAATAATTGGTTGCAAAATATTTGTTGAATTAATTAACTTAGTATTGAATTTACGGCAAATTATTTTTGTCGCTATACTATCATAAAAAATAAAATAAAATAATTAAAAAATAATGATTTTTAGCGACGAATAGATGTAGTTGCAATAGGCTATCTTTAGCAACGAAAAATTATATCCGAATGTATATTTAGCAACAATGTATAGGATAATTAGCGACCAGTTAAATTGTTGCTGTTAGTATATTTATAGTGACCGCGTTTTGTTTGTCGCTAAATGTAATAGCAAATAGCGACCAATAGCTTTATTTTGTCGCTAAATAGTTTTAGCGTCGGGGCGGTAGCGACGATGCAGTGACGAAGTTTTTTTTGTCGCTAAAGTATTATAGCGATAAATTTTAATTTTATAGCGACAAATAATGTTGGTCGCAAAAAGCCTAAATTTTTGTTGTGAGTCTCAAATCTTGTATGTGAAAACTATATATGAGGTTTTTGTACAGTCTAACATGAAACAGGGGACACTGTTGTTAAGTTTATAACTGCATTTATTAATGATTTATGACTTCCCGACATACAAAACGGTGATCCTATCTATATATTCCTATGTCTACCGTGCTATATTTGATCATAATATGACTCGTATATTTCTTGGTTTCATTACTGAGATATGTATATAAATGTAACTTTGAAAAAGTAATCTAATAGTGAAAGAAATATCTAACTCACCGAAACTTCAGTTCGACAAAAAATAGCAGGATGACTAAATTTCTGTACACCCTTCGTATTTATCTTATTAAGATTATGAAAATATACATTTATCACCTATATTAGAAAACAAAAAGGAATTATGTTAAAACATTATATATATATATATATATATATATATATATATATATATATATATATATATATATATATATATATATATATATATATATATATATATATATATATATATATATATATATATATATATATATATATATATATATATATATATATAGTTCGGCTATTATGCTATCGATAACACCAAACATTTGGTGCTATCAAGTTTTTTACTCTTAGATCAACCTCGTTGATTATTTTCACCCGTTAGATTTTACTATTTTTCTAACCACCCATTAAACCCAAGGGGCCCACTATCATCTCAACCACACATCTTTTAATTCAACAGTTAAAAACTTAATAACACTAATGACTTGGTGCTATTAATAGCATTCCAGTCTAGCTTGGATGAAGAAGATTTTACTATATATATATAGTCCGGCTACTATACTATTATGAGTAAAACCCTTTCTTACTCATAAGTTTCCGGCTCTTGGATGAAGAATGTGCGGTTAGGATTATAGTAGCCCTTAAGATTTATACTATTTCACCAACAACCCACTAAACCCTAGGGGAACCACTATCATCCTAACCGCACATCTCTTCATCCACAAAATCCGCCATTCCGGGAGATCCGGATATCAGATTTGAGATCCGATTCCACCGCCATTTTCATCTCAACGCCGCCGTCAATATAACGACTTTATTTTTCTGAAAAACTCCTAACTAATTTAATTGGTCAATTTACGGGAAAAAACTCAAATTTCATAATTTTTCGTCAAACTTCATTTTTCTCGCTTTTCCGTGCAACCGGCACAGTAAATTTTAAAACTGACTTAACCGCTCCTTTCAACACTAATCCGGTATTAAACCGGTGATTAAATTTCTAAACATTTAATCTTCTATATACTGAAATTGATGCCATCATTAAATTTCTAAATGCAGATTTAAATTTCCGAATTCAAAAGAAATTTAACATTTTGAATTTTAAAGCACTGTTATTACATCACTTCCCCCTTAAAAGAAGTTTCGTTCTCAAAACTTAAATGAAAACTCCGAGAACATTTCAAGATAATGCTCTTTCATCACCAACTCCAATTCCCACATGGTTTCACGCTCCTCGGGATTCTTCCATTGTACTTTTACGTAGGGAATAGAGCGATTACGCAATTGCTTATACTCACGTGCTAAAATCCGCATTGGAGACTCAACGAAACTCAAATCCACTCGAAGCTCGATTGTCAAAGGGCTAATGATGTGAGACGGATCTGAGATATACTTCCAAAGCATCCACATGTGAAAAATGTTGTGCACCCGGTCAAGACTTGGTGGCAAAGCCAAGCGATAAGCTACAAGACCAATCCTCTCCAAGATCTCAAGCAACCCAATGAACCGCGGACTCAACTTGCCCTTCAAACTAAACCGTTTAATTCCCTTGGTCAGCAACACCTAAGCAGAACATGCTCTCCGACCTGAAGCTCCAAGTCACACCGTTGTCGGTCAGCATAGCTTTTCTGACGACTCTGGGCAGTCAGAAGCCGTTGCCTCGCGATGCGAATTTTTGCCTTAATTTTCGCCACCAAATATGTACCAATAAGCTTGCGCTATCCCAAATAATCCCAACAGATAGGGGATCGTCACCGACGCCCGTACAATACCTCATACGGCGTCATCTGAATACTCGCCTGGTAGCTATTATTATACACAAATTCCACCAAAGGTAAATAGCGAAACCACCCATCACCATAATCGAGAATGCAAGCTCGGAGCTTATCCTCCAAAATCTGAATCACCCGCTCCGATTGCCCGTCACTCTGAGGATGGAAGGTCATGCTAAAATTGAGCTTCGTCCCTACTACCTGCTGTAAACTCTGCCAAAACTGAAAGACGAACCGAGTGTCCCGATCGGAAGTGATGGAAGCTAGAACTCCGTGAAGTCGAACAATCTTATTGACATATAGCTGCACCAACTTATCTCATGACCATGTCGTATGGATCGGCAGGAAATGCGCTGACTTCGTCAACCGGTCAACCACTACCCAAATCACATCATGATCATGTTGGGATCGAGGTAGTCATAGTGGTTGGGTTGATTTAGCACATCGAGAGCAAGTGGTTGTATTTTATTTATCTTGTTGTTTCTTGAGCATAGTAGATAGAGACATGGTAACTGTAGATTTCTTTCTATCTTTCATATATGTTTTTCTTTCACCATAGTATTATCTTGCCTCTAGTAGACTTAGTGGGTAGATCGTTGGTCTTCGAGATGGTACCCACTGGAGGACGACTTGTTGATATAATTCTCACACCCGCGGTTGGTGTTCTTTTTGCAGAGACTTCAGCTTCTGTCCCTACGCCGACAGGTTCTTCTAATCGAGGTAAGGGAGTCACTGTAGTAACCATGATTTTTGAAACCCAAAATTTAGGTTCAAATAATTTTCTGGATTATTTAAATGGGTAATTTATAGGGAAAGTTGGACCCTAGAAGATCGATTTTTGATCGGAGCCTGATCTCGAAAATTCGAGATCACTATCGCGACCGTCTCATCGAAACAAGAAAGATTGATATTCATATGTTCTCGATCTGACGGTCGGATCGTCCAGAAATCAGCGAAGAAGCGGGCGGGACCCACGACTTAAGTGAATAGTAAAATGAATAGTAACCCCTGATCTCGGTCCCCTTTCGATCGGTCGTTGGCCATTTCACTGTCCAAAATCCAAACCTAGCAGTATGAGTAGACGATTCTAGCTAATTTTGACATTCTGAGTGCAATGGCGCTGACGGAATTTTCGTTTGACGATCCTAGAGTCTCGAGAAACGTGCCATACTGTATAATTGTACAGTAATTGTGGACCGAGAATTTATCCGGGCATTTCATCGAAAAACAAAAATCGCTACCTGATAGGTTTCGTCGAGCCGGACGTCGTGGCGAAGTCCGTTTTTCGATTTGATGACTCGAGCGCCTCGAAAAGCATGAAATACGGCAAAAAACGGAGTATTTTATGCAGAAACCCTATATTTTATGCCTCGAAAATCGTGCCACTTTATGGACAAGGACTAAAGAGTAAGTTGAAGTTTCTGTAAGGGACTTGGCGCAAAATAATAAGAGTTGAAGGGGTTTATGGCATTTTGTGCATTATGTATATAAATTTGCATTTGAGGGTTTGGGTTTTGGAAACCTAGCCGAGCCCCTCTGCCTCCCCCTCTGGAACCGACGCCCCCACCATCTCCTCCAACCGTCGCGCCGGCGCCGCTGCAGTCCCCGTCGCCGGAGAAGAAGAAGAAGACAAGGAAGCTTCTCCTCTCGGGTTGTTGGTGAGGAGGGTGCTTGGGAAGGACCCAAGTTGATCAAACCTTTTTCCTGCGGAGTCCTCTATGAAGCCTCAACCGAGCCCGGGGTGAACCGACGCCAGCCACCGCTGTGCGCCGCCGCGGAGGTTGTCTTCTTCCTCGGTTTTCCGGCGAGGTAAGAAGGTTGAAAACTTTTCTTTTATAGTGGCCTTTGAACCCAACCATCTTGTTCCTGATGTCGAGTGGCACGTCTCTGTGAAGTTTGGTCCATCGCCGTCCACCCCATCGCCGGCGGGAGCGACTTCTTGCCTGAAGTGCAATTTCCGGCCAGATCTGCCGCTGGGCTTCATCCGACCATTGAAACTTAGATCAGAGACGCTGATCTTCGTCTCCTCATCGACTGAAAGGAGTCCACCAAGTCTCTGGACGATCGGTCGAGGATCCAAGCCACGCGGTGAAGCCCTAGTTTCGAGCTTTTTGGTTCTTCGGCCCAACCTCGCCGTCCGGCGCCGCCGCGCACCCACGCCGCCGGCCACCACCTCTGGAAGCCCCGTGGAGCCGAGGGCAACACTTTGGTCCATCTTGCGCCGGCCCAGGCCTCGCCGACCGGAATCCGCCATTAGAGGGCCCGAGCTTGGCCGAGCTCTGCCGCCGCGCGCCGCCGGCGCTTCCCACCGCCGGTAAGCTGTCTAGTTACACTTATTTTGATCATAGGAAGCTTCCAAAGTCATTGTATGGAGTTTTTAACGTGAGGTTGCTTACCTCTGTAGTTGCACCAAGTGGGCAACCCGAGCTCCACCGTCGGCCGTTGCCGCCGCCTTTGGTCGCCGGCTATGGGTCTGGAACTGACCCAGCAACCTCTGTGAAGGTTCTTAAGCTGATGCTTGCCTTTGTGGGCCTTTTGATAAAGGTTTGGTCCCAACTTGTGCAACCCGAACCTTGTGCTTGAAGTGGTGTAGCTCCGGCCAACTTCCCGGCCACTCTCCGGCAAGACACAGGTGAGCATCACTGTCCTCTGTCCTCACTAAGTGCCATGCTTCAGTTAGCTTCCAAATTGATCAAGTATATAAATAGTTGTAGCAAAGTGGTGTTTTGGACCCTAAGTGTTTATGGGCCAACTTTGTATTTGGGCCCTATGCTGGCCCAAGCCCGTGAGCACGAGCTTCGTCTCGTCGTAACGGACGTGCTGAAACTTACGGCATTGTCTCTGGTTTCCCGGATTTAGAGAACGAGTCAAAATAAGCTTTAAATAATTATAATTATGCAATTCAGTGAATATTATGGGTCCTGTTGCAAATGTAGCATGCTAGCTGTCTTTAGACAGTATTTACACACTTGTTAGGCAATTTATTAGAAGTCTGTAGGTTTTCGTTGAGCGGAAATCGGATTCCGTTCCGTAAACCGGCGAAATTGTCAGTTTTACGGTTTTCGGTGCGACTTTCGTGTTCCGGATTGGATTTGGGTATGTGTGAGTCATTCCTGATCAGTGTTCGTGATTCAGGTCTTTGCAGTCTGACTCCGGCCCCGAGCCTTCTGTTGGAGTCGTTGATCGGCCTACATTGAGGTGGGTTATCTTCGGTCCGGGCTTTATCTTTTCGGCCCTCTGGTTGCTTTAGTCTAGTCGGACACATGTTCTTGACTTAGCCCTGATTATGCATACCTGTGTTACTTTCATTGATGTTCGTTATGTTACGGAATTTGAGTTGGCGTAGTTTCGTGAAAGTCTCAAGTCTTGAAGATTGAAGGTGAAGAAAGTTGGATCATTTAACTCAATCTCAAGAAAGAAGAATTCAAAAGGATCAGGTATGTTTAACTAAAGATTTTGTGTGATCCGAATACTTCTTGTAGTGTAGAAACACTTGGAAGAATCTTTCATTGCATAAAAATCAAAAACTGGACTTGGGACATGTTCAAGATCCGGATCAGGTTGTTCGATCCGGATCCCGAAGGTGGTTCGTTCATACACCAGTTCAATCCGGATCGTAGCCTCTCTTGATCCGGATCCCGAACACTGAGTTTACCATCTTCCTTGAACGATCCGGATCAGGCTTCGCAATCCGGATCCCGAACGTTGATGTTTGGTGAACTGTATGAACGATCCGGATCAAGCACTTCGATCCGGATCCCGAACCTTCGTTTTTCTAGAATTACCTGACTCGTTACGACGATCCGGATCACAGCTAATCCGATCCGGATCGCCGTCCGTAAAATTTCCAGAAATGTTAGGTTTTTGATTCTTATCTCCTTCCTAGGGTTTCTAACCTATAAATAGACCCTATGACTCTTTTTCTAGGGTTAATCCAAAAAAGAGGCCGAAAATAAAAATAGCCGTCATTTTCATATATACGCCTCTAGATCCACATATAGAGAAGAAAGGAAATCATTAGAGAATACTCTATGTTTCTTCATCTATATTGATTAGTTTGATTCTAGGTTTTCATACTCACATCTTGAGTTGAATCAAACTAATGAATACTTAGATGGTATTTCTGATCTATCTTTGATCTAAGTATTCGGCGGATCATCACCACCAAAAACAACGATTTACCCCAAAAATCGGCGCGTGGATTCGCGTGTCCTTGTGGATTCAAGGTTCAACCGCTCTCGTGGATTCGGAGCGAGGCACATTCGTGGATTCGAAGGGTGCTATTGGGTGAAGACCGTGGATTCGGTCGGACGTCGTGGATTCGACGTTGGACGCCGTGGATTCGGCGTTGGGCGCAGATCGTGGATTCGAGAAGCGTCGTGGAGCGAGCGGAGAAGATCCTCTAGGAGCGTATGGAAAAGGTTGAGTCGTAAGTGTGTACGGTAAATCACCTTGTACGTGTTTTAATTCTAGTGGATTTCTGCCGTGTTATCGGTCCCGTGGTTTTTTACTCCGGTGATGGAGTTTTCCACGTAAAAATCTTGCGTATTATTGTTATTTCCGCATTGGGTTTTTATCGCAACGATTTTTGAGTGTTTATACGTTTACACCTATTCACCCCCCTCTAGGTGTTTTTTCCCCTATTTAGATCCTTATTACATATAACCCAACAAGTGGTATCAGAGCGGGAATAGGGTTGTAAACAATGGTTGAAGGTGGAAACATCAACCGACCCCCGTTCTTCGATGGAACAAATTATGCGTACTGGAAAGTGCGGATGAAAGCCTTTTTAATTTCCATCGACGAACGGGTGTGGCAATCAATTGAATTAGGATGGTCTAATCCAACTGAATTTATTGGTGATGTTCACACCTTAAAACCTAGGTCGAAATGGACCAAGGAAGAGTTAGATTCATCTTCTTACAATGGCAAGGGAATTAATGCTATTTTTAATGCCTTATCTCAAACTGAATTCTCTCGCGTCTCGGCATGTGAGACTGTGAAAGAAATCTGGGATGTTCTTCAGGTTACACATGAGGGAACTAACCTCGTGAAGATTCAGAAACTGCAAATGCTTACGAGCAAGTTTGACTCTATCTTGATGGCAGAAAATGAATCTTTCACGGACTACTATACACGATTGCAAGATATCGTGAACTCATGTGCTAACCTGGGAGAGAAGATTCCAGAATTTAAGATTGTGAGAAAGATCTTAAGAACTCTTCCTGAACGATTTCGCCCAAAGGTTACTGCCATTGAAACTATTAAACACCCGGACGAAATACGTGTAGAAGAATTAGTTGGTTCATTACAAACTTATGAAATGACATTTACTACTAACAATTCTTCTGGAAAGGCATCCACTTCTAAGTCTTCAGGTTATGCGTTGAAAACAACTAAGGAAGAAGACGCGGATACATCCTCCTCAGACGATGACGAGAATCTTTCTATGGAGGAATTTGAGAAGCAGCTCGCTCTCTTGACAAGGAAGTTTCGTCGCAACTTTCGAAGGGGTAATTCAAGCAAATCTCCATCCTTCAGAAAGTCGAACAAAGGCAAGGGTACTTCAAGTTACAAGTCAAGAAAGCAAGAGAACTTTTCAAAGGATAAGAAAAGTTCAGAAGGACAACTTCAATGCTTCAAATGTCGAGGCTACGGCCACATTGCAACGGAGTGTCCTAACAAGTATCCGGCAAAGAAGAAGGCGATGCAAGTCGTCACTTGGGATGACAACTCAACGTCAAATGAGTCGTCTTCGAGTGATGAAGAAAAGAGCTCCACCGCATTCCACGCGTCCGTATCTTCACCCTTCATGTGCTTTATGGCAAGTACATCCGAGTCGTTGTCCAACTCCACTGTTGAAAAGAATGCAACGGACAATGAATCGGATGATTCGGAAGGTGAAGATTTTGCTCTAGCCTACCACAGACTTTTGAGGGATTCAAAGAAAGTGGCTAAGCAAAACAAGAGTTTGAGAGGGAGAGTGCATGATCTCGAAGAAGAAGCAAAAAGAGCGACTTCTCTCTCAAACGCTCTTGAAGTGGAAAGGGAAAACCTGATAAAAGCAAATGTTTCCCTTCAAGAGTCCAATGAGCAACTTGAGAAGGAACATACAAATCTGGTGGATAACGCGAATCACTTCTCAAAGCTCTACAACGAGGCTCGACAGGATAACCTGGAAATGACAAAGACCATTTTCCAACTCAAGGATGACTTACAGCGATTCTCTTCAGGAAGGAGTAAGTTGGATAGACTTCTTGGTCTTGGTCAATCAAATCGGTTCGGCCTCGGATACACTCAAACTGGAAACAGTCCGAGTTCGAGTGGGACAGTTTTTGTGCCTCAGTCGGTATCTCCTCCTCCGACACCGGAATTCAAGACAAACAACGACAACAAACCTACTTCATCCTCTTTGGGATCGTCAAGATCTAAGGTATGTTTTCGTTGTGGTGTTTCAGGGCACATAAGAAGAAATTGCAAGACGGGAGTCAAACGCTCACCTCAATCACCTCTTGCAACGACTACCAAAAAGGCGCCTCCCCGGAAATCAAAGCAAAACCTTTCAAAAGAAAAGAGCCTTGGTAGTTCACCGCGCAAGACGACATCATCAAGGAGCGGCAATCGATCTGACAAGACGCCTTCACCTAGGAGAATAACCTCACGACCATTACCGACGCACTCCAAAAGGGTTTGGGTGCGCAAAGGTGAAATTTACCCTTGTCTTGTTACCAATGTTTCCTTGCATGCATATGATAGTTCGTCTTGGTATCTGGATAGCGGTTGTTCCCGTCACATGACCGGTGACAAAAATAGTTTTCAAAATCTTGAGAAAATCTCCGGAGGACTTGTTGTTTTCGGAGACGGTCGTTCTTCCAAAATTGTTGGAAAATGGACGGTAACTATTCCAGATGGCCCGATTTTGAAAAACGTCTTATTTGTTGATGGCCTTAAGACTAACCTCATAAGCATAAGTCAACTTTGCGACAATGGTTTTTCGGTTAACTTTTCATCTGTTGAATGCGTTGTAACTGATAAGGACCATGTCTTCTTTTTAAAAGGGGTTAGATCTGAAAACAATTGTTATGTTGTTCCTAATAAATTTTCTGAAAATTGTAACTTAGCCACTTTGAATAATGAAACTCTTTGGCATGAAAGGCTAGGTCACTTAAATTTTAAGGAACTTACTAGAATTTCAAACAAGGACGTGGTCAAGGGGGTTCCAAAACTTTTATTTAAACAAAACGTTGTGTGTGGTGGTTGCCAAAAGGGAAAACAGTCTAGGACTGCACACAAGAACTTGAACCACGTTGGTACAAAACGGCCCTTGGAACTTTTGCACATGGACTTAATGGGGCCGACCCGTCAACCATCTTTGGGAGGTAAATGGTATATTTTTTTATTGGTTGATGATTTCTCTCGGTATTCTTGGGTAGCATTTTTAAAAGAGAAAGCTGATACTTTTGATTCTTTTCATGAGATTTGCCATCGTATTATGATTGAAAAGAATGAAAAGATCATTCGTGTTAGAAGTGATAGAGGCGGAGAATTCATAAATTCAAAATTCATTGACTTTTGTACTTCAAACGGTATTAAGCATGAATTCTCTGCACCCTATACACCTCAACAGAATGGTGTTGTCGAGCGCAAGAACAGGGTTGTTCAAAAGATGGCGCGTGTGATGCTTCATAGCCGGAATTTACCGCTACATTTTTGGGCTGAAGCTGTGAACACCGCTGTCTATGTCATTAATCGAGTGTTCTTGCGCCCGGGAACGTTAAATACACCATATGAACTATGGTGTGGTAGAAAACCCAACATCAAATATTTTCGCATCTTCGGGAGTCGGTGTTACATTTTACGTGACCGTGAAAACCTTGGAAAGTTTGACTCACGAAGTGACGAAGGGATTTTCTTGGGTTATTCTACGAATAGTAGAGCATATCGAGTTTTTAACTTGGAATCTAAGACGATCGTAGAATCTATAAATGTTAAAGTAGATGAAGCTTTTCACTTTGGATCTGGAAAATCTACCCTCGATATCTCTCTAGATGATGATTCTCCTGCTAGTGCATCTTCTCATGATAATACTTCCAATATTAATGATGCATCTAATGGCTCTTCTAGTTTATCTGATGTGCAGGAATCATCTCATGTATCTCCGAGTACTCCGTTTCAACAAACGTTACGAATCTCCAAGGATCATCCGGAATCAAATATTATTGGAGATCCACAAGAAGGAGTCAGAACTCGGAGGCAGTTGGTTTGTGGATTCGCTTGCTACGTATCTTTAATCGAACCAAAGAACATAGATGAAGCTCTTCAGGATGACTACTGGATTAAAGCAATGCAGGAAGAGCTCCATCAATTTGAGCGAAACAAAGTCTGGGAATTAACGAAGCCTCCACAGCAACACAATGTGATAGGTACCAAATGGATCTTCAAGAACAAGAAAAATGAGGATGGTACTATCATCAGGAACAAGGCACGATTAGTTGCTCAAGGCTACTCTCAAGTAGAAGGTATAGACTTTGACGAAACATTCGCCCCTGTAGCTAGACTCGAGTCCATTCGTATACTGTTTGCTATTGCTTGTCATTTTAAAATCAAATTATTTCAAATGGACGTTAAGAGCGCTTTTCTAAATGGGTTTTTAAATGAGGAAGTTTATGTGGCTCAACCGAAAGGTTTTGTAGACCATAAACAACCTAACCATGTTTTTCGTTTGAAAAAGGCTCTTTACGGTCTGAAACAAGCACCGCGAGCATGGTACGAAAGGTTGACAAAGCACCTTTTGGAGAAGGGCTATACTCGAGGGGGAGCTGACAGGACTCTCTTTGTGAAGCATTATCAAAACAATTTCATTGTAGCACAAATATATGTCGATGACATAGTATTTGGCGCAACAAGAGATAATGATGCTTCTAAATTCGCGGAGACCATGGAAAGCGAATTTGAGATGTCCATGATGGGCGAATTAACTTATTTCCTTGGATTGCAAATTAAACAAAATGATGAAGGTATTCACTTGAGTCAATCCAAGTATGCAATGGAGTTGGTTAAAAGTTTGATCTTGAAAATTGTAAAGATTTTCCAACTCCAATGGGAACTAGCCACAAGGGATTTGGAAGTGAATCACATAGTGAGAATGTAGACGAGAAACTGTATAGAAGTATGATTGGAAGTCTACTTTACCTCACGGCTAGTCGCCCGGATATATCTTTTGGTGTTGGGATCTGCGCGAGATATCAATCTGCACCAAAGGAGGTTCACCTGAAAGCGGTGAAAAGGATCATCCGGTATATCAAAGGATCAATTAATTTCGGAATTTGGTATCCTATGGGAACAAGTCTGGATATTGTTGGATACTCAGATGCCGATTGGGCAGGATCAGTGGATGATCGGAAAAGCACGAGTGGTGCATGCTTCTATCTTGGCCATTGCCTTGTTGCATGGCACAGTAAAAAGTAGAATTGCATAGCACTCTCGACTGCCGAAGCGGAATACATTTCAGCTGGAAGTTGCTCAACTCAACTCATTTGGATGAAAAGCGTATTGAGCGACTTCCGCATTTCAGCATCTTCGGTAACAATTCTTTGTGACAACACAAGTGCAATTAACATTTCAAAAAACCCTGTGTTGCACTCTAGAACAAAACATATTGAACTTAGATATCATTTTCTTAGAGAGCTAGTTGAATCAAATACTCTTCAACTTTCATATATTTCAACTGATGATCAATTAGCTGACATTCTAACAAAACCTTTGGATCAAAAACGTTTTATTCATTTACGAAAAGCAATTGGAATGCTTTCCTTGAAATAAACTTCTTTTTTGAAACCTTTGCTTTAGGATAGGTTTTGTATTTATTTTTGTTTTGTTCATTATCTATGTTTGAACATAGGACATTAATTGAGCATAGATCATAATTGACTTTAATTGCATCTTTTCACACATTTAGAAATTTATTATGCTTTTGCCATCATAATATTTCACTGTTGCAATGATCATTTATGTTAATTAAATCATCTTCTGAGTGATCAAAGTCAATTTCTCTCTCTCAATGATCTCTTGGTATAGTCATTATCTTATTTGACTGCTTATGTCGAGTATGAAATCGAGATTAATATTTGTTGAATACTTTATATCTTAAATAATTGATAGCCAATTGAGGGGGGAGTCATAGAAAAAGTAAAATGCTCAAAAGATGTGGAAAGAGTTACATCCCAATGAGGAGTGTGAAAACTACCACCACATGGAGGAAAGAGCTACCACCTCGGTCGTCCGAGTATTGTGTGCAGCTACCACATGTATACCAAGCATGGTTGTTCAAATTTTGATTAAGTAAAATGCATGTTGAAATACTTGACTCCGTCAAATTTCAAGGTTGGTATAAGGTGGGTTTTTAAAGAAAGATGCTCAAAGAGCCCTCTCTTCAACAGATTGTCTAGATACATTATCTACTATATTTGGGGATTTCAAACATCTATTGATCTTTGTATTTCATTTTTTTTACTGAATTGATGATTTGATAAAGGCATTACTCATAAGATCAAGTTAGATGTAATTGAAGGTGTTCAACTTTAAGGGATTTAATTTTTGTAAATTCGTTTCATTTTTGGATATTATTGATAGATTTGGCATAATCTAATTCTTGTTGTATGAAACGATGATTTTTGTTTAAAGTTGATACAATTTGTGCTTACAATCTTTTTCTGGTTTTTCTTGAATTTCTCTGAAATTTTCTAAAGAAAAAGTTGGAGCCGATCCGGATCGGGCAAGATGATCCGGATCCCGAACGCAGGTTTTCTTCTGCGGGCTGACGATCCGGATTGGATCTGCCGATCCGGATCCCGAAAGCAGTTTCTCACTGCGGGTAGCCGATCCGGATCGCAATCATGAACTGATCCGGAGCGGCTA
>CM055073.1:23785719-23944075 GCA_029204045.2 Tillandsia leiboldiana
GGAGGTTGTCTTCTCCTCGGTTTTCCGGCGAGGTCGGTAAGAAGGTTGAAAACTTTCTTATAGTGGCACTTTGAACCTCAACCATCTTGTTCCTGATGAAGTGGCACGTCTCTGTGAAGTTTGGTCTCCATCGCCGTTCCACCCAATCGCCGGCGGGAGAGCGACTTCTTGCCTGAAGTGCAATTTCCGGCCAGATCTGCCCGCTGGGCTTCATCCGACCATTGAAACTTAGATCAGAGACGCTGATCTTCGTCTCCTCATCGACTGAAAGGAGTCCACCAAGTCTCTGGGACTCGGGCGAGGATCCAAGCCACGCGTGTGAAGCCCTAGTTCGAGTTTTGGTTTCTTCGGACCCCAACCTCGCAGCCGGCGCGCCGCGCGCACCCACGCCGCCGGCACCACCTCTGGAAGCCAGTGGAGCCGAGGGCAAAACCTTGGTCCATCTTGCGCCGGCCCAGGCCTCGGCCGAACGGAATCCGCCATTAGAGGGCCCGAGCTTGGCCGAGCTCTGCCGCCGCGCCGCCCGCCGGCGCTTCCCACGCCGGTAAGCTGTCTAGTTACACTATTTGATCATAGGAAGCTTCCAAAGTCATGTATGGAGTTTTTAACGTGAGGTTGCTTACCTCTGTAGTTGCACCAAGTGGGCAACCCGAGCTCCACCGTAGGCCGTTGACGCCGCCTTTGGGTCGCCGGCTATGGGTCTGGAACTGACCCAGCAACCTCTGTGAAGGTTCTTAAGCTGATGCTTGCCTTTGTGGGCCTTTTGATAAAGGTTTGGTCCCAACTTGTGCAACCCGAACCTTGTGCTTGAAGTGGTGTTGTAGCTCCGGCCAACTTCGGACTCTCCGGCAAGACACAGGGTGAGCATCACTGTCCTCTGTCCTCACTAAGTGCCATGCTTCAAGTTAGCTTCCAAATTGATCAAGTATATAAATAGTTGTAGCACAAAGTGGTGTTTTGGACCCTAATGTTTATGGGCCAACTTTGTATTATTGGGCCCTATGCTGGCCCAAGCCCGTGAGCACGAGCTTCGTCTCGTCGTAACGGACGTGCTGAAACTTACGGCATTGTCTCTGGTTTCCCGGATTTAGAGAACGAGTCAAAATACAGCTTTAAATAATTATAATTATGCAATTCAGTGAATATTATGGGTCCTGTTGCAATGTAGCATGCTAGCTGTCTTTAGACAGTATTTTACACACTTGTTGGCAATTTATTAGAAGTCTGTAAGGTTTTCGTTGATGCGGTAAATCGGTCCGTTCCGTAAACCGGCGAAATTGTCAGTTTACGGTTTTCGGGTGCGACTTTTCGTGTTCCGGATTGGATTTGGGTACTGTGTGAGTCATTCCTGACTCAGTGTTCGTGCTCAGGTCTTTGCAGTCTGACTCGGCCCCGCGCCTTCTGTGGAGTCGTTGATCGGCCTACATTGAGGTGGGTATCTTCGGTCGGGGCTTTATCTTTTCGGCCCTCTGGTCTTTCGTCTAGTCGGACAACATGTTCTTGACTTAGCCCTGATTATGCATACCTGTGTACTTTCATTGATGTTCGTTATGTTACGGAATTTGAGTTGTGCGTAGTTTCGTTGACGTCTCAAGTCTTGAAGATTGAAGGTGAAGAAAGTTGGCATCATTTAATCAATCTCAAGAAGAAGAATTCAAAAGGCATCAGGTATGTTTCAACTAAAGATTTTGTGTGATCCGAATAATTCTTGTAGTGTAGAAACACTTGGAAGAATTATTCATTGCATAAAATCAAAAACTGGACTTGGGACATGTTCAAGATCCGGATCAGGTTGTTCGATCCGGACCCGACGGTGGTTCGTTCATACACCAGTTACACTCCGGATCGTATGCCCTCTCTTGATCCGGATCCCGAACACTGAGTTTACCATCTCCTTGAACGATCCCGGATCAGGCTTCGCAATCCGGATCCCGAACCGTTGATGTTTGGTGAACTGTATGAACGATCCGGACAAGCACTTCGATCCGGATCCCGAACCTTCGTTTTTTCTAGAATTACCTGACTCGTTCCGACGATCCGGATCACAGCTAATCGATCCGGATCGCCGTCCGTTAAAATTTCCAGAACTGTAGGTTTTTGATTCTTATCTCCTTCCTAGGGTTTCTTCCTAACCTATAAATAGCACCTATGACTCTTTTCTAGGGTTAATCCAAAAGAGGCCCGAAAATAAAAATAGCCGTCATTTTCATATATAACGCCTCTAGATCCACATCTAGAGAAGAAAGGAAATCATTAGAGAATACTCTATGTTTCTTCATCTATATTGATTAGTTTGATTCTAGGTTTTCATACTCACATCTTGAGTTGAATCAAACTAATGAATACTTAGATGGTATTTCTGATCTATCTTTGATCTAAGTATTCGGCGGATCATCACCACCAAAAACAACGATTTACCCCCAACAATCGGCGCGTGGGATTCGCGTGTCCTTGTGGATTCAAGGTTCAACCGCTCTCGTGGATTCGGAGCGAGGCACATTCGTGGATTCGAAGGGTGCTATTGGGTGAAGAAGTGGATTCGGTCTCGGACGTCGTGGATTCGACGTGGACGCCGTGGATTCGGCGTTGGGCGCGATCGTGGATTCGAGAAGCGTCGTGGACGCGAGCGGAGAAGATCCTCTAGGAGCGTATGGAAAGGTTGAGTCGTAAGTGTGTACGGTAAATCACCTTGTACGTGTTTTAATTCTAGTGGATTTCTGACGTGTTATCGGTCCCGTGGTTTTTTTACTCCGGTGATGGAGTTTTCCACGTAAAAATCTTGCGTATTATTGTTATTTCCGCATTGGTTTTTATCGCAACGATTTTTTGAGTGTTTATACGTTACACCTATTCACCCACCTCTAGGTGTTTTTTCCCCTATTTAGATCCTATTACATATAACCCAGACAAGTGGTATCAGAGCGGGAATAGGGTTGTAAACAATGGTTGAAGGTGGAAACATCAACCGACCCCCGTTCTTCGATGGAACAAATTATGCGTACTGGAAGTGCGGATGAACGCCTTTTTAATTTCCATCGACGAACGGGTGTGGCCATCAATTGAATTAGGATGGTCTAATCCAACTGAATTTATTGGTGATGTTCACACCTTAAACCTAGGTCGAAATGGACCAAGGAAGAGTTAGATTCATCTTCTTACAATGGCAAGGGAATTAATGCTATTTTTAATGCCTTATCTCAAACTGAATTCTCTCGCGTCTCGGCATGTGAGACTGTGAAAGAAATCTGGGATGTCTTCAGGTTACACATGAGGGAACTAACCTCGTGAAGATTCAGAAACTGCAAATGCTTACGAGCAAGTTTGACTCTATCTTGATGGCAGAAAATGAATCTTTCACGGACTACTATACACGATTGCAAGATATCGTGAACTCATGTGCTAACCTGGGAGAGAAGATTCCAGAATTTAAGATTGTGAGAAAGATCTTAAGAACTCTTCCTGAACGATTTCGCCCAAAGGTTACTGCCATTGAAACTATTAAACACCCGGACGAAATACGTGTAGAAGAATTAGTTGGTTCATTACAAACTTATGAAATGACATTTACTACTAACAATTCTTCTGGAAAGGCATCCACTTCTAAGTCTTCAGGTTATGCGTTGAAAACAACTAAGGAAGAAGACGCGGATACATCCTCCTCAGACGATGACGAGAATCTTTCTATGGAGGAATTTGAGAAGCAGCTCGCTCTCTTGACAAGGAAGTTTCGTCGCAACTTTCGAAGGGGTAATTCAAGCAAATCTCCATCCTTCAGAAAGTCGAACAAAGGCAAGGGTACTTCAAGTTACAAGTCAAGAAAGCAAGAGAACTTTTCAAAGGATAAGAAAAGTTCAGAAGGACAACTTCAATGCTTCAAATGTCGAGGCTACGGCCACATTGCAACGGAGTGTCCTAACAAGTATCCGGCAAAGAAGAAGGCGATGCAAGTCGTCACTTGGGATGACAACTCAACGTCAAATGAGTCGTCTTCGAGTGATGAAGAAAAGAGCTCCACCGCATTCCACGCGTCCGTATCTTCACCCTTCATGTGCTTTATGGCAAGTACATCCGAGTCGTTGTCCAACTCCACTGTTGAAAAGAATGCAACGGACAATGAATCGGATGATTCGGAAGGTGAAGATTTTGCTCTAGCCTACCACAGACTTTTGAGGGATTCAAAGAAAGTGGCTAAGCAAAACAAGAGTTTGAGAGGGAGAGTGCATGATCTCGAAGAAGAAGCAAAAAGAGCGACTTCTCTCTCAAACGCTCTTGAAGTGGAAAGGGAAAACCTGATAAAGCAAATGTTTCCCTTCAAGAGTCCAATGAGCAACTTGAGAAGGAACATACAAATCTGGTGGATAACGCGAATCACTTCTCAAAGCTCTACAACGAGGCTCGACAGGATAACCTGGAAATGACAAAGACCATTTTCCAACTCAAGGATGACTTACAGCGATTCTCTTCAGGAAGGAGTAAGTTGGATAGACTTCTTGGTCTTGGTCAATCAAATCGGTTCGGCCTCGGATACACTCAAACTGGAAACAGTCCGAGTTCGAGTGGGACAGTTTTTGTGCCTCAGTCGGTATCTCCTCCTCCGACACCGGAATTCAAGACAAACAACGACAACAAACCTACTTCATCCTCTTTGGGATCGTCAAGATCTAAGGTATGTTTTCGTTGTGGTGTTTCAGGGCACATAAGAAGAAATTGCAAGACGGGAGTCAAACGCTCACCTCAATCACCTCTTGCAACGACTACCAAAAAGGCGCCTCCCCGGAAATCAAAGCAAAACCTTTCAAAAGAAAAGAGCCTTGGTAGTTCACCGCGCAAGACGACATCATCAAGGAGCGGCAATCGATCTGACAAGACGCCTTCACCTAGGAGAATAACCTCACGACCATTACCGACGCACTCCAAAAGGGTTTGGGTGCGCAAAGGTGAAATTTACCCTTGTCTTGTTACCAATGTTTCCTTGCATGCATATGATAGTTCGTCTTGGTATCTGGATAGCGGTTGTTCCCGTCACATGACCGGTGACAAAAATAGTTTTCAAAATCTTGAGAAAATCTCCGGAGGACTTGTTGTTTTCGGAGACGGTCGTTCTTCCAAAATTGTTGGAAAATGGACGGTAACTATTCCAGATGGCCCGATTTTGAAAAACGTCTTATTTGTTGATGGCCTTAAGGACTAACCTCATAAGCATAAGTCAACTTTGCGACAATGGTTTTTCGGTTAACTTTTCATCTGTTGAATGCGTTGTAACTGATAAGGACCATGTCTTCTTTTTAAAAGGGGTTAGATCTGAAAACAATTGTTATGTTGTTCCTAATAAATTTTCTGAAAATTGTAACTTAGCCACTTTGAATAATGAAACTCTTTGGCATGAAAGGCTAGGTCACTTAAATTTTAAGGAACTTACTAGAATTTCAAACAAGGACGTGGTCAAGGGGGTTCCAAAACTTTTATTTAAACAAAACGTTGTGTGTGGTGGTTGCCAAAAGGGAAAACAGTCTAGGACTGCACACAAGAACTTGAACCACGTTGGTACAAAACGGCCCTTGGAACTTTTGCACATGGACTTAATGGGGCCGACCCGTCAACCATCTTTGGGAGGTAAATGGTATATTTTTTTATTGGTTGATGATTTCTCTCGGTATTCTTGGGTAGCATTTTTAAAAGAGAAAGCTGATACTTTTGATTCTTTTCATGAGATTTGCCATCGTATTATGATTGAAAAGAATGAAAAGATCATTCGTGTTAGAAGTGATAGAGGCGGAGAATTCATAAATTCAAAATTCATTGACTTTTGTACTTCAAACGGTATTAAGCATGAATTCTCTGCACCCTATACACCTCAACAGAATGGTGTTGTCGAGCGCAAGAACAGGGTTGTTCAAAAGATGGCGCGTGTGATGCTTCATAGCCGGAATTTACCGCTACATTTTTGGGCTGAAGCTGTGAACACCGCTGTCTATGTCATTAATCGAGTGTTCTTGCGCCCGGGAACGTTAAATACACCATATGAACTATGGTGTGGTAGAAAACCCAACATCAAATATTTTCGCATCTTCGGGAGTCGGTGTTACATTTTACGTGACCGTGAAAACCTTGGAAAGTTTGACTCACGAAGTGACGAAGGGATTTTCTTGGGTTATTCTACGAATAGTAGAGCATATCGAGTTTTTAACTTGGAATCTAAGACGATCGTAGAATCTATAAATGTTAAAGTAGATGAAGCTTTTCACTTTGGATCTGGAAAATCTACCCTCGATATCTCTCTAGATGATGATTCTCCTGCTAGTGCATCTTCTCATGATAATACTTCCAATATTAATGATGCATCTAATGGCTCTTCTAGTTTATCTGATGTGCAGGAATCATCTCATGTATCTCCGAGTACTCCGTTTCAACAAACGTTACGAATCTCCAAGGATCATCCGGAATCAAATATTATTGGAGATCCACAAGAAGGAGTCAGAACTCGGAGGCAGTTGGTTTGTGGATTCGCTTGCTACGTATCTTTAATCGAACCAAAGAACATAGATGAAGCTCTTCAGGATGACTACTGGATTAAAGCAATGCAGGAAGAGCTCCATCAATTTGAGCGAAACAAAGTCTGGGAATTAACGAAGCCTCCACAGCAACACAATGTGATAGGTACCAAATGGATCTTCAAGAACAAGAAAAATGAGGATGGTACTATCATCAGGAACAAGGCACGATTAGTTGCTCAAGGCTACTCTCAAGTAGAAGGTATAGACTTTGACGAAACATTCGCCCCTGTAGCTAGACTCGAGTCCATTCGTATACTGTTTGCTATTGCTTGTCATTTTAAAATCAAATTATTTCAAATGGACGTTAAGAGCGCTTTTCTAAATGGGTTTTTAAATGAGGAAGTTTATGTGGCTCAACCGAAAGGTTTTGTAGACCATAAACAACCTAACCATGTTTTTCGTTTGAAAAAGGCTCTTTACGGTCTGAAACAAGCACCGCGAGCATGGTACGAAAGGTTGACAAAGCACCTTTTGGAGAAGGGCTATACTCGAGGGGGAGCTGACAGGACTCTCTTTGTGAAGCATTATCAAAACAATTTCATTGTAGCACAAATATATGTCGATGACATAGTATTTGGCGCAACAAGAGATAATGATGCTTCTAAATTCGCGGAGACCATGGAAAGCGAATTTGAGATGTCCATGATGGGCGAATTAACTTATTTCCTTGGATTGCAAATTAAACAAAATGATGAAGGTATTCACTTGAGTCAATCCAAGTATGCAATGGAGTTGGTTAAAAAGTTTGATCTTGAAAATTGTAAAGATTTTCCAACTCCAATGGGAACTAGCCACAAGGGATTTGGAAGTGAATCACATAGTGAGAATGTAGACGAGAAACTGTATAGAAGTATGATTGGAAGTCTACTTTACCTCACGGCTAGTCGCCCGGATATATCTTTTGGTGTTGGGATCTGCGCGAGATATCAATCTGCACCAAAGGAGGTTCACCTGAAAGCGGTGAAAAGGATCATCCGGTATATCAAAGGATCAATTAATTTCGGAATTTGGTATCCTATGGGAACAAGTCTGGATATTGTTGGATACTCAGATGCCGATTGGGCAGGATCAGTGGATGATCGGAAAAGCACGAGTGGTGCATGCTTCTATCTTGGCCATTGCCTTGTTGCATGGCACAGTAAAAAGTAGAATTGCATAGCACTCTCGACTGCCGAAGCGGAATACATTTCAGCTGGAAGTTGCTCAACTCAACTCATTTGGATGAAAAGCGTATTGAGCGACTTCCGCATTTCAGCATCTTCGGTAACAATTCTTTGTGACAACACAAGTGCAATTAACATTTCAAAAAACCCTGTGTTGCACTCTAGAACAAAACATATTGAACTTAGATATCATTTTCTTAGAGAGCTAGTTGAATCAAATACTCTTCAACTTTCATATATTTCAACTGATGATCAATTAGCTGACATTCTAACAAAACCTTTGGATCAAAAACGTTTTATTCATTTACGAAAAGCAATTGGAATGCTTTCCTTGAAATAAACTTCTTTTTTGAAACCTTTGCTTTAGGATAGGTTTTGTATTTATTTTTGTTTTGTTCATTATCTATGTTTGAACATAGGACATTAATTGAGCATAGATCATAATTGACTTTAATTGCATCTTTTCACACATTTAGAAATTTATTATGCTTTTGCCATCATAATATTTCACTGTTGCAATGATCATTTATGTTAATTAAATCATCTTCTGAGTGATCAAAGTCAATTTCTCTCTCTCAATGATCTCTTGGTATAGTCATTATCTTATTTGACTGCTTAGTCGAGTATGAAATCGAGATTAATATTTGGTTGAATACTTTATATCTTAAATAATTGATAGCCAATTGAGGGGGAGTCATAGAAAAAGTAAAATGCTCAAAAGATGTGGAAAGAGTTACATCCCAATGAGGAGTGTGAAAACTACCACCACATGGAGGAAAGAGCTACCACCTCGGTCGTCCGAGTATTGTGTGCAGCTACCACATGTATACCAAGCATGGTTGTTCAAATTTTGATTAAGTAAAATGCATGTTGAAATACTTGACTCCGTCAAATTTCAAGGTTGGTATAAGGTGGGTTTTTAAAGAAAGATGCTCAAAGAGCCACTCTCTTCAACAGATTGTCTAGATACATTATCTACTATATTTGGGATTTCAAACATCTATTGATCTTTGTATTTCATTTTTTTTACTGAATTGATGATTTGATAAAAGCATTACTCATAAGATCAAGTTAGATGTAATTGAAGGTGTTCAACTTTAAGGGATTTAATTTTTGTAAATTTTCGTTTCATTTTTGGATATTAGTGATAGATTTGGCATAATCTAATTCTTGTTGTATGAAACGATGATTTTTGTTTAAAGTTGATACACATTTGTGCTTACAATCTTTTTCTGGTTTTTCTTGAATTTCTCTGAAATTTTCTAAAGAAAAAGTTGGAGCCGATCCGGATCGGGCAAGATGATCCGGATCCCGAACGCAGGTTTTCTTCTGCGGGCTGACGATCCGGATTGGACCTGCCGATCCGGATCCCGAACGCAGTTTCTCACTGCAGGTAGCCGATCCGGATCGCAATCATGAACTGATCCGGATCGCGGCTAGGGCTTTATAAAGAACAAAAGGGTTTTGATTTCTTTTACTCCAATCTTTTGTTCCAAAGTTTCCAGAGCCTCTCTCTCTAGATTTCATCCTTCCTGGAAGCTTTCAAACTCAAGTTCTTCAACTCCAAGTAAGTTTTATTGATCAAAATCTCGGTTTTTCACCGTTTTTCTCTTTTCCTCCTCAAACGTGATGAATTTCTTGGATCAACTTTGTTTGTGGATGGTTTTTGATCAAATTTCTTTTGAAATAAGAACTCTGGGTAGATTAGTTTTGATTATATGCTAGGTATTCTCCTGATTAACGGATTTTTAGGCTTCGATTTCTAAAATTTCGGTTTTAGGGCATATAATGAGGATTTTCGAAAATCATGCAATTGATCTATTTTTAAAAAGTCCTTTTGCAAAACTAATTTGATTCTTAGTCTCTCTACATGATTATGATTGTTTGGGTACAATTTTTCAAATCTTTGAAAATTAACAATTTTCTCATGTGTTCTTGAGTTGTTCCACACAGGATTTCTTTTCTCAAGAAACCATTAGCAATGGTGATCACTTGGATTGTTTTCCTACTTGCTGCTATGGTACATACGAGAGACACTGCCAAGAGAGCTAAAAAGGATGAAGTTAACTGGGATGAGTTATCAGATGATGAAACACATCCTGAAGAATCGCCACAGCAAACCTCTGTTGCATCGAAAGGGAAAGCCCATGCAGAAACATCAACGGAAAAGGCTCCGCTCACTGCTGCGGAAAAAGGAAAAGCACCAATGACTTCTTCATCCATTTTCCTAAAAAGAAAAAGACTTGCTCGACGACCTGGACGAGCTCGAGGTATTGAAATAAATGAACCATGTCAAGAGAACCCAAGGAATATTTCTCAAATTGACACTGAATCAGAAGACGAAGAAGATTGGGACACATTTCTTGACGAAGTACAACAAGGCATTGATGAAGAAAATAAGGTTTACCTAAAGAAAAAGAAGCTACTGAAGTCTTCCTCAATACTTAAGCAGCAAGCCATGAAAAAGAATGTACCAAGCGATCCACCCTTTTTGCCAAGACGATCTCCTCGGAATGAAGGTCAGACTGCTCCGTCAATCGTCACTCAACGTTCTTCAACTTCCAGAAGAACTGACCAAAAGGGAAATCTAGAGTCTTCCATAAAACAAGAACAAGATAAAATGGCTCTAGAACTCAGAAAGATGTCCAAGGACATACATCAGATGAAGCAAGAGTGTACTACGATCTCGGGAATGCTTAAAGGAATTTTGAAAAAGCTGGGTTGCACGAGCTCTGAAGACTCCGCCTCGGTTGACTCAGATTCAGATGCCTGAATCGTCTGACTAACAATTCTCTTATGCAGGAACTTTAGATTTTTAACCTTTTCTTGTGCAGGTTTTTCAGTTTTTAGGACTTACTCTTAGTTCTAGTTCTTAAACTTCGGAACATTTTCTTTGAAATTTTTAACTCTCCTTCAAGTTTTGGTAATTTTGGCTTTGTTTGTGACAAAAAGGGGGAGAGAGTTTAGAGAACTTGAACAATGATATTGTGAAAATTGTGATCTTGTATACATCAATGATGAACAATGATGACTGCATCAAGGTACAATGATGATGTGAATGATTGAACAATGATGATGTGAATGAACATCAAGGTAAGTATCACTTCAACTTCAACTTTGGTTTTTATCTTGTGATTGTTTGCATGTCTCTGCTAACTATTCGACTAACTATTTGGGCATGTAATATGACTAACAAGTTGATGTTGGACTAACACTTTATGACATTTGGTTTTTGATTGCATAGAAGATATGTTGGTTTTTGACTATGATTCTTTTACATATCTGAATTCTCAAATGTCATGATGATCAGATAAACTCTATCTCTGTACTAGGTTTTGTATGCTAAATATTTTGAGGTATCTAACGATCTCTTTTTGTCAAGAATGATTTCTTTGTGCAGAGAGTACAGATGTCTAAGTCTAGAGTCTGTTTTAGGAGTTTATCTCATGTTTTTAAATTTTCGGATCTCCATTGTAAATTTTTGTTGTATGGTGATAGCAGCAAAAATATCTTTTTGAATTTTCTTTAGTGGATCTGTGTTTTGTCACGAAACCGCCAAAGGGGGAGATTGTTACGGAATTTGAGTTGGCGTAGTTTCGTGAAAGTCTCAAGTCTTGAAGATTAAAGGTGAAGAAAGTTGGATCATTTAACTCAATCTCAAGAAAGAAGAATTCAAAAGGATCAGGTATGTTTAACTAAAGATTTTGTGTGATCCGAATACTTCTTGTAGTGTAGAAACACTTGGAAGAATCTTTCATTGCATAAAAATCAAAAACTGGACTTGGGACATGTTCAGGATCCGGATCAGGTTGTTCGATCCGGATCCCGAAGGTGGTTCGTTCATACACCAGTTCAATCCGGATCGTAGCCTCTCTTGATCCGGATCCCGAACACTGAGTTTACCATCTTCCTTGAACGATCCGGATCAGGCTTCGCAATCCGGATCCCGAACGTTGATGTTTGGTGAACTGTATGAACGATCCGGATCAAGCACTTCGATCCGGATCCCGAACCTTCGTTTTTCTGGAATTACCTGACTCGTTACGACGATCCGGATCACAGCTAATCCGATCCGGATCGCCGTCCGTAAAATTTCCAGAAATGTTAGGTTTTTGATTCTTATCTCCTTCCTAGGGTTTCTAACCTATAAATAGACCCTATGACTCTTTTTCTAGGGTTAATCCAAAAAAGAGGCCGAAAATAAAAATAGCCGTCATTTTCATATATACGCCTCTAGATCCACATATAGAGAAGAAAGGAAATCATTAGAGAATACTCTATGTTTCTTCATCTATATTGATTAGTTTGATTCTAGGTTTTCATACTCACATCTTGAGTTGAATCAAACTAATGAATACTTAGATGGTATTTCCGATCTATCTTTGATCTAAGTATTCGGCGGATCATCACCACCAAAAACAACGATTTACCCCAAAAATCGGCGCGTGGATTCGCGTGTCCTTGTGGATTCAAGGTTCAACCGCTCTCGTGGATTCGGAGTGAGGCACGTTCGTGGATTCGAAGGGTGCTATTGGGTGAAGACCGTGGATTCGGTCGGACGTCGTGGATTCGACGTTGGACGCCGTGGATTCGGCGTTGGGCGCAGATCGTGGATTCGAGAAGCGTCGTGGAGCGAGCGGAGAAGATCCTCTAGGAGCGTATGGAAAAGGTTGAGTCGTAAGTGTGTACGGTAAATCACCTTGTACGTGTTTTAATTCTAGTGGATTTCTGCCGTGTTATCGGTCCCGTGGTTTTTTACTCCGGTGATGGAGTTTTCCACGTAAAAATCTTGCGTATTATTGTTATTTCCGCATTGGGTTTTTATCGCAACGATTTTTGAGTGTTTATACGTTTACACCTATTCACCCCCCTCTAGGTGTTTTTTCCCCTATTTAGATCCTTATTACATATAACCCAACACGTTATCTGCTATTTGTCTATATGCTTGCTCCCCTGTTCATATATCACAGTATAGTCGTTATTACAGTCTGATCATGCCAGTTGTTTATATTCCACTGCGTTAGTTCCAGTTATACATGCTTTGATATTCCAGATATGCATGATGGACTTGTGATTGAGATATTCGGACATCTGCGTCCCTGTTGGGATCCTCGGCTTGTTGCCGACTACCCGGTCGTTGGACCGCGAGCTTGAGCATAACACTATGATCGCCACGCACCGCTGTACGTCACGTACACTGACAGTTTGGCCACCGTCACAGTGTTCTTTATCGGTAAAGTGGTCTAGAGGAAAGACTCATGAGCCCCCAGACAGCACCTGTGGGTGCGGGGTTGTGTCAGCCAGATAGCTGCCAGATAGTGGCATGAGCCTGAGGTCCTGCGTGACCAAAAGTGGCATTGATTGGGTACTTGCTGTTCTTTGATTGATGCATAGCTCATATACTTCCATGTACTAGCATGCTTTACTTCAGTTATATTTGATTGCCACCATGATTGATTCTGATATTTCTGTACCCGTATATGCACAGCATTATGATTATGATACATTCCTCTAGTAGGACTGGCACAGATTAGTGGTACCTTTCTTTTATAGCACCGATACCTGTGGATTATCATCTTTGCCCTCAATAGTATCCCTTGTGGATTGAGATTTACAGGACTATCAGATTTGGCATTTATAGCTTGATTTGTCAGTTACAGCTTGATTAGCATCATCTATCAGTACCATTGTTTTATTTTACTGATTGGGTATCTGGTTCCATTACCGAGGCATAGTTCATTATATCGTCTTTCAGTATGCTATAATCCTGTATTTTGGTACTCATTATGTTCAGTATCATGATTATGCTTCCTGCCAGTTTTGTTTCATATATCAGCTGTTACCTATTGATCTATTACTATCCGCAGATTATTGTGTCCAGTAGGTACAATTAGCTATTTCTCGGCTCGTCGTGCCCATTGGGATACACTGTCGATGTATCTCACACCCCCTGGGTGACTGTTTTTCAGGTCGTTCGGGTGTTGGGATGTCGGGACACGTTGGTGAGGTTGTTGCGATAGTACCGACCCTTATGTCACCAGTATATTTACTTTCCGCAAATTATGTAAAAGAGTTGTAATCGTAACCTGTTGTAATTTAGTTGTTTAGATATACGTAGTTTAATTACTCTGATGTTGTTACAAAAGCTTAGCCGTGCATGTATAGAAAAGGCTCAATTCCAATGGAGAATTGAGAATTTTCTATATATATGGCGGTCTGTCGCGCCCTGGCTGTTTTCAAACTCTGATTTATGAAAAAAAAAAAAAAAAAAAAAAAATTAAGAGGCTGTTTTTCGAACTCGGGGTGTGACAGTCACGAGCTAGATCTCTACCCATATTTTTGGTAAGATAGATGTACCTACCTGGATTGTGGGTTGTTGTCCTGTACTCTATATTGTATCTTTTACTTTCCCTTTTTGGAGGTGTTTGTTGTATTTAGATGTTTACAGTGTATAGTGGATTGTGTTTTCATAGCACCTTTTATTTTAGCTCTGATATCTGTTAGCTGTTAGACTCTATCTTTTGCAGGTTTGACGCTTCGCCTATGTGGGGCTTCCCGTATGGGTGGCGGATATGTTAGCGAGCCTGGGTTGCAGTTTCGACCCCTGGGCGTGACAAAACCCATGACATTGAGTCGCCAACCACACATATATGTGCGATTAGAACTCAATCTCAACAACTAATTTTCAAACTTTATCGAAATCGTCACCTAACACCCGGAGATCTCCAACTAACCCCTTGAAGCATCTCCAGGCACACAACAAAGATTACTGATGCAATAATAGTAACTACAGTAGTAGCCAATACAATGAACAACAACTGTAGGGGGATCCTCATTCCCTTCTGCACCCTGCCCAAGTAATGTAACCTGACCAACAACTTGATGCAGTATACTACTATAAGACCTACTTTTTTATTGTGTCGACCCATTTCTCAACCACTCTTGGGTTTGTCGTCTCTCCCTCAAATACCGGCGGCTTGTATTTCCTGAATTCTGCCAGACTTACCCTCACACGGGCATGCTTCGTAATCATAGCTGTATCACCACCCGTAGAAGTGGTGGACATTGAAGGAGAGGGAGCCACAACAGTCACCCCCAATGGATCCACAACATTAGCCCCCGACGTAGGTCCCGGAACCACTATCGAAGGAATAACCTAGGGCACTATCGCCTATCCATGTGGAGCACCCGCCATAGTCGCCTTAACTGCGGTCACAGGCACATGTTCGCCCCTCGTCACGGGTACACCCGTGCCGACTGGCATCGCCTGAACTGGAGAAGGGACTGTAAGGTACCAGATTTTCGGCACATAAATAAATGTAAGTAAAGATGGTATGAAATACTATTGTTATGAAAGTTAGGGAAGTAAAGAATATTTGGACGCGAGTTGGACTCAAATCGGGTTAAAATGGAGAGATCTAAAAATTTACTTGAGAAAGGGGACCCAGATTTTTAGTGGAAAATGCACAGTGTCGGAAAATTTTGAAAAAATTACGGGAGCCTCGTAAATGTGTTTTAAGACCACAGGAAAAGTTCCGCGTTGATCGGATGCCTGATAGTGAGAACGCGCTCCGCCAACAGTGTCGAAAAATTCTGAGAAAATTCGGGGAGCTTCGTAATTATGTTTTAAGGTCACAGTAAAAGTTTCGTGTTGATCGGATACCCGGATTGTGAGAACGGGGTCCGCCAATGATTCTAGATACAGCGAGGCTTTTGGTGGCCCAGAAATGGCCCAAACTGAAAATTTAAAATTTTCTGTGGTAAATTAGGCTGAAACGAAGCTGCCTGTCAAATTTGGACGGAAATGGACGAAAAATGGACAAAAAAGGGATGAAAAGGAATTTCCACAGCTGGCGCGCACAGGGCGCGGGGGCGCGCAGTGCGTGCGCCCCTGTGAGGGTGGGGCTGCCAGGTGGCGGGCCCCTATTGGGGGGCCCATGGACCGGGTCTACAAACCCCTCCCCTCCCTTTTCCTTCCTTTTTCTCTTCTTCTTCTTCCTACTCCCCCCCCCCCCCACAGGTTCAGATATGGATGTAGCGATCGCGACGGTTCAGATGCAGACAGCGAGGCATACGACAGGGGCAAGGGCCCAGCAGCATAGAGACCTAGAGGGTCTAGCAGAGGTATCCCATTTATATATTTCTTGAGTGAACCTTGTATGGTGAGGAATTCATGATTCACTCTTGCAGGCTTTCATTTCCGCATTAAACTGTTTGTTTATAAAATGAAAGTTCAAATTTATAGTGATTTTTAGTACTCTGATATTGAGCTTCCGCATATACTGGTTGTATGATTATGGATGTTACCGTTCCTTTCGGGTAGGGAAAGGTCGTGCCCGATTGGCGGGTCTGTTGGCGTGCCCGAACCGTACAAATTGGCGGACTCGGGGCGTGACAGATTAGAGTGGTATCGGAGCCTAGGAATAGTCCTAGGTGGTTAGCAAACCTTAGGGAGACCCTAGGGATTAGCACGAGAGAGTGTGTCGATTAGTGAGCGAAAGTATTCGATTGGTTATTGTTGTTCCCAAAAAGGATGTTGGGACTGATCGAGGGCGACGAGCTTTCATTCTTCGGATATTACGTTGGCGGCCGACAACGTAATGTTGGAGATGAAAAGGAGTACCCTCCTATACTTTCGCATGATTGAGTCGACGAGCCTTTTTGTCGGTGTATAGATTGCGCATTGCTCAAATGGCTAAGTTTGGGCTGGTTGTTTCGTTGTGGTGTGCATATTGGCGATGACACCACATAGGGAAACACACCTGTTTTGACTCGAGTCACGAGAGGGCTCGGGGTCAAATGACGTTTACGAGCTGCGATAGCGGGTGGCCGCCCTTATTGGGTGGTCCAGCAGCAGATTTGGCTTCTTGCCGCTAGGCAGAAATTTTTCGCCGGCAGGGAAGCAGACTCCGACGCCTAAGGGTGGCGTCAATGTGACAGTCGGAGCAGATCGATAGGCTCCAGTGGCTGATAGCGCAGCAAGCTGTGGCTATATAAATGACACATGTGCATACGGCATTGCCTCATGCAGGGACGACAGTAGAGAGAGTGGCAGTAGCCGCCGAGCTTTTGTCGGTGCACCCCGCATCTTCAGCAAGGGGGGTGTCATAAGCTTGTGTCAGCTGGATTGCTGGCAAAGTGTGGTTAGTAGGGTCCAGTGAGAGACTGATTTACAGAACGCTGGTGATCGCTATGTTGCGAGAACCAACTATTTATGTCCTAAGAGTTAGGGCAAGAAGGATTTGCAGGCCTAGAGTTGGCTTCAGGATGCGTGGATCTCTCGATAGAGCGAGAGTTTTACTTGCGCCGTTCTGATGAATGGGTAATGGCAAGGATTGCCACCGCAGGATTTGCGTGTTAATCACCAGAATGGTGAACTGTTATTGTGGTGCCTCGACCCAGTTGGGAGAGTTGCACAAGAGCCGTAAGGGTACGTAAGCGAATCGCTTAACACTGGATTTCTGCGAGGTAGCGTGGGGGCGTAGGACGCCCGACTATTTGGGTGCTCATGGAGCACAAGTATTGTTTAGCCAGAGAGAGCTGATTAGGTGGCACATTAGCCTTTGCCCAGTGTGGCCAGAGTTGATAGAGAGTTTTGGGTCGTCGATTGACGACTGGTTAGTTGGTTTTGCTCAGTGAGTATAGTGGTCGCGTGGCGACGATTAGCGGGTTCGCTTGGGGACGATCCGTGCCTGGACTATGTTTGTGGATTGTGGGCCTGTAGCCCAGTGGGCAGGCGCAGTCAGCTGTGAGAGACAGCGGCCCGAGACCTGATGGCGGGGCATGATAGAGATTTGGTCGGGACAGTAGTCCGAGCGATGACCCGGGAACGTGGAATGCCACGTGTGAGCATTGAGGCTATTAGTACACTGAGATTAGTACACTGAGAGTGTGATATGACCAGGCCGTAGAGCTAGTGGTGGTTGAGGTACTGTAGCTCATAGTGGGAGTGTTGGTGTAGTAATCCTAGGTGAGGATCTACCCGTATGATGATTGGGTCTGTGTGCTAGTGAGAGCTATTATACAGTGTTGGAGTAGTTTTGGGCTATAGGCCCTATTGGACCGTGGTCTGTGGACCTATTAGTAGTCCGAGATATCGGGTTAGCTGATAACCCGTGGACTTAGAGCGCTAGCAGCGTGTGAGATAGTTGAGGACTTGTGGATTGGCCTTTGCACTCCAAATTAGGCAGCGGAGTGACCGGAAAATGCGGTAATGTAATTGTTGCAGATGCAATCTCGTTGTGAAAAGTTGATGGCGGAATTAAAGTGGAAATTTCGCAAGAAAAGACGGGGCAATTCGTGGCAATGGAGAGAGCAAGTGCTCAACTGTGTCTTTCACCTATTTGATGAAAGTGGCCAGACACTAGGTCTGAGTTTGTCCCTGGATTGAGATAGGGATTCATGAATGAGTTGCTCGTTTAGTCTCGGCGAGCAGACAATGTGATGCCGGTCACGATATACAGCGAGCCCAGTAGTGAGGGCAAGATTTCCTCCCTCTCGATCAAGTAAGAGTCGAGATGTGATTCAAGTTTCGAGAACGAAACTTATTTTAAGGGGGGTAGAATGTAAGGTACCGGATTTTCGGCACATAAATAAATGTAAGTAAAGATGGTATGAAATACTATTGTTATGAAAGTTAGGGAAGTAAAGAATATTTGGACGCGAGTTGGACCCAAATCGGGTTAAAATGGAGAGATCTAAAAATTTATTTGAGAAAGGGGACCCAGATTTTTAGTGGAAAATGCACAGTGTCGGAAAATTTTGAAAAAATTACGGGAGCCTCGTAAATATATTTTAAGACCACAGGAAAAGTTCCGCGTTGATCGGATGCCTGATAGTGAGAACGGGCTCCGCCAACAGTGTCGAAAAATTCTGAGAAAATTCGGGGAGCTTCGTAATTATGTTTTAAGGTCACAGTAAAAGTTTTGTGTTGATCGGATACCCGGATTGTGAGAACGGGGTCCGCCAATGATTCTAGATACAGCGAGACTTTTGGTGGCCCAGAAATGGTCCAAACTGAAAATTTAAAATTTTCTGTGGTAAATTAGGCTAAAACGAAGCTGCCTGTCAAATTTGGACGGAAATGGACGAAAAATGGACAAAAAAAGGATAAAAAAGAATTTCCACAGCTGGCGCGCACAGGGCGCGGGGGCGCGCGCCCGCATGGCGCAGGGGCACGCAGTGCGTGTGCCCCTGTGAGGGTGGGGCTGCCAGGTGGCGGGCCCCCATTGGGGGGCCCATGGACCGGGTCTACAAACCCCTCCCCTCCCTTTTCCTTCCTTTTTCTCTTCTTCTTCTTCCTACTCCCCCCCCACAGGTTCAGATATGGATGCAGCGATCGCGACGGTTCAGATGCAGACAGCGAGGCATACGACAGGGGCAAGGGCCCAGCAGCATAGAGACCTAGAGGGTCTAGCAGAGGTATCCCATTTATATATTTCTTGAGTGAACCTTGTATGGTGAGGAATTCATGATTCACTCTTGCAGGCTTTCATTTCCGCATTAAACTGTTTGTTTATAAAATGAAAGTTCAAATTTATAGTGATTTTTAGTACTCTGATATTGAGCTTCCGCATATACTGGTTGTATGATTATGGATGTTACCGTTCCTTTCGGGTAGGGAAAGGTCGTGCCCGATTGGCGGGTCTGTTGGCGTGCCCGAACCGTACAAATTGGCGGACTCGGGGCGTGTTAGTGGCGGCCACCAGCATAGCTGTCTGCTGCCTAACTGCTGAACCATGTTAGTCAATGCCGACATCTGCTCAGCCATAGTCTGCATTTGCTGCCTGAGTTGTTGGTTCTCAGCAGCCACCGCAGGTACAGTATTACTAGGCCGCACAACCTCATCCCCACCACTATCAATAGCTGATCTAATTCTAGCCATTTCCTGTAACACAAAGACAGGGCCAAAACAATAAAAACCAAAACAACAAAATAATCATGCTAACCCGAAAAATCATTCCAACAAACCCCGCGCTCTCACGTGCTTAATACCTAGGTCATCCTATCCTGTGGTTCTATAACAAGTGATGTTGGAAAAACCCTTTTGGAAACCGTGGTTGATACTATTTTTCTTTGATACCATCCTAATCTGTCATGCCTCGGACGAAATTTGAGAACTCAAATATGCGAAAATCCATAGTTTGTGGAAGCATTTTTTATTTTTTATTTTTTATTTTTTATTTTTTATTTTTTATTTTTTATTTTTTATAAAACCCGCTCCTAGAATGTACCCATACCCGCCACATATACAAGATCTCTCTATACAAACGGACAGAGTCTCCCCTATATATGCACGGTGTAAACATCTTTATAACTACAACTATCAACCACATTCAACAACTTGCGGAAATATATACAATATTTTATCCAATATAGATTTGCACGAATTAACTTGAAATAACAATGTCATCTTTTGAAAACGACGCATACCCGGCGCATGTTTTTGTAGAAAGGATAAAACCAGAAAGTTTAAAATCCACGTTTACCTGACGAATTGTTTTGAAAACCAATTCGACAAATCTCATTCAAAATTGGCGTCCGCAAGACGCAAAACTCAATCAATGAAAATCATAGTAACATTCCAACAATCACTCAATATTCATAGGACCACCACATACAAAACTATCAACAACGAGAAAAATATAGTAACTAACAACTACACTGAGGTAAAGGAATAACCGAGATGCCAAAAAGAACGGATCACTAAGCGGCGTCCGCACGTGCGTACCGTTCCCTACCTCCACTAGGTCCTATAAAAATAGTGGGGTGAGAAACACGAAATAAATCATGTTTCTCAGTGGGTACAACGCGTCGGCGGGGACAAGTTGTATTCACTGGATAACACGATAGATAATGATACTGAATAACAATAAAAGAGATAATTGCATGAACGTAAACCATAGTAGCAACAGATAAGGAAAGTGTAGAGTACTGGAAGCTTAAGTAACTGTTTGGGCACGTCATTATTGTGCCGACTGACCCATCTGGAGATGGTCGGGTCGAGCGAGAGCCGTTTAGCCCAAAATGGACGCAAAAACGAACTTAAAATCCCAATAGAATTGGAACTGAAGTTCTAGAGATTTCAGGCGCCTTAAACATGTTTTGGACGCCTGGAACCAATACATATCTGCGGATCCTCCTTGTTGGACGCCCAAAAGTTATTGTAGCAGTCCGAGGTTTGAATGGATGAGATTTTCTCGAGATCTAGCCATCCGTGCAGTAGGTAGGCATGGTTGGGAGCTGGTGGACTTTCAGGCGCCTTATTGTAGCAGCGGATGCACTTTTCGGACGCCCTGGTAGCTGGACACAGTGTTACGCACTTCTGGGCCCTTCACTGTAGCAGAGCGGATCCGCCCGTTATTACTGTAGACGCGTAAGATCAAGCGCCATGGTTAATAGTCGGGCGCCTGAATCATGGATTTCAGCGGTTGGACAGGTTAGCTCATTGGATTGTTCTGTGGCTCAGCTTACCTCTAGTGGACTTTTTAGCCTCCAGCACATTGTAGCACACCCACTCTTACACATGTGGACAACCAGAGACTTCTTCTCCTTCTCCTCCATCTTTTACCTACATCTTCCTCTTTCCCTGAGAGCTTCTCTTCTTTTTCCTTTTGCATGCCGAAGCTTCGAGGCTTGGTCGAGGACATCGTCTAGCTTGCTCCTGTGGTAGAGAACCTGGGCAAGGACCTTGTCCTACTAGATTTGAGGTAAGAAAATGTTTTTTTTGCGAGTTTTCGGGGTTTTCAACGTATTTATCTTTTTGAGCTCAAGTGTTGGTATTGTTCTTGATGTTGGGCCTTTTTTTCTTTCATATGCGTGTGTGCTCTTGATCATATTGGAGGAGTTAGAGCAGAGGGTGGAGTTGAGGAGCTGTGGCATTGTGATATGTGAGTGTGAGTGTGCGTGCACTGTGCTGTGTACTGAGGTTGTGAGCTGCGGGTGGTGCTGTGAGCTAAAGAGCTTGGATTGAGCTGTGTTTTGGTTTGGATTGTGACTTGGTTTGGTGCTGTGAGTTTGAGTAGAGTAGTTGAGTTGGTGTGATTTGTTGAGCTTCTGACAGTGGACTGCGGAGTTTGTGGGTTTCGGCAGCGCGAGGGTTGCCCTGGCAGTGGGTTAGTGCGATGCCGCGTCTGTTTCTTCCCTGGTTGGAGAGCTTGCCATGTGGGTTGGAATTCTTCCAAAAGTAGCGAATTCCCCTCTACGTCTATCAGATAAATGTTGCATGCTAGTGTAGTAAATTTTTTTATCTGATAGTAAATAGTAAATTGTGGAACTCTGATTAGCACTCTTTGCATATGTTGCATGTTTGAGACCCTCGACACTAGGAAACTCTTAATATTGGTTTATAACCTATTTCTAGACTCTTTACACTATAATTGCATTTCTCATGACTTAGTGGTTTTTTTCCTCACCCTAGGAGTGGGTTGAGTGGTTGGGATAGTGTAGGATGCATGTTGCGCTCGTGTTTGGGGGCCGAGTGGAATTTGTTAGCCGAGGCTAGTTTTATTCTAGTGTCGAGAGCCATTCGGGTTGACGGTGGTCCCGAGCCATTGAGTGTTTTCGGGCGGTGTTGTGAGTTGTGAGCTTGTCAATCTAGTTGATCGTGGATTTGGACTATAGCCTGCATGAGTCATATTGAGCTCGACTGTGATGCGCTGATTCCTCAGTGGGGTCGCTCCCCTCGTGTGCCGCTCCGGAGCTGGGTCTGTTACTTTGCTCTCGCGCGATGTCGATGTAGTCCTTGTCGGATGCCCTACGTAAATCCGGTCCTCGGTGGATGTGTGGTAGTAGGTGGGCGCAGGTTTGGCTGGACCCTATGTGGCGGTCATTGTGATTGGGTTGATTTAGCACCTCGAGAGCGAGTGGTTTCATTTTATTAATCTTGCAATTTCTTGAGCATAGTAGATAGAGGCATGGTAGCGGTAGAATTTTTTCCAGCTTACATATCTGTTTTTTTTCACTTTAGTGTTATCTTGCCTCTAGTAGACTTAGTGGGTAGATCGTTGATTTTGGAGACGGTACCCACTGAGAACTATTTGTTTATGTAGTTCTCACACCCGTTGTTGGTGTTCTTTTTGTAGAGACTTCTGTTTCAGTCCCTACACCTGCTGGTTCTTTGGATCGAGGTAAGGGAGTCGTGTGTAGTAACCGTGATTTTTAAAATCCAAAAATTTGAGTTTAAATAATTCCCTGGATTATTAAAAAGGCAAAAATAGGGAATTAATGGGACAATAGTGGCCCTAAAATACCGACTTTTGATCGGGGCCTAATCTCGAAAATCTGAGATCACCATTGCGATCGTCTCGTCGAAACATGAAAAGTTGATATACATATGTCGACGATCCGACGGTCGGATTTTCCGCAAAACAGCAAAGAAGAATGGGCCCCAAAACTTAAGTTGTGAATAGTAACCCCTGATTTAAATCCCTTTTGATCATCGTCGGCCGTTTCGCCGTCTGGACACCAAACATAGGGGTATGAGTAGTCAATCCTAGCTATTTTCGACATTCTGAGCGCAATGGCACTGACGTAATTCCCGTTTGGCGATCCGGGTGCATCGAAGTGCGTGCGTCGGTTTACGACATACAGAATAAGATGGCCCGAGATTTCATACGAGCACCAAATCAAACAAATGAATAGCCTACTTTGAAGGTCTCGACGAGCCGGACGTCGTGGCGAAGTCTGTTTCGCGATTCGTCGAGTAGATTTTCTCGAAAAGCGTGACAAACGCTGAAAAAACATGTGTTCTTGCAATAAACTTGATATTTTATGTATTAAATATTGCAAGATTAATTCATTGAGGTTCTGAGAGCATTTGTTACATTCAGAAGGGGTCTTGAAAGCTAGGGTTAGGAGTACAAGGGTTGTTTTGCAAAATTTGCAAAATCTTGCAATTAATGCAAGTTACCTCTTGGTCTTCTTGGGCTAGATACACGAGGGGTCTGGGGATGATTTCGAAGCATCAACTCTCCTCTGATTTCCCCAGACTAATCCCTGAGTGCTGGAGGCCGAGGAGCACAAGCCCTTTGAGTGTTAGCCCGAGAGAGAGAGAGAGGAAGGAAGGTTGGACCAAACCTTTACCAAGTTGGAGTTGAAGTTCCCTGTGGTGTTCCACAGTACCAGAGGAGCATTTGGAGGCTTGCTGAGGTTGCGCGAAGTGGGAGGAGTGAAACCAGCTTCTTCCTTCTTCATCAACTCCGGCCAAGGTAAGGTCCTCTCAAACCCCGGTTTGTTTTAGCCCGAGACCCCTAGCAGTAGGTTAGTTAGGATTTTGTGATGCTCTCTGCAAGGCCTGAGCTTCCCATGCACGATGGTTAGCCGACGGGAGAAAACTCTTGCCGGAAATCTAAGTAGCTCCGCCTCGGAAGAACTCCGTAACCAAAGAACCAAAGTGAAAAATAAAATGATGGGTTTCTACTGTAGGAGATGAGGATCATCTCCACCAAAATTGATGGAGTTTGATCAAGTGTGGAAGTGGCAGTTCTAAACCCTAGTTTTTCGGGTTTTGCATGATTGGCCGAGCCTTGCGCTCCGGCGCCGGCGAGCCACCCCACCGCCAGCCACCTACTCAGAACTCTTCCTGGGTGTGAGAGGAGTGCATCCATACACTTGCATGGCATCCATGCAGCACCAAAGTGGCGCGGCCATGGATAACCCGAAATGAGGTCAAATCTCAGCCGCCGGCGCTCCGGCCATCTCCGGTCAGGGAGGGTTGGTCGGGAAGTTTCCTATGGTCCTTTAGGACAATTCCATCCATGTTGGAGGGCTTTAAAACGCCTCTGTAGTAATTCACCATTAATGGAGTTGAAGCTCCAATCCGAGCTTGGCCCCGCCGCGCCGCCGCCGTGTCCTGTTGCCGGCCACTGGCTCAGGAAGGTTCACTGAGTGATTTGGCACCTGTTGGTGCATTTGGTTGAAGCCCAGAAGCTCTGGTTGAGTCATCACGAATTTCAAGGTTTAAGCTCCATCTTCTTCACCTTGCCGCAGCCAACCTTGAGTGCAAATGATGGCCCAGACTTGCTGGGAATATTGCCTAAGCCCTATAGAGCATTTCCTTCCAAGTTAGAGTGAGTTTGGTTCAGTGTTTGCAGAGAACCAACCTGGGATTTGGTTTATGTGTTTGTTAATGAATTGTGCACACCTAGTGTTTGTGAAAATGCCACAAAGAAGAAAACATTGGAATTAGCTTTCGAGTTGAATATGAAACTTGCTTCTAAATGTCCCCTGAGCTTGATGCTCACTTCAGATCAAGATGGATCTGTGTGGACTGATGTTTGGAGCATTGTGAGAATGGTTAGTGAGCTAGGTCATGGATCTCTTTGATCCAGCAGGTTCTGGACTGCCTAATGGTGAGCCTAGGTGTTCTTGAGTTCCCAGAAGACTTATGTTCCAAATTATTTCATGGTTGCACTGTTAGATTAAAAGATATAGTTAAACAAGCTCTAAAAGGAGTGTTTTGGTCCTAGGTCTGTTCTAGGCTGTTTGCAAAGCTGCGACAGTGAGTTCTTGACTAATTTGGGGTCACTGGCCGGGATGCTCGCGTTAGATTTAGGTTTCGATGATCCGGAGAAACAAAAATTCAATAAGGCTATGTTAGTAAGGTATTTTATGGCCCGAAGTTTTCCTCGGGTTCCGTGCTGCCGCAAATTGGTGAGCACGGTGTTCAGCAAGTTAAATGTCACCCGCTGGAAGTGACGGTTCGTTAAAATGAGTTTCCAGTTGAGAGAACAAGCGAAAACAGTGCTCAAATGACACTATTATTTAAATAATTAGAGGTTTTAAGTTGATATGGAGA
This sequence comes from Tillandsia leiboldiana, assembly GCA_029204045.2. Classification (NCBI taxonomy): domain Eukaryota; kingdom Viridiplantae; phylum Streptophyta; class Magnoliopsida; order Poales; family Bromeliaceae; genus Tillandsia; species Tillandsia leiboldiana. The sequence continues at coordinate 23,811,234 of CM055073.1, forward strand.
AGATCTGGGTTTATGTTAGGGTTAGTGGGACAAAGTTGATCCCTGATCATTATTTTGATTCAGGTTTACTTGGTGACTCTGGTTCTGAGCATACAGTGGATACAGTTCGCCTGCAAAATGACAGGTGGGTTTATCTTCGGTCCGGGCTTTATCATTTCGGCCCTCTGTGTACGGTATTGGTTGGACCCTTGTTTTTGGTAGCTTAATCATTATCCTGAGCCTATCTTCCTTTTGAATTTAGTTGCAAACTGCTTTATGCCTGATTATGATCTTCACTATTGATCTTTACCTTATATGATTGATGTTTAGTTGCTTCCAGTGGTTATAGTAATATTCTGGACATTGCCATGCCTGTTTGATTATCAATAGATGTTTGAGCCTGCTTTCTTGTCTTTCACCTGTTATGCTGCTAAATACATGATTTTATTAAATGAATGTTTTTACCGAGCTTCGTAGGGTCGCCTGAGTCTGTTCTTGTTTGATAGGACAAAGGCAACGCTCTTCGAGGTTTGGACCTAAAAACCTGTTTTCAAAATGGATTTCTCAAAAACATGTGTTTAGTTTTGCATGATTGATTCTCAGTTGCTTCCAGATATTATGACCCTATTCCTGTATATGAGTTGAGATTCAGTTGATTCTGATATTGCATCCTTGATTGGATTAGTTGATGATTATTCCTACATATGAGTTGCTGCTTTCCTGTTGATCAAGAATGATGCTGCTAAACACATAATTTATACAACTAATGTTTTTACCGAACTTCGTAGGGTCGCCTGAGTCTGTTCTTGTTTGATAGGACAAAGGCAACGCTCTTCGAGGTTTGGACCTAAAAACCTGTTTTCAAAATGGATTTCTCAAAAACATGTGTTTAGTCTGCATGATTGATTAGTCTGCATGATTGGTATTCAGTTGCTTCTAGATCTTATGATTTGATTCCTAGATATTTGTTATACCTAAATTCCAGCACTTCTGATTATTCATAGTTGCTGTTGATTGATCCTGCATTTGAGTTGTGATTTGTGGATGATCTTGCTTTGAGTTGAGATGTTGTTACTGTTGCATCCCAGAGGGGATTGATTCTGGCTTGTTGCCGATTACCCGGTCTGTGGACCGTGAGCTTGAGCATTTGCATTGATCGCCCGCACCGCTGTACGTCACGAACATATCCGGGGTCGCTCCCTGTGCGCTTTGTTCTTTACCGGTAAAGTGGTTTGTTGAAAGACCCGTGACCCCCAAGGGGGGAATGTCAGCTAGGTTGGTGCTAGGTTGGGCAGTTTCCCTGAGGTCTTGTAGACCAAAATGGTGGCTTCTGATTGGGTAACTTGTTATTTCAGATGTTGATGCATATGTTGCCTGTTTATCCTGTTTTTATCATTACCTATTTGATTGGTTATCCGTTTCTTCAGTATACTCTTGATTAAACTGTTATCTGCTTACATATTGATGGATTATTCGCTTCTTCAAAATACTCCTATTGAGATCTATATATGCCTTATGGATTGATTAATCACTCGCTTCATAATCATGCTTACCTAATATGTTGATTATTACTATCCTCTAGTATTGTATACCAGTAGGTACGATCTGCTATTTCTCGGCTCGTCGTGCCCACTGGGATACATGTACAGTGTATCTCACACCCCCTGGGTGACCATTTTTCAGGTCGAGCGGGTGCTGGGATGTCGGGACGAGTTGGCGAGGTATCGATATAGAGGTTGACCCTGGACAGCCGAAAAGTTTGTGTAATTGATGTTAGAGAAAAGAAATGTAATTCGGTGGTATTATTTGTAAAGTTAATTTGTAATAATAATTTCTAGTTGTTACATAGTTAGTAACTCTGAGGTTGTTGCCAGTTAGCCGTGCATATATAGAAAAGGCTCAATCCCAAAGGGGATTGTGACTCTTCTATATATGTGGCGGTCTGTCATTGCCCTGGATGTTTTGTAACTCTGATTTAAAAAAAAAAAAAAATTTAGACGCTGACTTTTGAACTCGGGGCGTGACATCGTGAGTTAGATCCCTACACGTATTTTATTTTGACGAGATAGATGTACCTTATACCCGGATTGTAGGTTGTTGTCCTGTACACTGGATTGTATCTTTTGGTTTTCCTTTTTGGAGGTGGTTGTTGTATTTGGATGATTGCAGATGTACAGTGGATTTATATTTTATTTGTAGCTTCTATTTTAGCTCTGATATCTGTTACCTGTTAGATTCTATCTTTTGCAGGTTTTGTGTTTCGTTTATGCGGGGCTTCCCGTTTGGGTGGTGAATCTGTGAGCGAGCTCGGGTTACAGTTTCGGCCCCGGGACGTGACAGAAAGAGAACTGTAAATCAAATATCGAAAACCACTGCTATACATGTCAGTCAGTAAACGAGGGAAAAACGATATGACTGTAATAAACCCAATCACAACTGCCGTGCCGGTCCGTAGACCGACACGTGGCGTGATCCGGCGCTTTCGGGCGCTGTGCGGAGGCCGCGCAGATGCGTGCCACGCGTCCCGGGCGCGGCACTATTCGGATCCGAGCGCCCGAATGTGGGCACTTGATCCGAAATTGAGTTTTGGGTTTTTTCTTCTATAAATAGGCCCTTTATGCTGCCATTTTAGGTTTTTTCAAATTTTTCTTGGGGCCTCCTTCGACAGAGAGAAAGATCATCAAGTCTTCTTCACTTCTAGGGGTTTTGGAGGATTTTTGGAGATCGTTTCATCAGCTTCTTCCTCGACTCCGCAAGCTTCGATGTTCCTCCGATTGCGGTTTTCTTCGTCGATGTTTCTTCCGCGGACTCCCATGGGCTTACACTTTGGAATTTTAAGCTGAAATTTTAGGAGGACCTTCACGAAAGGTAGGCCTTCGACTTTGATACCCATTATTCCTCTCCATTTTGAGTTTTTATGGGGTTTCTCGCAGCATCTTTAGACCCCCTTTTTGTTGCTACATTTTGTGGACAGCGTGGAGTTTTTATGCATTTTCTCGGCTTTCGGTTGGCAGATTTGGGAGTTTAAGGATTCGATCTCTATCTAGACTTCGAGAGGAACGCAGTCGTACCTTTCTTGAATTTTTTTGAAGTCATTTCAAAGGTGAAATATTTCTGTCTTTGGAGCTCTATGACAAGGTTTTGGTGCTGAAATCTGCGTTTGAACTCATCGTGATATTCGGCTTTGTATTTCAGTTTTCGCTGGGATTTTGGAATGTGGCAAAGAAAGTAAAAGTTGCGACTCCTTCTTACGATCGAGGTGAGCATCTTTTTTTTGGTTTCGGGTGAAAATTGTGTATGGTTTGGCTTCTACGCACCGTTGATGCGCACACTGAATTTTACAGTGGACCATTTGGGCAGCACTTGGTATTTTGAGCACCACCGTTTATCCGGGAGGAGTTTTTGGAGCTTTTGGGTTCTTTGGAACTGTGAGAACATGTGGAACACACACGTTCAGTTTCAGCTTAATCGGACTACGGATCGACGCATTCCAGGTAGGTTGGATTTTCTCCAAAATTAGTGGGCGGCGTACTAATTCGATGTCGTTGTATGCATGCATAATAAGTATAGTACTCCTTTTGTGGACCGAGATGCAAGCATGTATGATAGAATTAGCAAATTGATTATTTTCTTGTGATAACGAAATATTGGAACCTTGACTAGCACCCCGTCATATATTTGCATGTATTTAACCAGACTAATAGAAAACCCTCACTTGGGCTACTTTTCTTTATGTTCTAGACTTCCCACACTCTGTATTCTTTTTCCCTGGACTTAAAGTTTCTCCTCGCCCGGATAGTGGGCCGAGTGGTCGGGATATTGTGGGATGTATTGACACTCGTGCCTGGGGGCCGAGTGGAGTCTGGTAGTTGAGGCTAGATCAGGGCTAGTGTCGGGAGCCATTCGGGTCGACGGTGGTCCCGGGCCAACGAGTATTATCCGACCAGTATCATTGGCACTGTGTTCGTAGTAGTGTTGAGCTAGTGATAGTAGGACCTTGAACCCAGACTGTTTTTGGACTCACATATGATTTCAGTAAACTAATGTTTTCCTTCCGAATTTCAAAGGGTCGCTGGAGCCTATTCTTGTTTGATTGGGTGAAGGCATTGGCCCTTCGGGGTTTGGAAAATAAATTTTGTTTTAACTAATTTTTCTTAAAGAACTAAAATTTATTAAATTGGGTTTCTCAAATCAAAATGGTCTTTGGTAATAATTATCATCTTGTCTTACAAACTTCCTCACCCAAGAGGGTTCGAGTGATCTGGGTCTAAGGGTTGTTTTCACATTTGGGTCGAGAGCTACGAGAAGCTGTACCTGGAACCTGTTTTTGTTTGATTTGGGTTCTAGGAACTAGTCTCCCAGAGCTTTTAGACCTTGATTGGTTCCCTCCGGATGTTTTACCTGAGGGAGCTGATTTCCCTAAACTGTAAGGGATCGAGAACTTCAAAAGGTTGAGTCTGGAGTCTGTTCTTGTTTGATTGGGGTTCTAAGCATCGGCTATGACACCCCAATAGTCCCACATCGGATGGGAATGTGGATGTATTTGGGTATATATAAGACATGGACACTAGTAATAATAACTAGGCTTAAGCATTTTGGACTGTGGGTTGGGCCCAATGAGTTATTATTGCTAGTGGGCCGGGTCGTTACATCGGTCTTTCGGGATTCTCGGACCCTTGCTGTGTTGGTCTGTTCTTTCTCGTTTGTGAGTTCGGTGTTCTGTTTTGGGAGTCGTTTGGGTTGACGGTGGTCCCGAGCCGTTGAGTGTTTCCTGCTGATGTTGTTAGTGTTGAGTTATTGTTTCCGATCTGATTGATCGTGGATTTGGATTATAGCCTGCATGACCCGTATGGAGCTCGACAGAGATGCGCGGATACTTCCTCGGTGGGGTCGCTCCCCTCGAGTACCACTCCGGAGCTGGGCCTGCTACTTTGCTATCGCGACTTGTCGTCGCAGTCCGAGTGGGACCCCCTACGTAAATCCCGTCTCAGTTGGGATGTGTGGTAGTAGGTAGGCGCAGTTTTGACTGGACCCTATGTTACAGTCAGTGTGATTGGTTGATTGAGCATACTGGGATAGAGTAGATGCATCATTTTCATCTGTATCACCCATTGAGCATTATAGATAGAGGCATGGTAGCAGTAGAGTTTATTTCCTCCTCATTTACCTTTTCATATTGCATTGTTATCTTATGTCTCTAATAGACTTAGTGGGCAGACCGTTGGTTTTGGGGACGGTACCCACTGAGAACTATTGTTTGATGTAGTTCTCACACCCACTGTGGTGACTTTTTACAGAGGCATCTACTTCAGTTCCTGCTACTCTGGTTGTTGCTTCTGCTGATCGAGGTAAGGGAGTCGCGAGTTAGTTCCCTGCCCGTCCTTAGAGTGTAGCGGTACCCCCTTTTGAGATTTATAGTACAGTCTGCTGGATTATTGTATATTGTTACTTCCAAGAGTTTTATTTTGATAGACAAATGTATTGTGATGATCATACTTGTACCATTTTGGACTTGTATTTTATATCTCAGTAGTTTATTTTCAACTTTGATATCTGTATAGCTATAGTATTATCTTTTGCAGGTTAGACGCATCGTCTATGTGGGGCTTTCCGTATAGGCGGCGGATCTGTTGGCGAGCCTGGGTTGCAGTTTCGACCTAGGCACGTGACAGCATCACAACGACAATGTCTTAACAGGTACCATTCTCTCTAAATATAATTCTATTTTTTTAAATTGATTATTTCTTCTTCTTATTGTTATATACCTTATATTTTGTAGATATTTTTGGGAGAATTACAACTGTCGAAGAAATTACACACAAGTACATCGGGGAAACTCTAACTCCAATTAGGAATTTAGAGATACAAGATTCTGAGTAAATGATTCATAATTCCAAATTATATTTACATATTTAAATTATATTGTGTGAATTTATTTAAAGACCTATGGTAAATAACATATTTCTGTTTTATAGGAAAAACACCCTATCTGTTGCATTGTGGGATAAATTTGCCGTCTCTTTTGATAAGACCCGTTTTTCAATCGGAGAAGCTAATAGACCAATCATAATAGTTCTTGCCGGCATGACAATTAGAACATATAAAGGTCAAGAAACTAAATATATATCTGTTTCCGTTCTATCGCTATAGTATAATGCAGGAAAAGTTAAAATGACTAACTGTGAATTTTGATAGGAAAGCTGCACGGGGATCGGGGCCACTACACTATCGGAATACTTCAAAACCCCCAAAATACACCTGGACGACAATTTGACCTTGTAAGAACGCGCCATCGTGCTCTAGAGACCTTCAAAAGGCAAGAGATTATTTTTTACTGAAATTCGCTTGCTTTTTATTGAACAAAAGGTGAAATTACAATTTGATCCCTCATTTATTACATAAAGTTTCATTATTTTTTTTGTCGTTACGCTTGGCAGACCTCTGTAATTTGTCATGTCATGACTTCATATATTTACATGAACTATATGGATTGAATGTGAGAAAATTTCAGTTTTTGCATTATAAAGATGCCTACAAGTACATGCTGAATATTGATGCTTTCTCTTGCATATAGCTTCATTCAATTTTTTCTTTAAATTTTAAAAACTATAAAATATTGCAAAAATGCTATGCTTATTTGGAAAGAACTTTATTTATAAACTTTTGCATTAATTACAAGGAAATATGTGGCCTTGGACAACTAAGATTAATAAAGAAGGTCATTGGTAGGGTATGACAATTTTCTTTACTTCATTAGTAGCCATTGCTATTCCACTTTTTGATTTTCCTTTTTTTGAGAGATATCGCTGTTTCACTTTTTGAAAAATACAATCTCTATAGTTAAATTTTTTTGTCACATTGAGTAATATGATGCATAGGGAGCCTGCACTAAAGGTAAAATTTGCACTAAAAGAGTTCCATTTGTTGCGATTCTCTGCCGGTTCTAATAATGATAACGCAAAGGAGGTCATATTGGTTATATTTGTTTTTTTAAAAAAAAAATGTTCATAATGTATGAGTGTGCGTGTGCACTAAAAGAGTTCCATTTGTTGCAATTCCCTGCAGTTGTAATAATAATAAGGCAAAGGAGGTCACATTGGTTATGCTTAGTTTTATTTTAAATATATATTTTTTATTCGTGTGTGTGTATTATGTTTTTTTTAATATATTTTTTATTTGTGTGCGTGCCGTGCCCGCATGTGTTATGTTTGTTTTTTTTTTATATATATATTTGTTATTTGTGTGTGTGTGTGTGTGTGTGTGTGTATGTGCGCGCGCTTGCGTCTATTTATTTGTGTATTTATGTGTCTGTCTTTTTATTTGTGTCTGTGTGCCTTTATGTGTGTGTGTGTGCGCACACGCACGTCTCCTAGTGTTCTTATTGAAAAGGTTGATAATAATTACACTCATTAGATAGGTGTATTTACTTTATGTCGAGGAAAACAAAAGATATGTGTGTTTACTATATGTTGAGGAAAACAAAGGGAGTAGATCAAGTCATCAAGAGTTGTGTGTATGTGTGCACGCGCGCGCATGTCTTCTAGTGCTCTTATTGAAAAGGCTGATAATGATTGCAATCCTCAGATAGATGTGTTTACTATATGTCGAGGAAAACAAAGGGAGGAGATCTAGTCATCAATAGTCGTGCTCATTTTGGTATATCTTATTGGAAGACTTAACAATCTTTTGGATTTTTGGCTAGGCGGCAATCTTTGTATGTTGAGATATAGTCAGAGATGGTTGACCAGTTACAATATCTCCGGGGCTTGACTTTTCATTGATTCACTTCACCTCACAAGGTCTAAACTTCAAGCCCGAGTTTGGCCTGATCATGACCAAGCCTAATCAACATAGTCTCCAACTTATTGCATAACTATACTTCATGCTTGACAGCACTATGCTGCACGGATACTTGTTTTAGTTGTTGTTCCCATATCAGTTTAGTATCATGTACTGTTACTTGCCTTGTGTTGGAAAAATCCGGTACTCGCCCCGGTACCAGATTCTCCGAATCCGCAACCCGCTTCGATACCGCAATCCGCTTTGGTATCGCCTAGAGTTGGGATTCCGCAGCGGAAACGTCAAATTGGATTTTTACCATAAACCCGTCCTCTCAATATAACTGGAATTAGCACAACCACCAAGGAGAAGAAAAAACAAAACAGAAAATATGCGGGTGAAATAAGATTCATTAACCAAGAGAAGAATTACACCGATTGTACAGACTTCTCTTCTGCAATAGAGTAGCTTCAACCCGAGCCCTCCTCCTGAATCTCTCTCACCCTTCTCTCGTCTTCTATAAACCTAGAAGACTATGGGTGTGGCTAAATCCTAGCCCCCACCACCTCCATGGGTGTTACCACCACTGTGGGTGTAGATACCACTATATGGGTGTGGCTAAATCCTAGCCCCCACCACCTCCATGGGTATTACCACCACCGTCTCCATGGGTGTGACCACGTTAACACCTCCTTGATGTGGATACCACTATATGGGTGTGGCTAAATCCTAGCCCCCACCACCTCCATGGGTATTACCACCATCGTGGGTATATCCTCCTTAACACCTCCATGGGTGTTACCATCACCGTGGGTGTAGATACCACTATATGGGTGTGGCTAAATTCTAGCCCCCACCACCTCCATGGGTATTACCACCACCGTCTCCATGGGTGTGACCACGTTAACACCCCGTTAACACCCCGTGGGTATATTCACCACCATCAAATAATAACATCTATGCTATATTTATAGCTTACATCAAAAGCTATCCAAATCCTAGTCTAAATAGATTTTTATTCTAATTAATATTTAAATCTTAACAAACTTATCTCTTTAAGATTTAAATATTAATCTTAATCCAACTAGGATTCAATTACAAATCTAATCAAATCCTAACAATCTCCACCTTGATTTGATTTGTAATCTTCAATCGCTGCATCAAGCTCTCATTCGCTCCACCTTGAGCGACTGCATCTCCGATCTCGCTTTTGAACTCTCTAGCTCCACCTGAAGCCGAAAAATCACATACCTTCGAGTCCAACACGCCTAACGAGATCAAATTGTGATCGCCTCCTGTGATGATCGGTAATCCAGTACTCTGATGTCGATATCTCCTGAGGATCGCCAACCTTTAGCTCTGATACCAATTGTTGGAAAAATCCGGTACTCGCCCCGGTACCAGATTCTCTGAATCCGCAACCCGCTTCGATACCGCAATCCGCTCTGGTATCGCCTAGAGTTGGGATTCCGCAGCGGAAATGTCAAATTGAATTTTTACCATAAACCCGTCCTCTCAATATAACTGGAATTAGCACAACCACCAAGGAGAAGAAAAAACAAAACAGAAAATATGCGGGTGAAATAAGATTTATTAACCAAGAGAAGAATTACACCGATTGTACAGACTTCTCTTCTGCAATAGAGTAGCTTCAACCCGAGCCCTCCTCATGAATCTCTCTCACCCTTCTCTCGTCTTCTATAAACCTAGAAGACTATGGGTGTGGCTAAATCCTAGCCCCTACCATCTCCATGGGTGTTACCACCACCGTGGGTGTAGATACCACTATATGGGTGTGGCTAAATCCTAGCCCCCACCACCTCCATGGGTATTACCACCACCGTCTCCATGGGTGTGACCACGTTAACACCTCCTTGATGTGGATACCACTATATGGGTGTGGCTAAATCCTAGCCCCCACCACCTCCATGGGTATTACCACCATCGTGGGTATATCCTCCTTAACACCTCCATGGGTGTTACCATCACCGTGGGTGTAGATACCACTATATGGGTGTGGCTAAATTCTAGCCCCCACCACCTCCATGGGTATTACCACCACCGTCTCCATGGGTGTGACCACGTTAACACCCCGTTAACACCCCGTGGGTATATTCACCACCATCAAATAATAACATCTATGCTATATTTATAGCTTACATCAAAAGCTATCCAAATCCTAGTCTAAATAGATTTTTATTCTAATTAATATTTAAATCTTAACAAACTTATCTCTTTAAGATTTAAATATTAATCCAACTAGGATTCAATTACAAATCTAATCAAATCCTAACACCTTGTACTTGCCCAATGTGTATTAGATACTTCAAAGGACAATATGACATATTAGATATTTGAAAAAATACTAAAATACATGAGGGATGCTAGAAGGATACTTTAGGAATATGCAAGGGATAAGAGCGCCTTGTGATGTACTAAAAAGCATTATGCGGTATGCGGATGGTTGACCCGCTGCATATTGCATATGTTGGTGTTTTAGATATTAAAAGTATTAAAAAAATGTACATATAATTACCAGAAATATTAAATTTTCTCTTGAAGTTAGAAATGAATACATGCACAAACGCATGATGAGTATAAGCTGTCATTCACTGTACTTAGTTATCCAAGAAATCAACATAATTAAGTATCCACACAAATAACATAAACCAATAATAAAAGTATATGCTAACATTTAGATATGTTATCATTACATATGAATGACCATGGTTCCTTATTTGTTTCTCCTTTGATTGGCTTAGGTTTGATGTCAAAGGGGTGTTTGATCTGAAAAGGGCCAAAACACAGCCCATTTTCTAAATCAAATTATATGGGCTTGTAAACGTTATATGGCTGCATGTGCAGACCATTGCATATTGGCCGTCTAGACAATGTGATGGTGTTTGTTGGTTCTAATTCGGGTTGAAATATCTTAAGTAGCTTGGATCCTGAAACTTGTTATATGAGTTATCCGATTTATATTTTCAGATGACACTTGCATCATGGTTTTATGATTGATAATACTCAAGATTAACGATGTTCTCGTTAATTTTCTTTCTTGTTAAGCGGAGCTCAACTGTTTTTATAGATTTACACAATTAGTTATGTGAGGACCCGAACTCCCGCTTAAGAGTTTATTGATGGATTAGTGGCTTCTGGGAGTGTTGTGCGCGTGTCGGGCCCAAGAAATAGATTCCTGGTGTAAAATGGGAGCAAGTTGTCTTAACCGGAGGCCTTTGTGAAATTTTAGAAGTGGAATTGGACCAAACGGACATCAGATTTGGATTCAGCGCGCGAAAACGTTGAAAATGGACTATTTACTTGTATTCTTCGGAGCCCGGAGGAGAAAACACGGATTTTGAGGTGTTTGGGCACTGTTCCAGCGGCAGGAGAGGCGCCGGCGGCGGCGGTTGGTGGCGGAGCGCGGCGGCAGGCGGTGGCGCAGCCTCTCGGTCCACCGCGGAGGCGTCCACCCGGGCGCTGGCCACGTGGCGGCTTCCTGTTGGCCGGCGCAGCAGGCGAGGTCCACGGAAATGGCGCGGGTGTACGGTGGACCGAGGGGCGGACACGTGGCAGCTCGTGACTGGCTGGCTCTTGTGCGCGCGGTCCACGCAGCGGCGGGGGCAGGTGGTCGTACAGACGGGGCGGCCTGGGGCGACGTGGGGGCGCCACGTGGCCCCCCGCGGTTGGCCGGGCGCAGCCGCCCCACGCCGAGCTGTCGGGCCACGCGGCGCTCCGCGAGTGGCGGGCGCGCTTGCGCCGGGCGCGGGGGAGAGGAGCGCGGACACGTGGTGCTCCCTCGCTGAATCGGGCGCGCACAGTGTTGGGCCGGGCCCAACACTGTAGCCGCCCGAAATCAGCGGGCGCCCGGATTTGGGCCCAAAAGTCCAATTTTTGGATTTATTTTCGGGTTAAGCCTATTTATACCTTCTTCCACCCCTTGTGAGAGGCTTTTCCCGAGCTTTCCTGCCCTTGGACTCTTCAGTAAAGTTGGAGCTCTTCTTGTTGCGCATCTTTTGGTGGAGGCACGGAATTTTTGGAAGCCGCGGCGTCGACGACTTCGGCATCGTAGCACAGAGCGACGATATTTCATCGGAGGCCCGTTATCGTCGCAGTTCGGTCTGAGAGGTCCACAGGGATACTCCGACGATATTTTTGGACGATTTTTGTGGCGTAGGATTCATGAGAGGTAGGCCTTCAATTTTTGTGTTGATCATCTTGCTTCATTCTGAATTCTTGGCACGGTTTACGAGGCATCTCTAAGCCCCTGTTTTGCTGGTAGTTCTTCTGGACAGCAGTGCCTTCTCGGATTTTTATCTCCGCGCTCGGACATCGGATCAGGACATGCCAATACACTTTTTGCATCTACGCGTCGCAAGTATTATTGTCGTATTTTTTGGGGATTTTTTCAGAGACTTTCCCGAAGGTATATTCTTCCCCCTTTACTGTGCAGAGTATTACAGTTGTGTGTGTTGTGGAGTTTCGCGCTCACCGCGTTGCGGAATTTGTAACTCGGCCTCCGGGGCTCGGATTGTGACATGCAGGTACTCGTTTCGAAGGGCTCGACGCGACGATCGCGACAGTATTTTTGTTGGATTTTCTGGAGTCCATTCTGCAGGTGGAAATTGCACATTTTCGGGGCTATTTTCAGTTGATTGTTGTACTTGGATATTTTTGGAATAAAGTGTAACTTTGGACCGTATTGTTGTACCCAGGAAGGTTTGCGAGTGTTTTTGAACCTGTTGGAACTGGAGATAATGGTTTCCGGGTATTTTCAGCTGTTTGGAGCCGAGGCTCGCGTGACATGTACCGTGGATACGGGTTCAGCAGATATTGTTAGCAAGTGGCCACGCTCTTCACCGACCTCAGGTTTGCCTTGGATTAAGCACTTCAGGTGGGTAAGCTTAATATTCGTAACTGGATAAAGGAATGATAAGGTTTTATGGATGTTTATTTTATGGTTAATGTAAGTACACCTATGGGAATGTCACCCCTCTATGACTGATAGCATGCAGAACTAACGTATAACCGATATGAATGAGAGGTAAGCAGGGAATGGCCTAGATCTTGCGGATTGATGCTTACCTGATCATTGTACACGTTTGGTGAATTAGAGATTTATCATATGGTAGATGATTATATTTATCCGACACTAGATGATATAGAGATCACACATGTTTATGCATTGGCCTACTTATGTGAGATTGGTGTATCATAGTAGGAATGCTTTAGCATGCCTTGCTATTATATGTTTCACTCTCTTTTATCATTTCTGAGGACAAAAGCATGCTTGAATGGACATCTAGTTAGGCCATCTTTTACTGCTACACTATCTTGTTGGAATCTGACTTAGGAAAAACCATGTTTGTTCTTTCTCCATTTTCTTCTAGATTCATGTTGCTCGGTTTCGAGCAGGGGTTTGGGATAGTGTAGTCGGGACTGTGTGTCTGGGACAGATTGGATTTAGTTTGTGGGACTTTGTCGCACTCGTGCCCGGGGGCTGAGTGGAGTTTGATAGTTGAGTTTAGACCTATGCTAGTGTTGTTGGGAACCGTTGAGGTTGACGGTGGTCCCGGGTAGTTGAGTGTCGTCCGACCAGTTTTGTTAGCCCTGAGTTGTGGGTCGACCCCGGCTGCGGAGTACCTCCAGCCTGTGAGTTTAGTGCCACGAGTTGGTGGTGTTCGCTAGTGTCTCGAGATTCGTGAGAGCTTGTTAGCTGAGTTGCTGAGAGTACTCCGACTGTGGTGCGAGATATTTAGGGATCTTGAGTCCTTTCGTTCTGAGAGTGAGCGTGGATTTTGACTATAGCCTACATGTGCCAATGTGGATACTCTATGCCGCGCCGTTTTCCTCAGTTGGGGTCGCGCCCCCTGAGATGCCGCAGTGGATGCGATGTTTGGCCTATTGAGGCAGTTGTTCGCAGTGGATGCGATGTTTGGCCTGTTGAGGCAGTTTCTCGCAGTGGATGCGATGTTAGGCCTGTTTGGCCTGTTGAGACAGTTTCTCGCAGTGGATGCGATGTTTGGCCTGTTGAGGCAGTTGTTCGCAGTGGATGCGCTGTTTGGCCTGTTGAGGCAGTTGTTCGCAGTGGATGCGCTGTTTGGCCTGTTGAGGCAGTTTCTCGCAGTGGATGCGATGTTTGGCCTGTTTGGCCTGTTGAGACAGTTTCTCGCAGTGGATGCGATGTTTGGCCTGTTGAGGCAGTTTTACGCAGTCGATGCGATGATATGCCTGTTGAGGCAGTTTGGCGCGAGGGGTGAGTTAGTCCGTGTGGGACGCCCTACGTAAGTCCGGTCTTCGGATGTAACAGCAGTAGGTAGGCGAAGGCTTGACTGGCCCGAGGAGGGAGTCATTTCGATTGGGTCGATTCACCACCTTGGGTGCGAGTAGTTACATATATTTTCATCTGTACCACCCATTGACCATTTTAGATAGAGGCATGGTAGCTGTAGAGTATCTCCAGCTTTTCTAGTTTAGTTTTTACTGCATGGTTATTTATTGCCTTTAGTAGTCTTGGTGGGCAGATCGCCGGGTCTGACGGTGGTACCCACTGAGAACTCTCTTTTTGGTGTAGTTCTCACACCCATTGGGGGTTTTTTCCCCTCTTTTTTTCTTTCTCTCCTTTGTTTTACAGAGTCTTAACGGGTGTTGCTGATTCTGCGGTTGTCGTTTCGAGGCGAGCGAGTCGCGAGCTAGATCCCTACCCATCGTTGGAGAGTAGCGGTACCCTTCAGAGGAGATCGTCAGTAGATTAGTTATTTTATTTTCTCCTTTGAGAGACCGATGTAGTGAGGTTATGATATGTATTGAGAGACTGTACACTGGGGTATTTATTGGAGATACCGCCCTGTTCACTTTTGGACCATTTTGTATCTGAGGACTTGTATGATTTTCTTTTTGGGAGTTGGACATTATTATATTATTTTTCAGTTGTACAGTGGTTGATTTTAGTTTTACAGCAGATTTTTTATTTATAGCTCTGATATCTGTATAGTGTAGTTGATCTTTTGCAGGTTGGACGCTTCGTCTGTGCGGGGTTTCGCATAGGCGGCGGATCTGTTGGCGAGCCCGGGTCGCAGTTTCGACCCCGGGCGTGACAAGTTAGTTTATTACTTTTATGCAAGAATTTAAGTACCGTGGCACGGGATAGTACCGAAAACTAGCCGGCATGGTACGACACGGTGCGTGCCGGACTGTGCCGATGAGTGCCGGTCACAAAAAATACATGTGTACTGACACATAATGACATGAAATATTTATTTTCTTTAGCAACAAAATTTTCTAATGCCTTATTATGTATCTTTATCAAATATTTTGAGCTTTATTCAGAAAATTACTTAATAATTTAAAGAAAAAAGGATTTTGAATTGTGCCATCGGCAAGGGAGCTGTATCGTGCCGGTATCTTGTTGGCACAATACAACACGGAAGATACGGCCGTGCCGATGGATACTTAAATCTTTACTCTTATGTTATCAAATCATCTAAAATATTTTACCATATTTTATTTTAAATAATATATAATTAATCAACTTTATTTAGTGTAGCTCCGCATATTGCATCCTTGTATTTTTAGAATGCGCATAAGTTGGATTTAATGTATTTCGTAGAAATAAGATGGGAAAGCAATTTCTTTTTGGTTTACAATGTTAGGTTGATTAAGTTGCTCGACCTTTTCGGAGCCTAATAGGTGCATAATTTCATGGCAATTGTGTAGGGTCAACGTTGTATTTTATCTATGGAGGAGCAATTCGAGCACTGGAAGAAGCTAATCACTGTTGTTGTTTTTGTCCTACTAGTATGTGGCTCATAAAAGGCAAAAAAGGGTTTGGAAGGACCTAGTTTTAGTCGATTCCAGCGCGAAGAGAGAAAAATATAGTTTTGATTAGGATGGTAGATGGTGATTGATTCTCATAGTTTAGCATTGTATTGTTTGTGCTTGCATTCTATCACCACTTACAAGCCGTGCAAGAAATTGGATTTATATGGATTCCTTGTCAGACGTATTTCCGGAATCCATGATATTGTTTATGTAGCAATGTTGGGGTGTATTACATGTGATGCTATTGGTACAATGAGGTTCCATTAGTGACAACATCAATATGAGAAGTATGGCATTAATTTATTATCAGATAGGAGGTCTATGATCTGAACGGCAGAAAAATTTGACGTTTTATGTAGAATCAGATTGACACCTTATCTGTGTAATTTAGCATTTTTTAAAAAACTTGTACTTGTGTAATGTTTAACTTGATTGTTTTAATATATTTTGTTTAGCCTTATTCATGTGTATACATTGGTCTAAATTCAAATAGTTTGACCATAATGTTGTCTATGCTATTAGAACCTTTATAACCACCACAATAAGATGGATGTGTGCTCTATCATTTGACTAAGATAGCTTGGTATTTATCTATCTAAACTTTCAAGAAAATTAAATTTAATCATTTACAATATTTCGTCCAGAAAGACATTCATTATGCTTTATTGTTCCTTGGGATGGCAATTCTACCTTGATTTATTTGTTCCATCAGCTTTCTTTAACATTTATTATCCTGTAATTATATCCTCCATTCTTTCAACTCTGGTATCCCTTGTGTTACACTCATCTGCACTCTCCTGCTCATAAAAGGAGTTTCTGCCTGCAGGATGGTTCTATTACTGGAATTACTTGTTTAACGCCAACTTTCTATAAAGGTATGTTTTATGTTAACCAAGTGTAAACTTGATCACTTTATTCAAGGACATTGTGTGCGGCAGTGCCTGTAACATTAATCGGTGCTTTTTATTTGCCGTACGAAGATTGCTTTTCTTCTGTGTCCTCTTCATGTGATCTTCTGTCAGAAATTCCTATGCTTAATCTGTTGCTGTTGATCCAATATTTCCCTCTGGCTGCTGGAAACTTAGATTATCTGATCTTATGAGTATTTGATGGTTAAGTATCTTATTCTAAGATGGTCAGTTTCACTTAATTTGTTTGATTTTGTTTAGTTTTTGTCCATTTTGGTTCGCTTGCTCTGCATCAAACCCATTATGATGGCGAGATGCGAAGTGCATTTCTCTTTGCCAAAGGTTGCAGCAAAAACCTATCTGTTTCCTAATAACTTGAGAGTGGTTTCTTAATTTTGGACTCCAACCTTAAAGTAAATTACTGACATGTTTTTGACATCTCTCGCCTTTTGGCAAAGTATTAAATAGAATGCTGAAGATGCCACACCTACTAATATTCGAATCTCACAAATATGAAGTTGCTTGATTCTCTTTCCTCTCTCTTTCCCTTCTCTTTCTTTTTCTTAAGATTCCTCAGTTTTTTCTGCTGTAACTGTTCCACTTGTTGTTTAATTATAGTTGTAAAATATGAGACACTATATAATGCGTTGTAACAGTTTCTGATGGCTTGAAACTATTTAACCTAACATGCCTGAAATTGTCTTCCTGTTTCTGATGGCTTGAACCCTATTCACTTTACCATCCTGTAGTTTGGAATTCAGACTATTATACTTTGCCAACATGAGATAGTTTTTCCAATTCTCCATTGGGGCTTTGCTGTCGATTTTGAGCATGAGACAAATTATATGGAAAACTAAAAAAACTATTTAAGCATTTAAATACTTAAAATCTCATTGATCCCCTTAATAAATATTTGCTTAAGGAACCATGTGATTGTCACATGTTTAATTTCTGTGGCACTTAAACAGCAAGTCCTATCAGGAAATTAGAGAAGCAACTAACTGTGATTCTGAACACTTGATTCAAAATTCGAAGATTCTGGGCAAAGAGATGCAATTACTTCTGATCTCTCATGTTAACTCTTGGTTGTGACAAATTTTGAGTCATGGATATGTGCTGTAATGCATATAGGAAAGCAGACAAACCAATTAACTAAGACAGTAATTTTCTTGCTAATTTTCATGATTATAGCCCTAATTCCCCAGAATTTATCAGGTAGAGCATGATGAAATATTATCTAGTCAAACCTTAATGGGACTTTGATCTTGTTTTGTATGCAACAAGTAAACCAGAGGCTCCTCAAAGGAAAAGAAAACTCAGATGACCATTTTCTGGAGTGGCTGTAGCGATTAGGTCACAACTCTCTTCCCCTCAGTTTTTGAAGTTTGGTGACCCGTCAGGAATTATGGGCTTGTAAATTTTGCTAACTGGCTTGTTTTACCTTTCAGATAGTTGCAATAGTTCCGCTCTTGGGTCGTTTCCTTCTTCAAAATGTTTGTGCATATAAAAGATGATTTCAGGGCGGTATCTTACAGTTTTTGTGTAGAATGGTTGTTATCATTTGCCCTTATACCAGGAAAGGCTAGGAACAGCTTGAAATTATGTCAATATTCTCAGTTAAATTATTGCTATTGCTCTAGCTCTGATCTTTGTTTTTGCGTGTGGCCTCTTGCTACCTACAGGTCGTGTAACTCTTTTCTTTTCCGTTCGAGGTATGTTTCGCGAAATCATCTTAATGCAAGAATTTTTACATAGCATTTTGCAACTGTCAAGTTTAAAGGGTTTTGCCATGATGCAGAGTAGAAATGTGGCAACTAAAGATGCTGCCCTTTAAAGCCCTACATTGTTGAGATCTACTACATAAAATTACTACATAAAATGAAGAAATTCTTTTTCTTCATTTTGGGTCTAATGTATCTTAAACATGAAAGGTAAGGATTAAATTTAAGTATTTGTAAAAGTTTAGTGGCTAAATTTTCAATTGGCGAAATCAAAAGTTTGATGAACTTACAAAGTTTAGTGGCTAAATTTTCAATTGGCGAAATCAAAAGTTTGATGAATTGTATGGTACAAATACTCTACATATCTATCAATTTCAAGTTTTATGTTGAACAAATACTTCGCCCTATCCAATATTGATTAAGATATCATATTAGATCAAATCAGCACTAGATCTATTACTGAACTAACCATCCAGATGGTAAGGTATTGGTATAAATTTATCAATATCTCAGTAGGAAGATACCGGTATGAATTTACTGACTATTTTAATGCTAAGGTATCCAAAATAGTGAATTGATATTTTTAGTGATAAGTATTTTTGCTGGATTGAAATTTTATATGTTTAGTCCAAATTTTGGGAGGTCATCAGAGCCAAAAGTTATCTTTGCTTAAGAAGATTTTAAAACTCAAACAACTAATTTTTTTGTAATCAAAGCTGAAACAAACTTATGGATCAAATTGCAGCGTGTGTATGCATAATTCCTCATCTTGAGTACTATATTTGTAGTTGATGTGGGGAGGGGCCGCGCGGGAACTTAGGGGTGTCAACGAGCCGAACACGAGCGAGCTGGAGTCGGCTCGTGTTTGGCTCGTTTAATAAACGAGCCGAACACGAGCTGGCTCGTTTAAATATTGAGCTGAAAAATTCGACTCGTGTTCGGCTTGTTTCTCGCGAACAACAAGTTTGATTTTCATTCCTATTATTAGATGTAAAGTCGAAAAAAAATTTAAAAATTAAAATTTTAATATAATAATTAAAATTTATAAAATATTGATGGTTTAAAATCTAAATAGTAAAGTATATATATATATAGAGAGAGAGAGAGAGTTGTGCTGGAATGCTATTTGATAGCACCAGCCCAACTTTGCCACCTATTTTGTAATCCTTGGATCGCATTGAGATTCGTGTAAACTCTTTAATTAAAAAGTAGAGCTTTTTATTTTTTACTTTTACTTTTTACTTTTTCTTATATTTATTTTTCATTAAAGAGCCTCCACGAATCTCAATGCGATCCAAGGGCTACAAAATGTGTGGCAAAGTTGGGCTGGTGTTATCAATAGCATTCCAGCACAACTATATATATATATATATATATATATATATATATATATATATATATATATATATATATATATATATATATATATATATATATATTCGGGCTGTTTTCGAGCCGAACACGAGCGAGCTGACCCCAGCTCGTGTTCGGCTCGTTTATTCGAAAATTTTGATTCGTGTTCGGCTCGTTTACTAAACGAGCGATTCGATCTCGAGCTCATTTCGAGCCGAACACGAGCTGACTCGTGAACAGCGAGCTGGATTGCCACCCCTACGGGAACTAATGCCCAACCTAATCTTATTAAAATAATTAATTTAGCCTTTTTTTTAATTTTTTTTGAATAAATTAGAAAAGAAAAGATAATTTAATATTATTAATGTGAGTTTATATGTTAATTAATGTTGTTGACGACAAAAGCGGTGTAGCCAATTTTACTATATTCAGAAGATTAGCGTAGGATTTGGTTCGCATCCCAACAGAAAACTTGGCAGCAATAATTGATTCGGATAAATTTACTATTCATTCTGTAATTAAAATAATTATTAATCAGATCCATGTTTTCCGTGTAATGGTAGATACGTAAAAATTTATAACAAATATCTCTTCTTTCAAAGTGTTAAAAATCTTTACACTAAATAAGAATACAAAACAAAAGGGGGTAAATCAAAAAACTTTATATCTAAAATCGGAAGGTCAGACATGCTCAACTCCGAGCAAAAAAGAAGTGCGCACGGAGGTATCTGAAGAGGTTTCGCCAATCATAAGTAGTTCTTCAAGGTAATACATTTTTCTTACCTTTTTACATCAATATTTTATATTTTATATATTATTTATGTACTTCAACTATTAATTGCAGTTTCGTGCAATTATCTAGCAAGTCCTCTGAAGTCCGGCACGGGAAAAAATATCGTCCTAGGTAATATTTACTGTAGAAGTTTCATTAAAATTAAATAATTTTCTGTACTAATCTTATATTATTCTATATATAGTTCTGAATATATTGATGAAGATTAAGAAGACAAGGAATGGAAAAATTATATATAATAAAATTTGTTAATAGCATACGCAATGTACGGATATTATATATTTTCTGTAAAATATAATTACTGGTTATGTAAATTATACCGACGTGATTGCTGATTGTATAAAGTATACGCAATATATCAATATTATATGTTTCCTGCAAAAATGATTACTGATTATGTAAATTATAGAAATATATTAGTCCTTCGGCTCTAAAATTTCTGTATATGTTGATGATATTTGTTTAAAAACTATTTTTTTTTATTTGTATTTATTATAAAATTTTATTATTTATATAAAAAATTATTTATATCCACAGCATAAGGCGGGGTTTTCACTAGGATCATTAGTATGTATAGAACTGTAGAAATTTATGTTGGTGTTTTACTTTTTTTTTTTTTTTTTTTTTTTTTTTAATTAATTAATTAAATTTTTTTTTTTTTTCAATTTGTATGTTTCCTCTCCGCCCAAATTGAGTGCAAGGGGCGGCAAAAAGGGTTTTAGTGCCCTTCCTCTCCTCCTCCGTCCGTCTCTCCCCGGATGGGTGCGAACGCGAGCCCATGGCGGAGCCAACGCGGCGAAGATGACGAGCTCGTCGCCTCTCCTTCTCCGACGCCGACTCCGACTCCCACTCCCACTCCCACTCCCAAGTCCCCTACTCCTTTCTCTCCTTCTCTTCCTCCTCCTCCCAAGCGCCCGTTCCCCACCACCACCACCCGATCCCCCTTATCTCCATCCCCCGCCGCCGCTTCCTCCTCCGCCGCCGCCGCCGCAGACGCTTCCTCCACCGACAAAGCCTGCGTACTCCTCTTACCCCTCAATAGTTCCACTACTTATTTGCTTAGTTTAAGTTCACCATTTGATCTTGGGTTGGTCTCTTTGTTGGTGAAAAACTAGGTTTTGTTGTTCGATTGGTGGTTGCTTGGAGTCGAGAGAGAATGCGGCGGGAAGAAGCTCGCGGTCGGTGGGTTCACGACCAGGTAAGTGAGAAATTCTTCATTTTTTGCTCTAAAAACGTTTAATTTGATGCAGAACAGCTACTTTTTTACTTGTAGGTTGTTTGAGTGAACGTTTTTTAGGGTTTCATTTCAGTCTTTTTTAGAATGCTGAGATTTTTTTAGGGCTATGAGTCCTATATTTGTTTATCTTGGCTTTTGTTAAGGATTCTCCAAAAGAGACAACTTTACTCTTTAGAGTAATAAAAGAGGGGTTTGTAACAATGCCGTTTGAATTACTATTAGTTTTCCGTTTGATCTTGTTGTCCGAATTCGTAAATGCCATCTTGTTGATTTACATCTGAGCATCCTTAGTTTTCATCAGCTTGGAAAAGCCACTTTTTGATGTTCTTACTCTTCTAGCTGCATCTATTTGATAGCAAATGAATTTTAGCAGAGCAAATTTTAGGGACCTCACTAGTGCATTTAAAATCCATATGATAGAGGTACTCAAAGAGCGGGGTTTGTATTTTTGGCCAGTTTATGGGTGGCAATTGTGCCTATGAATTGGTAGATTTCATTCCCAACACTGCGTTCTTGGTAGTTTCCGTTATGACATATGATAGTGAGATGGCCTTGTCTCTTTCTCAGATAAGTTCGGTGACTTCACTAACCACTAGTAAGAGACTAAGAGTTTCGGCTAAGTAAACCACTAACCCACGCTCAAGTAACAAATGAATCTTACAAAGGTTGGGTGAAGTGGCAAACTTGTGCTCATTAGTACCCTTTCTTATGTAACCCTAATAAAAAACGAATTCTGAAATATTTCAACACAAATTTTAAAATCAGCTGAAGTTGTTTGTTTTTTGGTCAGTGCAGTAAAATGATGTCTGATTCTCTTTCGCAAATGGCCATAATATCTCTATAGCTTCTCCTAATTATAACAAGTATATTCTTTATTTTGTGAGTGTTTTTAAATCTATAAACAGGATAGAGTCAGCTTTGTGTTTAGGAACTTCCAACTTTGCTTTCAAAACTGGGTGCTTCAGTCTAATTTTGCTGTGCAAAAGATTTTTGCTGTATTTTTATTTTCATTTTGTTCCTCAAGAGCAGGAAACAAGCAATGAGGATTTTCACTTCTGCACCTATTGTGAAAAGGCATGATGCATACACTCTTGAGACTGAAGATGGTATCATTGTGATAATTCAGGGCATGATAAACAGAGAGCGCATGAACAGCAATGGGTTTCCTCCTGAGGTTTGTGAACATTTTGGAATCTTTTCTGCCCAGAAAGTGCTTAATGCAATGAGATGCTCAAATTTATGCCTCAAAATAAGTATCTATTTACATAAATTTGCATTGAATCTGAATTTTCATATGTACCCTTCGCGATCTTGGTTTTTCTTTTTTCATGTATACCCGTCGACAAAAATGCCTCCCTGTAAAGTACTTTTGTAGTGTAAAATCAATTACCCCATGAATTGGATGACTCTCCAAATTAAAAAATGATACTTTTTTCAAGTAAACTGCAATCTTTCATATGTTCACTACAAGAAATTAAGTATCTCTCCGTGCCATACGACATGGAGTGATACGTACTGTGCCACCAATTAGGAGGCACGATACAGGGGGTGCTTTCTTGGCCTCCCTGTGCGCGACACCCTATGAGTATCGAACGAGACAGAGCGATACCCAAATGGTATCACGGCACGTGCCGCTGCATGCCCACATATGAATAGTAATTTTTTTTTTTTTTTTTTACTTCTGCCTTTTTTTTTGGTTTCTCGTAGTCCTTTATCCCTCTCTCATCTCTTCTTCTTTTTTCACTTCTACCTTTTCTTCTCTTCTACGTTCTATTTTCTTTCCTCTTACATCTCTTTTGCTTTTTTTTTTTTCCTTTCTATTTTTTCCTCCTCTTTTTTCTCATAAATTTTTTTTTTATTTCTTCTTTTAATCCCTTATTATTCTTTGATCACTTCGATCTTAAAAAAAAGATAAAAGAAATAGCCAAATTGAAAATCTACTTATTAGGTAAATCAAGAAATTTATAATTTATTTTTTTTTTCCATATATTTGGAAAATATTTAACTTGTAAAGTTCCTTTTGTGAAGAAATATGAAATTATACAATTTTTTAATAACAATTTACAAAAGTCTAAAAATATATCCACTTGATTTAGTCATTATATGGTCTATTTTTAATTTTTTTGAATGGATTTGACATTTTGTGTGAGGCTTACGATATTTTTAACTTTGAAAATTCTATTATTGGATTTTGAAACATAAAAATTGTAATAAAATAAAAAACTAAATAGAAGCAATTGGTATTTAAATTTGCTTAATGTATATGTCATATGGTTTATTGTTAAATTTTTATAAATAGATCTCACAATTTTCTTATTTAATTTTAAAAAAGTAATTTTCTTAGATGAATCTTGCAAATTTTGCATAATTTTTTTTTAAAAAATAATTTTCTCCTATTTATATTTTATAATTTTTAAAATTTTAAAAAAATAAAAGATAAATCAAAGAAATTTATTTAAAAGTTAATCAATTTTTATCGTAAACTTGCTTAATTTATTTATCGTTTGGTTTATTATTAAATTTTGATGGACAAATCTTATAATTTTATTAAAATTTTTTGAAAAATTAATTTTCTTCAATTTTTTCATAAATATTTCTAAAAAATTTTGAAAATGGAAAGGAACTATCAGTGCACTTGTGGTCATATTCTAGTTAGTCTAGTCATTATATGGTCCTTCTTCGATCAATACGAATGGATCTTGCAAATTTTCATAAAACTTTAAAGAAAAATAATTTTCTGTATGAGCTACAGTTATATTTTACTTTACATATAAAGGAGACTTCTAGTATATTAAGTTATTAACTAGTAAGTTAATAAGTTATTATTAATAATAGATCAAGACAAATCAATATATAGCCAAAATTTATAATTATTACTCTAAAACTTTTAAACTAATATTATGAGTCCTTATTGGATCCAAAAAAATTAAAATAAGACCGTACCAAAGTGTGCCACCAGGAGGTTGTATGTGCCCGTCGGCACGAAGTGTGCCATGTATCGGCATGCAAGTGTGCCTGTGCCATATCGTGCTGGGCAACGACCAGCACGACCGACACGCCCCCGTGCCACGGCATTTTAATCCTTCGTTCACTGCCATCGTATATATATATTTTTTGAACTGTTACTGTACTCGTGCATTTCATTTTCAAATTTCAAGCAGGAAGTGGGAAATTATATTTTACAAGTAAGAAATTAATAAGGATTGTATTTAAAACTGTCTGTTTTTGTTGCTGAACACATTTAAGTGATTGGGACTAATGTTTATTGTCATTTTTTTTTTTTTGCAATATTATGCGAACAGGTGAGCAAATGTTTCCTGATTGGATTTCCTTACAATTGGGATCAGTATGCTAACGAATATCTCCGAAACAATCCTGCTTCTACAAATTCTTCGGGATGTTTCTTTGGTGTTAGCGAGCAGCA
Source organism: Tillandsia leiboldiana (assembly GCA_029204045.2). Lineage (NCBI taxonomy): Eukaryota > Viridiplantae > Streptophyta > Magnoliopsida > Poales > Bromeliaceae > Tillandsia > Tillandsia leiboldiana. The sequence goes on from CM055073.1 coordinate 23,836,249, forward strand.
TAAGGATTCAATTAAAGGAGGTGACTATAGAGCCAAAATAACCAGAAATTTTATCGATAGTATTAAAAATCTCTTTCAACTCACTTCTATGGATTCTAGTATGCAAAGATCTCAATGCTTGATGAATGAGGCAGAAACACATCAGGACAAAGATGCCAATGAAAATGTTGATCTCATGCCACATTCTATGGAAGGGAACTTAAGTGCTGGAACCATTGAAAGCTCAGAAATATTGGGGATGAAAAGTGGTTTAATTAGTTCATCTCTAAATGTGGAAGATGCTACATCAGAAGAGCACAATCATAGTGGAAATTTACGAAGAGATGACCAAAATGTTTTGGATAATATCTCAGTCCAGAAAGGTGCGACCATCATAGATGCAGATATATTGAAGGTCCGCATGGATGTAGCTAGAACTCTTCTTGATTCTTATGGCAAAGCTTCTCGAAAGGTTTCAGCTAGAAAAGCCAGTGCTAGACCAAAGTCTCAGGTTTCATCGTTGAATAGAGGAGTTGAGCCTTCTGATTTGAGTCAAGAAAATACAGGCTCTCGTTGTGTCAAAGGAGAATCGACAGGCTTAAGTAATGTGGAGGTATCTTATGTCGAAGTTAGTCATGAATAACAATTGCATCCTTAATTTCTCTGAAAGATTTTTTTGTACTATAGGAAAATAAAACTTTGATTTTGCAAAATAGGTGATTAATGCTGAAGCTCCAGTCGCAGAGAAGAGCAAGGATGAAGTATTGAGCGCACCAGGGAAGAGGAGGATCAAACAACCAACCTCTAGTGTAAGTTATTAGATTCAAATGTCTGTATCTATATAATGAAATTTAGGAACTTACCATTTATCTATAGGTAAATTAATTAATGCTTTTGATATGGTCACTCTCACATGTAGTCCTCAAACTGAGGGCTTGTTGCATTTCTGTTGCTAAACTTTAATTTCTCCTACCCGCTCAAACTTTTCTAAATGTTGAACTCATGTAGTATGGTAATGTCTCAACTAAAATAGTTGATGGAATGCTGATGTAATAGTGTTTCAATGACATGTTTGCCACCTCATTAGAAGGAAGGAAAGGGGGAGAAATTATTGCCTGCATCAAGTGCACCACATTGTGAGTGCAATGCAAGCTAAATTCAAGCATGACGGTCTTCAAACTGAAATTAAATTTACTAGATGTGGTCGACAATATTTATAAGGCCTTCATATTACAAACCAACAGTCTTGGACACCTATTTCTTATGTGCTGAACAATAACCCTTTTTACATTTTGGGATCGCCTGATTTCTTGTTTAATAGTTCTCCAAAGCAAATGATATTTGGTATGTAGGCTTTTTTGATGTTGTAAATCATATTGAATAGATTAGGTTATAATGTGAGACAATTTATGTTTGAACTTGGATGACCAGATGCCTTGCGCGCTGGCACTAATCTTCAAAAACCTTGATACTTGAACTTAGATGCACTTGTTTCACTGAAAGTGGAGGGGTGGTGAAGTTGTATTTCGGCTGTAAATACTTTTGTTGTTTGGTTTGCTGTAAATTAAATTCGGTAACACCACTTTTCCATCACACCATAATATACTTCGCCCCGGGATGATGATGAAGGCAATTATGGGATAGAAAGAGATAGGGAAAAATAATAAAAAATTAATTATTGTAACTTTTTTTCACTCTCTTATGTGCTAGTGTGAAATTTTTTAATAAAATAAACAAAAAAGGCGGAATAAGTATAGTTCCAAAACCATTGACTTCCTATCAGACAAACAACGGTGGGTAAAAAATTTTCACTTGAACTTCAGTTGATAATCATTTTTAGCTTGAAAAATTCTTACAGACAAACAAACATGCCTTAGGTGCAAGAAAAAACTTTCTGCTCATCTTTTTTTCCCCCTTGGTGATGTGGTAGTGATATAGTAGTGATGCAGGCAATAATTGGGAAGGCATGTTGTTGTTGCATTTGCATCCGTCCACAAACATTGTTGGACAGAACCTGAAGGTAGGACTTCATTTCAACACTTAAGAGAAGTTTGAGCCACAGTGGATTAAATAGTTTGAGCTATCTGATTATCTATGCAATTTGTCCCTATTGATAAAGATTATGGCTTTTTTGCTAAATGCTTGTAAAACACCTAGAGAAGTTTGAGCCATTGGATTAAAAAGTTTGAGCTATTTGATAATTTATCCCTATTGATAAAGATTATGGTTTTTTTGCTAAATGCTTGTAAAACATTATATTGTTAATTGTCCAAGATGAATTTCGGAAAATCGTGAAATTTTATTTAAGAAATGTGAAATGTAATTTAAATTAAACTAGACAGTAATTTGGATTGATTAAATATTAGATTAACTTATTTTTTTTCTTTTTTTTTCCCTATGGATAGTTTTATATGAGATAAACAATGGGACTGCCCAGTCTCCATAACATTAACATGTTTGAGAGGTAGGCTTTAATGTACTGGAGTATTATTTTTAATCAATTGTTACCTTGTGAAAAGAGGGAGCATATACTAAAAGAGTAGGATGACCTGATTTGATTGTTGTGAATTTTGAGCATAATAACATAATTTTCTTGACTAGTTTTGTTTCAAATCTCTTCTTTTAGTTGTAGTCTAATGTAAAGATGGTACACTTATCAGATTGCCATGTGGGGTTAATGATGATTTAACTAAATGAGAATGATAATAATCTTTGTAATTAACATATGACACTGGGATACCTCAATCTTTTTTTAGATGATTAATTTTGGTGCTTATTTGATACTTTAAATATGTGTTGGAGGCAAATTTCGTCGCTGAATAAAGAAGTTGGGTCTTCAATTATATGTAAAGAAAATGAAGATTTTATAATTTAGTTAGTGAATCTTTGAGTAGACTTGAGCAACACCTTGGTTGGGCATGAGACGTCAAGTTATTTTAGCCTCCTCAAGCCTTATCCGGTCTAGAAAAACATATACATAGTTATATCCTTTATCCACGTACAGTCTAGATTGATTGTGCTAGGACGTAATCAAATAATAAAATCCTAGGCCGGTTGGGTCACCCTAAGTAATGGAAAGCTCGGGCCCAGCTTGGATTTTTTTGGGCGTTCCATTTTAAGGCCTAGGCCAATCCAATGAACTAGGTTGGGCTTGATTCGGTTCACCCAAAATCAGCCTGTGTCTATTTTACTTTGGCCTATCATCAAGGTTTGATGATGTGAAGGTATTAAAATTTTAAGGTAAAATCGTACAAAACTTACCTAAACTATAGATCATTTTGATTTGGCTATCCAATCTTTCAAAATTTTGACTTTGCCACCCAACCTTGCAATTTGTTTGATTTGAATCGGGAAACGATACTTTGACTTGAAAATTTGAATCCGTCGTTTATCTTTACAAATTTAATAAGTATACTTTATGCAGTTCTCGAATGTGTCGCTTATCTTTACAAATTTATTAAGTATACTTTATGCAGTTCTCGCAACTATAAATTCAAAGTGCTGTTGACTGATTCAAATCAAACAAATTGCAAGGTTGGATGGTAAAGTCAAAATTTTGAAAGGTTGGCTAGCCAAATCAAAATGGTTAATAGTTCAGTTAAGTTTGGTCGATTTTTACCAATTTTTAAACATTATTATGAATGAGTAAAGAAACCTCATTAACTTGCATTGGAGTTATTTGTTTATTCCCTAGAGAAGAACTTGAGAACTTTAACTTTCCAAACAGATTATTCATTTAGAAGCTCCCCCAGTGGAGAAAATGACCAAGGAAAAAGTATTGCGGACTACAAAAAGAACAACCAAAACGCCAACCTCTCAGGTTTGATATTGAATCAATTTAATTTTATGCAATATTCATATTAGATACTTAAAGTTAATTTACTTACAGGTGATTTATTTAAGTTATTAATTGATTGTTTTTTATAAGCTTGTTAAGGAACAATCATTTGTTACTTGCAGTGGTTGCTTTTAATTAAAAGTGATTCATATCAAGTCTGTTGTCTTTTCTCTGTCTAGGGATAGATTTATGTGAGATCTGTGAATTTTGCTCAGGCTTGATAAGATTAACCTGTTCAGAGGATAGCCTTGAATTCTTCGCATTTTTTCTGTTTTGAACCAAAGAAAGGGAAAAAAAAATCAATGCTTGCCTCACAGTGTGGAGGAATTATTCTACAGTACTAGGTGAACTGGCATGATTATTGTGATTCGGATATAATAATTGAATCATTGCATTTTGAGCCTCAGAGGCTTACTTTTTTAGTTATTTTTCCAAAGTACTATAAGATAGCTTTGAGAACAATAATATGGACAAGTGTTTTTGCTATCTCGTTTTGCTGTTGGATCTCTTCTTTGCTATCATAGCCTGATGTAAAGATGGTATACATTTTGGAATGCTATAGTAGATTAATGATGATAGTGGCAGGCTAGCAGCTTTATCACCTCGTATAATTATTATGTTGTTAACATAGCCTGTGAATCTCGTGGCATGGTCTATGTGCCACATTTCAACGACCTTGGTGTTGACGGCACGTGTGGAAGCCCTTTTTTGCTTTTCGTATTATATAAAATTCCTAACTAGAAGTAAAGAATTGTTTGTCAAAGTATTTTATTTGGATATTCATTCATTTTGATTATTGCAATTTGATGAAATGGAGGATTGATATAGAGTATTTTTACTTCTCCAATGCGTAGCCATTATTTTTCACAATTCTTAGCCAAACTTAGATGAAATTTGTGACGAACACTAGATAGATCTTTTAGTCCTAATCATTGTATGCATCATTTATGCATTTGCATTAATGATTTCAAGAGTTGATTCTGGGGAAATTTTGTTTTTTGCAAGTTTTAATCCTCACCCTAAGAAAATCATTTTAGGAATTTTTTGAAATTAGTTTGTAATTCAATAAAAGAAGTACAAAATGTTAGATAAAAAAAAAATTATTTTACAATTAGAATAGCTTGACTCTGAACAATGAAAACTTGTAGAACCAAAATGTGCAAGCAATAGGGTAGTGTGCTAATGGCACAATAAGCCGAATGTCAACATGGTATTATGCTATGTTGTGCTTTGTGATGGTATGTACATGTGATGATATTTAAACCTTTGGATGTCTGTGTTTGGATTATTCAATTTAATACTCATCGAATTAAGATATCGTGTTTGGCGGGTTAGAAATTGGTCTTGTCAAGACATGGGTATTACAAACAAATAGGTCAACCCAAACCTGACTTATTTAATAACAAATCATCCCTCTATTCTAAACGCAAGCTCAATCCATTATTAAACGGGTGACTTAGCACAATTTGTATAACCTATTTAATAATCTAAATTGTTTAAGCCTATAAAAAACTTTTATAATTTTTTAAACCTTAACAAATGACTAAGATGTGTGTGTTTATTTATATTCTGTGTAAGTTAAATGTGTTGATAGTGAGCACAAACTGTTTTATAAACGGGTTACATTTAGGCTAAAGCCAAATCTGCTAACTTAGTATCGGGTCATGTGGAATGAAGTGTGATTTAACAAGAATTGCTTTTGCTGCATTGGATATTTGATATTTGTGTTAGATACCCTTGATTTTTCTTTTTAAGTGACACACATAAAAGTCTTGGATACTTTGTTGGAAGGCATTGTGTTGCTTGTTCTTGTGAAATCCTGTGAAGATAGGTCTAGGATTGTAGAGGGATTTTTATTATGTATTTGGTCGTTCTCAGGTGATTATTCTGGGATAGATCTTTGAGCTTAGGCCTTTTAAAAGTTTTAATCTAGGAAATTTTATGAGATGTAGGTTCTAATAAATGCTACAATGATGAATATATTGTATAGATGCCCATTTTCTTATTTCTTGGATATTTAGTTGCATGGGCTTTTTATTCTTTTGACATTTTCTTGGGGATGATTTTTTCTACTTCGTATATTTATATTATAGATGCTTCAGTATATTTTTTTTAATTAGTTGAGTTTAAACTTTAATGTTTTGAAAGTTAATAGAATCGTATATGAATACTTTGAATACATATCATGTACGTATCCTGTGTTGATGTAAGACTTGTTTGGCTTTGCTTTTGTAGGTGCTTAAGAGGAAGTTAGTTCTGATGTTATGTTTGAGATTTTGGGATATTTAAGTGTGCTTTTGACTACATATAATTGCAGCTCTTTTTGGGTTTAGCTTTAATTATCTTCAAACTAACTTTATCGTGAAGCAGATGGGGCTAACTCATGTATATTTATATTTATTTATTTTTCTCTTCTTTTGCTCTCCTCTCATTCTTCTCTCTTTCATCTCTCTCCTATTTTCTTTCTCTTTCCATCTTTTTCCTCTTTCTCCTTTGGCTAAATTACATAAATCCCTCCTATAAAATCCCGATTTTTCACTTTCCCCCCTGACTTTTAAAAATCTACACTTTGCCCTTTCTTAATTACGGAATTATGCACTTACCTCCTGCCGTCATTGTTCCGTAAGTGACACTGTGATCCTGTGACCACATTTGATGTGCTGCAAGCATCATCACTGCAGTCATTAGAGCTGGGACTTGCTCATCAGCAGCATCAACCCTTCAACCACTTACGGAACGTTGACGGTAGGGAGGTAAGTGCATAATTCCGTAATTAGGACGGGGTAAAGTGTATGTTTTTAAAAATCGGGGGGGAAAGTGAAAAAGCGGAATTTTATAGGGGGGTTTTCTGTAATTTAGCCTTCTCCTTTTTTTTTCTCCTATTCTCTCCTCCTCTCCTCCCATTCTGCTTTCCTCTTCTCTCTCTCTCCCCCCCCCCCCCCCCCCCCCCCCACACACACACACACACATCATACACGTTAGAAGAATGGACATGTTGGTCATCTTAGTGCTTCACAAGTAGTAGCACTTTTTCAAGGAACTAGCCAAACAACTTTCTATATCCTAAAACATGTTTGAGACATAATTAATCATTCACGTTACAACATTTTATTGAACAACTCTAGACCCTACAACTTATCATTAAATAACACTACACCTCACAGTACGGTCAAACAGGGCCATAGATATTCTTTCATTAGCTAGATGCATTATCATGCTTTGATCCATAAGCATGGCTAGGAAGTGCTCAATTATGAGGCTAAATCTCATAGTCATGACGGCGATACAAGCACCAGTGGTTAGCAGAAGCGTGAAGATACAAATATTCGAACTTAAATGCAGATAAAACAATTGTAATGTGTGAAATTTTAACATATCAAGAAAGTATTTACACATGCATTTAACTTGTAACAAGATAGTATTCTTTTGTTTCAACTTTCCAAACAAAGCTGGTATATACATATGCATTCACTTGTGAGGCCATCTACTTGGTGACATGATTTTTGGGCACTATGGACTAAAACTAGTACTGTTTGACAACTTATATCTTAGATGAGAAAATCAAGTATTTTTTGTCCTTTTGCTAAGCATTTTTGTCCTTGATCCAAAGTTGTGCTTATATATTGTTTTTGAACTCTCTTTTATACTGTTTAGGTATATCATACTCCGATAACTCGACAACATGCTAAGAACCTATCTTTTGCCTCTCCGGAGTCTCTTAACTTGAGAAGAACTAGATCAGGTAACTATTTTCATGGAAAATTCACAGCGTAATATCTGATCTTTCTATCTTATTCCTTTAGCTCATGTTTTAATATGTTTATATCTCTCTATCTTGTTCCTTTAGCTCATGTTTTAATATGTTTATATCTCGCTTGAGTTATTTATCTGGTATTTTTGTAGGTCGAATTATAGTTCCGCCACTAGCTAAGGGATCTCAACAAATAATTTATGATGCGGTTTGTGAAAATTTCTCTCTTTTGATGTTTTGTTTGATGCTTCGTTTTCTCCCTTCACTGTGTATAGGCAGTGGTGCAACTATGTGCAGAAATTGCTGGCATGCGTCGATTGCAATATATGTGATGGTCAAAATTGCTACATATATAAGCATTATTGGAAATTCTTCCATTCAGTATTTTATTTTTACTATTCAATGTAAAAGTCCTCCTCTCTAGTACTTCAATTGTAGTTTTTAGAGACAACATACTCTGGCATGGTGATATAGAAGTTTTTGGTAGGACTCCTTATTAAGGCTTTAAGATCCACAACTCTATTTATTGCTTTCATTAGCATTTACCTGATTTGCAACTAGTTAGCAAGTATAATAACGAAAGGAAAATAAGAAAAGAAACTGCAAATGCGCTATACTGACATTCGGATTAAAGCACCCACCTATAGTGAGATAGCGTGTCATGACCACTACTAGTCACTTGGATCTAACCAACAATAGTTGCAACTCAAATCGGTCCTAAAGTGTCAAATGATCAATCAAGGTGCAATTGGGGTATCGCTAAAGTAGCATGATGCCTGAAAGTATCCCTAAGCATCGTAACTACTATTCGGACGACTGACTTAGTTCCTACTGTCCAAACAACCCTATTGTCACGCCCCGGGGTCGAAATTGCGATCCGGGCTCGCCAACAGATCCGCCACCTATGCAAAATCCCGCATAGGCGAAGCGTCTAACCTGCAAAAGATAGTACTATAGCTACGCAAATTTCAGAGCGGAAATAAAATGCTGTAAAATAAAATCCAATCACTGTACAACATGAAATAAAGTACAATATCCATCTCCTTAAATACAGATAATCATCATACAATATCCTCAGTACAGCATCTCTCAACTATAAAAGGGAGATAAACTAAAACTATAGTGCATCAGTCTCTACATCAGTCTCTCCAAATACAAAAGATCCATCTCCAAAGTAAACAGTAAAAACCAGCTGACAGCTACAAGGAATCTTCAACCAGGGGATACAACTACACTCCTCGGGCGGTAAGGATCTAGCTCGTGACTCCCTCGCCTCGAACAACGACCGAAAGATCAGCAACTCCCGCAGAAGACTCTGCAAAACAGGAGGAAGAAAAGAGGGAAACAACAATGGGGGTGAGAACCACTAGTAAACCAGTAGCCTCCCCCTGTGGGTAAAGCCTCAAACTCCGGCGTACCCACTAAGTCTACCAGAGGCAAGAAAAGGAATAAGTGGTAAAGCTGTAAACAGAACTGCTGAATAAAGGGAAACCACCACTAATATGCCTCTAAATGCAATACCGAAAGAAATGACTGTATGAATGCATCAGGAAACAGTATCTGACCAAATAAACCCAATCTAATCACCAGTAAAACTGGTACTGCCTGCTCTGCTGTCGAACTCAAGAACTCAGTAGGGGACCAGCACAAAAGGCTCGAAATCCCAATCAGATGGACCGGTACCTATCACGGTCTAAAGCCTACTCCGGAGTGGCACTCGAGGGGAGCGACCCACACGAGTAAAGTAACCCTGTCACACATATCTCAATATAGCAGGACTGGATCAAGACTATGATCAAAGTGGGAAACTCCGTCCACTAATGAAACCCCGGTCTGATGTAATGGTACTCAATAAGTAGGAAACACCATCCACTAGAGAAAGCTGATACCCAATCTGATGCAATAGTACTCAATAAGTGGGAAACTCCATACACTAGAGAAATCTGATGCCCAATCTGATGCATAAGTAAACATCCGGTCAACCGCCCAATGTCCGCGGTCGCCGCAACACCCCACAAGACCCAAAATATGATAAGTAATCAAAATCTGGTTAACCGTCTAATGTCCGCGGTTACCACAATAACCCACAAATCCAATGTCAAGTACACCCTGTCTCCGACCCTAAGGTCCCGGCTACACTATCCCAAACCTCTGCTCGAACCCGAGCAACATGACTCGAAAGTCTAAATAAGAAGGAGAAAGGAAACAATCATGGTTTCTCCTAAGTCAAATCCCAATATGATAGTGTAGCAATAAATAGTGGTCTATCTAGATGTCCATACAAGCATGCAAAAGTCCTCATGCAAGATGAAAGAGAGAATATCAAATAACAGTTCCACAAGTGTAACAAATAATAAATCCACATAGATATACCCATCATGCTCAAATCATCAGTCAACTACACATGTAAAGAATCCCTGATCTATATTAAATCCCAAAGTGGTATCCGCACATATATGTCATCATGTCCCCATAATTAGTCCATTTAGCCAACTTTCATAAGATATATGTGCTAATATGGCATGTTAATTATCACTATTAAATATGTCCCCGCAATCATGTTTCCACAATAATATTATCCTAATAATATTCCCAACATGCTATATCCACAAAATTAATCTCAAATGATAGGCTCACATTTATATCAGTCAAACATGCATGGTAATCAATCAATATGTCCAATAGAGGGCTTCTCTAATAAACTTAGTGAACAAGTCAGAAGTTGAGGTATGCAACAACCACCCACCTCGATCGCAGAGCATGAGAAGCACAGCCCAAAAACGCCCTCACATCAGATAATCACGGCACACTGCACGGTAATCCAAACAGCGCACAATTAATCCCAAAATACACAAATACCTACTGTCCAAAAATCAGCCCCAAAAATGGCTAAATTTCACCTCTCTGCAGTCCTCTGAAAAAATCCAGAAAAATAACTGCTGCGATCATCGCGTCGAGCCGATCGAAACGAGTACTCGCACGTTCCGATCCAATACCTGTAGGTCAAGTTACAAATAAAACACCGCGGTAAGCCGCAACGCCACATAACCAAAATCCTGTGGTAAACAGTCCACGAAAAGCTTAATTATCACCTTCGAATCAATCTCTAAAAATTCCAGAAAAATCACCACTGTGCTCCTCGCGACGAGTAGATCAAAATCGAGTCCTTATAGGCCTTGATCCGATGCTCCTAGGCCAAGATATAAAATCGACAAGCCTCCGCTGTCCAAAATCCATCACAGAAAAAGAAGGGTCAAAAATGCATCGGGAACCGTGCCAAGAGTGCGAAATGGGGCGAAGTGATCAACACGAAAATCGAAGCCTTACCTCTTAGGAACGCGCTGTCGCAGAAATCTCCCAAAAATTCCTCCTGGTTTGCCCACAGTGAAATTTTGACTGAACTATGACGGTAATGGGCCGAAATGGGGGAAAAATCGAGGCGAACTGTAAAATCGATATCGCCGTTGCCAAGCCTCCAAAAATTCCGGGGATCCACCAAGAGATCAAGAACATCAAGGGGAGCAAATCTCGTATAGAGCTCTCCCTCTCATTCCCTCTCTAAAGCTCGGAAAAGGGAAAGAAAGAGGGAGAGGAGGAGGTATTTATAGGCCATTCCAAACAATTGGGAAAATTCCCTCTGTGTCCCAATTTCCGGGCGCCTGAAATATTTCGGGCGCGCATAGTGTTCCAAATCCGGCCGTTGATCCATCGCTCGAATCCACCGGATGGCGCCACGTGTCCCCGAACAGCGGACAGCGGATCCGGCCGCTCCCATTTCGCCGCGTGGCCCGCGTGGTCAACGCGGTAGGTGGCGCCCGCCAATGGCGGGCCGCCACGTGGCGCCCGCGTGCGCCACGTCGGCGCCGTGCCCGCCACGCCCGCCGGTCGCCTGCCAACCGCCGCCTGCCGCGCCACCTGCCCCGCCGCACGCGCACAGTGACGCGCCCAATCCGCGCGCGCCACGTGTCAAGCCCCCGCGCTCGCTGCACCCGGTGCACACACTCCGTGCACCCGACGAACCACAGTCTGCCACGTGTCCACCTCTGATCCAATAGAAAACTGCCACGTGGCACACCACCAGCCTGCACCCTGCGCCTGCTCGCGCACCTGCCCGGCCTGCCTGCGTGCGCCGCGTTCACTGCACCGAACCAATGATGTGCTGCCACGTGTCCCCGTTCCGGTCCACAGTACACCCGCGCGCTCTCCCGTGAACCGAGCGCCCTGCGCCCGCCAATGCGGAGCCGCCACGTGGCTCCCCACCTGGTCCACTGCACCAGCGCTCTACTCCCTGGACCGGGACGCGTGCGCCGGCCAATCTGAAGCTGCCACGTGTCCCTGCCGACGGTCCACGGCTCCCCCATGCACCAAAATACACCAGAAACTTTCGGGTCTCCATTTTTGGGCGTCCGGACTCAGAAAAATACAAGTAAACAGCCGTTTTTCACCGTTTTTCTGCGCTGAATCCCAATACGGCCTCCGTTTTCCCCAAAGCTCCTCCCAAAATTCGACGGGGGTACCCAAATACACTCGGAATCCATTCAACGCACTGAGTCCATTTCTTGAGTCCGATACACACCCAAACACTCCCATCTCCTAAGATAGTCCTCCAGAAGCCACTGACCAAGCCATAAACCCCCAATAAAGATCCGGGTCATCACACCTATACTGTTCCAAAATGCATCTGTTTGAGTATTGGGACCGCTGCACATTAAGTGTGCAACTGCAAGGCCTTTTGGCGTCAAACTACGTCTAAACAGGTTATGTTTTTCGCCATTTCGGCGTGGGAACTAGCAGCACTATACTAATCATCCCTTTGCTGGTTGTGACAGCAAGGATCCTTCGGAGGACCTCAAATGAATTTTAGAGTTTGAGAGCATTCATAGTGCCTTGCGGTGGCAAAATTCAGCCCCGAAAAGCCCCGAACCAGTCATTTATAGTTCCCGGACAACAACTCAATCGTATTCAGCCCCGAGGGACTAAATTCTCATGCAACACAACACTAATGAAGCCTTGGCTAGTAATAAACACGATAGAGGGTTCTACGCTAATCGGTTTGGCGGCTATAACGACCCGAAATCGGTTATCCGACCTCTTTGGTGTCAGAATGCATATGAAACTCACGCTCGGCCCGGTAGGTGCTCTCAATTCACCCTCTAATCATGTTGGGGCCGCAAGATATTCCCTTTTGCAATCGTAATCAGCGGTGGTCCCAAAACAACATCGAATTCCCTAAAATTTTGTTATTTTCGGCATCGAGTAAGCATTATCCTTCCAATCAGCCCTCGTAGTCCCTCGCTCACTATTTTGGTGAGTTGGGACAGTGAGATAATGATCTCACCTGCGCACAGAGTATTCGCCGAAGTGTCGAAATTCGCAGATTTCGGCAATTGGGACAACATAAGCGCACATCTGTCCCCTTGCACTTGTGGGATGCTACGGGATAGTATGAATGCTCTCTTAACTAACCACAACCAGCGGCTTGTTCGAATCACCCCCGAGAGTTCGAAATTTTTTGTTTCACACTGAACTTCGGTACTTGTAGCATACATGTTATTTCTGGTCTAAAGGGGTTTACAACTAGCAAAAATGCGGCCAACAAGGCCTATACACTCACAACGGCCAGCAACAAGTTAGGTCGAGCGTTCTGGCCAGATTCGACGTGAATCTGCTTTCGATTGCATTCTACAATGAAAACAAACCGAATGATCGCAAAAATATTGAAATTAATGTACCTTATGGTGCGTTACCTCAATTTCGCTGCTGCGACCAACAAGCATGTGTTGTGGAGGCTCGGCATGGACCTCTAGACGGCGAGGGAGACCTGTGCGAGGTTGCCAACAGATGGAGCTCGAACTCCGGCGAGTTGAAGGAGATCTAGGCCAATCTCTTTGTTCCAACTGCAATAAGAGGGAGGGTAGCGAAAGATGATGCTCGTGGTTGGAAGGGTGGTCGGAGGTGCAGGGAGGTTGCCAGAGAAGTTGGCCGGCGACGAGATCTCCGTTTGAGGGATGCTCGGCCAAGGAGGAGACCGGGAGAGGGAGAAAGGAGAGAGAGGGCTCGGCCAGACTCTTCAAGGCAGATCTCTCCACGGTGGTCATCAGAAAAGGTTGGTTGGCAGTGACGGGAATGACTTTGGTGCAGGGAGCGGTGGAGGTGAGGAAATGAGAGAGAGAGAGAGATAGAGAGAGAGAGAGATTGCAAGAGAAGAGATTGAAGAGAGAGAGGCGTGCGAGAGGGAATCGGTTAGGAGTTTAACTAGATGGCGTCTAAGGTTTTGGCCGTTGATCCTAAGGGTTTGGGGACATTTGTGCGATGACCCTCGGACTAGACCTCCCTCTTGATGTTTTGTAAAAAGGTCTCTCTTGTTGGAAAAATGCGCAAAAACCTACGAAGATCGCCGAGATTCAGCTGCAGTCTCCAACTGCGTGCAATGGGTCAACTTTCAGATACCGCAATTTCACAATAGAAAATCCAATTTTGGTGAAACTTGGTTCAACACGTTTTCTAAGTGTACTTGATCGTAGAACTTTTCTTTTCCAAAGAATGTCAAAAAAGTCATATAAAATGATAACTTGATCGCCAGGTGGTTAATTTTTCAAAATTTTTTGGGTTCTATCTGTCACGCCTCGGGGTCGAAATTGCGACCTGGGTCCGCCAACAGATCCGCCGCCCATACGGAAAATCCCATATAGACGAAGCGTCTAACCTGCAAGAGATAAAACTACAACTATACAAATATCAGAACTGAAAATAAACTACTGAAATAAGAAATAATACAACTTCAAAAGTACAAGTCTGAACCTCACTACAAAAGTCTCTCAAAATAAAACTCTCAAAGTAACTAACAACAAAAATCCAGCAGACTGTACTACTAAGCTCCAAAAAGGGGTACAACTATATCCTCCAAGGACGGGTAGGGAACTAGCTCGTGACTCCCTTACATTGATCAGCAACAGAAGCAGCAGGAACTGGAGAAGGGGTCCCTGGAGAAAAATCATCACAGCGGGTGTGAGAACTACATCCCACAGTAGTTCTCAGTGGGTACCGCCACCAAACCCGACGGTCTGCCCACTAAGTCTACTAGAGGCATAAGATAACAGGAAAAATGTACTAAGGTAAAGATAGGCTGGAAAGAAATCTACAGCTATCATGCTTCTATCTACAATGCTCAATCGGTGATACAGATGAAAATGATGCATCGACTCTAACCCAAATACTCAATCAACCCAATCACAGTGACTGCCACATGGGGAGAAAAAAAAGCCAGAAGGATGAAAAGGCAAGGGCTACCAACCACATATGAATTAAAGTAAGTCCCGATCCCCAGACCGACCTTAGGAGGGATGGGCGAGGGCCTCTCTGCTCTGATTCACCTCCAGTCAAACCTGCGCCCACCTACTGCCATTACATCCACGGAGGACTGGACTTACGTAGGGCGTCCGTGACTGCCAAAACTGGCCTAGCCAGAAGGACTGCATCTACAAGTTGCGATAGCAAAGTAACAGGCCTAGCTCCGGAGCGGCACTCGAGGGGCACGACCCCACCGAGGAAAGTATCCGCGCAACTCTGTCAAACTCAATATGGCTCATGCAGGCTATAATCCAAATCAATGATCAACAAGATCAACCATGCCCAAATCACATCTCTAACTCACTAATAGGAAATACTCGAACAGTCAGGACCGCTGTCAACCCAACGGCTCCCCAAATAGAACTTCAATCCACTAGCAGGAGATACTCCACAGCCGACAACAACAATGAAGGGTCCGAAAACACCGAAAGACTAGAACCTACAACCCAAATCAAACAAGAACAGGCTCAGGCATAGCCTCTCGTTGTTTCCGACCCAAAGAAAAGGCAGCCCTTAGAACCCAGATCACTTGAGCTCTCTCGGGTGAAGAAGTTTATAGAAAAGGTGATATTTATTACCGAAAACCATTTTCACTCGAACCCACGCGGGGTGAGGACTAAAAGTAGTTCTTTTTTGTAAAACCATTTTGATTTAAGGAAACCCATTTTAATAAATTTTAGTTATTTTAGAAAAATCAGTTAGAAAATAAGTTTTATTCTCAAACCCTGAAGGGCTAATGCCTTCGTCCAATCAGATAAGAACAGACTCCGGCGACTCTTTGCTGTTTGGAAGAAAACATTGGTTGACTAAAATGATATGTCCAAAAAGGTTCTGAGTTTAAGGTCCTGCTATCACTGGTATACGACTGCCACTAACACAGTGGCGACACATAAATCAGAGAAACATGACATCCCGGGACAATCGTTTACCCAAATGGCTCCCGACACAGATATAAGACCAGCTACATCTACCAGACTCCACTCTGCCCCCAAGCACGAGTGTAACATGCATCCCACACTAAGAGAAATTCCGACCACTCAGCCCACTATTCGGGCGAGGAAAACACTATGTCCAGGAATAGAATGTAAAGTGTGGATGTCTAAAGCATAAATAAACCTAGCCCAAGTGAGAGTTTTCTACTAGTCTGGTTACACATGCAACATATGACAGGGTGCTAGGTCAAGTTCTAATAATAACATTTAGTTTAACTAAAGCAAGATCAGGGAATATTGACCAACATGATTTCAATAACAACACAGGAAAGACAACATCTCTCTCTCTAACATGCATTCTAACATAACTCACAATTATGTATGCTTTCTATACAATAGAATTAATGAACCGTCCACCGGTTTTGGAGACAAAGCAACCCACCTGAACCGCGCGTCAATCCAAGATCCAACAAGGCTGAAACTAAACGGGGACAATTCTCGGATTCCCACGATTCCAACGGGCCCAAGAACACCCAAAAATTCCTCCTGGGTACAAAGATATGGTCCAAACATTGCCATAAGCAAAAATTCCCACAAACACATGCTGCTGTAAAATCAGTTCAGAAAATGCTTAAATATCACCTGCGAGATAATCTCCAAAAATTCCAATAAAAATACGACGATGATCCTCGCGAAGAGTAGATGTCAATCGAGTATTTATACGCCTCAATCCGATACTCGAGCGCGGAGATAAAAATCCGACAATGCTCCGCTGTCCAAGAAAATCACCAGCAACAAAGGGGTTCAAAGATGCCTCGTAAACCGTGCCAAGAACTCAGAATGAAATAAGGTGATCAACTCGGAAATCGAAGGCCTACCTCTCGTGAAACCGATGCTGCAAAAATCGTCCAAAAACTCCGTCGGAGTAGCTCTGTGGACCTCGTGGACCGAAACGCGACGGAAATGGGCCACCGAAGAAGAAACGTCGCACTGCGCCAAAATGTCGAAGTCGTCGATGCCGCGCCTTCCAAAAATTTCGAAACTCCCTCGAGAGATGCAGCATAAGATGAAGAACAAGGTTGCTCGAGGGCTCTGTCGGAGAGGAGCTCGGGAAAAAGAGGTAAAAGGCCCAAGAAAGGGACCTATTTATAGGCCCACACCAAAAGAAACCCGAAATCCTATTTTATTGGGCTTTCGGGCCCAAAATCCGGGCGCCCAGGGGATTCGGGCGGCTACAGCGCCCGAATCCCGCCCCCCGGCCCGGCCCGCCATCAGCGCCCGGATCGCCTGGCGCCTGACGCGTGTCCCGAACAGGGAATAGCGCGTGCAAGGCGGCGCGGGCGCTGACGCCTGGACCGACAGCTGGGCGAGGCGGGCCGGTGGCGCCCAATGGCGGGGCGCCACGTGGCGCCCCCCGCGTGGGCGCCATGCCGCCGCACCTGCCCCCGACCTGCCCCTCCAATCAGCGCGCGCCACGTGTCACTCCACGGTGCTCGCTGCGCCCGGCGCACGCGCCAGGTCCATGGACCGCGCACCCGCAGCGCCGCGTGGACCGAGCCGCGTAAGCCGACCAACTCGGAGCCGCCACGTGGCGCCTCCTCGGTCTATGCACCGCTGCGCCGATCCTATGGACGGCGCGTGCTGCGCCGGCCAATCCGGCGCCTCCACGTGGCGCCTCGGCCGGTCAACAGCACCCCCATGCACCTAAAATGCGCGGAAACTTTCGGGGGTCCGTTTTTGGGCATCCGGACTCCGAAAAAATACAAGTAAATAGCCGATTTTCGACGTTTTTCCGCGCTGAATCTAAATCCGGCCTCGGATTAGCCTAAAACCCTTTTTAAAATCCGACAAAAATAGCCGGAAGGCAGGCTCAATCCAGAAGCCTCACAGAGTCCGTCCAACGCGTCCAATTGACGCGTTGCGGGTCCAACACACCAATAATAGGTGTTCCACAACGTGGGTCATGGGGAAAGCTGCACGGGGATCGGGGCCACTACACTATCGGAATACTTCAAAACCCCCAAAATACACCTGGACGACAATTTGACCTTGTAAGAACGCGCCATCGTGCTCTAGAGACCTTCAAAAGCCAAGAGATTAATTTTTGCTGAAATTCGCTTGCTTTTTATTGAACAAAAGGCGAAATTACAATTTGATCCCTCATTTATTACATAAAGTTCCATTATTTTTTTTTGTCGCTACGCTTGGCAGACCTCTGTAATTTGCCATGTCATGACTTCATATATTTACATGAACTATATGGATTGAATGTGAGAAAATTTCAGTTTTTGCATTATAAAGATGCTTACAAGTACATGCTGAATATTGATGCTTTCTCTTGCATATAGTTTTGATTAGGATGGTAGATGGTGATTGATTCTCATAGTTTAGCATTGTATTGTTTGTGCTTGCATTCTATCACCACTTACAAGCCGTGCAAGAAATTGGATTTGTATGGATTCCTTGTCAGACTTATTTCCGGAATCCATGATTTTGTTTATGTAGCAATGTTGGGGTGTATTACATGTGATGCTATTGGTACAATGAGGTTCTATTAGTGACAACATCAATATGAGAAGTATGGCATTAATTTATTATCAGATAGGAGGTCTATGATCTGAACGCCAGAAAAATTTGACGTTTTATGTAGAATCAGATTGACACCTTATCTGTGTAATTTAGCATTTTTTAAAAAACTTGTACTTGTGTAATGTTTAACTTGATTGTTTTAATATATTTTGTTTAACCTTATTCATGTATATACATTGGTCTAAATTCAAATAGTTTAACCATAATGTTGTTTATGCTATTAGAACCTTTATAACCGCCACAATAAGATGGATGTGTGCTCTATCAT
The DNA here is from genome assembly GCA_029204045.2 of Tillandsia leiboldiana. Lineage (NCBI taxonomy): Eukaryota > Viridiplantae > Streptophyta > Magnoliopsida > Poales > Bromeliaceae > Tillandsia > Tillandsia leiboldiana. The sequence continues at coordinate 23,854,956 of CM055073.1, forward strand.
TTGATCTAAGACAGCTTGGTATTTATCTAACTAAACTTTCAAGAAAATTAAATTTAATCATTTTCATTATTTCGTCCAGAAAGACATTCATTATGCTTTATTGTTCCTTGGGATGGCAATTCTACCTTGATTTATTTGTTCCATCAGCTTTCTTTAACATTTATTATCCTGTAATTATATCCTCCATTTTTTTAACTCTGGTATCCCTTTTGTTACACTCATCTGCACTCTCCTGCTCATAAAAGGAGTTTCTACCTGCAGGATGGTTCTATTACTGGAATTGCTGGTTTAAAGCCGACTTCCTATAAAGGTATGTTTTATGTTAACCAAGTGTAAACTTGGTCACTTTATTTTACGATGATTCTGGGACGTTGTATGCGGCACTGTCTGTAACATTACTCTGGTGCTTTTTATTTGCCGTACGAAGATTGCTTGTCTTCTGTGTCCTCTTCACGTGATCTTCTGTCAGAAATTTCTATGCTTAATCAGTTTCTGTTGATCCAATATTTCCCTCTGCTTGCTGTAAACTTAGATTATCTGATCTTATGAGTATTTGATGGTTAAATATCTTATTCTAAGATGGTCAATTTCACTTAATTTGTTTGATTTTGTTTAGTTTTTGTCCATTTTGGTTCGCTTGCTCCGCATCAAACCCATTATGATGGCGAGATGCGAAGTGCATTTCTCTTTGCTATAGGTTGCAGCAAAAACCTATATGTTTCCTGATAACTTGAGAGTGGTTTCTTAATTTTGGACTCACAACCTTAAAGAAAGTTACTGACATGTTTCTGACATCTCTCGCCTTTTGGCAAAGTACTAAATAGAAGGCTGAAGATGCCACACCTACTAATATTCGAATCTCACAAATATGAAGTTGCTAGATTCTCTTTCTTCTCTCTTTCCGTTCTCTTTCTTTTTCTTAAGATTCCTCAGTTTTTTCTGCTGTAACTGTTCCACTTGTTGTTTAATTATAGTTGTAAAATATGAGGCACTCTATAATGCGTTGTAACAGTTTCTGATGGCTTGAAACTATTTAACCTAACATGCCTGAAATTGCCTTCCTGCTTCTGATGACTTGAACCCTATTCACTTTACCATCCTGTAGTTTGGAATTCAGACTATTATACTTCGCCAACATAAGATAGTTTTTCCAATTCCCCATTGGGACTTTTGCTGTCGATTTTGAGCATGAGATAAATTATGTGGAAAACTAAAAAAACTATTTAAGCATTTAAATACTTAAAATCTCATTGATCCTCTTAATAAATATTTGCTCAAGGAACCATGTGATTGTCACATGTTTAATTTCCGTGGCACTTAAACAGCAAGTCCTATCAGGAAATTAGAGAAGCAACTAACTGTGATTCTGAACACTTGATTCAAAATTCGGAGATTCTGGGCAAAGAGATGCAATTAATTTCTGATCTCTCATGTTAACTCTCGGTTGTGACAAATTTTGAGTCATGGATATGTGCTGTAACTCATATAGGAAAGCAGACAAACCAATTAACTAAGACAGTAATTTTCTTGCTAATTTTCATGATTATAGCCCTAATTCCCCTGAATTTATCAGGTAGAGCATCATGAAATATTAGCTAGTCAAACCTTAATGGGACTTTGATCTTGTTTTGTATGCAGGAAGTAAACCAGAGCCTCCTCAAAGGAAAAGGAAACTCAGATGACCATTTCCTGGAGTGGCTGTAGCGATTAGGTCACAACTCTCTTCCCCTCGGTTTCTAAAGTTTGGTGACCCGTTAGGAATGATGGGCTTGAAAATTTTACTAACTGACCTGTTTTACCTTTCAGATAGTTGCAGTAGTTTCACTTTTGGGTCGTTTCCTTCTTCAAAATGTTTGTGCATATAAAAGATGATTTCAGGACGGTATCTTACAGCTTTTGTGTTATCATTTGCCCTTATATTAGGAAAAGCTAGGAACAGCTTGAAATTATGCCAATATTCTCAGTTAAATTATTGCTCTAGCTCCGATCTTTGTTTTTTGCATGTGGCTTCTTGCTACCTACAGGTCGTGTAACTCTTTTCTTTTCCGTTCGAGGTATGTTTCGCAAAATCATCTTAATGCAAGAATTTTTACATAGCATTTTGCAACTGTCAAGTTTGAAGGGTTTTGCCATGATGCAGAGTAGAAATGTGGCAACTAAGATGCTTGCCGTTAAAGCCCTACATTGTTGAGATCTACTACATAAAATTACTGCATTACTATTTTGGGTCCTAAAAAGAAATTCTTTCTCTTCATTTTGGGTCTAATGTATCTTAAACATGAAAGGTAAGGATTAAATATAAGTATTTGTAAAAGTTTAGTGGCTAAATTTTCAATTGGCGAAATCAAAAGTTTGATGAACTGTATGGTACAAATTACATATCTATCAATTTCAAGTTTTATGTTGAACAAATACTTCGCCCTATCCAATATTGATTAAGATATCATATTAGATCAAATCAGCACTAGATCTATTACTGAACTAACCATCCAGATGGTAAGGTATTGGTATAAATTTATCAATATCTCAGTAGGAAGATACCGGTATGAATTTACTGACTATTTTAATGCTAAGGTATCCAAAATAGTGAATTGATATTTTTAGTGACAAGTATTTTTGCTGGATTGAAATTTTATATGATTAGTCCAAATTTGGGGAGGTCATTAGAGCCAAAAGTTATCTTTGCTTAAGAAGATTTTAAAACTCAAACAGATAATTTTTTTGTAATCAAAGCTGAAACAAACTTATGGATCAAATTGCAGCGTGTGTATGCATAATTCCGCATCTTGAGTACTATATTTGTAGTTGATGTGGGGAGGGGCCGCGCGGGAACTTAGGGGTGTCAACTAGCCGAACACGAGCGAGCTGGGGTCGGCTCGTGTTTGGCTCGTTTAATAAACGAGCCGAACACGAGCTGGCTCGTTTAAATATTGAGCTGAAATATTCGACTCGTGTTCGGCTCGTTTCTCGCGAACAACAAGTTTGATTTTCATTCCTATTATTAGATGTAAAGTCGAAAAAAAATAAAAAAATTAAAATTTTAATATAATAATTAAAATTTATAAAATATTGATGGTTTAAAATCTAAATAGTAAAGTATATATATATATATATATATATATATATATATATATATATATATATATATATATATATATATATATATATATATATATATATATATTCGAGCTGTTATCGAGCCGAACACGAGCGAGCTGACCCCAGCTCGTGTTCGGCTCGTTTATTAAACGAGCTGAAAAATTTGATTCGTGTTCGGCTCGTTTACTAAACGAGCGATTCGATCTCGAGCTCATTTCGAGTCGAACACGAGCTGACTCGTGAACAGCGAGCTGGATTGCCACCCCTACGAGAACTAATGCCCAACCTAATCTTATTAAAATAGTTAATTTAGCATTTTTTTTAATTTTTTTTGAATAAATTAGAAAAGAAAAGATAATTTAATATTATTAATGTGAGTTTATATGTTAATTAATGTTGTTGGCGACAGAAGCGGAGTAGCCAATTTTACTATATTCAGAAGATTAGCGTAGGATTTGGTTCGCATCCCAACAAAAAACTTGGCAGCAATAATTGATTCGGATGAATTTACTATTCATTCTGTAATTAAAATAATTATTAATCAGACCCATGTTTACCATGTAATGGCAGATACGCAAAAATTTATAACAAATATCTCTTCTTTCAAAGTGTTAAAAATCTTTACACTAAATAAGAATACAAAACAAAAGGGGGTAAATCAAAAAATTTTATATCTAAAATCGGAAGGTCAGACATGCTCAACTCCGAGCAAAAAAGAAGTGCGTACGGAGGTATCTGAAGAGGTTTTGCCAATCATAAGTAGTTCTTCAAGGTAATACGATTTTCTTACCTTTTTACATCAATATTTTATATTTTATATATTATTTATGTACTTCAACTATTAATTGCTGTTTCGTGCAATTATCTAGCAAGTCCTCTGAAGTCCGGCACGCGAAAAAACATCATTCTAGGTAATATTTACTGCAGAAGTTTCATTAAAATTAAATAATTTTCTGTACTAATCTTATATTATTCTATATGTAGTTCTGAATACATTGATGAAGATTAAGAAGACAAGGAATGGAAAAATTATATATAATAAAATTTGTTAATAGCATACGCAATGTACGGATATTATATATTTTCTGCAAAATATAATTACTGGTTATGTAAATTATACCGACGTGATTGTTGATTGTATAAAGTATACGCAATATACCAATATTATATGTTTCCTGCAAAACATGATTACTGATTATGTAAATTATATAAATATATTAGTCCTTCTTTGGCTCTAAAATTTCTGTATATATTGATGATATTTGTTTAACCACTAACTTTTTTATTTGTATTTGTTGCAAAATTTTATTATTTATATCCGCAGCGTAACGCGGGGTTTTCACTGGTATGTATAGAACTGTAGACATGTATGTTTGTGTTTTACTTTATTTATTTATTTATTTATTTTTAAATTAATTAATTAATTTTTTTTTAAATTTTTATATTTCCTCTCCTCCCAAATTGAGTGCAAGGGGCGGCAAAAAGGGTTTTAGTGCCCTTCCTCTCCTCCTCCGTCCGTCTCTCCCCGGATGGGTGCGAACGCGAGCCCATGGCGGAGCCAACGCGGCGAAGATGACGAGCTCGTCGCCTCTCCTTCTCCGATGCCGTCTCCCACTCCCAAGTCCCCTACTCCTTTCTCTCCTTTTCTTCCTCCTCTCCTCATCCCAAGCGCCCGTTCCCCACCACCACCACCCGATCCCCCTTATCTCCATCCCCCGTCGCCGCCTCCTCCGCCGCCGCCGCCGCCGCAGACGCTTCCTCCACCGACAAAGCCTGCGTACTCCTCTTACCCCTCAATAGTTCCACAACTTCTTTGCTTAGTTTAAGTTCACCATTTGATCTTGGGTTGGTCTCTTTGTTGGTGAAAAACTAGGTTTTGTTGTTCGATTGGTGGTTGCTTGGAGTCGAGAGAGAATGCGGCAGGAAGAAGCTCGCGGTTGGTGGGTTCACGACCAGGTAAGTGAGAAATTCTTCATTTTTTGCTCTAAAAACGTTTAATTTGATGCAGAACAGCTACTTTTTTACTTGTAGGTTGTTTGAGTGAACGTTTTTTAGGGTTTCATTTCAGTCTTTTTTAGAATGCTGAGATTTTTTTAGGGCTATGAGTCCTATATTTGTTTATCTTGGCTTTTGTTAAGGATTCTCCAAAAGAGACAACTTTACTCTTTAGTGTAATAAAAGAGGGGTTTGTAACAATGCCGTTTGAATTACTATTAGTTTTCCGTTTGATCTTGTTGTCCGAATTCGTAAATGCCATCTTGTTGATTTACATCTGAGCATCCTTAGTTTTCATCAGCTTGGAAAAGCCACTTTTTGATGTTCTTACTCTTCTAGCTGCATCTATTTGATAGCAAATGAATTTTAGCAGAGCAAATTTTAGGGACCTCACTAATGCATTTAAAATCCATATGATAGAGGTACTCAAAGAGCGGGGTTTGTATTTTTGGCCAGTTTATGGGTGGCAATAGTGGCTATGAATTGGTAGATTTCATTCCCAACACTGCGTTCTTGGTAGTTTCCGTTATGACATATGATAGTGAGATGGCCTTGTCTCTTTCTCATATAAGTTCGGTGACTTCACTAACCAGTAGTAAGAGGCTAAGAGTTTCGGCTAAGTAAACCACTAACCCACGCTCAAGTAACAAATGAATCTTACAAAGGTTGGGTGAAGTGGCAAACTTGTGCTCATTAGTACCCTTTCTTATGTAACCCTAATAAAAATCGAATTCTGAAATATTTCAACACAAATTTTAAAATCAGCTGAAGTTGTTTGTTTTTTGGTCAGTGCAGTAAAATGATGTCTGATTCTCTTTCGCAAATGGCCATAATATCTCTATAGCTTCTCCTAATTATAACAAGTATATTCTTTATTTTGTGAGTGTTTTTAAATCTATAAACAGGATAGAGTCAGCTTTGTGTTTAGGAACTTCCAACTTTGCTTTCAAAACTGGGTGCTTCAGTCTAATTTAGCTGTGCAAAAGATTTTTGCTGTATTTTTATTTTCATTTTGTTCCTCAAGAGCAGGAAACAAGCAATGAGGATTTTCACTTCTGCACCTATTGTGAAAAGGCATGATGCATACACTCTTGAGACTGAAGATGGTATCATTGTGATAATTCAGGGCATGATAAACAGAGAGCGCATGAACAGCAATGGGTTTCCTCCTGAGGTTTGTGAACACTTTGGAATCTTTTCTGCCCAGCAAGTGCTTAATGCAATGAGATGCTCAAATTTATGCCTCAAAATAAGTATCTATTTACATAAATTTGCATTGAATCTGAATTTTCATATGTACCCTTCGCGATCTTGGTTTTTCTTTTTTCATGTATACCCGTCGACAAAAATGCCTCCCTGTAAAGTACTTTTGTAGTGTAAAATCAATTACCCCATGAATTGGATGACTCTCCAAATTAAAAAAGGGTACTTTTTTCAAGTAAACTGCAATCTTTCATATGTTCACTACAAAAAATTAAGTATCTCTCTGTGCCATACGACATGGAGTGATACGTACCGTGCCACCAATTAGGAGGCACGGTACAGGGCGGGGCTCTCTTGGCCTCCCTGTGCGCGACACCCTATGAGTATCGAACGAGACAGAGCGATACCCAAATGATATCACGGCACGTGCCGCTGCATGCCCACATATGCATAGTATTTTTTTTTTTTTTTTTTTTTTTACTTCTGCCTTTTTTTTTGGTTTCTCGTAGTCATTTATCCCTCTCTCATCTCTTCTTCTTTTTTCACTTCTATCTTTTCTTCTCTTCTACTTTCTATTTTCTTTCCTCTTACATCTCTTTTGCTATTTTTTTTTCCTTTCTATTTTTTCCTCCTTTTTTTTTCTCATAATTTTTTTTTTATTTCTTCTTTTAATCCCTTATTATTCTTTGATCACTTCGATCTTAAAAAAAAGATAAAAGAAATAGCCAAATTGAAAATCTACTAATTAGGTAAATCAAGAAATTTATAATTTTTTTTTTTTTTCCATATATTTGGAAAATATTTAACTTGTAAAGTTCCTTTTGTGAAGAAATATGAAATTATACAAATTTTTAATAACAATTTACAAAAGTCTAAAAATATATCCACTTGATTTAGTCATTATATGGTCTGTTTTTAATTTTTTTGAATGGATTTGACATTTTGTGTGAGGCTTACGATATTTTTAACTTTGAAAATTCTATTATTGGATTTTGAAACATAAAAATTGTAATAAAATAAAAAACTAAATAGAAGCAATTGGTATTTAAATTTGCTTAATGTATATGTCATATGGTTTATTGTTAAATTTTTATAAATAGATCTCACAATTTTCTTATTTAATTTTAAAAAAGTAATTTTCTTAGATGAATCTTGCAAATTTTGCATAATTTTTTTTTTTAAAATAATTTTCTCCTATTTGTATTTTATAATTTTTAAAATTTAAAAAAAATAAAAGATAAATCAAAAAATTTTATTTAAAAGTTAATCAATTTTTATCGTAAACTTAATTTATTTATCGTTTGGTTTATTATTAAATTTTCATGGACAAATCTTATAATTTTATTAAAATTTTTTGAAAAAGTAATTTTCTTCAATTTTTTCATAAATATTTCTAAAAAATTTTGAAAATGGAAAGGAACTATCAGTGCACTTGTGGTCATATTCTAGTTAGTCTAGTCATTATTTGGTCCTTCTTCGATCAATACGAATGGATCTTGCAAATTTTCATAAAACTTTAAAGAAAAATAATTTTCTGTATGAGCTACAGTTATATTTTACTTTACATATAAAGGAGACTTCTAGTATATTAAGTTATTAACTAGTAAGTTAATAAGTTATTATTAATAATAGATCAAGACAAATCAATATATAGCCAAAATTTATAATTATTACTCTAAAACTTTTAAACTAATATTATGAGTCCTTATTGGATCCAAAAAAATTAAAATAAGACTGTACCAAAGTGTGCCACCAGGAGGTTGTATGTGCCCGTCGGCACGAAGTGTGCCATGTATCGGCATGCAAGTGTGCCTGTGCCATATCGTGCTGGGCAACGACCAGCACGACCGACACGCCCCCGTGCCACGGCATTTTAATCCTTCGTTCACTGCCATCGTATATATATATTTTTTGAACTGTTACTGTACTCGTGCATTTCATTTTCAAATTTCAAGCAGGAAGTGGGAAATTATATTTTACAAGTAAGAAATTAATAAGGATTGTATTTAAAACTGTCTGTTTTTGTTGCTGAACACATTTAAGTGATTGGGACTAATGTTTATTGTCATTTTTTTTTTGCAATATTATGCGAACAGGTGAGCAAATGTTTCCTGATTGGATTTCCTTACAATTGGGATCAGTATGCTAACGAATATCTCCGAAACAATCCTGCTTCTACAAATTCTTCGGGATGTTTCTTTGGTGTTAGCGAGCAGCATAAGGATTCAATTAAAGGAGGTGACTATAGAGCCAAAATAACTAGAAATTTTATCGATAGTATTAAAAATCTCTTTCAACTCACTTCTATGGATTCTAGTATGCAAAGATCTCAATGCTTGATGAATGAGGCAGAAACACATCAGGACAAAGATGCCAATGAAAATGTTGATCTCATGCCACATTCTATGGAAGGGAACTTAAGTGCTGGAACCATTGAAAGCTCAGAAATATTGGGGATGAAAAGTGGTTTAATTAGTTCATCTCTAAATGTGGAAGATGTTACATCAGAAGAGCACAATCATAGTGGAAATTTACGAAGAGATGACCAAAATGTTTTGGATAATATCTCAGTCCAGAAAGGTGCGACCATCATAGATGCAGATATATTGAAGGTCCGCATGGATGTAGCTAGAACTCTTCTTGATTCTTATGGCAAAGCTTCTCGAAAGGTTTCAGCTAGAAAAGCCAGTGCTAGACCAAAGTCTCAGGTTTCATCGTTGAATAGAGGAGTTGAGCCTTCTGATTTGAGTCAAGAAAATACAGGCTCTCGTTGTGTCAAAGGAGAATCGACAGGCTTAAGTAATGTGGAGGTATCTTATGTCGAAGTTAGTCATGAATAACAATTGCATCCTTAATTTCTCTGAAAGATTTTTTTGTACTATAGGAAAATAAAACTTTGATTTTGCAAAATAGGTGATTAATTCTGAAGCTCCAGTAGCAGAGAAGAGGAGCAAGGATGAAGTATTGAGCGCACCAGGGAAGAGGAGGATCAAACAACCAACCTCTAGTGTAAGTTATTAGATTCAAATGTCTGTATCTATATAATGAAATTTAGGAACGTACCATTTATCTATAGGTAAATTAATTAATGCTTTTGATATGGTCACTCTCACATGTAGTCCTCAAACTGAGGGCTTGTTGCATTTCTGTTGCTAAACTTTAATTTCTCCTACCCGCTCAAACTTTTCTAAATGTTGAACTCATGTAGTATGGTAATGTCTCAACTAAAATAGTTGATGGAATGCTGATGTAATAGTGTTTCAATGACATGTTTGCCACCTCATTAGAAGGAAGGAAAGGGGGAGAAATTATTGCCTGCATCAAGTGCACCACATTGTGAGTGCAATGCAAGCTAAATTCAAGCATGACGGTCTTCAAACTGAAATTAAATTTACTAGATGTGGTCGACAATATTTATAAGGCCTTCATATTACAAACCAACAGTCTTGGACACCTATTTCTTATGTGCTGAACAATAACCCTTTTTACATTTTGGGATCGCCTGATTTCTTGTTTAATAGTTCTCCAAAGCAAATGATATTTGGTATGTAGGCTTTTTTGATGTTGTAAATCATATTGAATAGATTAGGTTATAATGTGAGACAATTTATGTTTGAACTTGGATGACCAGATGCCTTGCGCGCTGGCACTAATCTTCAAAAACCTTGATACTTGAACTTAGATGCACTTGTTTCACTGAAAGTGGAGGGGTGGTGAAGTTGTATTTCGGCTGTAAATACTTTTGTTGTTTGGTTTGCTGTAAATTAAATTCGGTAACACCACTTTTCCATCACACCATAATATACTTCGCCCCGGGATGATGATGAAGGCAATTATGGGATAGAAAGAGATAGGGAAAAATAATAAAAAATTAATTATTGTAACTTTTTTTCACTCTCTTATGTGCTAGTGTGAAATTTTTTAGTAAAATAAACAAAAAAGACGGAATAAGTATAGTTCAAAAACCATTGACTTCCTATCAGACAAACAACGGTAGTTAAAAAATTTTCTCTTGAACTTCAGTTGATAGTCATTTTTAGCTTGAAAAATTCTTACAGACAAACAAACATGCCTTAGGTGCAAGAAAAAACTTTCTGCTCATCTTTTTTTCCCCCTTGGTGATGTAGTAGTGATATAGTAGTGATGCAGGCAATAATTGGGAAGGCATGTTGTTGTTGCATTTGCATCCGTCCACAAACATTGTTGGACAGAACCTGAAGGTAGGACTTCATTTCAACACTTAAGAGAAGTTTGAGCCACAGTGGATTAAATAGTTTGAGCTATCTGATTATCTATGCAATTTGTCCCTATTGATAAAGATTATGGCTTTTTTGCTAAATGCTTGTAAAACACCTAGAGAAGTTTGAGCCATTGGATTAAAAAGTTTGAGCTATTTGATTATCTATGCAATTTATCTCTATTGATAAAGATTATGGCTTTTTTGCCAAATGCTTGTAAAACATTATATTGTGAGTTGTCGAAGATGAATTTCGGAAAATCATGAAATTTTATTTAAGAAATGTGAAATGTATTTTAAATTAAACTAGACAATAATTTGGATTGATTAAATATTAGATTAACTCATTTTTTTTCTTTTTTTTTTTCCTATGGATAGTTTTATATGAGATAAACAATGGGACTACCCAGTCTCCATAACATTAACATGTTTGAGAGGTAGGCTTTAATGTACTGGAGTATTATTTTTAATCAATTGTTGCCTTGTGAAAAGAGGGAGCATATACTAAAAGAGTAGGATGACCTGATTTGATTGTTGTGAATTTTGAGGATAATAACATAATTTTCTTGACTAGTTTTGTTTCAAATCTCTTCTTTTAGTTGTAGTCTAATGTAAAGATGGTACACTTATCAGATTGCCATGTGGGGTTAATGATGATTTAACTAAATGAGAATGATAATAATTTTTGTAATTAACATATGACACTGGGATACCTCAATCTTTTTTTAGATGATTAATTTTGGTGCTTATTTGATACTTTAAATATGTGTTGGAGGCAAATTTCGTCGCTGAATAAAGAAGTTGGGTCTTCAATTATATGTAAAGAAAATGAAGATTTTATAATTTAGTTAGTGAATCTTTGAGTAGACTTGAGCAACACCTTGGTTGGGCATGAGACGTCAAGTTATTTTAGCCTTCTCAAGCCTTATCCAGTATTTCACATTTCACTGCTCAAATCTTGCCATGCCGATCCTACCAAGGTATCATCTTCGTTACCGGAAGTAGGAATAGAGGGTCAGATACTGGCGGAACCGGAAAAGGTGTTTACCAGAAGGATGAAAAAGCGAGGGAACCAAGCTGCCACTGAGGTGTTGGTTAAATGGAGCAATCTGCCAGAAGCTTCTGCTACTTGGGAAGAGTATGGGAGCCTCCGACAACGATTTCCAACTTTTGATTCCTGAGGACAGGAATCAGATTAAGGGGGAGGGATGGTAATGAACCAAGTAATAAAAAAAAAAAAAAAAAAAAAAACCTGCACGGTTACAATGGAAGAGGGATACTTAGCTTAATCTGGGTTCTAGAACTTCCATCATCAACTTTAGAGACACTTCTTGGCCAGAGAGCTCCTCGGTTGCACCATCGGGCGGAGAAGAGAAACTCCGAGTGGAAGATGGAGTGGCGTCTTCGTCTTCCAAGGTCTACGCGCAAGGAAGCACAAGGGATCGAGCCATGGGAAAGGGATGAGGAGCGGGAAGGTGACAGTGTACCCTAGAAGAGACAGGAAGCCTCTGGAAGATGAGAGAAGGTCCGGGAAGTGGGTGCCAGCTACTATGCATACTGAAGGTTGCGGCGGGTTCCGGATCCAGCTAGAGTAAGATCCGACCCTACACGCCTTCCCTCCAGAGCCCAAGCCCAAGCGGGAATCGGCCCAGTCGCAGAGTAGGAAAAAATACCAAATAACAACATAGTATAAACACTTTTCTGAAATTGCACATTAGTCCCTGAGTATACTGCTATAAATAGGTGCAGTTGTAACTGAAAACGTTTAACGAGAATATACAACTTCATTCATCTACAAACCTCTTTTTCCCTCTCTTTCTCTCTCCTCTTCTCCTCTCCGATCTCAAGCCTTCTTCATCTTCTTCCTCAGATCTTATTCCTCTAAACCCTCTCAGTATCTCATAGCCAAGGATTAGGATTATTGATCCAATTGAAGATCCGAGGTGAATTGAAGCATCAATTGTGGCAAGGAGCTCGTCCATCATCGGCGCCATCAAACTCAGTTTCCAGTTCATCATCGGTTGTGCGCCTCCGGAACGAGATCGTGATCTCGATCTCCTCATCACTGTCGCAATTCCATCTCTATATCACTTGTCGAGCGGTTGCGGATTAGAATTTCCATTCTAATCACGCCATCCTAGCTCAAAGAGGAATTTAGAGAGATCGCGGCTCAGAAGAGTATTACACATTGTTGGACAGAACCTGAAGGTAGGACTTCATTTCAACACTTAAGAGAAGTTTGAGCCACAGTGGATTAAATAGTTTGAGCTATCTGATTATCTATGCAATTTGTCCCTATTGATAAAGATTATGGCTTTTTTGCTAAATGCTTGTAAAACACCTAGAGAAGTTTGAGCCATTGGATTAAAAAGTTTGAGCTATTTGATTATCTATGCAATTTATCCCTATTGATAAAGATTATGGCTTTTTTGCTAAATGCTTGTAAAACATTATATTGTTAGTTGTCGAAGATGAATTTCGGAAAATCATGAAATTTTATTTAAGAAATGTGAAATGTATTTTAAATTAAACTAGACAGTAATTTGGATTGATTAAATATTAGATTAACTCATTTTTTTTCTTTTTTCTTTTTCCTATGGATAGTTTTATATGAGATAAACAATGGGACTGCCCAGTCTCCATAACATTAACATGTTTGAGAGGTAGGCTTTAATGTACTGGAGTATTATTTTTAATCAATTGTTGCCTTGTGAAAAGAGGGAGCATATACTAAAAGAGTAGGATGACCTGATTTGATTGTTGTGAATTTTGAGCATAATAACATAATTTTCTTGACTAGTTTTGTTTCAAATCTCTTCTTTTAGTTGTAGTCTAATGTAAAGATGGTACACTTATCAGATTGCCATGTGGGGTTAATGATGATTTAACTAAATGAGAATGATAATAATTTTTGTAATTAACATATGACACTGGGATACCTCAATCTTTTTTTAGATGATTAATTTTGGTGCTTATTTGATACTTTAAATATGTGTTGGAGGCAAATTTCGTCGCTGAATAAAGAAGTTGGGTCTTCAATTATATGTAAAGAAAATGAAGATTTTATAATTTAGTTAGTGAATCTTTGAGTAGACTTGAGCAACACCTTGGTTGGGCATGAGACGGCAAGTTATTTTAGCCTCCTCAAGCCTTATCCGGTCTAGAAAAACATATACATAGTTATATCCTTTATCCACGTACAGTCTAGATTGATTGTGCTAGGACGTAATCAAATAATAAAATCCTAGGCCGGTTGGGTCACCCTAAGAAATGGAAAGCTCGGGCCCAGCTTGGATTTTTTTGGGCGTTCCATTTTAAGGCCTAGGCCAATCCAATGAACTAGGTTGGGCTTGATTCGGTTCACCCAAAACCAACCTGAGTCTATTTTACTTAGGCCTATCATCAAGGTTTGATGATGTGAAGGTATTAAAATTTTAAGGTAAAATCGTACAAAACTTACCTAAACTATAGATCATTTTGATTTGGCTATCCAATCTTTCAAAATTTTGACTTTGCCATCCAACCTTGCAATTTGTTTGATTTGAATCGGGAAACGATACTTTGACTTGAAAATTTGAATGCGTCATTTATTTTTACAAATTTAATAAGTATACTTTATGCAGTTCTCGAATGTGTCGCTTATCTTTACAAATTTATTAAGTATACTTTATACAGTTCTCGCAACTATAAATTCAAAGTGCTGTTGACTGATTCAAATCAAACAAATTGCAAGGTTGGATGGTAAAGTCAAAATTTTGAAAGGTTGGCTAGCCAAATCAAAATGGTTAATAGTTCAGTTAAGTTTGGTCGATTTTTACCAATTTTTAAACATTATTATGAATGAGTAAAGGAACCTCATTAACTTGCATTGGAGTTATTTGTTTATTCCCTAGAGAAGAACTTGAGAACTTTAACTTTGCAAACAGATTGTTCATTTAGAAGCTCCCCCAGTGGAGAAAATGACCAAGGAAAAAGTATTGCGGACTACAAAAAGAACAACCAAAACGCCAACCTCTCAAACCAAAACGCCAACCTCTCAGGTTTGATATAGAATCAATTTAATTTTATGCAATATTCATATTAGATACTTAAAGTTAATTTACTTACAGGTGATTTATTTACGTTATTAATTGATTGTTTTTTATAAGCTTGTTATGGAACAATCATTTGTTACTTGCAGTGGTTGCTTTTAATTAAAAGTGATTCATATCAAGTCTGTTGTCTTTCCTCTGTCTAGGGATAGATTTATGTGAGATCTGTGAATTTTGCTCAGGCTTGATAAGATTAACCTGTTCAGAGGATAGCCTTGAATTCTTCGCATTTTTTTCTGTTTTGAACCAAAGAAAGGGAAAAAAAAATCAATGCTTGCCTCACAGTGTGGAGGAATTATTCTACAGTACTAGGTGAACTGGCATGATTATTGTGATTCGGATATAATAATTGAATCACTGCATTTTGAGCCTGAGAGGCTTACTTTTTTAGTTATTTTTCCAAAGTACTATAAGATAGCTTTGAGAACAATAATATGGACAAGTGTTTTTGCTATCTCGTTTTGCTGTTGGATCTCTTCTTTGCTATCATAGCCTGATGTAAAGATGGTATACATTTTGGAATGCTATAGTAGATTAATGATGATAGTGGCAGGCTAGCAGCTTTATCACCTCTTATAATTATTATGTTGTTAACATAGCCTGTGAATCTCGTGGCATGGTCTATGTGCCACATTTCAACGACCTTGGTGTTGACGGCACGTGTGGAAGCCCTTTTTTGCTTTTCGTATTATATAAAATTCCTAACTAGAAGTAAAGAATTGTTTGTCAAAGTATTTTATTTGGATATTCATTTATTTTGATTATTGCAATTTGATGAAATGGAGGATTGGTATAGGGTATTTTTACTTCTCCAATGCGTAGCCATTATTTTTCACAATTCTTAGCCAAAGTTAGATGAAATTTGTGACGAACACTAGATAGATCTTTTAGTCCTAATCATTGTATGCATCATTTATTCATTTGCATTAATGATTTCAAGAGTTGATTCTGGGGAAATTTTGTTTTTCGCAAGTTTTAATCCTCACCCTAAGAAAATCATTTTAGGAATTTTTTGAAATTAGTTTGTAATTCAATAAAAGAAGTACAAAATGTTAGATAAAAAAAAAAATTATTTTACAATTAGAATAGCTTGACTCTGAACAATGAAAACTTGTAGAACCAAAATGTGCAAGCAATAGGGTAGTGTGCTAATGGCACAATAAGCCGAATGTCAACATGGTATTATGCTATGTTGTGCTTTGTGATGGTATGTACATGTGATGATATTTAAACCTTTGGATGTCTGTGTTTGGATTATTCAATTTAATACTCATCGAATTAAGATATCGTGTTTGGCGGGTTAGAAATTGGTCTTGTCAAGACATGGGTATTACAAACAAATAGGTCAACCCAAACCTGACTTATTTAATAACAAATCATCCCTCTATTCTAAACGCAAGCTCAATCCATTATTAAACGGGTGACTTAGCACAATTTGTATAACCTGTTTAATAATCTAAATTGTTTAAGCCTATAAAAAACTTTTATAATTTTTTAAACCTTAACAAATGACTAAGATGTGTGTGTTTATTTATATTCTGTGTAAGTTAAATGTGTTGATAGTGAGCACAAACTGTTTTATAAACGGGTTACATTTAGGCTAAAGCCAAATCTGCTAACTTAGTATCGGGTCATGTGGAATGAAGTGTGATTTAACAAGAATTGCTTTTGCTGCATTGGATATTTGATATATGTGTTAGATACCCTTGATTTTTCTTTTTAAGTGACACACATAAAAGTCTTGGGAAGGCATTGTGTTGCTTGTTCTTGTGAAATCCCGTGAAGATAGGTCTAGGATTGTAGAGGGATTTTTATTATGTATTTGGTCGTTCTCAGGTGATTATTCTGGGATAGATCTTTGAGCTTAGGCCTTTTAAAAGTTTTAATCTAGGAAATTTTATGAGACGTAGGTTCTAATAAATGCTACAATGATGAGTATATAGTATAGATGCCCATTTTCTTATTTCTTGGATATTTAGTTGCATGGGCTTTTTATTCTTTTGACATTTTCTTGGGGATGACTTTTTATACTTCGTATATTTATATTATAGATGCTTCAGTATATTTTTTTTAGGGGCAATTTCCTATATACCCCTAAAAATTTCTCTTTTTTAGATTTACCCCTCTTAGAAGGCTAATATTAAAACTACCCTTCGTACGTTCCAACTTCTTTCTAAAATACTCCTGAAGTTAAACTCTGTTAGTGTACCGTTTGGAACTGCCGTTATCTGTGTGAAATTACCATTTTGTCCTTTCAAATACACCCTTCTACCATAATCAACTTTTCTTATGTACCCTTAAAATTTCCAATAGTTTAGGTAGATAGGGACAAAATAGGTATATCTGATAATTTTCAACTCCGATTATTATTTAACTCTAGTTTAACCCGAGTTAACTTAACAAAGGAAAACGGTAGGGGTATTTTTAATAACGGTGGAACGTATGAAGGGTATATTGGAAAGAAAAAAATAAGAGGGATAAATCAGATATTTCTTCAGATTTCAGGGGGTACACAGGCAATTATCTCTTTTTTTTATTAGTTGAGTTTAAACTTTAATGTTTTGAAAGTTAATAGAATCGTATATGAATACTTTGAATACATATCATGTACGTATCCTGTGTTGATGTAAGACTTGTTTGGCTTTGCTTTTGTAGGTGCTTAAGAGGAAGTTAGTTCTGATGTTATGTTTGAGATTTTGGGATATTTAAGTGTGCTTTTGACTACATATAATTGCAGCTCTTTTTGGGTTTAGCTTTAATTATCTTCAAACTAACTTTATCGTGAAGCAGATGGGGCTAGCTCATGTATATTTATATTTATTTATTTTTCTCTCCTTTTGCTCTCCTCTCATTCTTCTCTCTTTCATCTCTCTCCTATTTTCTTTCTCTTTCCATCTTTTTCCTCTTTCTCTTTTGGCTAAATTACATAAACCCCCCCTATAAAATTCCGCTTTTTCACTTTCCCCCCTGACTTTTAAAAACCTACACTTTGCCCTTTCTTAATTACGTTATTATGCACTTACCTCCTGCCGTTATTGTTCCGTAAGTGACACTGTGATTCTGTGACCACATTTGATGTGCTGCAAGCATCATCACTGCAGTCATTGGAGCTGGGACTTGCTCATCAACAGCATCAACCCTTCAACCACTTACGGAACGTTGACGGTAGGGAGGTAAGTGCATAATTCCGTAATTAGAGGGGGTAAAGTGTATGCTTTTAAAAATTGGGGGGGAAAGTGAAAAAGCGAAATTTTATAGGGGGGTTTTATGTAATTTAGCCTTCTTCTTTTTTTTTTCTCCTATTCTCTCCTCCTCTCCTCCCATTCTGCTTTCCTCTTTTCTCTCTCTTTCCCTCTCACACACACACACACACACACACACACACACACATATCATACACGTTAGAAGAATGGACATGTTGGTCATCATACACGTTAGAAGAATGGACATGTTGGTCATCTTAGTGCTTCACAAGTAGTAGCACTTTTTCAAGGAACTAGCCAAACAACTTTCTATATCCTAAAACATGTTTGAGACATAATTAATCATTCACGTTACAACATTTTATTGAACAACTCTAGACCCTACGACTTATCATTAAATAACACTACACCTCACAGTACGGTCAAACAGGGCCATAGATATTCTTTCATTAGCTAGATGCATTGTCATGCTTTGATCCATAAGCATGGCTAGGAAGTGCTCAATTATGAGGCTAAATCTCATAGTCATGACGGCGATACAAGCACCAGTGGTTAGCAGAAGCGTGAAGATACAAATATTCAAACTTAAATGCAGATAAAACAATTGTAATGTGTGAAATTTTAACATATCAAGAAAGTATTTACACATGCATTTAACTTGTAACAAGATAGTATTCTTTTGTTTCAACTTTCCAAACAAAGCTGGTATATACATATGCATTCACTTGTGAGGCCATCTACTTGGTGACATGATTTTTGGGCACTATGGACTAAAACTAGTACTGTTTGACAACTTATAACTTAGATGAGAAAATCAAGTATTTTTTGTCCTTTTGCTAAGCATTTATGTCCTTGATCCAAAGTTGTGCTTATATATTGTTTTTGAACTCTCTTTTATACTGTTTAGGTATATCATACTCCGATAACTCGACAACATGCTAAGAACCTATCTTTTGCCTCTCCGGAGTCTCTTAACTTGAGAAGAACTAGATCAGGTAACTATTTTCATGGAAAATTCACAGCGTAATATCTGATCTTTCTATCTTGTTCCTTTAGCTCATGTTTTAATATGTTTATATCTCTCTATCTTGTTCCTTTAGCTCATGTTTTAATATGTTTATATCTCGCTTGAGTTATTTATCTGGTATTTTTGTAGGTCGAATTATAGTTCCGCCACTAGCTAAGGGATCTCAACAAATAATTTATGATGCGGTTTGTGAAAATTTCTCTCTTTTGATGCTTTGTTTGATGCTTCGTTTTCTCCTTTCACTGTATAGGCAGTGGTGCAACTATGTGCAGAAATTGCTTGCATGCGTCAATTGCAATATATGTGATGGTCAAAATTGCTACATATATAAGCATTATTGGAAAATCTTCCATTCAGTATTTTATTTTTACTATTCAATGTAAAGTACTCTCTAGTACTTAAATTGTATTTTTTAGAGACTACATACTCTAGCATGGTGATATAGAAGTTTTTGGTAGGACTCCTTATTAAGGCTTTAAGATCCACAACTCTATTTATTGCCTTTATTAGCGTTTACCTGATTTGCCCTAGTTGGCATATTTAAATGACAAAAACTTGAACAGATGAATATAAATTTGTAGTTGGTTAAAATCATTATGATGGTTGTTGCATAAGCATTCAAAAATGCAAGGAGAAAGCACTGTGTGCATATCATTTTTGTGTGTTTTTTTGTCGACTCTTCATAGTAGAGCTTGTGATTAGTTCTTTAGGACCATACATTACCAGAGGAAGGAAAATCTGTCTTTTTGGGTATTTGATTTATTTTGGAGGCATGAAATTTATGACATTTGGTGCAAAAGAATGAAGAAAGATAAAGTGTCACGCCCCTGGGCCTAATTTGGAAACGATTTTCTCCAAAAAAAAAAAAAGGCTCTTTTTTTTTGAAAATCAGAGTGTGTAGAAAACTGACCATAGCGTGATCAGATCTGCTACATGTACAAAGGATTCACTGTCCACATGGACAAATTTTGTTTTGTACACACGATTTCAGGATAAGAAGTAATCAAACCATACAAGAGCCTATCCACAATAAAGATAACATTCAAAGTAACAAACGTTCACAACAAAAGGATAATGAACAGAATGAAATTTTACCTTATTCTCTACAAACAAACATAAATTAAAACCTCTATTTTTAACACTTATTCTCCACAAGCAAATGTTTAAAACTTTCATTTTCCAAGTAAAATGTTTGAAACGCAACATTACATCACCAAAGTGTTTTACTTATTAATAGCTATTTTGTTATAATCAAAATGACATAAAAGCCAACATCTCAAAACTAAATGCGAAATGAAACCGCAATCACTATATGATCATCACAAGAGCCGATTCTAAGAGGTAGAGCATAATAGATGTAGGGCCAAAACAGGGCCTCAGGCTACTCTAGCTATGTATCCTCACTCAACGTTTCGAGCCACACCCCCCAACATCACCCTATAAAAACAGTAGCGGTGAGAAACACATAAAATCGTTTCCTAGTGAGTGCAACGCGGCGGCCGACGGCAAACCACATCTAATGGTCAATGAGAAAGGGTATTAATAAAGTTTGAAGGTAAACAAGTAAGAGGCGAGCAATATGAAAAGCATGATAAGAGAGTAATGAACGAGGGTAAAGAAATCATGTCATGATAGCCAACGTCGAAGGGTATAATAAAATTGCGTATAACAAGGTAATGAATAGAACTATCTTGAATTATGGCATCTAAAACACAATAGATACTCAAAGATGTCCCAAGTATATCATGCTTCAACTAGACTAAAATCCAACAAATAAACCAAATTCATGCTATTGTTGGTCAATAGACCTTAGGGTGATGCTACGATAAAGTGCTTAGCCAGGGCTGGCATATAACCCGTTCCACCGGGTACAACTAGAGGGCCTATTGGTCGGCTTTCGACAACTTTTGCAGAAAAGAACACTACCGTAGTTGATCACACCGTTGGTGTACGTGAATGCACAGCAAGCGGTGGCGATCATCATGCAAATGCTCAACTGAATAATAATAGGTAACCAAGCCGCGCCAACTGGCCGCTAAGTCTCACGAAGAGAAATTAGGACCCTATGGGGTCTATGCTCAATACAAGTTAGGTGCTAGATAAATCATGGCCTACTCTACATGTCGTATATAGCTACTAGCAAGTATGGTGAGTATGTCATCAAGTATGGCGTCAACAAGTACTTTACTACATATATGACAGCTAAGATGTAGATTGACAATATAATAAGGATGGATGTAGGTATAGAAAACTAGTTAGCAAGTATAATAACGAAAGGAAAATAAGAAAAGAAACTGTAAATGCGCTATACTGACATTCGGATTAAAGCACCCACCTATAGTCAGATAGCGTGTCCATGACCACTACTAGTCACTTGGATCTAACCAACAATAGTTGCAACTCAAATCGGTCCTAAAGTGTCAAATGACCAATCACGGTGCAATTGGGGTATCGCTAAAGTAGCATGATGCCTGAAACTATCCCTAAGCATCGTAACTACTATCCGGACGACTGGCTTAGTTCCTACTGTCCAAACAACCCCTATACTGTTTCAAAATGCATCTGTTTGAGTATTGGGACCGTTGCACATTAAGTGTGCGACTGCAAGGCCTTTTTGTGTCAAACTACGTCTAAACAGGTTCTATTTTTCGCCATTTTGGCGTGGGAACTAGCAGCACTATACTAATCATCCCTTTGCTGGTTGTGACAGCAAGGATCCTTCGGAGGACCTCAAATGAATTTTAGAGTTTGAGAGCATTCATAGTGCCTTGCGGTGGCAAAATTCAGCCCCAAAAAACCCCGAAATAGTCATTTACAGTTCCCGGACAACAACTCAATCGTATTCAGCCCCGAGCGACTAAATTCTCATGCAACACAACACTAATGAAGCCTTGGCTAGTAATAAACACGATAGAGGGTTCTACGCTAATCGGTTTGGCGGCTATAACGACTCGAAATCGGTTATCCGACCTCTTTGGTGTCAGAATGCATATGAAACTCACGCTCGGCCCGGTAGGTGCTCCCAATTCACCCTCTAATCATGTTGGGGCCGCAAGATATTTCCTTTTGCAACCGTAATCAGCGGTGGTCCCAAAACAACATCGAATTCCCTAAAATTTTGTTATTTTCGGCATCGAGTAAACATTATCCTTCCAATCAGCCCTCGTAGTCCCTCGCTCACTATTTTGGTGAGTTGGGACAGCGAGATAATGATCTCACCTGCGTACAGAGTGTTCGCCAAAGTGTCGAAATTCACAGATTTCGGGAATTGGGACAACATAAGCACACATCTGTCCCCTTGCATTTGTGGGATGCTATGGGACAGTGTACTTGCAGCATACATGTTATTTCTGGTCTAAAGGGGTTTACAACTAGCGAAAATGTGGCCAACAAGGCCCATACACTTACCACGGCCAGCAACAAGTTAGGTCGAGTGTTCCGGCCAGATTCGACGTGAATCTGCTTTCGATTGCATTCTACAACGAAAACAAACCGAATGATCGCAAAAATACTGAAATTAATGTACCTTCTGGTGCGTTACCTCAATTTCGCTGCTGCGACCAACAAGCCTGTGTTGTGGAGGCTCGGCATGGACCTTTAGACGGTGAGGGAGACCTGTGCGAGGTTGCCGATAGATGGAGCTCGAAATCCGGCGAGTTGAAGGAGATCTAGGTCAATCTCTTTGTTCGAACTGCAATAAGAGGGAGGGTAGCGAAAGAGGCGATGCTCGTGGTTGGAAGGGTGGTCGGAGTTGCAGGGAGGTTGCCAGAGAAGTTGGCCGGCGACGATTGTAGGATCGTTGGCGCTAACCATTAATTCCAAAAGCTCGAGCTGTTAGAAATACGCAACCAATTCACTTAAAGTGTACAGATACAGCGCCCACGGGTCTCGACCGGACTCAACCCACCTGGACGTTGTGTCTATTGTTGGGCCTCTTGTCGTTAGGTCTATTGTGGACCGCAGCCCCACTCAACTTATTGGGCTCATCCAACTCAACTTATTAGTCTCCTGGGCCTATTGTCACGAGGCAGGAAGTTGGACCTATTTAACCCATAAATAAATAGCCAACAACGATATCTCCGTTTGAGGGATTCTCGGCCAAAGAGGAGAGCGGGAGAGGGAGAAAGGAGAGAGAGGGCTCGGCCAGACTCTTCAAGGCCGATCTCTCCACGGTGGCCATCGAAAAAGGTTGGTTGGCAGTGACTGGAACGGCTTTGGTGCAGGGAGCGGTGGAGAGAGAGAGAGAGAGAGAGAGAGAGAGAGAGAGAGAGATTGCAAGAGAAGAGATTGAAGAGAAAGAGGCGTGCGAGAGGGAATCGGTTAGGAGTTTAACTAGATGGCGTCAAGGTTTTGGTCGTTGATCCTAAAGGTTTGGGGATATTTGTGCTATGACCCTCGGACCAGACCTCCCTCTCGATGTTATGTAAAAAGGTCCCTTTTGTTGCAAAAATGCGCAAAAACCCACGAAGATTGTCGAGATTCAGCCGTAGTCTCCAACTGCGTGCAATGGGTCAACTTTCGGATACCGCAATTTCACAATAGAAAATCCAATTTTGGTGAAACTTGGTTCAACGCGTTTTCTAAGTGTACTTGATCGTAGAACTTTTCTTTTCCAAAGAATGTAAAAAAAGTCATATAAAATGATAACTTGATCGTCGGGTGGTCAATTTTTCAAAATATTTTGGGTTTTATCGGAATACTTCAAAACCCACAAAATACACTTGGACGACAATTTGACCTTGTAAGAACGCGCCATCGTGCTCTAGAGACCTTCAAAAGCCAAGAGATTATTTTTTACTGAAATTCGCTTGCTTTTTTATTGAACAAAAGGCGAAATTACAATTTGATCCCTCATTTATTACATAAAGTTCCATTATTTTTTTTGTTGCTACGCTTGGCAGACCTATGTAATTTGCCATGTCATGACTTCATATATTTACATGAACTATATGGATTGAATGTGAGAAAATTTCAGTTTTTGCATTATAAAGATGCCTACAAGTACATGCTGAATATTGATGCTTTCTCTTGCATATAGCTTCATTCAATTTTTTCTTTAAATTTTAAAAACTATAAAATATTGCAAAAATGCTATGCTTATCTAGAAAGAACTTTATTTATAAACTTTTGCATTAATTACAAGGAAATATGTGGCCTTGGACAACTGAGATTAATAAAGAAGGTCATTGGTAGGGTATGACAATTATCTTTACTTCATTAGTAGCTATTGCTATTCCACTTTTTGATTTTCCTTTTTTTGAGAGAAATCGCTGTTCCACTTTTTGAAAAATACAATCTCTATAGTTAAAATTTTTTGTCACATTGAGTAATATGATGCATAGGGAGTCTGCACTAAAGGTAAAATTTGCACTAAAAGAGTTCCATTTGTTGCGATTCTCTGCCAGTTCTAATAATGATAACGCAAAGGAGGTCATATTGGTTATGTTGTTGTTGTTGTTGTTGTTGTTTTTTTTTTTTTTTTTTTTTTTTTTTTTTTTTTTAAAAAAAAAAAATATATTCATAATGTATGAGTGTGCGTGTGCACTAAAAGAGTTCCATTTGTTGCAATTCCCTGCAGTTGTAATAATGATAAGGCAAAGGAGGTCACATTGGTTATGCTTGGTTTTATTTTAAATATATATTTTTTATTTGTGTGTGTGTATTATATTTTTTTTTAATATATTTTTTATTCGTGTGCATGCCGTGCCCACGTGTGTTATGTTTGTTATATATATATATATATATATATATATATATATATATATATATATATATATATATATATATATATATATATATATATATCTGTTTATTTGTGTGTGTGTGTGTGTGTGTGTGTGTGTGTGTGTGTATGTGTGAGCGCGCTTGCGTCTATTTATTTGTGTATCTATGTGTCTGTCTTTTTATTTGTGTTTGTGTGCCTTTATGTGTGTGTGTGTGTGCGCGCACGCACGTCTCCTAGTGTTCTCATTGAAAAGGTTGATAATAATCACAATCAGTAGATAGGTGTGTTTACTTAATGTCGCGGAAAACAAAAGATATGTCTGTTTACTATATGTTGAGGAAAACAAAGGGAGTAGATCAAGTCATCAAGAGTTGTGTGTATGTGTGCACGCGCGTGCACGTCTTCCTGTGCTCTTATTGAAAAGGCTGATAATGATTACAACCCTCAGATAGATGTGTTTACTATATGTCAAGGAAAACAAAGGGAGGAGATCAATCATCAATAGTTGTGCTCATTTTGGTTTATCCTATTGGAAGACTTAACAATCTTTTGGATTTTTGGCTAGGCGACAATCTTTGTACGTTGAGATATAGTTAGAGATGGTTGACCAGTTACAATATCTCCGGGACTTGACTTTTCATTGATTCACTTCACCTCACAAGATCTAAACTTCAAGCCTGAGTTTGGCCTGATCATGACCAAGCCTAATCAACAGTCTCCAACTTATTGCATGACTATACTTCATGCTTGGCAGCACTATGCTGCACAGATACTTGTTTTAGTTGTTGTTCCCATATCAGATTAGTATCATGTACTGTTACATGCCTTGTGCTTGCCCAATGTGTATTAGATACTTCAAAGGACCATATGACATATTAGATATTTGGAAAAATACCAAAATACATGAGGGATGCTAGAAGGGATAAGAGTGCCTTGTGATGTACTTTAGGAATATGCAAGGGATAAGAGCGCCTTGTGATGTACTAAAAAGCATTATGCGGTATGCGGATGGTTGACCCGCTGCATATTGCATATGTGGGTGTTTTAGATATTAAAAGTATTAAAAAAATGTACATATAATTACCAGAAATATTAAATTTTCTCTTGAAGTTAGAAATGAATACATGCACAAACGCATGATGAGTATACCTAGTGAAGCTGTCATTCACTGTACTTAGTTATCCAAGAAATCAACATAATTAAGTATCCACACAAATAACATAAACCAATAATAAAAGTATATGCTAACATTTAGATATGTTATCATTACATATGAATGACCATGGTTCCTTATTTGTTTCTCCTTTGATTGGCTTAGGTTTGATGTCAAAGGGGTATTTGATCTGAAAAGGGCCAAAACACAGCCCATTTTCTAAATCAAATTATATGGGCTTGTAAACGTTATATGGCTGCATGTGCAGACCATTGCATATTGGCCGTCTAGACAATGTGATGGTGTTTGTTGGTTCTAATTCGGGTTGAAATATCTTAAGTAGCTTGGATCCTGAAACTTGTTATATGAGTTATCCGACTTATATTTTCAGATGACACTTGCATCATGGTTTTATGATTGATAATACTCAAGATTAACGATGTTCTCGTTAATTTTCTTTCTTGTTAAGTAGAGCTCAACTGTTTTTATAGATTTACACAATTAGTTAGTTTATTACTTTTATGCAAGGATTTAAGTGCCGTGGCACGGGATAGTGTCGAAAACTTGCCGGCATGGTACGACACGATGCGTGCCGGACCGTGCCGATGAGTGCCGGTCACAAAAAATACATGTGTGCTGACACATAATGACATGAAATATTTATTTTCTTTAGCAACAAAATTTTCTAATGGCTTGTTATGTATCTTTATCAAATATTTTGAGTTTTATTCAGAAAATTACTTAATAATTTAAAGAAAAAAGGATTTTGAATTGTGCCATCGGCAAGAGAGTTGTATCGTGCCGGTATCTTGTTGGCACGATACAACACGGTAGATACGGCCGTGCCGATGGATACTTAAATCCTTACTCTTATGTTATCTAATCATCTAAAATATTTTACCATATTTTATTTTAAATAATATATAATTAATCAACTTTATTTAGTGTAGCTCCATATATTGCATCCTTGTATTTTTAGAATGCGCATAAGTTGGATTTAATGTATTTCGTAGAAATAGGATGGGAAAGCAATTTCTTCTTGGTTTACAATGTTACGTTGATTAAGTTGCTCGACCTTTTGGGAGCCTAATAGGTGCATAATTTCATGGCAATTGTGTAGGGTCAACATTGTATTTTATCTATGGAGGAGCAATTCGAGCACTGGAAGATGCTAATCACTGTTGTTGTTTTTGTCCTACTAGTATGTGGCTCATAAAAGGCAAAAAAGGGTTTGGAAGGACCTAGTTTTAGTCGATTCCAGCGCGAAGAGAGAAAAATATAGTTTTGATTAGGATGGTAGATGGTGATTGATTCTCATAGTTTAGCATTGTATTGTTTGTGCTTGCATTCTATCACCACTTACAAGCCGTGCAAGAAATTGGATTTGTATGGATTCCTTGTCAGACGTATTTCCGGAATCCATGATTTTGTTTATGTAGCAATGTTGGGGTGTATTACATGTGATGCTATTGGTACAATGAGGTTCCATTAGTGACAACATCAATATGAGAAGTATGGCATTAATTTATTATCAGATAGGAGGTCTATGATCTGAACGGCAGAAAAATTTGACGTTTTATGTAGAATCAGATTGACACCTTATCTGTGTAATTTAGCGTTTTTTAAAAAACTTGTATTTGTGTAATGTTTAACTTGATTGTTTTAATATATTTTGTTTAGCCTTATTCATGTGTATACAATGGTCTAAACTCAAATAGTTTGACCATAATGTTGTCTATGCTATTAGAACCTTTATAACCGCCACAATAAGATGGGTGTGTGCTCTATCATTTGATCTAAGACAGCTTGGTATTTATCTATCTAAACTTTCAAGAAAATTAAATTTAATCATTTTCATTATTTCGTCCAGAAAGACATTCATTATGCTTTATTGTTCCTTGGGATGGCAATTCTACCTTGATTTATTAGTTCCATCAGCTTTCTTTAACATTTATTATCCTGTAATTATATCCTCCATTCTTTCAACTCTGGTATCCCTTGTGTTACACTCATCTGCACTCTCCTGCTCATAAAAGGAGTTTCTACCTGCAGGATGGTTCTATTACTGGAATTACTGATTTAATGCCAACTTCCTATAAAGGTATGTTTTATGTTAACCAAGTGTAAACTTGATCACTTTATTCTAGGACATTGTATGCGGCAGTGCCTGTAACATTACTCTGGTGCTTTTTATTTGCCGTACGAAGATTGCTTTTCTTCTGTGTCCTCTTCATGTGATCTTCTGTCAGAAATTCCTATGCTTAATCTGTTGCTGTTGATCCAATATTTCCCTCTGGCTGCCGGAAACTTAGATTGTCCGATCTTATGAGTATTTGATGGTTAAGTATCTTATTCTAAGAAGGTCAATTTCACTTAATTTGTTTGATTTTGTTTAGTTTTTGTCCATTTTGGTTCGCTTGCTCTGCATCAAACCCATTATGATGGCGAGATGCGAAGTGCATTTCTCTTTGCCATAGGTTGCAGCAAAAACCTATCTGTTTCCTGATAAGTTGTGAGTGGTTTCTTTATTTTGGACTCCAACCTTAAAGTAAATTATTGATATGTTTTTGACATCTCTCGCCTTTTGGCAAAGTATTAAATAGAATGCTGAAGATGCCACACCTACTAATATTCGAATCTCACAAATATGAAGTTGCTAGATTCTCTTTCTTCTCTCTTTCCCTTCTCTTTCTTTTTCTTAAGATTCCTTAGTTTTTTCTGCTGTAACTGTTCCACTTCTTGTTTAATTATAGTTGTAAAATATGAGGCACTCTATAATGCGTTGTAACAGTTTCTGATGGCTTGAAACTATTTAACCTAACATGCCTGAAATTGCCTTCCTGTTTCTGATGGCTTGAACCCTATTCACTTTACCATCCTGTAGTTTGGAGTTCAGACTATTATACTTTGCCAACATGAGATAGTTTTTCCAATTCCCCATTGGGACTTTGCTGTCGATTTTGAGCATGAGACAAATTATGTGGAAAACTAAAAAAACTATTTAAGCATTTAAATACTTAAAATCTCATTGATCCCCTTAATAAATATTTGCTCAAGGAACCATGTGATTGTCACATGTTTAATTTCCGTGGCACTTAAACAACAAGTCCTATCAGGAAATTAGAGAAGCAACTAACTGTGATTCTGAACACTTGATTCAAAATTCGGAGATTCTGGGCAAAGAGATGCAATTACTTTCTGATCTCTCATGTTGACTCTTGGCTGTGACAAATTTTGAGTCATGGATATGTGCTGTAATGCATATAGGAAAGCAGACAAACCAATTAACTAAGACAGTAATTTTCTTGCTAATTTTCATGATTATAGCCCTAATTCCCCAGAATTTATCAGGTAGAGCATGATGAAATATTAGCTAGTCAAACCTTAATGGGGCTTTGATCTTGTTTTGTATGCAGGAAGTAAACCAGAGCCTCCTCAAAGGAAAAGGAAACTCAGATGACCATTTCCTGGAGTGGCTGTAGTGATTAGGTCACAACTCTCTTCCCCTCAGTTTTTGATGTTTGGTGACCCGTCAGGAATGATGGGCTTGTAAATTTTGCTAACTGATTTGTTTTACCTTTCAGATAGTTGCGGTAGTTCTGCTCTTGGGTCGTTTCATTCTTCAAAATGTTTGCGCATATAAAAGATGATTTCAGGACGATATCTTACTGCTTTTGTGTAGAATGGTTGTTATCATTTGCCCTTATACCAGGAAAGGCTAGGAACAGCTTGAAATTATGTCAATATTCTCAGTTAAATTATTGCTATTGCTCTAGCTCTTATCTTTGTTTTTGCGTGTGGCTTCTTGCTACCTACTGGTCGTGTAACTCTTTTCTTTTCCGTTCGAGGTATGTTTCGCGAAATCATCTTAATGCAAGAAATTTTACATAGCATTTTGCAACTGTCAAGTTTAAAGGGTTTTGCCATGATGCAGAGTAGAAATGTGGCAACTAAAGATGCTGCCCTTTAAAGCCCTACATTGTTGAGATCTACTACATAAAATTACTACATGAAATGAAGAAATTCTTTTTCTTCATTTTGGTTCTAATGTATCTTAAACGTGAAAGGTAAGGATTAAATTTAAGTATTTGTAAAAGTTTAGTGGCTAAATTTTCAACTTGCTGAATGTTTAGAGTTTCAATTGGCGAAATCAAAAGTTTGACGACCAAAATGAAACTCGAGTCAAAGTGCAGGGACTAGAAGTGCAATTTCCTGTTTTTTTTTTTAAAAAAAAAAATCTGAAAAACCCCCTTGGATCTGAATTGGTGGGGCTTCCGTTCTGATCCGCTAAAGAAATAGGCTCATGCTTCAGATCCATTCCATTTTCATCTCTGCAAGTGTTTGGTATATGAGATCTGAGTCAAACCCAACTGTATGGTACAAATACTCTACATATCTATCAATTTCAAGTTTTATGTTGAACAAATACTTCACCTATCAAATATTGATTAAGATATCATGCAGATCAAATCAGCACTAGATTTATTACTGAACTAACCATCCAGATGGTAAGCTATTGGTATAAATTTATCAATATCTCAGTAGGAAGATACCGGTATTGAATTTAATGCTAAGGTATCAAAAATAGTGAATTGATATTTTAGTGACAAGTCTTTTTTTTCTGGATTGAAATTTTATATGATTTGTCCAAATTTTGGGAGGTCAGAGCCAAAAGTTATCTTTGCTTAAGAAGATTTTAAAACTCTAACGGGTAAATTTTTTGTAAAGCTGAAACAAACTTATGGATCAAATTGTAGTGTGTGTATGCATAATTCCGCATCTTGAGTACTATATTTGTAGTTAATATGGGGAGGGGCCGGGGGGAACTAATGCGCAACCTAATCTTATTGAAAAAACATATTTTTAATTTATCCTTCTTTTTTTAAATTTTTTTTTTAATCTAGTCTC
The DNA here is from genome assembly GCA_029204045.2 of Tillandsia leiboldiana. Lineage (NCBI taxonomy): Eukaryota > Viridiplantae > Streptophyta > Magnoliopsida > Poales > Bromeliaceae > Tillandsia > Tillandsia leiboldiana. The sequence continues at coordinate 23,885,597 of CM055073.1, forward strand.
TTTGAATAAATTAGAAAAAAAAGTAATTTAATATTATTAATTAATGTAAGTTTATATATGTTAATTAGGAGAGAGATAATTTTTTTTTCTCCCAATCCATTTTTTAAATAATTTAATAACTTTATTAATTTAAATTATTATTATTATTATTATTATTATTATTTTATTTAACTATACTATTGACATTATTAAATATTTGATAAAACTACACGTTAAAAAATAAAATTTGATATTACTGAAAATAAATATAATACAAAATAATATAATTGTATACTAGATATAAATAAATATAATAATAATATTATTATTATTACATATACTCAAGGGATAATTGCCTGTGTACCCCTGAAATATGAAGAAATATCTGATTTACTGCTGTTATTTTTTCATTTTCAATATACCCTTCATACGTTCCACCGTTATTAAAAATACCCCTACCGTTTTCCTTTGTTAAGTTAACTAGGGTTAAACTAGAGTTAAATAATAATCGGAGTTGAAAACTATCAGATATACCTATTTTGCCCGGGTTTAGGGTTTAGGGTTTAGGGTTTAGGATTTTTTAGGGTTTTAGGGTTTAGGGTTTTAGGGTTTAGGGTTTAGGGTTTTAGGGTTTAGGGTATATTTGAAAGGGCAAAATAGTAATTACACACAGATAACGGCAGTTTCAACTTCAGGGGTATTTTGGAAAGAAGTTGGAACGTAAGAAGGGTAGTTTTAATATTAGCCTTCTAAGAGTGGTAAATCTGAAAACAGGAAAATTTTTAGAGGTATGTAGGAGGGTATTTTGGAAAGAAGTTGGAACGTAAGAAGCGTAGTTTTAATATTAGCCTTCTAAGAGTGGTAAATCTGAAGACAGAGAAATTTTTAGAGGTATGTAGGAAATTGACTCAATGTGCTTAAATATTTAATATGACTACACATTGAATATTAAATCTAAGTAAAAATAATACGACTATACATACTTACGTAATTAATTATTCGATATGACTATACATAGTTGATATAACTAAAAAAATAATATGATGTTAAAATAATATGTCTATACATTATATAAAAATAAAAGTAAAATTAATATGACTACATATTATATAAATATTTAACATGACTATATATTGAATATAATATGAATATAAGTAAAAATAATACGACTATACATATTTAAGTAATTAATTATTCGATATGACTATACACTTAAGGTAATAGTTGATATAACTAAAAAATTAATATGATATTAAAATAATATGACTATACATTATATAAAAATAAAAGTAAAATTAATATGACTACACATTATATAAATATTTAACATTACTACACATTGAATATAATATGAATATAAGTAAAAATAATACGATTATACATACTTACGTAATTAATTATTCGTTATAACTATACACTTACCGTAATAGTTGATATAACTAAAAAATTAATATGCCATTAAAATAATATTACTATATATTATATACACTACACCATAAATAATTTTTGGTGGAATTTTTTTAGTGGTTTTTGTAAAAAATGCCAGCAAATGATATGTATTGGTGACACTTTTAAATAAAGACCTTCAATAAAATTTTATATTTATTTATTTATTTATTTTTTTAATTCGTGTAATTTTAAGATAATTGGCGGCACTTTAATACAAAATAATTGCCACCAATTGAATACCCTATAAAAATGCCACCAATAAATATTAAGATCGCCACCAATGAATAATTAAAAGTGCCACCAATAAAAGAATTTTTTGATTATTTTTTTTTTTTACTCGGGAACAAAATTCACGCTCGCGCGCGTAAGGGAACAAAAAAAAATCCCTACCGGCCGCTTCGAATTAAAAAAATTTCCAACCTGGCCCTTAATTTGCAGCAAAGAAAACCTAGCTACATTGATCGCGCGTCCTCTTTGCCCACACCCCAAACTTTAACTCCTCTACAGCTTTAATATTTGCTTGCTTCCAAGCCCACCTCGGCGACGGCGACGGTGACGGCGGCGACGACGACGAGTGGGAGACTCCGCCCCGCCTCCTCATTGCAACGACGACGAGTGGGAGACTCCGCCCCGCCTCCTCCGCCCCTCCGCCCCTCCGCCACCACTGACGAAGACTTCCATCGCCGTCGAAGACTCCCACCCTCCTCCTCCTCCGCTGCCGCCCAGCGACGCAGAGGCCGAGCTCCGGCGCCACTGCAGGACGCGGCGCCGCGTTTGCCTCCTCGGCCTTCGCGACAAATTCCTGTGTGCTGATTGGTTCGCCGGTAATAAATTTAATTTAATTTAATTGTCTTCGATGGTCTTAATTTTTGCTAGTTTATTTCCTCCTTTTCACTGAGATATGTAGAACTTATTATATCATTCCATCTTAATTTGCACTGCTAATTACTTGTTTCCTCCTTTTTCATCTTGATATATATATGCCGCCCAGCGACGCAGAGGCCGAGCTCCGGTGCCACTTCAGGACGCGGCGCCGCGTCTGCCTCCTCGGCCTTCGCGACAAATTTCTATGCGCGGATTGGTTCGCCGGTAATAAATTTAATTTAATCGTCTTCCATGGTCTTAATTTTTTCTAGTTTATTACCTCCTTTTCACTGAGATATGTAGAACTTATTATATCATTTCATCTTAATTTGCACTGCTAATTACTTGTTTCCTCTTTTTCATCTCGATATATATATATATATATATATATATATATATATATATATATATATATATATATATATATATAATTTGCACTGCTAATTACTTGTTTCCTCTTTTTCATCTCGATATATATATATATATATATATATATATATATATATATATATATATATATATATATATATATATATATATGTAAAATCGTTGTTTTAAGTGAAGATGAACCTGCTCCTCCCTCGCTTTGAGTACCCCTATGAGACTTCTCATTGGCTTGGTGAACCTCAACTAGGAATGGTCCTAGCATGTTGCGATGCTCAACTCACAATGTTTGATTTTAATATCAATACCATCCTTCTTTTCTTAGTCTTAGATATAGTAATGGAATCTAAGTCAAAATGAGAATATAAAGAGGGTGAACTTATGACCCAATCCTCATCTTAAAAAAAAGGACTTTCATTTTGCATTTTCTCTGTATTTGTCTCTCTCAAGAGAGAAAGTTTATATATATATATATATATATATATATATATATATATATATATATATATATATATATATATATATATATATATATTATTATTATTATTATTATTATTATTATTATTAAATAGGCTCTAAAACAGAGAAATTGCTGTATGTGGTAATTTATTTTCAGAAAATCATTGGTGAGTTGTTATTAATGAGAATGGCTAGTATGGAAATATTGTGGGTGATGAACATAGGACTGATTGAAAGAAAGGTCTATATTAGCCTATTCGAATAAGTGCTTATAAATCAGCCATGAATTAGTCTAATTGGGAGTTTAGCCTAGATTCCCATTTCCTCTATCACACCATTTTGTTTTCATACAAGAATTTCTGTCTTCTGCAATACTCTTTTGGTTCCGTATGATAGTCTCCCTGTTTTCCAACATCCTAAGCACTCTAAACTAGTCTTAGATTTTTTTTTTTTTTTCATTTTTTGTCAAAAATAAGTGAGAATAAACATTATGCAATGTGGGGGCTTTTTTCTAAGATGGCTAAGAAACCTTTCAAGAATTCTTGTAGGCAACCGAGGGATTGAATGGAACTTAAATGCCTTGAGGAGTGCTTCTTTATAGATGTGCACTGTTCGTAATTGCTAGTGTGGAAAGCGTTGAATTTCTTAGTCGAACCAAATAATTGCATCGTCATTAAGTAGATCAGGGTTAATGGAAAAAGTTTGTTCTAGAAGTAACTTGCGTTAATAGAGTGTATGAAAGATGTATATGAGAGATGGAAAACAATTATTTAAAGCTGGTTGTGAAGGATTGATTTTAAAGTAAAACAACATGCATGTTTATCTCATGTATCAGTCATATCATATCAAGATTGTGGTAACATAAACCAATTCAGACTGCTGCACTTCAGTGTTATACTTATCTGACTCATTATTTTGAGTAAGTAATTAGTTGTAAAGCATTTGGTGGAGAAGACTGCACTTATGGTTGAGAAAACCGCAAGTTGCAGGTGAGAGAAAATAAGCTACTCTTTATCAACTAGAATAATGAACCCTGTAATTTGCAACGTACTTGAAACATATTTTTTGCTTGAGAAGTATGTGTTTTGAGACTGTTTATTGTTGTATAATTTGCGACTAACCTGAAGCATAAAGTAGTCCATGAAGCATAAAATCCGTTATCTTGACATTTTGATGGGTTTGATAATTGACAGCATTCGAGAATGATTGTCGACTAGTTATTCTGCTTGAGTGTTTGGTTTAGACAGAATAGATTGGTGTTTGGCTCTTTTCTATTTCCTGACCATTTTAATTGTTTGTCAGATATGATTTCCTTTTCTTTTGCTATAATGTACACCTATATTCGTCTAAAATAGACATATCATTATTTTTATTTTTAATATTTTTCAAAAAATAAATATACTAGCTTTTGATAATATTTGAAAAACAGTCTAAAAAAATACTAATTTTTCTTGAAACCAATTAGGCAGAAAATTAATTAAATTTTTTTCTTAAATTTTTTTCACATACAAAGTGAATTATAAATATGACAGATAGTACATAAAAAATATATTTATTTATAGGTGTTTAGTAGCATTACTTAAACTTAAATTGGATTGCAAAGTTGTCAAAAAACTATTTAATTTATTCATGCTATTTTCATGAGAGACACCAGTACTTGCCAAAAACTGTCTTTTTTTTAAAAAAAAATAACTATCTAATTAAATTATAAAATTTTTGGAATCTGGAGATCACGGGGTGAATGATCTCTCTAGTATCTTGATTCCTGCATTCCACTATGCGATTATGCCATTTGTATAAGAAATTGGGGATTAATATATAGTTATAGGAGTATATCCTACATGATTATGAATTTTGAGATATTATTCTTAAAGGTTTATTTAATTTTTTAGATAGCTATATATAAATTGGAATAAAGCTCTTTTATATACAACACTCATTTTACTAAGTATCAATAACCATCAGTCCTTAAGTGGTAAGTCCCTTGTGTTAATATATCTTACTTTTGATCTAAAAAACAATAGTTTTTTGCAGTAATTTTTAAATCCCCTACTTAATTCCCACTAAAAAGTTGTCCTTTATTAGCAATTTTTTTTTAAGATAAGGTAGCGTGCTACCGTTTTATTTTTTATTAATTTAACTCTTAATAATGAAATCAGCGTAAATAAACATAAAATACTAATTTTTTAGCTTTTTACAGGTTATTAATTGCATTATCAAGAATACCTAAAGTACATACTTATCCAAAATATGGATAAGACTTGGATTACTAAGCCAAGGTAAGTTTAACAATATTTAAAAGTTATGATTATTGATTTATGTTGATATATGCAATTAAGTAATATTGATTTGCACTATTTAATTAATTTACGTAGATCAAGTGATGATTACCAGCAAGGCTTGGACCAATTCCTCAAATTTGCATTTCATAATGCATCTAAAGAAAATATGATCCTTTGTCCATGTAGAAAATGCACTAATTGTTTATGGAAAGCAGAGGAAGTTGTCTATGAACATCTCTTATGCGATGGATTTATGCAAGGTTATACAAAATGGATATTTCATGGAGAGGATACTTTCCAAACAAACCCTATTGATAATGCGAATATTCAGAATGATCAAATCAACGATGAAATGGATGAACTTTACATGATGCATTTTTTCATCCAGAGTTAGATTTTGATACAGGAGATTTAGACATACAAGATTTGACAACGGATCTCGATGAAGATACAAAAAAATTATATAAATTACTGAAAGATGCTAATCAAGAAATATATCCAGGTTGTAAGAAATTCTCAAAACTGTCATTTATTGTGAGATTCTTACAAATAAAGTGCTTAGGGGAGTGGAGCAATAAAAGCTTTGATATGCTTTTAAAATTGCTAAAAGAAGTATTACCAGCAGGAGAAATCTTACCAAGTAGCTTTTATGAGACTGACAAAATTATTAAAGATTTGGGGCTAGGCTATGAGAAAATTGATGCATGTCTAAATAATTGTATGTTATTTCGGAAGGAGTTTGTTAATGCATCTTTATGCCATGTTTGTGGTGCCTCAAGGTGGAAAACCAATGAAAGTAAAATAAGTATCAAGAAATCAAAAAAGGATCATGTTCATAAAGTTTCTGCAAAAGGTATTGCGGTACTTTCCACTAAAAACAAGACTACAAGGGCTATTTATGTCTTCAAAAACAGCATCTTATATGAGATGGCATAATGAGTGCCGCACCAAAGATGGAGTACTTAGACATCCCGCTGACTCTCCAGCTTTAATTGTTTTCATCGGAGCCACGGAATGTGAGGCTTGGGCTGGCAAGCGATGGTTTTAATCCATTTGGCACAATGAGTATTGCCCATAGCACATGGTGTAGTAATCTAGAAAATTAAAGACTTTAAATTTACTTTAGAATTTATAAAATTAGTAATTTTGGCAAAATTTGGGGACATAGTGGATCAATAGTGGCCCAGAAATATCGACTTTTGATCGGGGCCTGATCTCGAAAATCCGAGAGCACCATTGTGATCGTTTCGACGAAACATGAAAAGTTCATATTCACTTGTCGGCGATCCAACGGTCGGATCTTCCGCAAAACAGCGAAGAAGAACGGGTCCCAAAACTTAAGTTGTGAATAGTAACCCTATGTTTCAAATCCCCTTTCGACCACTATTGGCCGATTTATTATCCGGAACCTTGACATAGGGGTATGAGTAGTCGAACCTAGCTAATTTCGACGTTCTGAGCGCAATGGCACTGACGGATTTCGCGTTTGGCGATCCGGATGCATCGAAGTACGTACATCAGACTATAATTTGTCAAGTTAAATGGCCCGAGATTTTACTAGAGCGCCAAACTAAACAAACAAATACGCTACTTGACAGGTCTCGACGAGCCGGACGTCGTGGCGAAGTCTGTTTCGCGATTCGTCGAGCAGATTTTCTCGAAAAGCGTGAAAAACGTCGAAAAAGCAAGTATTTTTGGAAAATACCTAATATTTTATGTATCTAAATTAATGAGGTTAATTCTGTAGGGTGTTGGGTGCATAATGCATCTACAGGAGGGACTATGGAGTCTAGGTTAGCTTGTATAGGGACCTTATTGCAAAAAAATGCAAAATTATGCATTAATGGGAAGTTGTCTCTTGGTCTGCCGTGGGGGATTCACGAGGGGTTTGGGATGAATCCAAAGCATCATCTGGGTTCTCTGAGTTCCCCAGATCTTGTCCCGAGTGCTGGAGTGGCTGTGGACATAAACTCCATTAGAAACTTAGCCGAGAGAGAGAGAGAAAGAAGAAGATGGAACCAACTTCAATCAAAGTTTGATCTGGAGTTCCTGAGGAGTTCCTCTGTGCCTGTGGACCTTCCTGGGCTTGCCGAGATCGCGCGAAGAAAGAGAAGGGTACCCGGCTTCATCCTATCTTCCTCGACTCCGGCCAAGGTAAGGTTTATAAACCTCGGGTTGTTTGAGCCCGAGACCATTAGCAGTAGTTAAAATAGGTCCCTAGGTTGCTCCCTGCCAAACCTGAGCTTCCCATGCACGTTGCATGGCCGGCGGGAGCAAGTTCTCGCCGGAAACCTAGCATAAGCTCCGCCTCGTCACAACTCCGCAACCAATGGACCAAAATGGGTCAAAATTGGTATGCAAGGACTTTAGGGTCTATAGATTATTTCTGAAAAGTTTGGGAAAAATATGGTGGAGTATTCATGAAGAAAATCAAAGCCCTAGTTTTCTAAAAAGTTGCACCTTGGCCGAGCTCGTTGCTCCGGCGCCGGCGACGCTTACCACCGCCGGCCACCTGCCTAGAACTCTTCTTGGGACCGAGGGGAGTCCATCCATGCCATTGCATGCAACCCATGCAGCCCAAATGGGGACCGGCAATGAATGGCCCGAGCTTGAAGCCATTAATGGCGGCCGGCAATCCGGCGACCTCCGACAGCGGGGTTAGGCCCAGACCTTCCTAAAAGCTTGCTAGGAAGCTATTGGTGTTGTCCTTTGCACCTAAAACCTGATGAATGAAAAGTTGCCATTGTTGGAGGTGAAGCTCAAACCTGAATGAAAATTGTAAGTATACTAATTGCATTAAAGTATACTTACAATTTTGTTGGCACAATCTTCATTCATCGGATCCTCATTTTTGTGAACATGAGTAATCTTAAATAGTTCGGCTCTAGTTGGCAAAACTCCTTTTTCATTTCGCCGTTAATAATAAAAAAATATTAAAATTCGGTGAATTCATGTAAAAAGCATATATATCAATTTAGAAGAATAACTGAATTAAGTAATTTACCTTTTCTTCACGAATACGAGCAAAACTTCTTGAGCCAGCAGTGTGAGTAGTAATTTGCTTAGAGCGGTTACTTTTGTTTCTTAAACTACGCGCCTATATACAACATCAACTTGGTTAAAAGAAACATCTATATAGCTACACTATATAACATCAACTTGGTTAAAATAAAAAATATAGAGTAAATCGATAAAGAATCAAAAAAAATTTAAAGCACCTGTCCTTCTTCAGTATCCCAAAATTCAATCAATTGTTTCCATTGCTCCGGGAGGACTCTAGAATTACAATCAGCAAGACGATCTTCATAAGTATTGTGAGAATCATAGTGCTTTTTCTTAAGATTACATTTGAAGTCCTTCCATTTCTTTCCAAGAGCTTTCATAATCCATGGCCAATTATTATCTCCAAGATTATACTTTAACTGTAAGAAATTCACAAATTTATTTACTAATACATATTTATATATTAAAAACATAGAGACAAAACAACTAATAATTTGATACCTTAACAATGTTCCACATTATTTTTTTATTATCCAAAGGCACGTGCCTCCAATCATTATATGTCAATGGTGCATCTTTTCCACTTCTAGCAACAGTGCCTAAGAAGTTTGTGAATTGTGCAGCTTCATCACTAATAGGCTTATCAAATTCATTAAAAGAAAGTGACAACATATCACCATCATGCCTAGCCCATATTTTATGCATGCGAGTAGGACCTCTCCCATTCCTGGACTTTTTACAAAAATCTGTTTCCAAGTAATCATAAAAGATAGCTAAGAAATAAATACTCAATAGTGATCAATTGATTTTCTAAACTATATTCCAAAAGTTTGATGAACATGCATATCTTAGGGATTAATGAATACCCATATTTTCTTCAGGTTGATCATCATCAGATCTAAACTGGTTGTCGTTATCAATACCCAAATCAAATAAATTCTCCTGAAGATCGCCTCCAGATTGCCTAAGCGAGTGATTACTTGATGGTGTATTTTTCTGTCTAAGATCACGAAAGGTGTTTGTTGTAGTTGAATGATCAAGTATTGAACGTCGTGGTTGAAATCGTGTACGTGCCATAGTCAAATGCTAATCCTCCTGCAAAACAATTAAGAAAAAATAAAGTAATATTGTTAAAGCACATGTAAATCAAATAATGAGCAATGATAAAACAGAAAATCAATCACATTTTTTAATTCTAAAGCAAGCAAGTTCCATATATATACTTTTTTGTTAAATAAAAAAAATGCAATAGATTGAAGTCAAGAGATTGAAGTCAAAGAAAAGAATCAACCTTAAAACTGAAAAATCAATCACATCAATGACCATCATCACGAGCTCCATCAGGCTCTGAGTCGTCACTTTGTATAGCATCTTTTGGATGAGTAATATCTAAAAGAGTATCAATAGTTGTTCCAGGTATATCCGTCCTCGCCCAATTAACATTGTCAATATCATTACTAGTGGTGTTATTTGCATTTAGATTACTCTCTAAACCATTTGGGTAGTATATTTCCATATCATCTCCACACTCTTCCTCTTTTGCAGACATGCCAAACAAGTCTTTAGGTTTTGTACCAACTACAACATGTCAATCTTCCTCTAAGGGGTCTTGTATATAAAACACTTGTTCAACTTGTGATGCTAGTACAAAAGGTTCATTTGCTATATTCTCATTACTATATAATAATCGATTGAAGTTAACGAGTGTAAAACCAAATTTGTCCTTCTTAATTCCTCTGCCTTCAGAACGCACATCTACCCAATCACATTTAAACAACACAATTTTTACCTTTTTATTATAGTATAGTTCAATGATCTCTTTAAGAACTCCATAGTATGCAACATCTCCTTGGATAGGATTTTGATCCTTTGCACTAGAAAAACTTGAGGTGCTCGCAACAACAACAACGCCACTATTTTGTGTTCTTCGTCTCTTTTCAACATCTTTTGTATGAAATATAAATCCATTAACAATATATCCTTTATATCTCCTTACTGTCATTAGAGGACCTGATGCCAACCATTGAATTTCCTCAGGCAACTCCACATTCTCTTCTCTTATCAAATTATGAACCTATTAAACAATGACAAGCCAATTAATGTCGACATTTTACTTATATAATAGTTAAGAAATTAAGTTCAAAGTAAAGTATACGTACATGAGATCTAAACCAATCATGAAAAGTATCATTATGAATACGCTCGACATCACGCCTTCGCGCTCGATGGTTATGTGCCTTGATTTCTTGAAGATGCTTTCTGTAAATAAAGTAGCCTAACTAAATACACAATTAAGATTAAAAATTATAGCATATGGACTTTTAATTAATATTCAAGTTTACGAACTTTCTCAAGATAAGAGCTTATGTGATCAAAATTAAATAGCACATATCGATGAGCTTGTACCCAGGTTGTATAATCCAAAGCTATAGTTTCACCATCATCTAGTCCACGACCAATATGAGAAAATAACCCATTTCTTTTAGTTAAGTCGCAAGCATTAGAATCATCATTTCTACCTGGACGGTTGAATCGAGTTTCAACACCATGTAAGTATCGAGAGCAAAATGTTATGCTCTCCTCAATTAAATAACCTTCCGCAATCGAACTTTCTGGATGTCTTCTATTTCATACATATGACTTCAATCTCAAAAGAAATCTAAATAAATAAAAATAAGAACCCAAATAGAAAAAATAACTAAATAAATGTAGTAATTTATTAAATTACTAGTTGAATCTTAATATCATAGTATACCTCTCAATTGGATACATCCAACGGTATTGTACTGGACCAGCAAGTTTGGCTTCACTAGCAAGGTGAATTGGCAAATGGACCATGATGTCGAAAAAGGACGGAGGAAATATTCTCTCAAGATGGCATATTGTCAAAGCTATTCGATCTTCTAATTGTTGTATATTCTTCGCCTGAATAGATTTACAACACAATTCCCTAAAAAAATTACTTAGCTCTATCAAAGGCAGGCTAACATTTTCTGGCAAGATTCTTCTCACAGCTAATGGGAGCAAATGCTGCATCAACACATGACTATCATGGCTCTTGAGTCCAAAAATTTTTCTCTCTTTAACATGTACACGATTTGAGATATTTGCTGCATAACCATCAGAAAATTTAACTGCTTTTAATAATTTACAAAAATCTTCCTTTTCCTTTTTACTCATGGAGAAGCATGACGGGGGTAGATAAGTTTTGGTTCCAGTTGATACTGGATGAAGATCATGTCTTATTCCCATGTCTCGAAGATCGAGACGAGACTTGAAATTATCTTTTGATTTTCCTTTTGAATTTAATAATGTATAAACTACATTATCAGTAATGTTTTTTTCAATATGCATAGGATCAAGGTTATGACGTAACATAAGAGTTTCCCAATACGGAAGTTCAAAAAAAATACTCCGCTTCTTCCAATTATGTGAAGGTTGAACATCATCAACTCGCTTACGTTTCCTGCTACTTACATTACACTCATGCTTTCCAATATTATGTTAACATCCTTTATTTGTTCTAAAACTTCACGACCAGAAAGCGGAGTAGATGCTGCTCTATGTTCCTGCTTACCATTGAAAGATATTGCATCACGTCGAAATTTATGTCCATTATCAAGGAATCTACGAGGTCCAATGTAGCAAAATTTTCTTCCATGCTTTAAATATTCAGAGCAAGTTTCACTATTATAGTAAGGACAAGCAAGTCGCCCTTTTGTGCTCCATCCTGAAAGACAAGCATAACCTGGAAAATCACTGATGGTCCACAAGATTGCAGCATGTATTTAAAATGTCTGTTTGCAAGACACATCATATGTCTTGACGCCTTCATTCCATAACTCCTTCAATTCATCTATTAACGGCTGCATGTACACATCTATATCATTTCCAGGGCCAGATGGACTAGGAATAAGTAAAGAGAGTATAAAATATGGTTGCTTCATGCACATCCAATGAGGCAAATTATAAGGAATTAAAATAACTTGCCATGTGCTATGGGCAATACTCATTGTGCCAAATGGATTAAAACCATCGCTTGCCAACCCAAGCCTCACATTCCGTGGCTCCGATGAAAACAATTGATGCTTGTGGTCAAAATCCTTCCATGCTGGAGAGTCAGCGGGATGTCTAAGTACTCCATCTTTGGTGCGGCACTCATTATGCCATCTCATATAAGATGCTGTTTTTGAAGACATAAATAGCCTTTGTAGTCTTGGTTTTAGTGGAAAGTACCGCAATACCTTTGCAGAAACTTATGAACATGATCCTTTTTTGATTTCTTAATACTAGAGAGATCATTCACCCCGTGATCTCTGGATTCCAAAAATTTTATAATTTAATTAGATAGTTATTTTTTTTTAAAAAAAAAAGACAGTTTTTGGCAAGTACCGGTGTCTCTCATGAAAATAGCATGAATAAATTAAATAATTTTTTGACAACTTTGCAATCGAATTTAAGTTTAAGTAATGCTACTAAACACCTATAAATAAATATATTTTTTATGTACTATCTGTCAGATTTATAATTCACTTTGTATGTGAAAAAAATTTAATGAATTTTCTGCCTAATTGGTTTCAAGAAAAATTAGTATTTTTTTTAGACTGTTTTCCAAATATTATCAAAAGCTAGTATATTTATTTTTTGAAAAATATTAAAAATAAAAATAATGATATGTCTATTTTAGACGAATATAGGTGTACATTATAGCAAAAGAAAGGGGAATCATATCTGACAAATAATTAAAATGGCCAGGAAATAAAAAAAGGCCAAACACCAATCTATTCTGTCTAAACCAAACACTCAAGCAGAATAACTAGTCGACAATCATTCTCGAATACTGTCAATTATCAAACCCATCAAAATGCCAAGATAACGGATTTTATGCTTCATGGACTACTTTATGCTTCAGGTTAGTCGCAAATTATACAACAATAAACAGTCTCAAAACACATACTTCTCAAGCAAAAAATATGTTTCAAGTACGTTGCAAATTACAGGGTTCATTATTCTAGTTGATAAAAAGTAGCTTGTTTTCTCTCACCTGCAACTGCGGTTTTCTCAACCATAAGTGCAGTCTTCTCCACCAAATGCTTTACAACTAATTACTTACTCAAAATAACGAGTCAGATAAGTATAACACTGAAGTGCAGCAGTCCGAATTGATTTATGTTTCCACAATCTTGATATGATATGACTGATACATGAGATAAACATGCATGTTGTTTTACTTTAAAATCAATCCTTCACGACCAGCTTTAAATAATTGTTTTCCATCTCTCATATACATCTTTCATACACTCTATTAACGCAAGTTACTTCTAGAACAAACTTATTCCATTAACCCTGATCTACTTAATGACGATGCAATTATTTGGTTCGACTAAGAAATTCAACGCTTTCCACACTAGCAATTACGAACAGTGCACATCTATGAAGAAGCACTCCTCAAGGCATTTAAGTTCCATTCAATCCCTCTGTTGCCTACAAGAATTCTTGAGAGGTTTCTTAGCCATCTTAGAAAAAAGCCCCCACATTGCATAATGTTTGTTCTCACTTATTTTTGGCAAAAAAGGAAAAAAAAATAAATCTGAGACTAGTTTAGAGTGCTTAGGATGTTGGAAAACAGGGAGACTATCATACGGAACCAAAAGAGTATTGCAGAAGACAGAAATTCTTGTATGAAAACAAAATGGTGTGATAGAGGAAATGGGAATCTAGGCTAAACTCCCAATTAGACTAATTCATGGCTGATTTATAAGCACTTATTCGAATAGGCTAATATAGACCTTTCTTTCAATCAGTCCTATGTTCATCACCCACAATATTTCCATACTAGCCATTCTCATTAATAACAACTCACCAATGATTTTCTAAAAATAAATTACCACATACAGCAATTTCTCTGTTTTAGAGCCTATTTAATAATAATAATAATAATAATAATAATAAGGAAAATGCTAGATGTACACCCCAAATGGGGTGTACATCTTACACCCACCCCATCCTAGGGGTGGGTGAATTTCACTCGTCATATGATATGACGAGTGGATGAATATCCACCCCAAGATGGGGTGGGATTAGGATGTACACCCCATTTGGGGTGTACACCTAGCACTTCTCTAATAATAATAATAATAATAATAATAATAATAATATATATATATATATATATATATATATATATATATATATATATATATATATATATATATATATATATATATATATATAAACTTTCTCTCTTGAGAGAGACAAATACAGAGTAAATGCAAAATGAAAGTCCTTTTTTTTTAAGATGAGGATTGGATCATAAGTTCACCCTCTTTATATTCTCATTTTGAATTAGATTCCATTACTATATCTAAGACTAAGAAAAGAAGGATGGTATTGATATTAAAATCAAACATTGTGAGTTGAGCAAAGCTACATGCTAGGACCATTCCTAGTTGAGGTTCACCAAGCCAATGAGAAGTCTCATAGGGTACTCAAAACGAGGGAGGAGCAGGTTCATCTTCACTTAAAACAAGGATTATATATATATATATATATATATATATATATATATATATATATAAAGATGAAAAGAAGGAAATAAATAATTAGCAGTGCAAATTAAGATGGAATGATATAATAACTTCTACATATTTCCGAGAAAAGAGGTAACAAACTAGCAAAAATTAAGACCATCGAAGATGATTAAATTAAATTTATTACCGGCGAACGAATCAGCGCACAGGAATTTGTCGCGAAGGCCGAGGAGGCAGACGCGGCGCCGCATCCTGCAGTGGCACCCGAGCTCGGCCTCTGCGTCGCTGGGCGGCATATATATATATCAAGATGAAAAAGGAGGAAACAAATAATTAGTAGTGCAAATTAAGATGGAATGATATAATAAGTTCTACATATCTTAGTGAAAAGGAGGAAACAAACTAGCAAAAATTAAGACCATCGAAGAAGATTAATTACCGGCGAACCAATCATCGCACAGGAATTTGTCGCGAAGGACGAGGAGGCAGACGCGGCGCCGCGTCCTGCAGTGGCGCCGGAGCTCGGCCTCTGCATCGCTGGGCGGCGGCGGAGGAGGAGGAGGGTGGGAGTCTTCGACGGCGATGGGAGTCTTCGTCGGTGATGGCTGAGGGGCGGAGGAGGAGGCGGCGGCGGCGTCTCCCACTCGTCGTCGTCGTCGCTGCAAGGAGGAGGCCGGGCCGAGTCTCCCACTCGTGGTCGCCGCCGTCGCCGTCGCCGTGGTGGGCTTGGAAGCAAGCAAGTATTAAAGCTGCAGAGGAGTTAAAGTTTGGGGTTTGGGCAAAAGAGGACGCGACGATCAATGTAGTTAGGTTTTCTTTGCTGCAAATTAAGAAGGGCAAAATTTTTGTAATTCGAAGCGGCTGGTTTGGATTTATTATTATTATTTTTTTCTTACGCTGAATTTTGTTCCCGCCGGAATAAAAAAAAAATAATAATTAAGAGAATTTTTTATTGGTGGAACTTTTAATTATTTATTGGTGAAATTTTAATATTTATTGGTGGCACTTTTATAGAATATTCAATTAGTGACAATTATCTTATATTAAAGTACCGTCAATTATCTTAAAATTATACGAATTAAAAAAATAAATAAATAAATAAATATAAAATTTTATTAAAGATATTTATTTAAAAGTGCCACCAATACATATTATTTGCTGACATTTTTTACAAAAGCCATCAAGAAAATATCACCAAAGATGATTTATGGTGTAATGAAAGTGATATAACTATGCAATAAATATAGTGTCTTGAAAAATAAAAAAGAAAAAAAAATATAATTTTTCTTTCCTAATTAATAAATAAACTCATATTAATAATATTAAAACTCATATTAATAATATTAAATTATTATTATTTTTTAAATTTATTCAAATAAGACTAAGTGGAATTTTATTTTTTTATTTTTTTGAGAGAAAAGTATCATGTTACCCGCTTCGTTTATTTCGAACTCAAATATCAACCAGTAAATTTTTTGCCACTTGCATTAGAGACGGTTGATTACATTGAAAATTTTTTTTAAAAATAAGATTAGGTTACGTGTGCAATGTACCGCTTCTCATTATTTTGTTTCCTTAACATTCAGCAGAATGACAAAATGCTCAATTCCGGGCATCTACCACAACCTAGTTGGGGAAAAAATGGATCACAAATCAGTTATAAAAATCATATATATATATATATATATATATATATATATATATATATATATATATATATATATATATATATATATATATTAGAGAAAGATAGCAGGCTACTCGCTTCGTTTATTTTTAAAATAAACTTAGCTAAAAATATAAAGCAACAACTTCGAACTCAGATCTCGAATATTAACCATCAAATATTTTGCCGCTTGCGTCAGCACAATTGATTATAAAAATTATAATTTTATTGATAAACTATTTAGATTTTTTTTGAAAGAAAAAGAGCGTACTAATATTTAGATTTTTTTTTGAAAGAAAAATAGTATACTATTCGCTTTATTTATTTTTAAAATAAACTTAGTTCAAAATATGAAACAACTAGACTTCGAACTCGGATATCGAATATTAACCACCAAGTTCATTGCCGCTTACACTAGAGACAATTGATGATGTAGTGTACTCTTTTAAGTCTCTAGAAGTTAGAATTCTACTAAATATGATACAGTAGCTTAACAGGCACTTAATCCATTTTAGCCTCCACTGGGTTTGTTCTTTTACATGCAAATCGTATCAACATAGATATGGTATTGTTTCTGACGCACTCTAGTGATAAAATTAGCAGACAATAAGGCACTCAAATTAACCATTATCCTGCATGGCCGCTTGATGAGTAAGTCAGAAAATTCAAACTTAAGCCATGCCAAGATATTAAATCAAAACTTCCATGGGCCTTTATTTGTACCTATAAACGGAAAGAACCCCTACAAAATCTGTTCACAT
Organism: Tillandsia leiboldiana; assembly: GCA_029204045.2. NCBI lineage: Eukaryota > Viridiplantae > Streptophyta > Magnoliopsida > Poales > Bromeliaceae > Tillandsia > Tillandsia leiboldiana. The sequence continues at coordinate 23,902,974 of CM055073.1, forward strand.
AATTTTCAAAGGACAAACTATGAAACCCTATCTGTTATATGTACTGATGATCAAAAAATATTACTGAAGTAGTAGGGCAACATATATATACACATGAAAACAAACACTTATTACCAAAGATATCCACATTTTAGCAAGAGTAATGCATGCTGTGTGTTGAAATGCGCTTCAATCTCTCAAGGATCCCAGAGGCCTTTCTTCGACCCCTTGAAGTGCCGTGTCGAGCCATCCAAGACACAGTCCCGTTCAACCTCTCCTCCTCACCAATCTCCTTTAGTTTTGTTCGATCATACATACAAATAGCAAATAATACCACTACTGCATTCTCCTTGTTATGCGGGCACGAGTTCTCCCTAATCATTCTTCGTAAACAAGATACTCCCCCTCTCTCGCTTATCTCCTCAATTGCATCTTGGTCATTAGACAGAAGAGCAAGGATAGCCAATGACTCATCCACGAGAGACTGATCCTCAATGCTCTTCAGCGATACACTGATTACTCCTCCCTTTACTGCTCTTACTCTATTCTCGTGTGCCATGCAAAGATTAAAGATTGCTGATGCTGCGTCCTTCTTGGCATTTCGGTTTCCATTTTCTAAGAGATCCACAAGAGGCTTCATCGCCCCCATTTCACCGATTCTCAACTTGTTGGAATCAAGAGCAGATAAAGTAAAGAGTGCAGCTGCAGAATTGCCGCGAGCCTCCATGGTGCCAAACTGCAGTGCCTCGATAAGCAATGGAATTACTCTAGGGTTTTCTCCGATGATCTTCTTATTGTCGTCATCAATTGAAAGGTTTAGAATGGTGGTGACCATGTCTTCTTCGACCTCTCGGTCACGATGTAAGTTGGGTGAAGAGAGGATAGAGAGCAATTGACAGAACGAGCTCGGGTTTTCTACAACAATGGTTCTGAATGATCTGCTGAGTTTGGTGATGAGGCGGAGCTCCCTCACGGCTTTCTTCTGTTCAGAGATAGAGGAGGGCGATGAGAAAACATTCAGAAGGTCATTGAAGGAACTTCTCTCATTTTTGGTAAGTAAAAGACCATCTTCTTCTATTTTAACTTGGGGTGGGATTAAACCGTGGTCAGTGCACCATTGAGAGATCATACTTCGAATGAGGTGGTTTGGAGTAAGGATGGTGTTCGCGAGCACTTGTTGGGATTGTGGGCAGATCTGGTTACCCGAGTTCAGCCATTCTTCAATGAAGGGCCGATCGTAAGTCTGTGTGAGGAACAAATAACTCAATTTCAGTTCGAAAGAGCAAAAGGAGGAACAACATGTTTAATTGGTACTCAATAAGAGCAACCCAAGAAAATATCCGAATTTTATTATCAAAAACATCATAATGCAACATTAGCTACCAGAATGCGCTCCTGGAGGACAATAAACAAAAGCTATTAGCATTTGCAATCCAATTTCAACACTACAAATTCAAGAATACAGCATGAAACTACCTTCACTTACAGGCAAAATAAAGGTACTTTTTCTATATTTTTGAGACATAAGATTGTAACTTATTAGTCAAGTTTTCGTTTGGATGGGTATTGTAGCTAATTTTGTAAATGATAGCAGACTAACAAATTAGTTCCGGCAGCAATTGGTTCATCATATAATCAGTGTATTAAAAGCTAGGTCCATCCGGCCGGTCGGACCATGACACAGTGCCCAAATCGGTTCGGTTCAACCCATAAAATCAAACTGACTTAAAACCAACTTTAACCTATTCAGACCAGTGGTTCAACTAGTGAACTGGCCAGATTTTACAAGAACCGGCCAAATTTTTATATATATATTTAAAAATTAATTAAAAATATGCATTAGTTTTTTGATAATCTACACTTTGGATACATTTTTAATTATATATAAAATAGTAATATTTAAAATAATATAGAATACTAAGTACATACTTTTTATTATATATAGTATGAAAAATAATAATTAAGTATTTATGATGCCACTCAACCCAATGGTTGAACCTCTGGTTGAATCAGTGATTCAGATATTAAAGTTCTGGGTTTTAAATCATTGTACATGATCAGTTCCAAGAACCAAGCATACTTGTTTCATTACACTTTCAAAAAAAAAAAAAAACCTGAATTTAAATGCAAATTACTAAACCCAAAATGGTTCTAAACTGTCATTCAGTACAATTCATGCATAACCATTCTAAAAGAGGAAGAGTAGCAAACATTGCATATGATAAGTACTAATAACCACCCAAAAACAGAGGGATTTGCAACTGTATTTGCTATAGAAACCTAAACTTTTTACAGAATATTTGGGGATTATCTATTGAAAGCTAATGGTTTATATCCAATTAAGCTCTTTGATGCGACATTGAAAGAACTAAATTCAAACAGAGACTCATTTCACAAATCATCATATAAGGGATAGGGAATTGTCAAATCCAACCCATTGAAACCCTTCAAATCAGATATTAGATACCCACAAAAGGATTGGTGAAGATAAACCCTAACCCTAAAGGAGCATTATATATACCTGCCCCGACGAGACGACCACGGGATCCCTCATGAGCTCTGATGAGATCGGGCACAGGAAATGCTTCGGAATATCCAGCGACTCCACCTCCCGCTCCCCCTCCTCCTTCCTCCTCTCCTTCCCATTCCCATTCGAATCCGCATTAATGGCGCCGAATCTGAGCTCTCTCAACGCCGACAAAAACCTAGCCGCCTCCTCGTAGGTCGCGACGGGGACGTCGTCGTCCTCGGCGATCGCGCGCACGAGCCGCCGCAGCTCTCTCCTCAGCTCTGCCTCCCCCTCCGCCGCCGTCGCCGCAGCCGCCGCAGCGGCGCCGGATTTCGCCATGGGCGCCGCCCCGATTGGGCCCAAGGTCGATCGAATTCAATTTAGGGTTACGGGGATCGTCGTCCCCTTCCCTTCTCCATCGCCTCGCCCTCGCTCTCGCGAACGAAAACCGAAACGAAACGCAACGAAACAAAGAGCTCTACTAACAAGTTTTTTATGGATTGCATTGAGTAATTTGGGCTTGAAACAGCGTTAAATGTAGTAAGTAAATTGCACAATCTAACTATTAAAACTATATATATCCTCAATATTTTTTATCATTCAGTAAATTTTTCTTCACCCTAGTAAATCTTTTAAATTTAAAATTTAATTACTTTTTTTTTTTTTATGTTTCCTCATCTTTTCAATTATTTTTTAACATACGTCCTCTCATTTTTCTCAATTTTTTCATCTCTTTTCATATCGTGCTCTTTCCATATTTCTACATCTTCTTTATCTCTCTAATAAAAATTTACTTAAAACTATAAATTTGTAAAAATAAAACAGTGCAGAAATATTAATTTTTATTTAACATGGCTGTCTTATTCACCGCTTTCTCTCTCTCCATTGTTTTTTTCTTCTTCTCCCTCTCAACCATTTTATTATTATGTTAAATTTCAAATTTAACTCTAGCAGCGGTAAAGAAGGCGAAGCTTTCTTTGATGCTCACGCTCGACGTCTCCAACTTTGCCGACACCATCTCTAATTACCTTTTTGTCGAGTGCTACGTCCCCTACTAATTCCCCCTTCATCCCTCTCGGTCTCATCTTATACTTTCAATTTTTATATCTTTATGTACAGATTCTTTGTTCGATAGAATTTTTGATATGATCATAATGTTCGCTGAGAAAAAATTATAATTTTTATTATGTATTTCGATGAGTTGAAAGGAATTATTATTTTGTGATGTATCCAATTCATACTTAGATTTTTATCTTATCAATACTTTTTTTTTTTTATTAAATTTAACTAATTTAATAATATTTATCTGTCGTAAAATATTGTTATTTTCATTAGTTATATTTAAAGTCCATAAAGGACTATAGCTGGTGGGATATTCACATTTCAATTTTTTTTTTTTTTAAGAGACAAAAATATAATTGGCATTAGACAATTTTTTCATTACTGTTAATTTTTATTTTTTTAAAATTTGCACTTTATATTATGCAGGATTTTTTTAAAAAAATGATCCTCTTAAAATTTATATTTTTAAAAATAATTCTACGAAATTTTTATTTACAAAAATGACTCTATGGGTGCTAACTGTGCTCCACGTGCCCGGAAAGTTTGACGTGTCGTGTGTCAAGTTAAACACGAAATTTAAAATTTCGTATTTAAACATGGTATTTCAATTACCGTGTTTAAACACGGAAATTAAAATTCTTGTTCAGACTAAAGGTTATCCAACTCTCAAAATTTGTGTTGCAAAAAAATCATGTTTATCTAAGTTTTAAAATTTGTGTTTAAAAAAATAATGTTTATTCAAAAAAATTATGCTTATTCAAGTTTCAAAATTTGTGTTTCAAATAAATTTTAAAAAGATCATGCTTACCCGTCATGATTTATTATTATTATTTTTTTTTTAATCATGCTTACTAAAGTTTTAAATTTTATGTTTAAAAAAAATTAAAATTTGAAAAAATAAATTTAAAAAAAATTATTTTTAGCCAAGTTTCAAAATTTATATTTCAAATATTTTTTTTTAAAAAAATCATGCTTACCAGCCATGATTTTTTTAAAAAACCACGCTTAAAAAAATCATGCTTACTAAAGTTTTAAAATTTATATTTAAAAAAAATTAAATTTTAAAAATTAAACCTTTAGTAAGTATGATTTTTTTAAACGTGATTTTTTTTTTAAATCATGACGGATAAGCATGATTTTTTTAAAAAAAAAATTTATTTAAAATATACATTTTGAAACTTGAATAAGCATAATTTTTTAAAAATTTTATTTTCTTTTAAACATAAATTTTAAACCTTTAGTAAGCATGATTTTAAAAAAAAGATCATGATAAGTAAGCATGATTTTTTTAAAATTTATTTGAAACACAAATTTTGAATGCATGATTTTTTTAGATAAATATTATTTTTTTAAACACAAATTTTAAAATTTAGATAAGCATAATTTTTTTGAAACACAAATTTTGAGACTTAGATAAGCTTTACTCTGTAGAGAAGAGAAGTTAAACACGGAATTTCAATTCCCGTATTTAAACACAGTAATTAAATTACCGTCTTTAAATACGGAATTTAAAATTTCGTGTTCAACTTGACACATTTCAGATTTCTTCGCACATGTGTGCCTACGCGTGGCAGGTACACGTGGTGCATAGTTGACACCTATAGCATTATTTTTATAAATACAAATTTTATAGGACTATTTTTAAAATACAAATTTTTAGAGCATCATTTAAAAAAAAAACTCTTATTATGCACCATGTCTTAAATATTTTTGTTTCATTTATATTTTCTTTAATTTATTTGCTGTCTTAATTATTAATTTTTTCGTTTTCTTTTCCATTATATTTAAATAACAAAAAAAAATAAAAAAAAAAAAGAGATTGTGACGTACTATTTAGAGTGGTGGAGATTACGGTGTTGCTTGGCCAGTAAAAATTTAAGAATACATCTCATAACATTCTAAACATTTTAATTATGCCGCTGGTAAATTTTGAACATTAGATTATTTTATTTATCATTTATTAAATATTTAGAATGAATATTGAAGTGGGTAAATGGCAAATATACAGATCTCATATTGGTACCATGACCACAAAAAACAGTGTTTTTATTTATTTATTTCCAGAAAAAGAAAAAAGTGGTTAGTGCATTTGTTCCACCTTTGCTTTATTAAAGTGTGGACCTCGTGTATCCGCAGCTGGCTTTGCTGTCATTTATTTTCTTGTATTAGAATGTAAAAAACTTGTCTAAATTATAATCTATTTTTAAAAAATTATATCATGTTTAAAAATTTAAATTTAATTATTTAATTTAATTTTTTTTATAATGATTTGATACTATTTTACTGCAGTAAAAATTTTAGTTAGCATATTATTTTTTATTTACTTAAGAAAAACAAAGTATATGATAATTAAATAGTTTAGAATGTTATACAATATTGGGATTAGAAATTATTTTTTTGAAACAAAATAATTATATTCTATGTGAGATACACTATTCTAATCAACTTTCTATGCTAAATTCTTGCAAGGAATTAAAATTAATCACGCAAGGATGAAACTTCGGAGAGTGCCTAATGTTGTAGGATAGCATATTCTGACATTGAGGCACGCTCTAAAGCTAGGTCCAATTTATATTTTTGATAAACCAGAACTATCTCACATGAATCATGTATCCTTTTCTTCTTTTTTTTTTAAAAAAAAAAATTATGTTCATAGGCAATACGAATGTATTCTTTTTAAACTAAACACCCCTTCAAATTCTCTCTCTCTCTCTCTCTCTCTCTCTCTCTCTCTCTCTCTCTCTCTCTCTCTCTCTCTCTCCTCTCTCTCTCTCTCTCTCTCTCTCTCTATATATATATATATATATATATATATATATATATATAATATATATATATATATATATATAAAGTTAGGCTGGAATACTATTAATAGTACCAAGTCATTAGTGCTAATAAATTTTTAAGTCCTGAATTAAAAGATGTGTGGTTGAGATGATAGTGGACCCTTTGGATTTAATAGGTGGTTGGGGAAATAGTAAAATCTAACGGATGAAAATGATCAATGGGGTTGATCTAAGGGTAGAAAACTTAATAGCACTAATAACTTGGTACTATTAATAGTATAGTAGTCGAACTCTCTCTCTCTCTCTCTCTCTCTCTCTCTCTCTTTATATATATATATATATATAAATTGAGCTCCTATACTTTTAAAAGTCTCATGTTATTAGAGCTCGTAGATTTTTAGTCATTAGATGAAAAGATGTATGATTAGCATGATAGTGGGCCCCTTGGATAAAGTGAGTGTTTGGTGGAATAGAATGATCTAGAAGATGAAATTAGTCAAAAATATATATCTAACAGTAGAAATTTACAAGCACGAATTGCTTGGTGCTTATACAAGCATAATAGCCTAACTCATATATATATATATATATATATATATATATATATATATATATATATATATATATATATATATATATATATATATATATATATATATATATATATATATATATATATATATATATTCTGGTATACTATTAATAGTACCAAGTCATTGGTGCTATTAAGTTTTTAACCCTTAGATTAAAAGATGTGTGGTTGAGATGCATGATAGTGGGCCCCTTGGGTTTAATAGGTGGTTGGGGAAATAGTAAAATCTAACGGATGAAAATGATCAAAGGGGTTGATCTAAGGGTAGAAAATTTGATAGCACCAATAACTTGGTACTATTAATAGTATAGTAGCCGGACTATATATATATATATATATATATATATATATATATATATATATATATATATATATATATATATATATATATATATATATATATATATATATATATATATATAAGAGGTTATATACTTTTAAAAGTATAAGCCTAAATATACTTGTGAATTTTTTACCATTAGATTTGTATTGAGATTTTGTATTATTGTAAAGTCAATTAAGAAGAGAGAAAGAGAGAGTACAAGCGTATACAAGCGTAGTCGAATTTGAAAGTATCTATATATATATATATATATATATATATATATATATATATATATATATATGTAGAAACTTGAAATTTTATGATAAATAAATACAAGAAGAGAAGGAAATGTCAAGTTGATTTTGGCACAAGAGCGCAGTTGACCTTTTTGTCACTATATAAATTGCACAGTTTACGAGGCAAAAAGGTTATTTTCCAATCCGGACATGATATTGGAAATCCGAGTTGACCGTTGCGATCGTCTCGTCGAACTGAGCGAGATACATATTCAGTACTTTTCGATCCGACAGTCGGATCTTCCGGAAATCAAAGAAGAAGAAAACGAATTTTGCAATTAATAAGGAACAGTGCCTCTGCACAGTAGTTTAAGTTGGATACTGTGGATGAACAGTAACTCTGGATGTTGGATACTGTGGATGAACAGTAACTCTGGATTTCAGGACTTCGTCGATTTCAACGCGGACTATTTCACTGTTCAGAGTCCGAAAATAGTGATCCAGGTAGTCGTTTCGATCGGCCTCATCGATCCGGACGCAATAGCGCATACGCAAATTTTTTTTGACGACCCTGGAATCTCGAGAAGTGTGAAAACTGTAAAATTGGACAGTTTTTATGGACCGAGATTTTATCTGGGCTTCGTGTCGGAAAATAAAAATCGCTACTTTGTAGATTTCGACGTGCCGGACGCAATGGCGAAATCCATTTTTCGTTTCGACGAGCGAAACATCTCGAAAAGCATGAAAAACACCGTATTTTACGGAAAATCCCAATAGTTTTGCTCCGAAAAGCGTGCAAACTGTGTTGGAGGGACTAATATGAGAGAAAAGTAGTTGTTAAAGGACTAGGGGTCAATGGTGGTGTTGAGAAGGGACTTTCTAGCATATTGTAACAATATGCATTATATACATGCATGACCCTTCGGCTAACCCACTCACACCCGAGCCTTTTCACCACCCATCTCTGGAGAAACCGACGCTTCATCCTCCCCCTCCAACCGTCGCCGAGCACCGCCGCCTTCCCGTTGCCGGAGCAGCCATGGAAGCCACCCAAACACTTGGGTCTTCTCGGGTTGAAGGTTGGGATCACATTGGGGAGGGCGTAGTTGCCTCAAGCTTCAATCTAGGTGGTCCTGGTGGTGGCCGCGACCGAGCCAAGGTGGTCCCGACGGTCGCCGCCGCCGTGAACCGCCGCGGAGGATCTTCTTCTTCCTCTCTCCGGCGAGGTAGGGTTGAAACTTTTTATTTTTAAATGGCCCGAGGACCTTGTAGGGTATTCCTGACGTCATGAGGACCCTTTCTGTGAAGTTGGAGTTGCCGCCGTCGTCCCGGCCGCCGGCGGAAGCCACTTGTTGCCGGAAAAGCAAGATTTGGCCGATCTTGATCTCGGAAAGAATCCAACCGTCAAGATGAGGATCAAGACCGTTGAACCTCTTCTTCTTGGTGACTGCAAGAGCTCCACCAAGTTTCAAGTCGATCGGTCGAGTATCCATGCGGTGTGAGGAAGCCCTCGAAACGGCCATTTTTGCACCATGGCTGATCTCTGCCGTCCGGCGCCGCCGCTCACTCTCGGCGCCGACCACCACTGCAGGAAGCTCCCTAGACTCCATCAGAACACCTTGGTCCATCTTGCGCCGGCCCAGACCTCGCCGACCGGATTCCGCCATTAAAGCACAAGTTTCCGGCGAACTTGTTTTCCGGCCAACCCGGGCCTTCGCGCGTTGGGAAGGCAACCCAGGTAAGGTCCCTTGGTCTGTAGGAAACTCCCCATTAACTTGCATGTTGAGTTTAACGTCGGGTTTTTTGTTCATTGAAGTTGCACCTATTATCGCAACCGAACCTGAGCTCCGGCCGCCGCCGTCGCATAGGGACTTCCGGCCATCTACCCAGGTAAGCTGGTAGCACCATATTCAAGGTTTCCAGCAAGTTGGTTGGGCCCAAGAACTCCCGGAAATATTGATGGAGCAACCTTGTTTCCGGGTGGGTTTTGGGAGTTTGTTCTCCGGCCACCGCCGCCGGCGGCGGGGTTGGCTTGGTTTGAATCACTTCTGGGAGGTTGCTGTAACTCCTGCTCACCTTTGATCCAGGGTTGATCCAGCTTTGGTGCAAGAAACTCCAACCCGAGTTTTGGTCAAATAAAGGTTTTGCCCCGGCCAACTTTCCGGCCATTTTCCGGCAGGCCTCAGGTGAGCACCTCACTTCTCTAACCTCGGTGTACATCATGCTCACTCAAGATCTCACTTGGGCTAAGTGTAGAATAAATAGTATCATAGTGTCATTTGGGCCTTAGTTGATTATGGGCCAACTTTGTACGTGGGCCTCTAGCTGGCCCAAGCCCGTGAGCTCGGGGTCCGTCTCGTTAAACCAGATGCGCTGGAACTTACGGCGCTAATTTTGGTTAACCGGATTTAAAGAACGGACCAGAACGGGGTTTCAATATTATGTAATTATGCAATTTTGAAAGAGTTTAGGGATCTAGTTGCAAATGTAACACCCTGGCTGTCCTTAGACAGTATTTACACATCTAGTGGGCATTTTATTTAAGTTTCGAAGGCTCCAGTTGAGCGGAAATCGGATTAAGTTCCGTAAGTTGGCAAAATCTCCGGCTTTACGGTTTACGGCACGAGTTTCGCATTCGGTTTAGATTTCTGGTCGTCAATCGTTGCCTCTGGTTATCCCCGTCACTGTCCTGGCTGGTCCAGTGTCTTTGGTATTTCGTCGGGAGACTCCGAAGCCGAATTGGGCTTTCCGGGAGTTGTGCGAATGGTTATGGCAACATATGGACACCGGAAATTACGATTTTGCCCCTGTCTGCCCAAACATCGAGGTGTTGATGTTTAGGGTCAGTAGGTGTGTTTTGGCAGTGTTTGGATGTACGTAGACTGTCGGCGGGACAGTTTCAGAGTTGCGGTAATTTTCCGGAAATTCTGATAAAAGCCTAGTGTTGGCTAAGTCCCCCGTGTTAGCGACAGGACGATATAGTATTGTCAGGATAGGTATGTGTGAGTCTGTTTCTGATTCCAGTTATATGTTCAGGGCCTAGCAGTTCAGCACCCGCGTCCCAGTAGACCTGCGGGAGTTCGGGATCGGCCTACATTGAGGTGGGTTATCTTCGGTCCGGACTTTATCTTTTCGGCCCTCTGGTTGCTTTAGTCCAGTCGGACACCTGTTTTTTTATTATGCCTGCTAATTTTACCTATCTTGACAGCTATTGACTTATCTAGACTATCATGTACACTTGTTCTTGAGTTTACCTATACATGAGTAGACCTGATGATTTGATCTATATGCCATGTGATCCTTCCTGATAGACATTGATTGCTTTTGACACGTTACCTATGCCTGCGTGTCAGCTTTTCATCTCTTGGTATATAGATGTCATGATCGATTATGCCTGATATTCCCTGATGATTTTGCCTGTTCTTGATTAGTCCTGATGATGTTGCCGATTATTGATTTAGTCCTGATGATGTTGCCGATGCTGGATTTAGTCCTGATGATTTTGCTTATATGCCATATGATCTTTTCTGATAGACATTGATCTCCGTAGACATTACAGTTATACCTGCTCGTCAGCTGTTAAGGTCTGATCATGCCTGTTGGTTTCTATCATGTATGCCCCTTTGTTATACTGCATTTATATCCAGAGATACTTGCTTACTTATATATTCAGATATGCATGATCGACCCATGATCGATATACAGACAGATAGTTGCTTCCCTGAGGGGATCTCGGCGTGTTGCCGACTACCCGGTCACTAGACCGTGAGATTGAGCATTATGATTTGCCACGCACTGCTGTACTTCACGAACATGGCCGGGGTCGCTCCCCGTGGAGCTTGTTCTTTACCGGTAAAGTGGTCTAGAGGAAAGACCCGTGAGCCCTTTTGCACCAGGACTGCTTGGCGTCCGTAAGTGCAGGTTATGTCAGCGGATGGGGTGCCGAACAGTGGCTTTGCCTGAGGTCCTGTGAGACCAAGAGTGGCGCATGATTGGGTACTTGTGTTCTGTCTTTGACGCATGATTCTTACTTTGTACCATTGATGTTCAGTTATGTTGATTTCCAGCATTCATTATCTGCAGATTCCTTATGCTTGATTATTACAGTTATACCCTGATTTTTCAGCACTTATTGCCTGCAGATTCCTTATGCTTGATTATTTCAGTTTGTCCAGATCTCTAGCATTATTTATTTGCAGTTCTGTTATGCTTAACTATTATAGCTATACCCGGATTTCCAGCATTATCTATCTGCAGTTCTTATATTTGATTATTATAGCCATACTCTGATTTCCAGCACCATTTATCTGCAGCTCTTTTATGCTTGATGATTATAGTTATATCCAGTTTCCAGCACTATTTCTCAGCCTATTCAGTTATCTGTGGATTTTTGTTGATTAACAGTAGATCTTGTCTGTTTATTCAGCTTTACCCTGTGATTTATACTATCCGCAGATTATTGTACCCAGTAGGTACGATTAGCTATTTCTCGGCTCGTCGTGCCCACTGGGATACACTCCGGTGTATCTCACACCCCTGGGTGACTGTTTTTCAGGTCCGTTGGGTGGTGAGATATCGGGACGTTTTGGTGAGCCGATCACGATAGAGCTGTCCCCCCTGTTGATAGATATTGATGATTGAGATCTTCAAGGATGTGCAGATGACTTTTGTTTATGTTATTTCAGTTTCTAGCGTATTTGGATATGTCAGATTGATGTTAGCATGATTATTTGGATTATCCCTGTTGATTAGTCATTGTTTAGTTTAGATGTTGATTGCTCTCTGATTGATGATTGGTTTAGCTTAGCCGTGCATGTATAGGAGAGACCCTATCCTTTTGGATAGGGGATTTCCTATATGTGTGGCGGTCTGTTACGCCCGTTTTGCAAACTCTGATTTATCAAAAAAAAAAAAAAATTTCAGACCTGATTTTTAAAACTCGGGGCGTGACAATATATATATATATATAAAATTCGACTACTATATTTTTATGAGTAAACTGCGCTCGTACTCATAAGTTTTCGGCCATTGGATGAAAGAATGCGCGGTTAGAATTATAGTGGTTCCCTAAGATTTATACAATTTCACCAATAACCCACTAAATCCTAGGGGGACCACTATCATCCTAACTGCACATTTCTTCATCCAAGGACGGAAAAGTCAAAAGGGTTGATCTAAGGGTAGAAAATTTGATAGCACCAATAACTTGGTACTATTAATAGTATAGTAGCCAGACTATATATATATATATATATATATATATATATATATATATATATATATATATATATATATATATATATATATATATATATATATATATATATATATATATATATATAAAAGAGGTTATATACTTTTAAAAGTATAAGCCTAAATATACTTGTGAATTTTTTACCATTAGATTTGTATTGAGATTTTGTACTATTGTAAAGTCAATTAAGAAGAGAGAAAGAGAGAGTACAAGCGTAGTCGAATTTGAAAGTATATATATATATATATATATATATATATATATAATTCGACTACTATATTTTTATGAGTAAACTGCGCTCGTACTCATAAGTTTTCGGCCATTGGATGAAAGAATGCGCGGTTAGAATTATAGTGGTTCCCTAAGATTTATACAATTTCACCAATAACCCACTAAATCCTAGGGGGACCACTATCATCCTAACTGCACATTTCTTCATCCAAGGACGAAAAAGTTATGAGTAAAAAGAGGTTTATACTCATAAGAGTATAATAGCCCTACAATATATATATATATATATATATATATATATATATATATATATATATATATATATATATATATATATATATATATATATATATATATATATATATATATATATAGTAGAGTTTATATACTTTTAAAAGCACAAATTCATCCATACTTGTGAATTTTTTATCATTGAATTTGTATTGGTATTTGTGTTTTTTACTTTTTCTTTCTCTCTCTTTAGTTGACTTTACAATAGCACAAATTTCAATACAAATTCAATGATTAAAAATTCACAAGCATAAATTGGCTTGTACTTTTAAAAGTATATAAGCTCTACTCATATATATATATATATATATATATATATATATATATATATATATATATATATATATATATATATAGAGAGAGAGAGAGAGAGAGAGAGAGAGAGAGAGAAAGAGAGAGCTATGCTGGAATACTATTAATAGTACCAAGTCAACGGTGCTATTAAGTATTTAACACTTGGATTAAAAGATGTGTGGTTGAGATGATAGTGGGCCCATTGGGTTTAATAGGTGGTTGGAGAAATAGTAAAATCTAACGGGTGAAAATGATCAAAGGGGTTGATCTAAGGGTAGAAAACTTGATAGCACCAATAACTTGGTACTATTAATAGTATAGTCGCTGGACTCTCTCTCTCTCTCTCTCTCTCTCTCTCTCTATATATATATATATATATATATATATATATATATATATATATATATATATATATATATATATATATATATATATATAGAGAGAGAGAGAGAGAGAGAGAGAGAGAGAGAGAGAGAGAGAGGGCTTATATACTTTCAAATTCACAAGCCCAAGCTTGTGAATTATTTACCGTTGGATTTGCATTAAAATTTATGCTATTTACTTTTTCTTTCTCTCTCTTTAGTTGACTTTATAAAGCACAAATCTCAATGCAAATCCAATAGTAAAAAATTCACAAGCATATTTGGGCTTGTGCTTTTGAAAATATATAAGCCCTAATATATATATATATATATATATATATATATATATATATATATATATATATATATATATATATATATATATATATATATATATATATGTTTCGCTACTTTTAAAAGTATAAAGCAATTGGTTTTTGTAAGTTTTATACCGTTAGATTTATTCTTTTGATTAGTTTAACATTTTAGATTATACTATTTCATCAACCGCCCACTAAATCCTAGAGAATCATTTTATCCTAACTGCACATATTTTTATTTAAGGGTTTTAAACCGTTTGATTTATTCTTTTGATTATTTTCATATCTTAGATTATACTATTTCACCAACCGCCCACTAAATCCTAGGGAATCATTTTATCCTAACTGCACATATTTTTATTTAAGGGTCGAAAACCTACAAGCACCAATGACTTGGTGCTTGTAGGTTTTAGCTCTTGCATGAATAAATGTGTGATTAGGATGATACTGGGTTTCTTAAGTTAAATGAGTGGTTGGTGAAATAGAATGATATAAGAGATGAAAGTACAAAGTCATTGGTACTTGTAGATTTTTAGCCCTTATATGAAAAGATGTGCGGTTAGGATGATAGTGGCCCTCTTAGGTTTAGTGATTAGTTGGTGAAATAGCATGATCTAAAAGGTGAAATTAGTCAAAGGGATAAATCTAATGGTAGAATACTTACAAGTACCAATTGCTTGGTGTTTTTACAAGCATAGTAGCTCTCTCTCTCTCTCTCTCTCTCTCTCTCTATATATATATATATATATATATATATATATATATATATATATATATATATATATATATATATATATAGACTTTTTTTTGAAATAACCCTCCGGACTTTTAAAATTTGCAAAATGATCCTGTGAATTTTTTTTTTGTAAAATTAACCCTGCCTTTGCCACGTGGGGGCGCCAGGCGGCATTTTTGGGCTGATGGCGGTGAATCATTCACCGCCTTCACAAAAACGCTGTGAAGGCGGTGAATTATTCACCACCTTCTGTTGTGCTGAAGGCGGTAAACCATTCACTGCCTTCAGCGTGTACACTGAGGACTTAGCCAATTTTCGTAAAAATTGGCTAAGTCCTCAGGGTATGTGGTATAAATGCTAAAGGCACTGAATCATTCAGCATCTTTTGCAAAAAATTCAGCGCCTTTAGCATAAACCCTAAAGACGCTGAATTGTTCAGCGCCTTTACTATAATACTAAAGGCGCTGAACGATTCAGCGTCTTTAGCATTTATGTTAAAAGCGCTGAATAGTTCAGCGCCTTCGTCTCCACTAACACCCCCCGCGCGGCACTTTGCCTTCACATTTCCTATCTTCAAAATTCGACGAGAGCACAGTGCCAAAGCCTGCCGTTGCCGAAGCCATTGTCGCCGTCGCCGAAGACCATTGTCGCCGTCGCCGAAGCCCACTGTCGCCGTCGCCGAAGCCAGCGGTTGCCATCGCCGTTGCCGTCTCCGTTGTCGTCGCTCTCTCTCGCTCTCTAGATCTTTCACTATGAGCCTCTCTCCCCCATATCTCTCTCTCTAACTGAGAGAACTCTCACAGTGAGAGATCTCTCACAGTAAGAGAGCATCTCTCACTGTGAGAGATGTTCTCTCACAGTGCGAGAACATCTCTCACAGTGAGAGATGTGAGAGAACATCTCTCACAGTGAGAGATGTTCTCTCACTGTGAGAGAGGGATCTCTCACTGTGACTGTGAGAGATCTCTCACTGTAACCGTGAGAGATCTCAGTGAGAGATCTCTCATAGTCACAGTATGAGAGACAGATCTCTCACTGTCAGTGTCTCTTTTTTACAGTATGAGATTTCACAGTGAGAGGTCTCACTGTCGCTCTCTCTCACTTTGTGAGGACCCGGATCCCCGCGAGAGGATTACTGTTGGACTAGCGGCTTCGGGAGGCCTAGGATGTGTGTCGGAGGTGGTTGCGCGCAAATCGGACCTCAAGATTGGACTCAGCGTGAAATTTGGATTAAATATACCTTTCCGGATGCCTTCGACAAATTTTAGAAGCAGAATTGGGCAAAACGGACATCGGATTTGGACTCAGCGCGCGAAAACGATGAAAATGGACTATTTACTTATATTTTTCGTAGCCCGGATGCCAAAACACGGATTTCGAGGCATGATTTATTGTTCTGGCAGGCTAGGGCAGCGCCGGGCAGCGGCGGAGCGCGGGCAGGCGCTTCCGAGGCGGCGGGCAGGCCGGTCCACGAGTTCTGGCGTGCACCGGGACCAGCCAACGGCGGGCATGCCATGTGTCGCGCGCTGGTTGGTGGGTCAACGCACGCGCGACAGCGCGCCGGGTGCGGTGCACCGTGGACCCCGCCAGGCCACGTGGCGCCCGCTGGTTGGCCAGCGCAGCGACCCGGCTGGGCCATCGTGAACCGCGGCCCACAGTCCCCACCGTGGACCGCGTCGCCACGCGGCGCCCCGCGATTGGCGGGCGCGCTTGCACCGGGCGCGCAGGGCACGAAGCGGGTGACGTGGCGCGCCGTGAGGGATTCGGGCGCGCATAGTGTTGGGCTTGGGCCAGATTCGGGCGCCCGAATCCGAACCCCTTATTTGGTGGATTTGGGCTATAAAAGTTGATCACACCAGCACCCCAGTAGTCTAGCGGGATTCGGGATTTGCCTACACCGAGGTGGGTTTATCTTCGGTCTGAGTTTTATCTTTTCGGCCCTCTGGGTGCTCTAGTTTAGTCGGACACCTGTTCTTGTACTTAACCTCTGATTGTGCGATCTTGTACTTGCCTAGCGGTGCATGTATAGGGGAGACTCTGTCCGTTTGGATAGAGGATTTCCTATACATGTGGCGATCTGTTCGCGCCCAGTTTTGCAACTCTGATTTCACCAAATAAAAAATTTAGACTGGTTTTAAATCTCGGGGCGTGACAGATTTTATGGTATCAGAGATATACTGATATACCAAAGTACCCAACCGATGCTGCCGTTTTGGTTGCTGGACCTCAGGCGAAATATCACAACAAAACCCCTAGCAGAAACTATTAGCAACCCTGTACCAAGGATACAACAAAAAGGGTTTTCCAGCAGCGCCACCGAAGTGGGGGTATCCCTGTATCGAGTGGTACGGCAGAAAGGGCTCCCTATACCTAACGGTATTGCAGAAAGGGATGGCTCACGGGTCACGTAGACCCTTTACCGGTAAAGAACGCAAGGTGGGGGATCAATCCCGCAGCGTACGCGAGAGACAGTAGGTGTACGACGATGACAATGCTGATGCTCCAAGCTGATAGCAAGTAAATGACTACAGATAATCAACAACATAACTGAGCAAATATGGGTACAGAATATATCAACAAGGCATGCTAGAATATGATGGTGTAAGCTATGCAACAATAATGGAAAGCAAGTACCCATTCGATGCCACTGTTGGTCACAAGGATCTCAGGCTAAATACCATAGAAGAAACACCTAGCAGGAACTGTCAGTAATCTAATGTTGGAATTTTATTTTTACCAAATGTGCAGGTTATCTACTTCCTATGAACATTGGAATAATCCCGCTATTAATGATTTTGGTACTAATGTTGACGAAGGAGGTGATAATATTGACGAAGGAGATGCTAATGTTGATGGAGGTGGTGATAGTGATATTAATCATGAGGATTCACCAATCAATGATAATCAGAATAGTAGTGAGGATGACGATTTAAATGATCCATCTCCAAATATAGATGATGATCATAATGGAGGGTTAAATTATCTTGCAAATGCAGTTTTCAATAAAATGGACAACTCACAAATAAGCAACGAATATGTAGACAATCCTGACGAGGAAATTAAATTTGTTGATCATTCGGAGCGTTTTCCTTCAGATAATAATTGGATAAATCAGTATATTGTAAATCCTATAGAGATTGATATTTGACAAATCAATATTGGTCTCCCTAGCATTGACGGGACTTGGGTTGGACGTGTCTTTCATGATAAGGCATCTTTATTGGATGCTCTAGACCGATGGTATATTGACCATAATGTACAAATGAAAGTATTGAAATATACTAGAACGACTTACACTGTCAAATGCTTGGTAGAGGGATGTGCATGCAGATTATATGCTTCAGTACCTAAAGATACGACATACTTTAGGATAAAAACATATGCTGGTCCATACACATGTGTAATTCCAATGCTGAACGCGGCGCACCATAATTGTAATTCGACCCTTATATGTTAATTAATTCTCTCGACATTAAAGGTTAGACTTAATATGATGCCAAAAGAAATTCAAGACACGGTGTGACCAACTTTTCATGTTGACATAACATATTAGAAGGCTTGGCAATCAAGGAGTAAAGCGTTACAGCTTATTTACGGGAGCTGGGAGCAGTCATACACAGACTTGCCTCGTTACCTTACTATGCTGAAGGAATCTAATCCTGGTACTTTATGGTGTCTGGATCATAGGTGGCCCGCTGATGGAATTTGTCACTTTGGTCGTATTTTTTGGTCATTTGGACCTTCGATTCGTGGATTCACATATTGTCGGCCGATAGTGAGTATTGATACCACACATATGTACAACAAATACGAAAGTCATGCTTTGATAGCGACGGCTGCAGATGCAAATGATGGACTATATCTTTTGGCCTTTGCAATTTATGAGGGGGAGAATGCCGGGAGTTGGCGATGGTTTATGCAAAACATGCATCATTATGTTACCCGCGATAGAGCCATTTATTTTATATCTGACCGATTTCCTAGATTGAGAAAAATAGTGACTACTATCTATCCTCCAGGGCAGGGTCACTCGCATCGTTGGTGTCAAATATGAATAAGCGCTTTGAAAACGATACTTTGTTAGATAAATTCTGGAAGATCGGAAGTGCTTCAACACCGATGGAATATTATCAGCTGAAGGAAGAATTAGATGTGTTGGATCACGATGCTTGGCAGTGGGTCCATGATCTTGAGAGATATAAAGAGCACTGGGTAAGGGCATTTGATGGAGGCCGCTGGTTTGAATTGATGACTACGAATCTTTCTGAATCGTTAAATGGGGTACTTAAGGGCTGTCGTGGTTTGCCTATCACGGCTTTTGTTGCGGCTACTTTTTATAAGCTTAATACATATTTTTTAAAGCGCCGTAATGACGGTGAAAGTATGACGGGCGCGCTAACCCCTAAAATAAAAAGAATAATTACCAAAAATATGGATACGACGCGGGGACATTTTGTCGAACGATTTGGACTAATGGAATTTGAAGTCAATACTGGAGATTTCGCCTTCAAAGTAATCGTGAATGGAACAATTGCAGAATGCTCATGTGGTGAATTTCATGTAACGGGAATACATTGCTCACATATCTTAGCAGTTTGTAGTACATCACAAATAAGATTAGACCATCATATTTTTTGTTCAGCCTGGTATAGTACGGACTGCTATCGTGCAACGTATGCACCACATTTTCATCCTGTTCCTAATAGACAGCACTGGCCACGACCCCAAGGCCCCCCGATTGTATCGCCACCTATATGAAGGAAGAAAGGTCGTCCATGATCTACACGTATTCGTACAATAACGGACGAGGGGGGTGGCCGACAAGAAAAATGCTCTATTTGTAAACAAGCAGGCTATTATAGGAGCACTTGTCCACAAAATGTAGAAAGAGTGCAACAAAGACGTCGGCGTATGACTTCTACAATTTTATTTATCTTGTCTTAATATTTTGTTTTGTTTAGCTATTATGTTACTAATATGTAGATTACATATTGCAGATGGTAGATCACGAGGACGCGGGATCAGTTGATCCGTCGGTCCTATCACAGCAGCATCTCCATAGGTCAGCATTTATCAGGATTGAGATAAGAGCTATAAAATTTCATTTGATATTTATCGTAATACAAATAAGCTGAATTGATGTAAGAGCTAACTATATTTTTTTGCATTATAGGGGTATCGTGCTGTGCAGTTCTCAGAGCATGGGCGCAAGCTTAACCAGTGGGAGCTTGACCATCCAACTGTACTAGATCTACTCCGACAGTCTGGATTTTACGGGGTAGCACGCTTGAGACGCGTGCAACTGGATCAGGCTTTACTAGCCGCCCTTGCCGAGAGGTAGAGACCGGAGACCTAGACGTTCCACTTTCGCCAAGGTGAGATGACCGTCACACTCCAGGATGTGGCGGTTATTTCAGGTCTCCGTGTCGACGGTCCACCAGTGACGGAAACTGCACTGCAAGACTGGGAGCCTCTATGCGAGGCATTGTTGGGAGCTGTGCTCGACGAAATCAAGGGGTCGTAGATACGCCTAGCGTGGCTATATGAGCAGTATGGCCATATACATCTAGATGTCCCTGCAGGAGTAGTGGCAGCTACAACCCGTACATATATGTTATATCAAGTCAGGTGTACTTTGTTTTCCAACCCCACTTGACACAGAGTTCACTTAAAGTGGCTATCACTTTTGGCTGCTTTTGATATCGGCAGGGCTTATGCATGGGGTGCAGCTGCCTTGGTATATTTGTATCGAGCGCTAGGACCTGCCTCACTGAACGGGAAGGCCAAGTGTTGTTATTTCGGGACCCTATTACAGATATAATATTTAATATTTTGATTTTAGTATTATGTTAATTTATTGGCATTTAATATTTTATTTATTATATTAAGCCATTGGTGTTAATATATAGATTTGGGCTTGGGACCACATTCAAATCGGCCGACCTAAAGGCGTCCTAGCGCTACATGATATAGTAGATCTCTCTCTGGGTTGCCGGTAAGATATTTATTTGATATAGTAGATTTTTGTATTTCAAATGTAATTGCAACTTATATATGCATTTTATAATCTAGATGAGCCAACGCTGGAGGACTACGCTTTGGAGCCAATGTCAGGACCACTGACATTGAGTTTTAAAGAGATGAGTTGGATCAACAGAGAGAGACGCAGGTATGTAGATGTTTTATTCAATACTTTAAATATATTTTTTCTAACCATTTTTATACTAACTGATCATTTTGTGTCATTAACAGGTTATATGGATGCCGTACACAGATGAGTTTTAGCCGCATTACTAGCCTTTTGTGTACAGGGCTCTCAAGTCTGGCGTGCAAGAACAGTCATCATCTGCTTTCACATTGTAGAGATGTATGTACCAGACAGAGTCCTGCGGTAGTTTGATCTTCTCTAGCATATACCTCTCATTGTGGAGTCTATCCGACGCCTGACATCATGTGGGCGTCCGAATGAGAATTGGATTGCATTTCATGCTGCACACATTGAGAGGTGGTCTGAGAGGCTAGATCACATTGTTGATCAGCTCCCGACTGCTGGTGAGGACCCACTATAGGCGGCATCCATATACATGCAATGGTAATGGACGATTACGAGAAGATGGATATCTCGTCCAGTACAGCGTCCTCCGATGACTTTTCATCCTCGTGGGCATATAGAGAGGGCACTGGTATAATAATTTATATATCTAAATGTAAAATATTTTGTATATTTAATATAAATTTAATTTGTAAATTAAAATGTAGGTCGACAAACTATGACAGATGGATGATACTATAGGCCAGTTATTGCATGATCGACCGTCGCGTGCGATCACATTCGAAACTCTGGCGAATATGCGTGGGAATATTCAAATGGTACTGCAAAATGTACCAATATTACCTACTATCAGAGTTTCAGGGAGACGAGGAGATTATACTCACGCATTGTCACGCCCCGGGGTCGAAACTGCGACCCGGGCTCACCAACAGATCCGCCGCCCATACGGTGAACCCCGTATAGACGAAGCGTCCACCTGCAAAAGAAAGATGCTATACTAAACAGATATCAGAGCTGGAAGTAAACTGCTAGAAATAAAATATATACAACTCCAAGTCCTCACCACAAGTACAAAAGTCGCTCAACTCTGAAATAAAAGTACAACTCTACACCTCACTACAAGGTCTCTCAACAAGTAACTCTCAAAATATAAAAGGGGTACATCTACTCTCAGGACAACGACTGGTAGGGATCTAGCTCGTGACTCCCTCACCTCGATCTGAAGAAGCAGCAACTGGAGCAGCAGAAACAGGAGCAGACGTCCCTGGGGAAAAAATACACCACGACGGGTGTGAGAACTACATCCCACAGTAGTTCTCAGTGGGTGACGTCAACAAGCCCAACGGTCTGCCCACTAAGTCTACTAGAGGCATACGGTAATAAATGAAATACTGAAGGAAAGAGCTGGAAATGAATAACTCTACAGCTACTATGCCCCTATCTAGATGCTCAAAAAGTGGAACAGATGATAACATGATGCATCTATTAACTCTCAGGTACAGTAACCCAAAACTATATTGACTGCCACATAGGGTCCAGTCAAACCTGCGCCCACCTACTGCTGCACATCCTCAACAGGACGGTCTACCGTAGGGTGTCCATGACTGCCACATCTGGGCCAGCCAGAGGGGCGGCGTCGACAAGTCACGATAGAAGAACTCAATCTCACGCCGGTTACAACAACCCGGTCTAAAGCTCAATCTCAACGCCGGTTACAACAACCCGGTCTAAAGCTCAATCTCAACGCCGGTTACAACAACCCGGTCTCGCCTACTCCGGAGTGGCACTCGAGGGGAGCGACCCGCTCGAGTCCATAAATAACCCATGTCCAACAGCTCTGTCATGCATCTCAGTCAATCGGGCAAGAGTCGACATTATGCTCAAAGTGGAGACTCACTCAATCCACAACGCAAAAACCCAGCCCCAACTGATGTATAACACTAATCGGTCAAATCGCCCACAGTTCGCGGTTACCGAAAAATTAACCCGAGTCGATAATCTGGTGCAATCCCACCCGACTCAACAATATAGCTATACTATCTCCCATCCCTGCTCTCTAACCCGAGCAACAAGGAACACTCGACAGTCGGGACCGCTGTCAACCCAACGGCTCCCTAAAACAGGCATCACTGGCAGGATAACTCCGCAACAGAAACAATAAAGGGTCCGGGAACCCCGAAAGACTAGAACCTACAACCCTAATCAAACAAGAACAGGCCCTAGGCATAGCCTCTCGTTGTTCTCGTCCCAAAGGAAAAAGGCAGACCTTGGAACGCAGACCACTCGAACCATCTCGGGTGGTTAAATTTATCGGAAAAAGGTGATATTTCTTATTGAAAGCCATTTGATCTGAAAGAAATCCATATTTAATGATTTTTAGTTCTTTTTAGGAAAACAATTGGAAACAAGCTTTATATCCAAGCCTCGTAGAGCTAATGCCTTTGTCCAATCAAACAAGAACAGACTCGGCGACTCCACGATGCTCGGAAGAAAACATTGGTTGACTAAAATCATATGTGTGTCCAAAAATAGTTCTGGGTTCAAGGTCCTGCTATCACTGGTACAAAGCTGCCACTGACACAGTGGCGACAATAAAACAGGAAACCAAAACATCTCGGGTCCGCCGTCTACCAACGGCTCCCGCCACAGATGAACAATCAACTATATCTACCAGACTACACTCTGCTCCCAAGCACGAGTGTAAAATGCATCCCACACTAAAAGAAACCCGACCACTCGGCCCACTACCCGGGCGAGTAAAACACTATGTCCAGGAAGAAAAGAGTGTGGATGTCTAAAGCAGAATAAACCTAGCCCAAGTTGGAATTTTCTACAGTCTGACTGAACATGCTGCATATGACGGGGTGCTAGGTCAAATTCCAAGATAATAATAATAATTTTACAGAGTAGGAACAAGGGATCGCATGATCATCATATAACTCTAGAATCAACAGCTATCACATTCTAGCATGCTACACAGGAATATCACTATCATGCATGGTCCTACTATAGCAGATTTAATGCACATTCCATCATTCTTGGAGACAGGGCCACCCACCTGAAGGTGCGCAACTGTCCAGGGTCGTACCGCAAAGAAAGCCCAGAAACAGATTTACCAGCACAACCACCAAGCAACCAGTACACCGGCAGTGTTTAACGCATCCTGGGTACAAAAATACCACCCAAAGTTACATTAATTCCATAAAATTCCAAGTTCCACAAATCTGCTGTGAACAGTCCCCTTAAAGCAAAATTTTCACCTGTAAAACAATCTCCGAAAATTCCAATAAAAATATGAAGGCGATCCTCGTGAAGAGTAGATGTCGATAGAGCCTTGAATCGTCGAATTCCGATGTCCAGATGAGGAGATAAAAATCCGCGAAGGCCTTGCTGTCCAAAAACTCCAACAGAAAAAAGGGGGTTCAGAAACTCCTCGGGATCCATGTCAAAAACCCCAAACGAGATGAAGCGATCAATACGGAAATCGACGGCGTACCTCTCGTGATTCCAACGCCGCAAAAATCATCCAAAACTACATTCGGGGTAGCTCTGTAGACCTCTCAGACTGAAGTGCGACGGAAACGGGCCTCCAACAGAAAATCGTCGCAGTGCGCTCCGATGCCGAAGTCGTCGACACCGCGGCTTCCACAAATTCCGGGCCTCTGCCAGAAGATGCGCAACATGAAGATCTCCAACTTTGCTAAAGGGGCTAAGGGCAGAGGAGCTCGGGAAAGGGGGCAAAAAGCACCAGCAAGCAGCCTATTTATAGGCCCAGCCCGAAAAGAATCTAGATTTTGGACTTTGGCCCAAAATTCGGGCGCCCGGGGCATTCGGGCTGCTACAGTAACGGGCCCGGCCCGTTACTGTGCGCGCCCGAATCCTTCTCGGGCCGCCACGTGGCCGAAACGCGCTCCCCGCGCCCGGCGCACGTGCGCCCGCGAACCGTGCGACGCCGCGTGTCCCGACACGCGGACGTGCGCGGCTGCGCCCGGCCAACCACGGGGCGCCACGTGGCGCCCCCACGTCGCCCCCCACGCCGCCTCACCTGCCCCGCACCTGCCCGCGTACGGTCACCTGCCCGCCACTGCTGCGTGGACCGCGCGCACGAGAGCCCGCCAATCCGGAGATGCCACGTGTCCACCAGCGGTCCACCGTACACCCGCCTTTTTCCGTGGATCGCGCCCGCTGCGCCCGCCAACCGGGACCCGCCACGTGGCCAGGGCCCGGGTGCACGCCTTCGCGGTGGACCGCGCGGCTGCGCCTCCACCCGCCGCCGCGTTCCGCCGCCAGCCGCCGCCGCCGGCGCCTCTCCGGCGGCCGGAACAGTAACCCCACGCATCGAAATCCGCATTTTCGCGTCCGGGCTCCGAAAAATACAAGTAAATAGTCCATCTTGACCGTTTTCGCGCGCTGAATCCAAATCCGATGTCCGATTTGTCAATTCCACTTCTAAAATTTCCCACAAATTCCCGAAAAAGTAAACTTGATCCGTTTTTTCATGCCGGGTCACTTCCTTGGTTCCAATAAGCGCGCAAAAATCTCAATCACTCAAAATGACCCATGATAAGCAAGTCTTGCTCCCATTATCTCCAGAAATCCATTTCCGGGTCCCGACACGCGCACAAACACTCCCAGAAGCCACTAATTCATCAATAAATCCTTAAGTGGGGATTCGGGTCCTCACATCCTCCCCCACTAAAAGAAAGTTTTGTCCTCGAAACAAACACGGCTAAATAGGGAGTCTCCAAGCCCAAAGGTAAGCATCCATCCACACAAACTCCAACTCCCCAGTCGCTACTCACACTCCACAAAGCGAGTCCAACAGCTGGATAAACCTCAGAAATTCCAAAACTGGGGAACGAGGAAGAACAACCAACTCTACGCGTCCAAACTACACAAATTACACCGCAAAACTTAACAAAAGAAGTAAGGGCCCCACCAGCAGGAAAGTCATCAACCCCCAACTCTCCAACTTAGAAAACAACTGAAATTAGCGAAAAGTTCGAAAGTTTCGAAAGACCAGTGCCCTCGCCCCAATCAAACAAGAACAGGTTCGGGCACCGTCTCCATTTCTGGAGTAGCCTTCCGAATCTTTTGTCATGTTCGCAAATTTCAGCACAAAGGTGAGAAAAAGGGAGAGAAGTGTTGATGCCGTTCCTGCTGTGGCAACAAAAACAGAAGCTACGATCTATCCATGCCCCTAAAAGATAAACACAACTCTATCCGAGACCCCTAGAGACATAACCTCTAGTCCTAGGCGTCACCTATGCTCAACAAGTAGCACCTAACCCAGAGTCGCTGAAGCTGCTGCTGCAGGAAGGATGCCTCAGTGACCTGTGGAAATGATCTCCTGTTGTCCAACTCGCGGAAAGGTCACTGTTCTCAATCCACAATCAATCATTGCACGATACCGCACCAGCCGGTCCATCCCGTATGCTCGATCTGAGTCGTGGAGCTGTAATAGAACCGTCACACCTGTCGATGTATCTCTCAAAGTCTCAGCTGTCCTGGCCATGCCCCACAATCCTCCTTTGCTCGCAGGATACTGTGAAGGATCCAATTACAATTACCTGTAGCAAATTTCCTATCCCCTAACCATGCAGAGATGCAAATGTCCTACTAACATGTGCAGAAGGATGCAGCGGTATCCAAAAAGCTCAATTAAGCTGACAGAAAATAAGTCATACCTGCGGCGATAGGATCTACTGCCAAGGTGCCCTCTACCAGAGCTCCGTCAACCCGTCCGCTGGGTGGTGAAGATCGTCGTCCCGTCTGTCCCGACGTCGTACCCCACTCTGTCTGACGGTGTACCGGAGGGGCTTCCGCTTCCTGAACTGGCAAGGGAGGTGCTGTAGCAAGGGGTCGCACTGACAGAATGGCTCGGCGACAAACTGTTTGAAAATGTCCCGACTCTCCACATAGGAAACACCGCCCCCGTCTCTGGTAACACTACGTCGGTGGATGAGGGCCGCCACAGATGACACACTGCTCATGTTGCTGCTGCCGATACTGCTGCTGCTGAAACTGCTGCTGTCGGGGGTAATGCTGCTGAGACTGCTGGCGCTGCTGGTGCTGCTGATACCGTGGCTGCTGTCGGGGCCCACCTGACCTCTGGCGCCTCCGAAACCCACGACCCTGAGGATGAGATCGCGGAGGTCTCGGAGGTCCCTGCCGACTCGTCTGTCCCTCAACATCCTGTGCTAGGCGCTTCGCCCCCGAAATCCCTGCGGAAGCTGGAGCCACCTCGGCCATCACCGCCTCTCTGTGCTCCGAACTCTGCCCCGATAAACGATGTGGATCAGGCTGACGGAATTCCATGAACAATTCAGCCATCTCTCGCTGCTCTGCGGGGGTCGACGGTCCTGCCGTCCCGAACGGCTGTCCACTGGTACCCTGTGCAGTAGGGGCTGCCTGTGCTGCTAATACAGCTGGGGGTGCCACCGCTGGCGAAGGAGGTGCGGGGAAACTCTCAGGGGGAGTAACAACAGGCTGCACCCTCTGCTCCAATATGCGCAACATCCGGTCCATGGTCTCTTCCTGGCGCCGAACAACCTCTGACAACTGAGCCATCTGAGCCCGAAGCTCCTGTACCTCACTCTGCTGACCCTGTGCCGACTCCTCCTGCTCAGGCTCATGGGAGGAGGAAGGCTGAGAACGCATCCGCATCCTACGTCGGGGAGGCATCGTGCCCACCTGCAATCCACATGCAAACATCAGGACAGCACCAAACAACACTCGACCCAATCTAGCGAAAGTCTAAGACATGTCATCCATTCCACAGGATTATGTTGTCTGCAGCCAACATAATCGCTTAGGAGAATAAACATGCCAATCACTCATCCCATCCCTTGGGAGAGATAATAAAACTCAATCAGGACTCTCGCTGACAGTCACGACTCTCAAGTAGTCATCCTAATGTCCAACCACAAGCCTAGGGTTTCTAAGTCCTCAATGACCAACAACCTAGGCTCTGATACCACTCTATCTGTCACGCCCCGGGGGTCGAAACTGCGACCCGGGCTCGCCAACAGATCCGCCGCCCATACGGTGAACCCAGTATAGACGAAGCGTCTACCTGCAAAAGAAAGATGCTATACTAAACAGATATCAGAGCTGGAAGTAAACTGCTAGAAATAAAATATATACAACTCCAAGTCCTCACCACAAGTACAAAAGTCGCTCAACTCTGAAATAAAAGTACAACTCTACACCTCACTACAAGGTCCTCTCAACAAGTAACTCTCAAATATAAAAGGGGTACATCTACTCTCAGGACAACGACTGTAGGGATCTAGCTCGTGACTCCCTCACCTCGATCCGAAGAAGCAGCAACTGGAGCAGCAGAAACAGGAGCAGACGTCCCTGGGGAAAAAATACACCACGACGGGTGTGAGAACTACATCCCACAGTAGTTCTCAGTGGGTGCCGTCAACAAGCCCAACGGTCTGCCCACTAAGTCTACTAGAGGCATACGGTAATAAATGAAATACTGAAGGAAAGAGCTGGAAATGAATAACTCTACAGCTACTATGCCCCTATCTAGATGCTCAAAAAGTGGAACAGATGATAACATGATGCATCTATTAACTCTCAGGTACAGTAACCCAAAACTATATTGACTGCCACATAGGGTCCAGTCAAACCTGCGCCCACCTACTGCTGCACATCCTCAACAGGACGATCTACCGTAGGGTGTCCATGACTGCCACATCTGGGCCAGCCAGAGGGGCGGCGTCGACAAGTCACGATAGAAGAACTCAATCTCACGCCGGTTACAACAACCCGGTCTAAAGCTCAATCTCAACGCCGGTTACAACAACCCGGTCTAAAGCTCAATCTAAACGCCGGTTACAACAACCCGGTCTCGCCTACTCCAGAGTGGCACTCGAGGGAGCGACCCGCTCGAGTCTGTCACGCCCCGGGGCGACTACTGCGCCCCGGCTCGCCGAACAGATCCGCCGCCCGTACGGGAAGCCCCGTATAGGCGTAGCGACTAACCTGCAAAGAAACATCTACACTAGCAGATATCAGAGCTGAAAGAGAAAAGCTGGAATAAAATACATAAAATAAACTACAACTCACAAATATACAGACCAATCTCACCAGAATACAAGAGTCTCTCAGAAAAGCAGGAAAGAAAGGTACAACTCAAAACCTCACTACAACAGTCACTCGACCTAACACACACCAAAATGGTACTGGGGTACATCTACTCACACACTGAAGATGACAGGAGGGGATCTATCTCGCGACGCCCTTACCTCGGTCAGAAGGAGCTGGATCAGCAACAAGAGCTGCAGGAACCGGAGCAGAAGTCCCTGGGAGAAAACACCACGACGGGTGTGAGAACTACATCCCACAGTAGTTCTCAGTGGGTGCCGCCAACAAGCCCGACGGTCTGCCCACTAAGTCTACCAGAGGCAAAAGTACATATGCAGTGCTATAAGGAAAGCTGGGAAAAGTAACTCTACAGCTACTATGCCTCTATCTAGATGCTCAACAGTGGAACAGAAAGAACATAATGCCACAACTAACTCTCCTCCCTGATCACCCAATCAAAACTGACTGCCACATCGGTCCAGTCAAACCTGCGCCAACCTACTGCCGTTACGTCCCGGAGGAGCGACTTACGTAGGGCGTCCATGGCTGCCAACAAAAGCACAGCCAGAGGGGACCAATGCAACAACAAGTCGCTAAGACATCTCAAACTCACGCCGGCACAACCCGGTCTCGCCTACTCCGGAGTGGCACTCGAGGGGAGCGACCCGCTCGAGTCAAAGTAACCCATAAGTATCACTGTATAGTATCTCTGTAAAGCTCAAATGTGGCTCATGCAGGCTATGATCCAATCCTCCTCGATCAATAAGATCGACTACCAAACAAAACACTGACTCACTCACTGGCTGGAATCTACACAGCTGAAACTCACTGTCTCTCTGACAGTTTCCAAGAACCCAGATCTACCATCACTATCACTCTCCCAAAGAAATCAAATCTACAGACTGCTATCAACTCCACTCGGTCCCCAGACACGAGTGCAAATGCATCCCACAACCACCCACCTCTCGCCCACAACTCGGGCGAGGAAAAGCTAAGTCCATAGTGAAATGAAGTATCGTGATGTGGAATGTCTAAAGCAGTAAGAACCTAGCCCAAGTTGGAGTTTTTCTACAGACTGGCTGAACATGATACATATGACAGGGGTGCTAGGTCAAATTCCAAGATTTCATTACTTAACATAAAGTAGGGATCAAAGATTCATCAACTGATATATGAGATACAACATACAGTTTTACACATGCTAATACTCCAATTTCTAACATGCATGATCCTACACACATAGAATTAGTACACAGTCCAGAGTTCTTGGAAGCAAGGTCACCCACCTGAAAGTGCTAACTGCCGGAATCGTACAGCTAAGAAAGCCCAAAACAGTCAGATCACAGATCCCACCAAGCCAACAACACGGTAGAAGTGCTCACAACTCCTGGGTACAAACATACACCAAAATTACACTTTAAACCACACAAATTCCAAAATCCCAAAATCTGTGGTGAACAGTCCCATTCACACGAAATTTTCACCTGAAAAACTTCCTCCAAAATTCCAATAAAAATATGACGGCGATCCTCGCAAAGAGTAGATGTCGATAGAGTCCTGAAACGTCGAATTCCGATGTCCG
Source organism: Tillandsia leiboldiana (assembly GCA_029204045.2). Lineage (NCBI taxonomy): Eukaryota > Viridiplantae > Streptophyta > Magnoliopsida > Poales > Bromeliaceae > Tillandsia > Tillandsia leiboldiana. Next base: position 23,933,685 of record CM055073.1, read on the forward strand.
GATGAGGAGATAAAAATCCGACAAGTAGGTGCTGTCCAAATCAAACCAACAGTCGCAAAGGGGGTTAAAAATGTACCCAGAACCCCAAGAAAAGCTCGGATCCAGAAAAAGTGTCCAACACGGAAAACGTAGAGTTACCTCTTACGAAACCGTCACCACAGAAATCGTCCAAAAATAACGTCGGGGTAGCCCGGTAGACCTCCCAGACTAAACTGCGACGAAAATGGGCCTCCAACAGTAGATCGTCGCTCCGCACCCCGATGTAGAAGTCGCCGTCGTCGCGGCCTCCAAAAATTCTGAACCTTTGCCAAAAGATGCACAAGAGGGAGAGGAAGAAAATTGGTGAAGGGCTCAATGGCTAAAGCTCTCGGGAAAAGCCTCTAAAGTGAGCCCCAAGGGGCCTATTTATAGGCCTCACCCGAAATCAGCCCAAAAAGACAAGTCAATGGGCTTTCGGGCCCAACTTTCGGGCGCCCGGTACATTCGGGCGGCTACAGTGTTGGGCCGGCCCAACACTGTTCACGCCCGAATCCACCAGGTGCCGCCACGTGGTCCGCCGAACAGCAAACAGCTGTTCGGGCCACCCACGGGCTGCCACGTGGCCCGCCCCCGCACAGTGAGTGAGGCGGTGGGCGCCCGCCAACCAGCGGGCGACGCGTGTCCCCCCGGTTGACCCGCTGACCGGTCGGCGGCCGCGCGGGCGCGCGGCATGGCCCCGACGTGGGCACGCGCCCCGAGGTACCGGCCCCGACTCCGTGCGCCGCGCACGGTGCGCCCGCGAACCAGAGGGTGACACGTGTCCCCTACACCCGGTCCACGCATTCCACTCCGGAATTCCGTGGACCGCGCCGCGTGCACCGACCAACCGGAGGCTGCCACGTGCCCCCGTCTTGGTCCATGCACCGCCGCGCTCACCCGGTAGACCGCGCGCCTTGCGCCCGCCAATCAGGCGGTGCCACGTGTCCATGCGCCGGGTCTGTGCACCCCGCCGCGCAGCTCTGTGGACCGCGCATCCTGAACCGGCCAATGACAGGCCGCCACGTGGCATCCCGGCAGTCTACGGCCCTCCCATGCACCATTTTCCACTAAAAACTTCCGGGAGTCCGTTTTTGGGCATCCGGACTCAGAAATAAACAAGCAAATAGCCGTTTTCAAGCGTTTTTCCGTGCTGAATCCATTTCCGACCTCTGTTGGGCCTAATTCTTTTCCAAAATTTCGGCAACTCAGCCGAAGGCCTACACAGCTAATAATAACACACAGGGTCCATCTGTGGCATCCCATTGACGCACCATGGGCCAGATACACCAATGCTAGGTGCTCTAACAGTGGATTCATCGGAAGAACGCTGCATGGGAAATTAGGGCCACTACATCCTCCCCCACTAAAAGGAAGTTTCATCCACGAAACGAAGTAAGGTAGAACAGGCGTACCTCAACCAGTAGTCTCGAACAGAAAAGGGTATGCAGATCTCATCTCTGTCTCTAGCTCCCAAGTAGCCTCTCGCTCATCGTGATTGCTCCATAAGATCTTCACATACGGAATGATCCGGTTGCGCAATTCCCTCACCTCACGAGCAGAATCCGCAACGGCCGCTCCTCGTAAACCATGTCCTCACCGATCTCCAAGGGAGTTGAAGTCAACCACATGCGACGGATCAAAGACATAACTCCTCAGGGCTGAGACATGAAAAACATCGTGTACACCGGCCAAACGTGGAGGAAGAGCAACTCTATAAGCCACAGGGCCTACCCTCTCAAGTACCTCAAAGGGTCCAACAAAACGGGGACTAAGCTTCCCACGCACTCCAAATCTCCGGACCCCTTTCGAAGGCGAGACCTTTAAGAATACATGGTCACCAATCTAAAACTCCAGGTCTCGCGCGTCGAGTATCGGCATAACTCCTCTGACGACTCTGGGCTACCTCAAGGTGTCGACGAACAACTCTGACTTTCTCCTCAGCCTCCAAAAGAAGATCTGGTCCCAAAGGTCTTCCTCTCACCCACATCACTCCAATACAAGGGTGACCGACACTTGCGTCCATACAACGCCTCAAACGGAGCCATCTGAATGCTTGCCTGATAGCTGTTGTTGTACGCAAACTCAACCAAAGATAAGTGTCGGTACCACCCCCCTCCAAAATCCATAACGCACGCTCTCAGCATATCCTCGAGGGTCTGTATAGTGCGCTCAGACTGGCCATCAGTCTGTGGGTGGAATGCAGTGCTGAATCTGAGCTGGGTCCCCAAAGCTGACTGTAAACTCCCCCAGAATCGCGACACAAACCTCGGATCCCGATCTGAAACAATCGACGCAGGTATCCCGTGTAGCCTCACTATCTCGTCCAAATACAACTGTGCCAGACGCTCCAATGACCAAGTCATCTGAACGGGCAAGAAATGCGCAACTTGGTGAGTCTATCAACAATAACCCAATCGCGTCGGCTCCACTCTGCGCTCTCGGCAGCCCTGTAACAAAGTCCATGGTGATGTGGTCCCATTTCCACTCGGGAATTGGAAGACTTGTAACTTGCCAGCAGGAACCCCGGTGCTCTGCTTTCACTTGCTGGCAAGTTAAACAGTGAGCCACAAATCTTCCAATGTCCCGCTTCATTCCGGACCACCCAAAATGTGCCTTGAGGTCCTTATAACTCTTAGTACCACCAGGATGAATGGTATAAGGTGTATAATGAGCCTCACCCAAAATCTGGTCTCTGATCTCTGAATCCGAAGGCACACACACTCGGTCCCTGTACCGCAGTACTCCTCGAGCTATCCACTGTAAAATCCCCTATAAGATCTGCCTGAATCTGTGATCTAATCCTCTCCAAGTGGGGGTCCTCACTCCGCGTCTCCCTAATCCTGTCCAACAGAGTGGGCTGCAAGACCATAGACATCAGTCTAGCAGAGACCCCAGGGGATACAACCTCAATCTGGAGTCGCCTCAACTGCTCAATCAACGGGGCCTGCTTGCGTGACCACATGCTCAAGCTCTGCACTGACCTCCGACTCAAAGCATCTGCTACCACATTGGCCTTGCCGGGATGATAGAGGATACTCACATCGTAATCCTTCAGTAATTCCAACCACCGGCGTTGCCTCAGGTTCAGCTCCTTTGAGTAAACAGATACTTTTAAGCTCTTATGATCCGTGTAGATCTCACAATGCTCACCGTAGAGGTAATGCCGCCACAGCTTCACTGCGAACACCACAGCTGCCAGCTCTAAATCATGAGTAGGGTAATTCTTCTCATAATCCTTTAGTTGCCGTGAAGCATAAGCAATTACCCTCCCATGCTGCATCAAGACACAACCCAAACCGCTGTGCGAGGCGTCACTGTAAATCACGTAGCCATCACCCATCACTGGCAGTGTAAGAACTGGTGCTGAAATCAGTCTCCTCTTCAGCTCCTCAAAACTCCGCTGACACTGCTCAGTCCAAATGAACCTCATCCCCTTCCTAGTCAAACAGGTCAGGGGAGCAAGAGCTTCGCAAAGCCCTCTACAACCGACGGCAGTAGCCTGCCAAGCCCAGAAGAGCTCCGGACCTCCGTCACCGTCGTCGGTCTCGGCCAATCCCGAACTGTACGATCTTCGTCGGGTCAACTGCCACCCCTGCGGCTGATACCAATGTGGCCCAAAAATGCAACCTCCCGAAGCCAAAACTCGCACTTCTTAAGCTTGGCATACAGCTTCTTCTCACGTAGGAGCTGCAGCCACTATCCTCAAGTGCTCCTCATGATCCACATCGCTCCGGGAGTAGATCAAGATGTCATCAATGAACACAACCACAAACAAGTCTAAGTACGGCTGGAAATACCTGGTTCATCAAATCCATGAATGCAGCTGGGCATTAGTCAAACCAAACGGCATAACCGTAAACTCATAATGCCCATACGGGATCGAAAAGCCGTCTTAGGGATGTCCTCCGGCCCTCACCCTCAACTGGTGGTAACCTGACTGAAGATCAATCTTCGAAACACTGTGGCTCCCTGCAACTGATCAAATAAATCTGTTGGGTTATATGTAATACGGATCTAAATAGGGGAAAAAACACCTAGAGGGGGGTGAATAGGTGTAAACGCAATAAACACTCAAAAAAATCGTTGCGATAAAAACCCCATGCGGAAATAAAAAATAATACGCCAAGATTTTTACGTGGAAAACTCCATCAACGGAGTAAAAAAACCACGGGACCGATAACACGGCAGAAATCCACTAGAATTAAAACACGTACAGGTGATTTACCGTACACACTTACGACTCAAACCTTTTCCATACGCTCCTAGAGGATCTTCTCCGCTCGCTCCGCGACGCTTCTCGAATCCACGATCTGCGCCCAACGCCGAATCCCACGGCGTCCAACGTCGAATCCACGACGTCCGACCGAATCCACGGTCTTCACCCAATAGCACCCTTCGAATCCACGAACGTGCCTCGCTCCGAATCCACGAGAGCGGTTGAACCTTGAATCCCAAGGACACGCGAATCCACGCGCCGATTTTTGGGGTAGATCGTTGTTTTGGGTGGTGATGATCCGCCGAATACTTAGATCAAAGATAGATCGGAAATACCATCTAAGTATTCATTAGTTTGATTCAACTCAAGATGTGAGTATGAAAACCTAGAATCAAACTAATCAATATAGATGAAGAAACATAGAGTATTCTCTAATGATTCCTTTCTTCTCTATATGTGGATCTAGAGGTGTATATATGAAATGACGGCTATTGTATTTTCGGCCTATTTTTGGATGACCATAGAAGAAGAGTCATAGGGTCTATTATAGGTTAGGAAACCCTAGGAAGGAGATAGAAATCAAAAACCTAACATTGCTGGAGATTTTACGGACGGCGATCCGGATCGGATTACTGTGATCCGGATCGTCGCACCGAGTCAGGCAATTCCAGAAAAACGAAGGTTCGGGATCCGGATCGAAGTGCTTGATCCGGATCGTTCATACAGTTCACCAAACATCAACGTTCGGATCCGGATTGCGAAGCATGATCCGGATCGTTCAAGAAAAGATGGTAAACTCAGTGTTCGGGATCCGGATCAAGAGAGGCTACGATCCGGATTGAACTGGTGTATGAACGAACCACCTTCGGATCCGGATCGAACAACCTGATCCGGATCCTGAACATGTCCCAAGTCCAGTTTTTGATTTTTATGCAATGAAAGGATTCTTCCAAGTGTTTCTACACTACAAGAAGTATTCGGATCACACAAAATCTTTAGTAAAACATACCTGATCCTTTGAATTCTTCTTTCTTGAGATTGAGTTAAATGATCCAACTTTCTTCACCTTCAATCTTCAGACTTGAGACTTTCACGAAACTACGCCAACTCAAATTCCGTAACAATCTCCCCTTTGGCGGTTTCGTGACAAAACACAGATCCACTAAAGAAAATTCCAAAAGATATTTTTGTTGCTATCACCATACAACAAAAATTTACAATGGAGATCCAAAAATTTAAAAACATGAGATAAACTCCTAAAACAGACTCTAGACTTAGACATCTGTACTCTCTGCACAAAGAAATTCTTCTTGACAAAAAGAGATCGTTAGATACCTCAAGAATATTTAGCATACAAAACCTAGTACAGAGATAGAGTTTATCTAATCATCATGACATTTGAGAATTCAGATATGTAAGAGAATCATAGTCAAAAACCAACATATCTTCTAGCAATTAAAAACCAAATGTCACACAATGTTAGTCCAACATCAACTTGTTAGTTATATTACATGCCCAAATAGTTAGTCGAATAGTTAGTCGAGACATGCAAACAATCACAAGATGAAAACCAAAGTTGAAGTTGAAGTGATACTTACCTTGATGTATACAAAATCTTCATCAGCAAGATTTTCACAATCATTGTTCATTAGCAAGATTTCAAATCATTGTTTCATTGTTCAAATCATTGTTCTAAACTCTCTCCCCCTTTTTGTCACAAATAAGCCAAAGATTACAGAAGTGGAGAGAATGGTTAACAGTTTAAGTTAGAGAGACTAAAAACTCAAATTAAAACTTAAAAACCTGCACAACAGAAGGATTAAACATATGCATAATAAACAGAAATTAGAAGGATACGGATTATTCAGACTCGTCTGAACTGATACAGCCGAGGATTTGGAAAATCTCTTTATTCGCTTGTTCATTGCTGATTGATTTTATTTACCTTCTTTATTTCTTCCTTTACCTCAATTAGTTCATTTGATATACGTTCTTGCTCGTTGGAGAGCCTTTGCTGTTCTTTATAGATTGAGGTAACAGATGCATCATCATCAGAAGTTGATTGTGGTGCTTCTTGTGCCGGAGGTGCTGGTTGACTGGAGGAGCTGCTGCCGGTGCAGAGGTTGTTGCTTGTTGTCGTTGTTCTCGTTGCGGTGAAGAGGTATGAAAGGTTCATCTGGCTTCGTCGAAAGAGACTTACAATTGTTGTGTCATTGATCGTTCCAAACTGTGCAGATAGGAACTCGCATTTGTGTCAGCTTTAAATTTGCGAAGAATGCGCATGATGATCATTGGAAAGGTAGTCTCTCTGACGGATGAGCTTGCTCCACATATCGTGCCATCCTTGACCAGATGACGTAGGGAATGTTTAAGTTAGCTCCCATTGCTGCTGCGGGTTTCCAAGTAGATAAAGGAATATCATCTTTCCACCGAAGAACCTTTGTGTTCATGTTTGAATAATATTGTAACAAACAATAAGATTTAAGATGCGGTACTCTGGTCGTAGTTCTTTCGAGAAAACGGAGTTTCCTGTCGACCGAGTATTGGAACACAGATTCCATCAACTACCACTCTCCAGGAGTAGTGTTGAAGGCTTGATTCTTCAGGTAATGAGTGCCATCGGCTCGGGCGTCCATCCCTAGTACTTCACCAATTAGCTGAGCGTTACTTTGATTCTGACATTCTTGACTAATGTTTGAAAATCCCGACGCCCGCTTTCCTGATCAACTAGATAGCAGGCATTCTGATAAAACATCCTCACGAGTGAAGACAATACCCAGTGGTCTCCGGGAACTCGCAAATGGAAGCAAGACCTCCTGGTCAAACAAAGTCCCAAACGTCTGAGAACGCTGCTTTAAGGCTTTTACATCAACATGCCTTTCTCCAATGCATTCTCTGTTTTCAAAATCCTTTATTCTAGCCGAGCTGACAAAGTCTTGAGGAGGTGCTTGCCTATCAGCTGGTTGCTCAATGGAGATTCTTGTGCATCCCTCTTTTGCGAGCAATACTTTTTCTTCTTGTCTTCCCAGAAGTTTCTTCCATTGGAGCTTTGCCTTTCTCAGCAGCAGTGGGCGGAGCCTTTGATGTTTCTGCAGGTGCTTTTCCCTTTGAAGCAGTCGGAACAGTCGTTGCTTCAAATGCAGTTCATCCCAATTAATGATCCGTTTCAGATTCGTATCGGAATCATCTTTAGCTTTCTTCGCTTTCTTAGCCTTCTTAGCTCTCTGGGCTTGACGGTGTCTCTCGTATGAACCATAGCCGCAAGTAGGAAAAACAATCCAAGTGATCACCATTGCTAATGGTTTCTTGAGAAAAGGAATCCTGTGTAGACCAACTCAAGAACACATGAAAAATTGTTAATTTCAAGATTGAAAAAAATTGTACCCAAACAATCATAATCATGTAGAGAGACTAAGAATCAAATTAGTTTTGCAAAAGGACTTTTAAAAATAGATCAATTGCATGATTTTCGAAAATCCTTATTATATGCCCTAAAACCGAAATTTTAGAAATCGAAGCCTAAAAATCCGTTAATCAGGAGAATACCTAGCATATAATCAAAACTAATCTACCCAGAGTTCTTATTTCAAAAGAAATTTGATCAAAAACCATCCACAAACAAAGTTGATCCAAGAAATTCATCACGTTTGAGGAGGAAAAAGAGAAAAACGGTGAAAAACCGAGATTTTGATCAATAAAACTTACTTGGAGTTGAAGAACTTGAGTTTGAAAGCTTCCAGGAAGGATGAAATCTAGAGAGAGAGGCTCTGGAAACTTTGGAACAAAAGATTGGAGTAAAAGAAATCAAAAACCCTTTCGTTCTTTATAAAACCTAGCCGCGATCCGGATCAGTTCATAACTGCGATCCGGATCGGCTACCCGCAGTGAGAAACTGCGTTCGGGATCCGGATCGGCAGATACAATCCGGATCGTCAGCCCGCAGAAGAATTCCTGCGTTCGGGATCCGGATCATCTAGCCCGATCCGGATCGGCCCCAACTTTTTCTTTAGAAAATTTCAGAGAAATTCAAGGAAAACCAGAAAAAGATTGTAAGCGCAAATGTGTATCAACTTTAAACAAAAATCATCGTTTCATACAACAAGAATTAGATTATGCCAAATCTATCAATAATATCCAAAAATGAAACGAAAATTTACAAAAATTAAATCCCTTAAAGTTGAACACCTTCAATTACATCTAACTTGATCTTATGAGTAATGCCTTTATCAAATCATCAATTCAGTAAAGAAAATGAAATACAAAGATCAATAGATGTTTGAAATCCCAAATATAATAGATAATGTATCTAGACAATCTGTTGAAGAGAGTGGCTCTTTGAGCATCTTTCTTTAAAAACCCACCTTATACCAACCTTGAAATTTGACAGAGTCAAGTATTTCAACATGCATTTTACTTAATCAAAATTTGAACAACCATGCTTGGTATACATGTGGTAGCTGCACACAATACTCGGACGACCGAGTGGTAGCTCTTTCCTCCATGTGGTGGTAGTTTTCACACTCCTCATTGGGATGTAACTCTTTCCACATCTTTTGAGCATTTTACCTTTTCTAGACTCCCCCTCAATTGGCTATCAATTATTTAAGATATAAAGTATTCAACCAAATATTGATCTCGATTTCATACTCGACTAAGCAGTCAAATAAGATAATGACTATACCAAGAGATCATAGAGAGAGAGAAATTGACTTTGATCACTTTAGAAGATGATTTAATTAACATAAATGATCATTGCAACAGTGAAATATTATGATGGCAAAAGCATAATAAATTTCTAAATGTGCGAAAAGATGCAATTAAAGTCAATTATGATCTATGCTCAATTAATGTCCTATGTACAAACATAGATAATGAACAAAACAAAAACAAATACAAAACCTATCCTAAGCAAAGATTTCAAAAAGAAGATTATTTCAAGGAAAGCATCCAATTGCTTTTCGTAAATGAATAAAACGTTTTTGATCCAAAGGTTGTGTTAGAATGTCAGCTAATTGATCCTCAGTTGAAATATATGAAAGTTGAAGAGTATTTGATTCAACTAGCTCTCTAAGAAAATGATATCTAAGTTCAATATGTTTTGTTCTAGAGTGCAACACAGGGTTTTTAGAAATGTTAATTGCACTAGTGTTGTCACAAAGTATTGTTACCGAAGATGCTGAAATGCGGAAGCTCAATACGCTTTTCATCCAAATGAGTTGAGTTGAGCAACTTCCAGCTGAAATGTATTCCGCTTCGGCAGTCGAGAGTGCTATGCAGTTCTGCTTTTTACTGTGCCATGCAACAAGGCAATGGCCAAGATAGAAGCATGCACCACTCGTGCTTTTCCGATCATCCACTGATCCTGCCCAATCGGCATCTGAGTATCCAACAATATCCAAACTTGTTCCCATAGGATACCAAATTCCGAAATTAATTGATCCTTTGATATACCGGATGATCTTTTCACCGCTTTCAGGTGAACCTCCTTTGGTGCTGATTGATATCTCGCGCAAATCCCAACACCAAAGATATATCCGGGCGACTAGCCGTGAGGTAAAGTAGACTTCCAATCATACTTCGATACAGTTTCTCGTCTACATTCTCACTATGTGATTCACTTCCAAGTCCCTTGTGGCTAGTTCCCATTGGAGTCGGAAAATCTTTACAATTTTCTAGATCAAACTTTTTGACCAACTCCATGCATACTTGGATTGACTCAAGTGAATACCTTCATCATTTTGTTTAATTTGCAATCCAAGGAAATAAGTCAATTCGCCATCATGGACATCTCAAATTCGCTTTCCATGGTCTCCGCGAATTTAGAAGCATCATTATCTTGTTGCGCCAAATACAATGTCATCGACATAGATTTGTGCTACAATGAAATTGCTTTGATAATGCTTCACAAAGAGAGTCCTATCAGCTCCCCCTCGAGTATAGCCCTTCTCCAAAAGGTGCTTTGTTAACCTTTCGTACCATGCTCGCGGTGCTTGTTTCAGACCGTAAAGAGCCTTTTTCAAACGAAAAACATGGTTAGGTTGTTTATGATCTACAAAACCTTTCGGTTGAGCCACATAAAACTTCCTCATTTAAAAACCCATTTAGAAATGCGCTCTTAACGTCCATTTGAAATAATTTGATTTTAAAATGACAAAGC
>CM055073.1:23944175-23979411 GCA_029204045.2 Tillandsia leiboldiana
TAGATTTTTGTATGTTCAAATGTAATTGCAACGTAATATGCATTTTATAATCTAGATGAGCCAACGCTGGAGGACTACGCTTTGGAGCCAATGTCAGGACCACTGACATTGAGTTTTAAAGAGATGAGTTGGATCAACAGAGAGAGACGCAGGTATTAGATGTTTTATTCAATACTTTAAATATATTTTTTCTAACCATTGTTTTATACTAACTGATCATTTTGTGTCATTACAGTGTTATGGATGCCGTACACATGATGAGTTTAGCCGCCTACTAGCCTTTTGTGTCAGGGCTCTCAAGTCTGGCGTGCAAAAGAACAGTCATATCTGCTTTCACAGTGTAGAGATGTATGTACCAGACAGAGTCCTGCGGTATGTTTGATCTTCTCTAGCATATAACTCTCATTGTGGAGTCTATCCGACGCCGACATCATGTGGGCGTCCGAATGAGAATTGGATTGCATTTCATGCTGCACACATTGAGAGGGGCTGAGAGGCTAGATCACATTGTTGATAAGCTCCCGACTGCTGTTGAGACCCACTATAGGCGGCATCCATATACATGCAATGGTAATGGACGATTACGAAGATGGATATCTCGTCCAGTACAGCGTCCTCCGATGACTTTTCATCCTCGGTGGGGCATATAGAGAGGGCACTGGTATAATAATTTATATATCTAAATGTAAAATATTTTGTATATTTAATATAAATTAATGTTGTAATTAAAATGTAGGTCGACACAACTATGACAGATGGATGATACTATAGGCCAGTTATTGCATGATCGACCGTCGCGTGCGATCACATTCGAAACTCTGGCGAATATGCGTGGGAATATTCAAATGGTACTGCAAAATGTACCAATATTACCTACTATCAGAGTTTCAGGGTAGACTAGGAGATTATACTCACGCATTGTCACGCCCCGGGGTCGAAACTGCGACCCGGCTCACCAACAGATCCGCCGCCCATACGGTGAACCCCTATAGACGAAGCGTCCACCTGCAAAGAAAGATGCTATACTAAACAGATATCAGAGCTGGAAGTAAACTGCTAGAAATAAAATATATACAACTCAAGTCCTCACCACAAGTACAAAAGTCGCTCAACTCTGAAATAAAGTACAACTCTACACCTCACTACAAGGTCTCTCAACAAGTAACTCTCAAAATAAAAGGGGTACATCTACTCTCAGGACACGACTGGTAGGGATCTAGCTCGTGACTCCCTCACCTCGATCTGAAGAAGCAGCAACTGGAGCAGCAGAAACAGGAGCAGACGTCCCTGGGAAAAAATACACCACGACGGGTGTGAGAACTACATCCCACAGTAGTTCTCAGTGGGTGACGTCAACAAGCCCAACGGTCTGCCCACTAAGTCTACTAGAGGCATACGGTAATAAATGAAATACTGAAGGAAAGAGCTGGAAATGAATAACTCTACAGCTACTATGCCCCTATCTAGATGCTCAAAAAGTGGAACAGATGATAACATGATGCATCTATTAACTCTCAGGTACAGTAACCAAAACTATATTGACTGCCACATAGGGTCCAGTCAAACCTGCGCCCACCTACTGCTGCACATCCTCAACAGGACGGTCTACCGTAGGGTGTCCATGACTGCCACATCTGGCCAGCCAGAGGGGCGGCGTCGACAAGTCACGATAGAAGAACTCAATCTCACGCCGGTTACAACAACCCGGTCTAAGCTCAATCTCACGCCGGTTACAACAACCCGTCTAAAGCTCAATCTCAACGCCGTTACAACAACCCGGTCTCGCCTACTCCGGAGTGGCACTCGAGGGGAGCGACCCGCTCGAGTCCATAATAACCCATGTCCAACAGCTCTGTCATGCATCTCAGTCAATCGGGCAAGAGTCGACATTATGCTCAAAGTGGAGACTCACTCAATCCACAACGCAAAAACCCAGCCCCAACTGATGTATAACACTAATCGGTCAAATCGCCCACAGTTCGCGGTTACCGAAAAATTAACCCGAGTCGATAATCTGGTGCAATCCCACCCGACTCAACAATATAGCTATACTATCTCCCATCCCTGCTCTCTAACCCGAGCAACAAGGAACACTCGACAGTCGGGACCGCTGTCAACCAACGGCTCCCTAAAACAGGCATCACTGGCAGGATAACTCCGCAACAGAAACAATAAAGGGTCCGGGAACCCCGAAAGACTAGAACCTACAACCCTAATCAAACAAGAACAGGCCCTAGGCATAGCCTCTCGTTGTTCTCGTCCCAAAGGAAAAAGGCAGACCTTGGAACCCAGACCACTCGAACCATCTCGGGTGGTTAAATTTATCGGAAAAAGGTGATATTTCTTATTGAAAGCCATTTGATCTGAAAGAAATCCATATTTAATGATTTTTAGTTCTTTTTTAGGAAAACAATTGGAAACAAGCTTTATATCCAAGCCTCGTAGAGCTAATGCCTTTGTCCAATCAAACAAGAACAGACTCGGCGACTCCACGATGCTCGAAGAAAACATTGGTTGACTAAAATCATATGTGTGTCCAAAAATAGTTCTGGGTTCAAGGTCCTGCTATCACTGGTACAAAGCTGCCACTGACACAGTGGCGACAATAAAACAGAAACCAAAACATCTCGGGTCCGCCGTCTACCAACGGCTCCCGCCACAGATGAACAATCACTATATCTACCAGACTACACTCTGCTCCCAAGCACGAGTGTAAATGCATCCCACACTAAAAGAAACCCGACCACTCGGCCCACTACCCGGGCGAGTAAAACACTATGTCCAGGAAGAAAAGAGTGTGGATGTCTAAAGCAGAATAACCTAGCCCAAGTTGGAATTTTCTACAGTCTGGCTGAACATGCTGCATATGACGGGGTGCTAGGTCAAATTCCAAGATAATAATAATAATTTTACAGAGTAGGAACAAGGGATCGCATGATCATCATATAACTCTAGAATCAACAGCTATCACATTCTAGCATGCTACACAGGAATATCACTATCATGCATGGTCCTACTATAGCAGATTTAATGCACATTCCATCATTCTTGGAGACAGGGCCACCCACCTGAAGGTGCGCAACTGTCCAGGGTCGTACCGCAAAGAAAGCCCAGAAACAGATTTACCAGCACAACCACCAAGCAACCAGTACACCGGCAGTGTTTAACGCATCCTGGGTACAAAAATACCACCCAAAGTTACATTAATTCCATAAAATTCCAAGTTCCACAAATCTGCTGTGAACAGTCCCCTTAAGCAAAATTTTCACCTGTAAAACAATCTCCGAAAATTCCAATAAAAATATGAAGGCGATCCTCGTGAAGAGTAGATGTCGATAGAGCCTTGAATCGTCGAATTCCGATGTCCAGATGAGGAGATAAAAATCCGCGAAGGCCTTGCTGTCCAAAAACTCCAACAGAAAAAAGGGGGTTCAGAAACTCCTCGGGATCCATGTCAAAACCCCAAACGAGATGAAGCGATCAATACGGAAATCGACGGCGTACCTCTCGTGATTCCAACGCCGCAAAAATCATCCAAAACTACATTCGGGGTAGCTCTGTAGACCTCTCAGACTGAAGTGCGACGGAAACGGGCCTCCAACAGAAAATCGTCGCACTGCGCTCCGATGCCGAAGTCGTCGACACCGCGGCTTCCACAAATTCCGGGCCTCTGCCAGAAGATGCGCAACATGAAGATCTCCAACTTTGCTAAAGGGGCTAAGGGCAGAGGAGCTCGGGAAAGGGGGCAAAAAGCACCAGCAAGCAGCCTATTTATAGGCCCAGCCCGAAAAGAATCTAGATTTTGGACTTTGGCCCAAAATTCGGGCGCCCGGGGCATTCGGGCTGCTACAGTAACGGGCCCGGCCCGTTACTGTGCGCGCCCGAATCCTTCTCGGGCCGCCACGTGGCCGAAACGCGCTCCCCGCGCCCGGCGCACGTGCGCCCGCGAACCGTGCGACGCCGCGTGTCCCGACACGCGGACGTGCGCGGCTGCGCCCGGCCAACCACGGGGCGCCACGTGGCGCCCCCACGTCGCCCCCCACGCCGCCTCACCTGCCCCGCACCTGCCCGCGTACGGTCACCTGCCCGCCACTGCTGCGTGGACCGCGCGCACGAGAGCCCGCCAATCCGGAGATGCCACGTGTCCACCAGCGGTCCACCGTACACCCGCCTTTTTCCGTGGATCGCGCCCGCTGCGCCCGCCAACCGGGACCCGCCACGTGGCCAGGGCCCGGGTGCACGCCTTCGCGGTGGACCGCGCGGCTGCGCCTCCACCCGCCGCCGCGTTCCGCCGCCAGCCGCCGCCGCCGGCGCCTCTCCGGCGGCCGGAACAGTAACCCCACGCATCGAAATCCGCATTTTCGCGTCCGGGCTCCGAAAAATACAAGTAAATAGTCCATCTTGACCGTTTTCGCGCGCTGAATCCAAATCCGATGTCCGATTTGTCAATTCCACTTCTAAAATTTCCCACAAATTCCCGAAAAAGTAAACTTGATCCGTTTTTCATGCCGGGTCACTTCCTTGGTTCCAATAAGCGCGCAAAAATCTCAATCACTCAAAATGGCCCATGATAAGCAAGTCTTGCTCCCATTATCTCCAGAAATCCATTTCCGGGTCCCGACACGCGCACAAACACTCCCAGAAGCCACTAATTCATCAATAAATCCTTAAGTGGGGATTCGGGTCCTCACATCCTCCCCCACTAAAAGAAAGTTTTGTCCTCGAAACAAACACGGCTAAATAGGGAGTCTCCAAGCCCAAAGGTAAGCATCCATCCACACAAACTCCAACTCCCCAGTCGCTACTCACACTCCACAAAGCGAGTCCAACAGCTGGATAAACCTCAGAAATTCCAAAACTGGGGAACGAGGAAGAACAACCAACTCTACGCGTCCAAAACTACACAAATTACACCGCAAAACTTAACAAAAGAAGTAAGGGCCCCACCAGCAGGAAAGTCATCAACCCCCAACTCTCCAACTTAGAAAACAACTGAAATTAGCGAAAAGTTCGAAAGTTTCGAAAGACCAGTGCCCTCGCCCCAATCAAACAAGAACCAGTTTCGGGCACCGTCTCCATTTCTGGGTAGCCTTCCGAATCTTTTGTCATGTTCGCAAATTTCAGCACAAAGGTGAGAAAAAGGGGAGAGAATTTGATGCCGTTCCTGCTGTGGCAACAAAAACAGAAGCTACGATCTATCCATGCCCCTAAAAGATAAACACAACTCTATCCGAGACCCCTAGAGACATAACCTCTAGTCCTAGGCGTCACCTATGCTCAACAAGTAGCACTAACCCAGAGTCGCTGAAGCTGCTGCTGCAGGAAGGATGCCTCAGTGACCTGTGGAAATGATCTCCTGTTGTCCAACTCGCGGAAAGGTCACTGTTCTCAATCCACAATCATCATTGCACGATACCGCACCAGCCGGTCCATCCCGTATGCTCGATCTGAGTCGTGGAGCTGTAATAGAACCGTCACACCTGTCGATGTATCTCTCAAAGTCTCAGCTGTCCTGGCCATGCCCCACAATCCTCCTTTGCTCGCAGATACTGTGAAGGATCCAATTACAATTACCTGTAGCAAATTTCCTATCCCCTAACCATGCAGAGATGCAAATGTCCTACTAACATGTGCAGAAGGATGCAGCGGTATCCAAAAAGCTCAATTAAGCTGACAGAAAATAAGTCATACCTGCGGCGATAGGATCTACTGCCAAGGTGCCCTCTACCAGAGCTCCGTCAACCCGTCCGCTGGGTGGTGAAGATCGTCGTCCCGTCTGTCCCGACGTCGTACCCCACTCTGTCTGACGGTGTACCGGAGGGGCTTCCGCTTCCTGAACTGGCAAGGGAGGTGCTGTAGCAAGGGGTCGCACTGACAGAATGGCTCGGCGACAAACTGTTTGAAAATGTCCCGACTCTCCACATAGGAAACACCGCCCCCGTCTCTGGTAACACTACGTCGGTGGATGAGGGCCGCCACAGATGACACACTGCTCATGTTGCTGCTGCCGATACTGCTGCTGCTGAAACTGCTGCTGTCGGGGTAATGCTGCTGAGACTGCTGGCGCTGCTGGTGCTGCTGATACCGTGGCTGCTGTCGGGGCCCACCTGACCTCTGGCGCCTCCGAAACCCACGACCCTGAGGATGAGATCGCGGAGGTCTCGGAGGTCCCTGCCGACTCGTCTGTCCCTCAACATCCTGTGCTAGGCGCTTCGCCCCGAAATCCCTGCGGAAGCTGGAGCCACCTCGGCCATCACCGCCTCTCTGTGCTCCGAACTCTGCCCCGATAAACGATGTGGATCAGGCTGACGGAATTCCATGAACAATTCAGCCATCTCTCGCTGCTCTGCGGGGGTCGACGGTCCTGCCGTCCCGAACGGCTGTCCACTGGTACCCTGTGCAGTAGGGGCTGCCTGTGCTGCTAATACAGCTGGGGGTGCCACCGCTGGCGAAGGAGGTGCGGGGAAACTCTCAGGGGGAGTAACAACAGGCTGCACCCTCTGCTCCAATATGCGCAACATCCGGTCCATGGTCTCTTCCTGGCGCCGAACAACCTCTGACAACTGAGCCATCTGAGCCCGAAGCTCCTGTACCTCACTCTGCTGACCCTGTGCCGACTCCTCCTGCTCAGGCTCATGGGAGGAGGAAGGCTGAGAACGCATCCGCATCCTACGTCGGGGAGGCATCGTGCCCACCTGCAATCCACATGCAAACATCAGGACAGCACCAAACAACACTCGACCCAATCTAGCGAAAGTCTAAGACATGTCATCCATTCCACAGGATTATGTTGTCTGCAGCCAACATAATCGCTTAGGAGAATAAACATGCCAATCACTCATCCCATCCCTTGGGAGAGATAATAAAACTCAATCAGGACTCTCGCTGACAGTCACGACTCTCAAGTAGTCATCCTAATGTCCAACCACAAGCCTAGGGTTTCTAAGTCCTCAATGACCAACAACCTAGGCTCTGATACCACTCTATCTGTCACGCCCCGGGGTCGAAACTGCGACCCGGGCTCGCCAACAGATCCGCCGCCCATACGGTGAACCCAGTATAGACGAAGCGTCTACCTGCAAAAGAAAGATGCTATACTAAACAGATATCAGAGCTGGAAGTAAACTGCTAGAAATAAAATATATACAACTCCAAGTCCTCACCACAAGTACAAAAGTCGCTCAACTCTGAAATAAAAGTACAACTCTACACCTCACTACAAGGTCTCTCAACAAGTAACTCTCAAAATATAAAAGGGGTACATCTACTCTCAGGACAACGACTGGTAGGGATCTAGCTCGTGACTCCCTCACCTCGATCCGAAGAAGCAGCAACTGGAGCAGCAGAAACAGGAGCAGACGTCCCTGGGGAAAAAATACACCACGACGGGTGTGAGAACTACATCCCACAGTAGTTCTCAGTGGGTGCCGTCAACAAGCCCAACGGTCTGCCCACTAAGTCTACTAGAGGCATACGGTAATAAATGAAATACTGAAGGAAAGAGCTGGAAATGAATAACTCTACAGCTACTATGCCCCTATCTAGATGCTCAAAAAGTGGAACAGATGATAACATGATGCATCTATTAACTCTCAGGTACAGTAACCCAAAACTATATTGACTGCCACATAGGGTCCAGTCAAACCTGCGCCCACCTACTGCTGCACATCCTCAACAGGACGATCTACCGTAGGGTGTCCATGACTGCCACATCTGGGCCAGCCAGAGGGGCGGCGTCGACAAGTCACGATAGAAGAACTCAATCTCACGCCGGTTACAACAACCCGGTCTAAAGCTCAATCTCAACGCCGGTTACAACAACCCGGTCTAAAGCTCAATCTAAACGCCGGTTACAACAACCCGGTCTCGCCTACTCCAGAGTGGCACTCGAGGGGAGCGACCCGCTCGAGTCTGTCACGCCCCGGGGCGATACTGCGCCCCGGCTCGCCGAACAGATCCGCCGCCCGTACGGGAAGCCCCGTATAGGCGTAGCGACTAACCTGCAAAGAAACATCTACACTAGCAGATATCAGAGCTGAAAGAGAAAAGCTGGAATAAAATACATAAAATAAACTACAACTCACAAATATACAGACCAATCTCACCAGAATACAAGAGTCTCTCAGAAAAGCAGGAAAGAAAGGTACAACTCAAAACCTCACTACAACAGTCACTCGACCTAACACACACCAAAATGGTACTGGGGTACATCTACTCACACACTGAAGATGACAGGAGGGGATCTATCTCGCGACGCCCTTACCTCGGTCAGAAGGAGCTGGATCAGCAACAAGAGCTGCAGGAACCGGAGCAGAAGTCCCTGGGGAGAAAACACCACGACGGGTGTGAGAACTACATCCCACAGTAGTTCTCAGTGGGTGCCGCCAACAAGCCCGACGGTCTGCCCACTAAGTCTACCAGAGGCAAAAGTAACATATGCAGTGCTATAAGGAAAGCTGGGAAAAGTAACTCTACAGCTACTATGCCTCTATCTAGATGCTCAACAGTGGAACAGAAAGAACATAATGCCACAACTAACTCTCCTCCCTGATCACCCAATCAAAACTGACTGCCACATCGGGTCCAGTCAAACCTGCGCCAACCTACTGCCGTTACGTCCCGGAGGAGCGGACTTACGTAGGGCGTCCATGGCTGCCAACAAAAGCACAGCCAGAGGGACCAATGCAACAACAAGTCGCTAAAGAACATCTCAAACTCACGCCGGCACAACCCGGTCTCGCCTACTCCGGAGTGGCACTCGAGGGGAGCGACCCGCTCGAGTCAAAGTAACCCATAAGTATCACTGTATAGTATCTCTGTAAAGCTCAAATGTGGCTCATGCAGGCTATGATCCAATCCTCGATCAATAAGATCGACTACCAAACAAAACACTGACTCACTCACTGGCTGGAATCTACACAGCTGAAACTCACTGTCTCTCTGACAGTTTCCAAGAACCCAGATCTACCATCACTATCACTCTCCCAAAGAAATCAAATCTACAGACTGCTATCAACTCCACTCGGTCCCCAGACACGAGTGCAAATGCATCCCACAACCACCCGACCTCTCGGCCCACAACTCGGGCGAGGAAAAGCTAAGTCCATAGTGAAATGAAGTATCGTGATGTGGAATGTCTAAAGCAGTAAGAACCTAGCCCAAGTTGGAGTTTTTCTACAGACTGGCTGAACATGATACATATGACAGGGGTGCTAGGTCAAATTCCAAGATTTCATTACTTAACATAAAGTAGGGATCAAAGATTCATCAACTGATATATGAGATACAACATACAGTTTTACACATGCTAATACTCCAATTTCTAACATGCATGATCCTACACACATAGAATTAGTACACAGTCCAGAGTTCTTGGAAGCAAGGTCACCCACCTGAAAGTGCTAACTGCCCGGAATCGTACAGCTAAGAAAGCCCAAAACAGTCAGATCACAGATCCCACCAAGCCAACAACACGGTAGAAGTGCTCACAACCTCCTGGGTACAAACATACACCAAAATTACACTTTAAACCACACAAATTCCAAAATCCCAAAATCTGTGGTGAACAGTCCCATTCACACGAAATTTTCACCTGAAAAACTTCCTCCAAAAATTCCAATAAAAATATGACGGCGATCCTCGCAAAGAGTAGATGTCGATAGAGTCCTGAAACGTCGAATTCCGATGTCCGGATGAGGAGATAAAAATCCGACAAGTAGGTGCTGTCCAAATCAACCAACAGTCGCAAAGGGGGTTAAAAATGTACCCAGAACCCCAAGAAAAGCTCGGATCCAGAAAAAGTGTCCAACACGGAAAACGTAGATTTACCTCTTACGAAACCGTCACCACAGAAATCGTCCAAAAATAACGTCGGGGTAGCCCGGTAGACCTCCCAGACTAAACTGCGACGAAAATGGGCCTCCAACAGTAGATCGTCGCTCCGCACCCCGATGTAGAAGTCGCCGTCGTCGCGGCCTCCAAAAATTCTGAACCTTTGCCAAAAGATGCACAAGAGGGAGAGGAAGAAAATTGGTGAAGGGCTCAATGGCTAAAGCTCTCGGGAAAAGCCTCTAAAGTGAGCCCCAAGGGGCCTATTTATAGGCCTCACCCGAAATCAGCCCAAAAAGACAAGTCAATGGGCTTTCGGGCCCAACTTTCGGGCGCCCGGTACATTCGGGCGGCTACAGTGTTGGGCCGGCCCAACACTGTTCACGCCCGAATCCACCAGGTGCCGCCACGTGGTCCGCCGAACAGCAAACAGCTGTTCGGGCCACCCACGGGCTGCCACGTGGCCCGCCCCCGCACAGTGAGGCGGTGGGCGCCCGCCAACCAGCGGGCGACGCGTGTCCCCCCGGTTGACCCGCTGACCGGTCGGCGGCCGCGCCGGGCGCGCGGCATGGCCCCGACGTGGGCACGCGCCCCGAGGTACCGGCCCCGACTCCGTGCGCCGCGCACGGTGCGCCCGCGAACCAGAGGGTGACACGTGTCCCCTACACCCGGTCCACGCATTCCACTCCGGAATTCCGTGGACCGCGCCGCGTGCACCGACCAACCGGAGGCTGCCACGTGCCCCCGTCTTGGTCCATGCACCGCCGCGCTCACCCGGTAGACCGCGCGCCTTGCGCCCGCCAATCAGGCGGTGCCACGTGTCCATGCGCCGGGTCTGTGCACCCCGCCGCGCAGCTCTGTGGACCGCGCATCCTGAACCGGCCAATGACAGGCCGCCACGTGGCATCCCGGCAGTCTACGGCCCCTCCCATGCACCATTTTCCACTAAAAACTTCCGGGAGTCCGTTTTTGGGCATCCGGACTCAGAAATAAACAAGCAAATAGCCGTTTTCAAGCGTTTTTCCGTGCTGAATCCATTTCCGACCTCTGTTGGGCCTAATTCTTTTCCAAAATTTCGGCAAACTCAGCCGAAGGCCTACACAGCTAATAATAACACACAGGGTCCATCTGTGGCATCCCATTGACGCACCATGGGCCAGATACACCAATGCTAGGTGCTCTAACAGTGGATTCATCGGAAGAACGCTGCATGGGAAATTAGGGCCACTACATCCTCCCCCACTAAAAGGAAGTTTCATCCACGAAACGAAGTAAGGTAGAACAGGCGTACCTCAACCAGTAGTCTCGAACAGAAAAGGGTATGCAGATCTCATCTCTGTCTCTAGCTCCCAAGTAGCCTCTCGCTCATCGTGATTGCTCCATAAGATCTTCACATACGGAATGATCCGGTTGCGCAATTCCCTCACCTCACGAGCAAGAATCCGCAACGGCCGCTCCTCGTAAACCAGGTCCTCACCGATCTCCAAGGGAGTGAAGTCAACCACATGCGACGGATCAAAGACATAACTCCTCAGGGCTGAGACATGAAAAACATCGTGTACACCGGCCAAACGTGGAGGAAGAGCAACTCTATAAGCCACAGGGCCTACCCTCTCAAGTACCTCAAAGGGTCCAACAAAACGGGGACTAAGCTTCCCACGCACTCCAAATCTCCGGACCCCTTTCGAAGGCGAGACCTTTAAGAATACATGGTCACCAATCTAAAACTCCAGGTCTCGCCGTCGAGTATCGGCATAACTCCTCTGACGACTCTGGGCTACCTCAAGGTGTCGACGAACAACTCTGACTTTCTCCTCAGCCTCCAAAAGAAGATCTGGTCCCAAAGTCTTCCTCTCACCCACATCACTCCAATACAAGGGTGACCGACACTTGCGTCCATACAACGCCTCAAACGGAGCCATCTGAATGCTTGCCTGATAGCTGTTGTTGTACGCAAACTCAACCAAAGATAAGTGTCGGTACCACCCCCCTCCAAAATCCATAACGCACGCTCTCAGCATATCCTCGAGGGTCTGTATAGTGCGCTCAGACTGGCCATCAGTCTGTGGGTGGAATGCAGTGCTGAATCTGAGCTGGGTCCCCAAAGCTGACTGTAAACTCCCCCAGAATCGCGACACAAACCTCGGATCCCGATCTGAAACAATCGACGCAGGTATCCCGTGTAGCCTCACTATCTCGTCCAAATACAACTGTGCCAGACGCTCCAATGACCAAGTCATCTGAACGGGCAAGAAATGCGCAGACTTGGTGAGTCTATCAACAATAACCCAAATCGCGTCGGCTCCACTCTGCGCTCTCGGCAGCCCTGTAACAAAGTCCATGGTGATGTGGTCCCATTTCCACTCGGGAATTGGAAGACTTTGTAACTTGCCAGCAGGAACCCGGTGCTCTGCTTTCACTTGCTGGCAAGTTAAACAGTGAGCCACAAATCTTCCAATGTCCCGCTTCATTCCGGACCACCAAAAATGTGCCTTGAGGTCCTTATACATCTTAGTACCACCAGGATGAATGGTATAAGGTGTATAATGAGCCTCACCCAAAATCTGGTCTCTGATCTCTGAATCCGAAGGCACACACACTCGGTCCCTGTACCGCAGTACTCCCGAGCTATCCACTGTAAAATCCCCTATAAGATCTGCCTGAATCTGTGATCTAATCCTCTCCAAGTGGGGGTCCTCACTCCGCGTCTCCCTAATCCTGTCCAACAGAGTGGGCTGCAAGACCATAGACATCAGTCTAGCAGAGACCCCAGGGGATACAACCTCAATCTGGAGTCGCCTCAACTGCTCAATCAACGGGGCCTGCTGCGTGACCAACATGCTCAAGCTCTGCACTGACCTCCGACTCAAAGCATCTGCTACCACATTGGCCTTGCCGGGATGATAGAGGATACTCACATCGTAATCCTTCAGTAATTCCAACCACCGGCGTTGCCTCAGGTTCAGCTCCTTTTGAGTAAACAGATACTTTAAGCTCTTATGATCCGTGTAGATCTCACAATGCTCACCGTAGAGGTAATGCCGCCACAGCTTCAATGCGAACACCACAGCTGCCAGCTCTAAATCATGAGTAGGGTAATTCTTCTCATAATCCTTTAGTTGCCGTGAAGCATAAGCAATTACCCTCCCATGCTGCATCAAGACACAACCCAAACCGCTGTGCGAGGCGTCACTGTAAATCACGTAGCCATCACCCATCACTGGCAGTGTAAGAACTGGTGCTGAAATCAGTCTCCTCTTCAGCTCCTCAAAACTCCGCTGACACTGCTCAGTCCAAATGAACCTCATCCCCTTCCTAGTCAAACAGGTCAGGGGAGCAGAGAGCTTCGCAAAGCCCTCTACAAACCGACGGCAGTAGCCTGCCAAGCCCAGAAAGCTCCGGACCTCCGTCACCGTCGTCGGTCTCGGCCAATCCCGAACTGTATCGATCTTCGTCGGGTCAACTGCCACCCCTGCGGCTGATACCAAGTGGCCCAAAAATGCAACCTCCCGAAGCCAAAACTCGCACTTCTTAAGCTTGGCATACAGCTTCTTCTCACGTAGGAGCTGCAGCACTATCCTCAAGTGCTCCTCATGATCCACATCGCTCCGGGAGTAGATCAAGATGTCATCAATGAACACAACCACAAACAAGTCTAAGTACGGCTGAAATACCTGGTTCATCAAATCCATGAATGCAGCTGGGGCATTAGTCAAACCAAACGGCATAACCGTAAACTCATAATGCCCATACCGGGATCGAAAAGCCGTCTTAGGGATGTCCTCGGCCCTCACCCTCAACTGGTGGTAACCTGACTGAAGATCAATCTTCGAAAACACTGTGGCTCCCTGCAACTGATCAAATAAATCTGTTGGGTTATATGTAATACGGATCTAAATAGGGGAAAAAACACCTAGAGGGGGGTGAATAGGTGTAAACGCATAAACACTCAAAAAATCGTTGCGATAAAAACCCAATGCGGAAATAAAAATAATACGCAAGATTTTTACGTGGAAAACTCCATCACCGGAGTAAAAAACCACGGGACCGATAACACGGCAGAAATCCACTAGAATTAAAACACGTACAAGGTGATTTACCGTACACACTTACGACTCAACCTTTTCCATACGCTCCTAGAGGATCTTCTCCGCTCGCTCCGCGACGCTTCTCGAATCCACGATCTGCGCCCAACGCCGAATCCACGGCGTCCAACGTCGAATCCACGACGTCCGACCGAATCCACGGTCTTCACCCAATAGCACCCTTCGAATCCACGAACGTGCCTCGCTCCGAATCCACGAGAGCGGTTGAACCTTGAATCCACAAGGACACGCGAATCCACGCGCCGATTTTTGGGGTAGATCGTTGTTTTGGGTGGTGATGATCCGCCGAATACTTAGATCAAAGATAGATCGGAAATACCATCTAAGTATTCATTAGTTTGATTCAACTCAAGATGTGAGTATGAAAACCTAGAATCAAACTAATCAATATAGATGAAGAAACATAGAGTATTCTCTAATGATTTCCTTTCTTCTCTATATGTGGATCTAGAGGTGTATATATGAAAATGACGGCTATTGTTATTTTCGGCCTATTTTTGGATTGACCATAGAAGAAGAGTCATAGGGTCTATTTATAGGTTAGAAACCCTAGGAAGGAGATAGAAATCAAAAACCTAACATTTCTGGAGATTTTACGGACGGCGATCCGGATCGGATTAACTGTGATCCGGATCGTCGCAACGAGTCAGGCAATTCCAGAAAAACGAAGGTTCGGGATCCGGATCGAAGTGCTTGATCCGGATCGTTCATACAGTTCACCAAACATCAACGTTCGGGATCCGGATTGCGAAGCCTGATCCGGATCGTTCAAGAAAGATGGTAAACTCAGTGTTCGGGATCCGGATCAAGAGAGGCTACGATCCGGATTGAACTGGTGTATGAACGAACCACCTTCGGGATCCGGATCGAACAACCTGATCCGGATCCTGAACATGTCCCAAGTCCAGTTTTTGATTTTTATGCAATGAAAGATTCTTCCAAGTGTTTCTACACTACAAGAAGTATTCGGATCACACAAAATCTTTAGTAAAACATACCTGATCCTTTTGAATTCTTCTTTCTTGAGATTGAGTTAAATGATCCAACTTTCTTCACCTTCAATCTTCAAGACTTGAGACTTTCACGAAACTACGCCAACTCAAATTCCGTAACAATCTCCCCCTTTGGCGGTTTCGTGACAAAACACAGATCCACTAAAGAAAATTCAAAAAGATATTTTTGTTGCTATCACCATACAACAAAAATTTACAATGGAGATCCAAAAATTTAAAAACATGAGATAAACTCCTAAAACAGACTCTAGACTTAGACATCTGTACTCTCTGCACAAAGAAATTATTCTTGACAAAAAGAGATCGTTAGATACCTCAAGAATATTTAGCATACAAAACCTAGTACAGAGATAGAGTTTATCTAATCATCATGACATTTGAGAATTCAGATATGTAAGAGAATCATAGTCAAAAACCAACATATCTTCTAGCAATTAAAAACCAAATGTCACACAATGTTAGTCCAACATCAACTTGTTAGTTATATTACATGCCCAAATAGTTAGTCGAATAGTTAGTCGAGACATGCAAACAATCACAAGATGAAAACCAAAGTTGAAGTTGAAGTGATACTTACCTTGATGTATACAAAATCTTCATCAGCAAGATTTTCACAATCATTGTTCATTAGCAAGATTTTCACAATCATTGTTCATTGTTCAAATCATTGTTCTAAACTCTCTCCCCCTTTTTGTCACAAATAAAGCCAAAGATTACAGAAGTGGAGAGAATGGTTAACAGTTTAAGTTAGAGAACTAAAAACTCAAATTAAAACTTAAAAACCTGCACAACAGAAGGATTTAAACATATGCATAATAAACAGAAATTAGAAGGATACGGATTATTCAGACTCGTCTGAACTGATACAGCCGAGGATTTGGAAAATCTTCTTTATTCGCTTGTTCATTGCTGATTGATTTTTATTTACCTTCTTTATTTCTTCCTTTACCTCAATTAGTTCATTTGATATACGTTCTTGCTCGTTGGAGAGCCTTTGCTGTTCTTTATAGATTGAGGTAACAGATGCATCATCATCAGAAGTTGATTGTGGTGCTTCTTGTGCCGGAGGTGCTGGTTGAACTGGAGGAGCTGCTGCCGGTGCAGAGGTTGTTGCTTGTTGTCGTTGTTCTCGTTGCCGGTGAAGAGGTATGAAAGGTTCATCTGGCTTCGTCGAAAGAGACTTTACAATTGTTGTGTCATTGATCGTTCCTAAACTGTGCAGATAGGAACTCGCATTTGTGTCAGCTTTAAATTTGCGAAGAATGCGCATGATGATCATTGGAAAAGGTAGTCTCTCTGACGGATGAGATTGCTCCACATATCGTGCCATCCTTGACCAGATGACGTAGGGAATGTTTAAGTTAGCTCCCATTGCTGCTGCGGGGTTTCCAAGTAGATAAAGGAATATCATTCTTTCCCACCGAAGAACCTTTGTGTTCATGTTTGGAATAATATTGTAACAAACAATAAGATTTAAGATGCGGTACTCTGGTCGTAGTTCTTTCGAGAAAACGGAGTTTCCTGTCGACCGAGTATTTGGAACACAGATTCCATCAACTACCACTCTCCAGGAGTAGGTGTTGAAGGCTTGATTCTTCAGGTAATGAGTGCCGTCGGCTCGGGCGTCCATCCCTAGTACTTCACCAATTAGCTGAGGCGTTACTTTGATTCTGACATTCTTGACTAATGTTTGAAAATCCCGACGCCCGCTTTCCTGATCAACTAGATAGCAGGCATTCTGATAAAACATCCTCACCGAGTGAAGACAATACCCAGTGGTCTCCGGGAACTCGCAAATGGAAGCAAGACCTCTCTGGTCAAACAAAGTCCCAAACGTCTGAGAACGCTGCTTTAAGGCTTTTACATCAACATGCCTTTCTCCAATGCATTCTCTGTTTTCAAAATCCTTTATTCTAGCCGAGCTGACAAAGTCTTGAGGAGGTGCTTGCCTATCAGCTGGTTGCTCAATGGAGATTCCTTGTGCACTCCCTCTTTTGCGAGCAATACTTTTTCTTCTTGTCTTCCCAGAAGTTTCTTCCATTGGAGCTTTGCCTTTCTCAGCAGCAGTGGGCGGAGCCTTTGATGTTTCTGTAGGTGCTTTTCCCTTTGAAGCAGTCGGAACAGTCGTTGCTTCAACTTGCAGTTCATCCCAATTAATTGATTCCGTTTCAGATTCTGTATCGGAATCATCTTTAGCTTTCTTCGCTTTCTTAGCCTTCTTAGCTCTCTTGGGCTTGACGGTGTCTCTCGTATGAACCATAGCCGCAAGTAGAAAAACAATCCAAGTGATCACCATTGCTAATGGTTTCTTGAGAAAAGGAATCCTGTGTAGACCAACTCAAGAACACATGAAAAATTGTTAATTTTCAAAGATTGAAAAAAATTGTACCCAAACAATCATAATCATGTAGAGAGACTAAGAATCAAATTAGTTTTGCAAAAGGACTTTTAAAAATAGATCAATTGCATGATTTTCGAAAATCCTTATTATATGCCCTAAAACCGAAATTTTAGAAATCGAAGCCTAAAAATCCGTTAATCAGGAGAATACCTAGCATATAATCAAAACTAATTTACCCAGAGTTCTTATTTCAAAAGAAATTTGATCAAAAACCATCCACAAACAAAGTTGATCCAAGAAATTCATCACGTTCGAGGAGGAAAAGAGAAAAACGGTGAAAAACCGAGATTTTGATCAATAAAACTTACTTGGAGTTGAAGAACTTGAGTTTGAAAGCTTCCAGGAAGGATGAAATCTAGAGAGAGAGGCTCTGGAAACTTTGGAACAAAAGATTGGAGTAAAAGAAATCAAAAACCCCTTTCGTTCTTTATAAAACCTAGCCGCGATCCGGATCAGTTCATAACTGCGATCCGGATCGGCTACCCGCAGTGAGAAACTGCGTTCGGGATCCGGATCGGCAGATACAATCCGGATCGTCAGCCTGCAGAAGAATTCCTGCGTTCGGGATCCGGATCATCTAGCCCGATCCGGATCGGCCCCAACTTTTTCTTTAGAAAATTTCAGAGAAATTCAAGAAAAACCAGAAAAAGATTGTAAGCGCAAATGTGTATCAACTTTAAACAAAAATCATCGTTTCATACAACAAGAATTAGATTATGCCAAATCTATCAATAATATCCAAAAATGAAACGAAAATTTACAAAAATTAAATCCCTTAAAGTTGAACACCTTCAATTACATCTAACTTGATCTTATGAGTAATGCCTTTATCAAATCATCAATTCAGTAAAGAAAATGAAATACAAAGATCAATAGATGTTTGAAATCCCAAATATAATAGATAATGTATCTAGACAATCTGTTGAAGAGAGTGGCTCTTTGAGCATCTTTCTTTAAAAACCCACCTTATACCAACCTTGAAATTTGACAGAGTCAAGTATTTCAACATGCATTTTACTTAATCAAAAATTTGAACAACCATGCTTGGTATACATGTGGTAGCTGCACACAATACTCGAACGACCGAGTTGGTAGCTCTTTCCTCCATGTGGTGGTAGTTTTCACACTCCTCATTGGGATGTAACTCTTTCCACATCTTTTGAGCATTTTACCTTTTCTAAGACTCCCCCTCAATTGGCTATCAATTATTTAAGATATAAAGTATTCAACCAAATATTGATCTCGATTTAATACTCGACTAAGCAGTCAAATAAGATAATGACTATACCAAGAGATCATAGAGAGAGAGAAATTGACTTTGATCACTTTAGAAGATGATTTAATTAACATAAATAATCATTGCAACAGTGAAATATTATGATGGCAAAAGCATAATAAATTTCTAAATGTGCGAAAAGATGCAATTAAAGTCAATTATGATCTATGCTCAATTAATGTCCTATGAACAAACATAGATAATGAACAAAACAAAAACAAATACAAAACCTATCCTAAGCAAAGATTTCAAAAAGAAGATTATTTCAAGGAAAGCATCCCAATTGCTTTTCGTAAATGAATAAAACGTTTTTGATCCAAAGGTTTTGTTAGAATGTCAGCTAATTGATCCTCAGTTGAAATATATGAGAGTTGAAGAGTATTTGATTCAACTAGCTCTCTAAGAAAATGATATCTAAGTTCAATATGTTTTGTTCTAGAGTGCAACACAGGGTTTTTAGAAATGTTAATTGCACTAGTGTTGTCACAAAGTATTGTTACCGAAGATGCTGAAATGCGGAAGTCGCTCAATACGCTTTTCATCCAAATGAGTTGAGTTGAGCAACTTCCAGCTGAAATGTATTCCGCTTCGGCAGTCGAGAGTGCTATGCAGTTCTGCTTTTTACTGTGCCATGCAACAAGGCAATGACCAAGATAGAAGCATGCACCACTCGTGCTTTTCCGATCATCCACTGATCCTGCCCAATCGGCATCTAAGTATCCAACAATATCCAAACTTGTTCCCATAGGATACCAAATTCCGAAATTAATTGATCCTTTGATATACCGGATGATCCTTTTCACCGCTTTCAGGTGAACCTCCTTTGGTGCTGATTGATATCTCGCGCAAATCCCAACACCAAAAGATATATCCGGGCGACTAGCCGTGAGGTAAAGTAGACTTCCAATCATACTTCGATACAGTTTCTCGTCTACATTCTCACTATGTGATTCACTTCCAAGTCCCTTGTGGCTAGTTCCCATTGGAGTCGGAAAATCTTTACAATTTTCTAGATCAAACTTTTTGACCAACTCCATTGCATACTTGGATTGACTCAAGTGAATACCTTCATCATTTTGTTTAATTTGCAATCCAAGGAAATAAGTCAATTCGCCCATCATGGACATCTCAAATTCGCTTTCCATGGTCTCCGCGAATTTAGAAGCATCATTATCTCTTGTTGCGCCAAATACAATGTCATCGACATAGATTTGTGCTATAATGAAATTGCTTTGATAATGCTTCACAAAGAGAGTCCTATCAGCTCCCCCTCGAGTATAGCCCTTCTCCAAAAGGTGCTTTGTTAACCTTTCGTACCATGCTCGCGGTGCTTGTTTCAGACCGTAAAGAGCCTTTTTCAAACGAAAAACATGGTTAGGTTGTTTATGATCTACAAAACCTTTCGGTTGAGCCACATAAACTTCCTCATTTAAAAACCCATTTAGAAATGCGCTCTTAACGTCCATTTGAAATAATTTGATTTTAAAATGACAAGCAATAGCAAATAGTATACGAATGGACTCGAGTCTAGCTACAGGGGCGAAGGTTTCATCAAAGTCTATACCTTCTACTTGAGAGTAGCCTTGAGCAACTAATCGTGCCTTGTTCCTGATGATAGTACCATCCTCATTTTTCTTGTTCTTGAAGATCCATTTGGTACCTATCACATTGTGTTGCTTTGGAGGCTTCGTTAATTCCCAGACTTTGTTTCGCTCAAATTGATGGAGCTCTTCCTGCATTGCTTTAATCCAGTAGTCATCCTGAAGAGCTTCATCTATGTTCTTTGGTTCGATTAAAGATACGTAGCAAGCGAATCCACAAACCAACTGCCTCCGAGTTCTGACTCCTTCTTGTGGATCTCCAATAATATTCGATTCCGGATGATCCTTGGAGATTCGTAACGTTTGTTGAAACGGAGTACTCGGAGATATATGAGATGATTCCTGCACATCAGATAAACTAGAAGAACCATTAGATGCATCATTAATATTGGAAGTATTATTATGAGAAGATGCACTAGCAGGAGAATCATCATCTAGAGAGATATCGAGGGTAGATTTTCCAGTTTCAAAGTGAAAAGCTTCATCTACTTTAACATTTATAGATTCTACGATCGTCTTAGATTCAATGTTAAATACTCGATATGCTCTGCTATTCGTAGAATAACCCAAAAAGATCCCTTCATCACTTCGAGAGTCGAACTTTCCAAGATTTTCACGGTCACGTAAAATGTAACATCGACTCCCGAAGACACGAAAATATTTGATATTGGGTTTTCTACTAAACCACAGCTCATATGGTGTATTTAAAGTTCCTGGGCGCAAGTAAACTCTATTAATGACATAGACAGCGGTGTTCACAGCTTCAGCCCAAAAATGTAGCGGTAAATTCCGGCTATGAAGCATCACACGCGCCATCTCTTGAACAACCCTGTTCTTGTGCTCAACAACACCATTCTGCTGAGGTGTATAGGGTGCCGAGAATTCATGTTTAATTCCATTTGAAGTGCAAAAATCAATGAATTTTGAATTTATGAATTCTCCACCTCTATCACTTCTAACACGAATGATCTTTTCATTCTTTTCAATCATAATACGATGGCAAATCTCATGAAAAGAGTCAAACGTATCAGCTTTCTCTTTTAAAAATGCTACCCATGAAAACCGAGAGAAATCATCAACCAATAAAAAAATGTACCATTTACCTCCCAAAGATGGTTGACGGGTCGGCCCCATTAAGTCCATGTGCAAAAGTTCCAAGGGCTTTGTACCAACGTGGTTCAAGTTCTTGTGTGCAGTCCTAGACTGTTTTCCCTTTTGGCAACCACCACACACAACGTTTTGTTTAAATAAAAGCTTTGGAACCCCCTTGACCACGTCCTTGTTTGAAATTCTAGTAAGTTCCTTAAAATTTAAGTGACCTAGCCTTTCATGCCAAAGAGTTTCATTATTCAAAGCAGCTAAGTTACAATTTTCAGAAAATTTATTAGGAACAACATAACAATTGTTTTCAGATCTAACCCCTTTTAAAAAGAAGACATGGTCCTTATCAGTTACAACGCATTCAACAGATGAAAAGTTAACTGAAAAACCATTGTCGCAAAGTTGACTTATGCTTATGAGGTTAGTCTTAAGGCCATCAACAAATAAGACGTTTTTCAAAATCGGGCCATCTGGAATAGCTACCGTCCCTTTTCCAACAATTTTGGAAGATCGACCGTCTCCGAAAACAACGTGTCCTCCGGAGATTTTCTCAAGATTTTGAAAACTATTTTTGTCACCGGTCATGTGACGGGAACATCCGCTATCCAGATACCAAGACGAACTATCATATGCATGCAAGGAAACATTGGAAACAAGACAAGGGAAAATTTCACCTTTGCGCACCCAAACCCTTTTGGAGTGCGTCGGTAATGGTCGAGAAGTTATATGCCTAGGTGAAGGCGTCTTGTTATAGCGATTGTTGTTCCTTGATGAAATCGTCTTGCGCGATGAACTACCAAATCTCTTTTCATTTGAAAAGTTTTGCTTTGATTTTCGGGGAGGAGCCATTTTGGTAGTTGTTGCAAGAGGTCCTTGAGATGAGCGTTCGACTCCCGTCTTGCAATATCTTCTTATGTGCCCTGAAACACCACAACGAAAACATACCTTAGATCTTGACGATCCCAAAGAGGATGAAGTAGGTTTGTTGTCGTTGTTTGTCTTGAATTCCGGTGTCGGAGGAGGAGATACCGACTGAGGCACAAAAACTGTCTCACTCGAACTTGGACTGTTTCCAGTTTGAGTGTATCCGAGGCCGAACCTATTTGATTGACCAAGACCAAGAAGTCTATCCAACTTACTCCTTCCTGAAGAGAATCGCTGTAAGTCATTCTTGAGTTGGAAAATGGTCTTTGTCATTTCCAGGTTATCCTGTCGAGCCTCGTTGTAGAGCTTTGAGAAGTGATTCGCGTTATCCACCAGATTTGTATGTTCCTTCTCAAGTTGCTCATTGGACTCTTGAAGGGAAGCATTTGCCTTTATCAGGTTTTCCCTTTCCACTTCAAAAGCGTTTGAGAGAGAAGTCGCTCTTTTTGCTTCTTCTTCGAGATCATGCACTCTCCCTCTCAAACTCTTGTTTTGCTTAGCCACTTTCTTTGAATCCCTCAAAAGTCTGTGGTAGGCTAGAGCAAAATCTTCACCTTCCGAATCATCCGATTCGTTGTCCGTTGCGTTCTTTTCAACAGTGGAGTTGGACAACGACTCAGATGTATTTGCCATAAAGCACATGAAGGGTAAAGATACGGACGCGTGGAATGCGGTGGAGCTCTTTTCTTCATCACTCGAAGACGACTCATTTGACGTTGAGTTGTCATCCCAAGTGACGACTTGCATCGCCTTCTTCTTTGCTGGATACTTGTTAGGACATTCCGTTGCAATGTGGCCGTAGCCTCGACATTTGAAGCATTGTAGTTGTCCTTCTGAACTTTTCTTATCCTTTGAGAAGTTCTCTTGCTTTCTTGACTTGTAACCTGAAGTACCCTTGCCTTTGTTCGACTTTCCGAAGGATGGAGATTTGCTTGAATTACCCCTTCGAAAGTTGCGGCGAAACTTCCTTGTCAAGAGAGCGAGCTGCTTCTCAAATTCCTCCATAGAAAGGTTCTCGTCATCGTCTGAGGAGGACGTATCCGCGTCTTCTTCCTTAGTTGTTTTCAACGCATAACCTGAAGACTTAGAAGTGGATGCCTTTCCAGAAGAATTGTTAGTAGTAAATGTCATTTCATAAGTTTGTAATGAACCAACTAATTCTTCTACACGTATTTCGTCCGGGTGTTTAATAGTTTCAATGGCAGTAACCTTTGGGCGAAACCGTTCAGGAAGAGTTCTTAAGATTTTTCTTACAATCTTAAATTCTGGAATCTTCTCTCCCAGATTAGCACATGAGTTTACGATGTCTTGCAATCGTGTATAGTAGTCAGTGAAAGATTCATTTTCTGCCATTAAGATAGAGTCAAACTTGCTCGTAAACATTTGCAGTTTCTGAATCTTCACGAGGTTAGTTCCCTCATGTGTAACCTGAAGAACATCCCAGATTTCTTTCGCAGTCTCACATGCCGAGATGCGAGAGAATTCAGTTTGAGATAAGGCATTAAAGATAGCATTAATTCCCTTGCCATTGTAAGAAGATGAATCTAACTCTTCCTTGGTCCATTTCGACCTAGGTTTTAAGGTGCGAACATCACCAATAAATTCAGTTGGATTAGTCCATCCTAATTCAATCGATTGCCACACCCGTTCGTCGATGGAAATTAAAAAGGCTTTCATCCGTACTTTCCAGTACGCATAATTTGTTCCATCGAAGAACGGGGGTCGGTTGATGTTTCCACCTTCAACCATTGTTTACAACCCTATTCCCGCTCTGATACCACTTGTTGGGTTATATGTAATACGGATCTAAATAGGGGAAAAAACACCTAGAGGGGGGTGAATAGGTGTAAACGCATAAACACTCAAAAAATCGTTGCGATAAAAACCCAATGCGGAAATAAAAATAATACGCAAGATTTTTATGTGGAAAACTCCATCACCGGAGTAAAAAACCACGGGACCGATAACACGGCAGAAATCCACTAGAATTAAAACACGTACAAGGTGATTTACCGTACACACTTACGACTCAACCTTTTCCATACGCTCCTAGAGGATCTTCTCCGCTCGCTCCGCGACGCTTCTCGAATCCACGATCTGCGCCCAACGCCGAATCCACGGCGTCCAACGTCGAATCCACGACGTCCGACCGAATCCACGGTCTTCACCCAATAGCACCCTTCGAATCCACGAACGTGCCTCGCTCCGAATCAGCGAGAGCGGTTGAACCTTGAATCCACAAGGACACGCGAATCCACGCGCCGATTTTTGGGGTAGATCGTTGTTTTGGGTGGTGATGATCCGCCGAATACTTAGATCAAAGATAGATCGAAAATACCATCTAAGTATTCATTAGTTTGATTCAACTCAAGATGTGAGTATGAAAACCTAGAATCAAACTAATCAATATAGATGAAGAAACATAGAGTATTCTCTAATGATTTCCTTTCTTCTCTATATGTGGATCTAGAGGCGTATATATGAAAATGACGGCTATTGTTATTTTCGGCCTATTTTTGGATTGACCCTAGAAGAAGAGTCATAGGGTCTATTTATAGGTTAGAAACCCTAGGAAGGAGATAGAAATCAAAAACCTAACATTTCTGGAGATTTTACGGACGACGATCCGGATCGGATTAACTGTGATCCGGATCGTCGCAACGAGTCAGGCAATTCCAGAAAAACGAAGGTTCGGGATCCGGATCGAAGTGCTTGATCCGGATCGTTCATACAGTTCACCAAACATCAACGTTCGGGATCCGGATTGCGAAGCCTGATCCGGATCGTTCAAGGAAGATGGTAAACTCAGTGTTCGGGATCCGGATCAAGAGAGGCTACGATCCGGATTGAACTGGTGTATGAACGAACCACCTTCGGGATCCGGATCGAACAACCTGATCCGGATCCTGAACATGTCCCAAGTCCAGTTTTTGATTTTTATGCAATGAAAGATTCTTCCAAGTGTTTCTACACTACAAGAAGTATTTGGATCACACAAAATCTTTAGTAAAACATACCTGATCCTTTTGAATTCTTCTTTCTTGAGATTGATTTAAATGATCCAACTTTCTTCACCTTCAATCTTCAAGACTTGAGACTTTCACGAAACTACGCCAACTCAAATTCCGTAACAAAATCATCTATCCGTGGAAGGGGATACTTGTTCCGGATGGTCACTTTATTCAACTCCCGATAATCCACACACAAACGAAGCGACCCATCCTTCTTCTTCACAAATAAAACTGGCGCTCCCCACGGAGAAACACTAGGCCTGACAAATCCCCTATCCATAAGATCCTGAAGCTGGGCCTTCAACTCCCTCAACTCGGCAGGTGCCATCCTATAAGGCGCCTTCGAGATTGGTGCGGTTCCCGGTACCACATCAATCACAAACTCCACCTCCCTCTCCGGCGGCATAGTCGTCAACTCAGGGGGAAACACATCTGGGAACTCGCGGACAACAGAAATATCCTCGAGTCCCAGTGCCGCCGTAGGCACCTCCACAATCGTCGCTAAGAAAGCGGTGCAGCCCCTACTAATCATCCGCCTAGCCCTCGCCGAAGAAACAGTCATCGCAAAGAAGGTGCTCTGGCAGCCTCTGAAGACGAACTCCTCCTGTCCAGGCTCGCGGAGGGTCACCGTCCTTTCTCTGCAGTCTGTAACAGCATAGTACCTCGACAACCAATCCATACCTAGCACGACGTCGAAATCCTGGAGCTGCCGCAAGACAAGCAAGTCTGCCGGCAAAATCCAGGATCCCAACTGCACAGGGCAATCCCTACAATACTCCTCGACATGCAAGACATGATCTGGTATCTGAACCTCTAATGCATGCGATAAAGAAACTACCTCTATACCATGAAGGGATGCAAATGCTCTACTGATAAAAGAATGCGATGCACCGGTATCAAAGAGAGTACGAGTACGAACTGCAGAAATCAAAATAATACCTGCGACGACATGCTCTGCTGCTGTAGCATCCTCTACCTGAGCGGCATAGACTCGACCGCTCGGCGCCGGGGGATGTCGCCCTGGCTGTCGCGAGGACGAGGAAGCGAAGTCTGGCCTACCAGAGGTCGCCGAAGGTCCTGCTGACTGACGAGGAATGAAGGATGCAGAAGCTGATGAAGGAGCTGGGTAACCTGCCCTGGGGCACGCCCTCGCGAAGTGACCGGTCTGCCCGCAATGGAAGCAGCGGCCCTGACTCTGCGGGCACTGGGCCGGTGGGTGCGGTCCTCCACAAATGACACAACGATCAGGGCGCGGCTGCCGCGAAGTCTGTTGCTGCTGCGAAGACTGCTGCTGCTGCGAAGACTGCTGCTGCTGCGAAGACTGCTGCTGTCGAGGTGGTCGACGCTGCTGCTGCTGGAACTGACGAGATCCCCCAGATCTCTGCCGCCCCTGATACCCCCGTCCCTGAGAGTGGAAACGGGGTGGTCTCGGGGGTCCCTGTCTACTCGACTGCCCCTCCTCAAACTGCGCCGGGCGCTTTGCCCCAGGAGTCACTACGGGGGCTGGAGCCACCTCTGCCATCACGACCTCACCACTCTCCACATACAGTGCCTGCTCCATCGAGGCCTCCAGAGTCTGTAATCTGCGGGAGCGGACCAACTGATAAATGTCCCGACGCAACCCTCTCTCGAACATATAGATCCGGTGGGTCTCATCTCTGGCCACGTAGGGCATACAAGCCAACAGCCGATTGAAATCGGCTATGTACACGTGTACGGGCCTATCTCCCTGGCGAAGACTCCTCAGCTGCTCCTCCAAACTCTGCCGGACACTCTCGGGAAAGAAGGCCCCAAGAAGCATACCACGACACTCTGCCCAAGAGATAAACTGGGTCCCAGG
This sequence comes from Tillandsia leiboldiana, assembly GCA_029204045.2. NCBI lineage: Eukaryota > Viridiplantae > Streptophyta > Magnoliopsida > Poales > Bromeliaceae > Tillandsia > Tillandsia leiboldiana. The sequence goes on from CM055073.1 coordinate 23,971,277, forward strand.
CGGACCTGCGGGTCGCACACGCCGCCACCAGGCCTCGGCGTTGCTCTTTAGAAAATGAGTAGACAACAGAACTCGAAACCTCTCATCAATAAAAAGGCTCTCGAAATAGCGCTCCATAGCTGTAACCCAAGACTCAGCCGCCCACGGCTCAGCACTCATACCCGAAAAGCGGGGTGGATCAAACTTGCGAAACCTCAACAAAAGACCCACCAAAACCTGCTGCTCTGCCAAAGTCAAAGATCCCGTCGTCCCAGACGGTGGCCTACTGGAAACTGGCTCAGCCGGAACTGCTGGTGCAGGCTGCACAACCGAGGGTGCCACCACAGGGGAAGAAGGCACCGGTGAACTCTCAGGGGGTACTACCGCCGGCTGCGCTCTCTGCTCCAACAAGAGCGTCAACCGACTCACAGCCTCCTCCTGGCGTCGAGACGCCTCAGCCAACTGTGCCACCTGGGCACGGAGCTCCAAAACCTCGCTCTGCTGTCCCTGCCCCGAGTCCTCCTGCTCGGGCTCAGAGGACGAAGGCTGCGAACGCGTCACCATCGAGCGTCGAGGAGGCATCCTCACCTGAGGGACAAGGCAAACAATCAGAACCCAAATCATCTCTCGACCCAATCTAGCGAAAGTCAGAAGGCATGTCCCCCTTCCCGAAGTACTATGTTGTCTGCAGCCAACATAGTTGCCACCGAAGGAAGACATGTCAATCGCTCACCCCGAACCACTCGGGAGAGTTAGAAATCCAATCAGGACTCTCGCTAAAATCACGGCTCTCACGCGAGTCATCCTAGGGTCCAACCACAAGCCTAGGGTTCCTAAGTCCTCCAAGACCTACATCCTAGGCTCTGATACCACTCTAATCTGTCACGCCCCGGGGCGATACTGCGCCCCGGCTCGCCGAACAGATCCGCCGCCCGTACGGGAAGCCCCGTATAGGCGTAGCGACTAACCTGCAAAGAAACATCTACACTAGCAGATATCAGAGCTGAAAGAGAAAAGCTGGAATAAAATACATAAAATAAACTACAACTCACAAATATACAGACCAATCTCACCAGAATACAAGAGTCTCTCAGAAAAGCAGGAAAGAAAGGTACAACTCAAAACCTCACTACAACAGTCACTCGACCTAACACACACCAAAATGGTACTGGGGTACATCTACTCACACACTGAAGATGACAGGAGGGGATCTATCTCGCGACGCCCTTACCTCGGTCAGAAGGAGCTGGATCAGCAACAAGAGCTGCAGGAACCGGAGCAGAAGTCCCTGGGGAGAAAACACCACGACGGGTGTGAGAACTACATCCCATAGTAGTTCTCAGTGGGTGCCGCCAACAACCCCGACGGTCTGCCCACTAAGTCTACCAGAGGCAAAAGTAACATATGCAGTGCTATAAGGAAAGCTGGGAAAAGTAACTCTACAGCTACTATGCCTCTATCTAGATGCTCAACAGTGAAACAGAAAGAACATAATGCCACAACTAACTCTCCTCCCTGATCACCCAATCAAAACTGACTGCCACATCGGGTCCAGTCAAACCTGCGCCAACCTACTGCCGTTACGTCCCGGAGGAGCGGACTTACGTAGGGCGTCCGTGGCTGCCAACAAAAGCACAGCCAGAGGGACCAATGCAACAACAAGTCGCTAAAGAACATCTCAAACTCACGCCGGCACAACCCGGTCTCACCTACTCCGGAGTGGCACTCGAGGGGAGCGACCCGCTCGAGTCAAAGTAACCCATAAGTATCACTGTATAGTATCTCTGTAAAGCTCAAATGTGGCTCATGCAGGCTATGATCCCATCCTCGATCAATAAGATCGACTACCAAACAAAACACTGACTCACTCACTGGCTGGAATCTACACAGCTGAAACTCACTGTCTCTCTGACAGTTTCCAAGAACCCAGATCTACCATCACTATCACTCTCCCAAAGAAATCAAATCTACAGACTGCTATCAACTCCACTCGGTCCCCAGACACGAGTGCAAATGCATCCCACAACCACCCGACCTCTCGGCCCACAACTCGGGCGAGGAAAAGCTAAGTCCATAGTGAAATGAAGTATCGTGATGTGGAATGTCTAAAGCAGTAAGAACCTAGCCCAAGTTGGAGTTTTTCTACAGACTGGCTGAACATGATACATATGACAGAGGTGCTAGGTCAAATTCCAAGATTTCATTACTTAACATAAAGTAGGGATCAAAGATTCATCAACTGATATATGAGATACAACATACAGTTTTACACATGCTAATACTCCAATTTCTAACATGCATGATCCTACACACATAGAATTAGTACACAGTCCAGAGTTCTTGGAAGCAAGGTCACCCACCTGAAAGTGCTAACTGCCCGGAATCGTACAGCTAAGAAAGCCCAAAACAGTCAGATCACAGATCCCACCAAGCCAACAACACGGTAGAAGTGCTCACAACCTCCTGGGTACAAACATACACCAAAATTACACTTTAAACCACACAAATTCCAAAATCCCAAAATCTGTGGTGAACAGTCCCATTCACACGAAATTTTCACCTGAAAAACTTCCTCCAAAAATTCCAGTAAAAATATGACGGCGATCCTCGCGAAGAGTAGATGTCGATAGAGTCCTGAAACGTCGAATTCCGATGTCCGGATGAGGAGATAAAAATCCGACAAGTAGGTGCTGTCCAAATCAACCAACAGTCGCAAAGGGGGTTAAAAATGTACCCAGAACCCCAAGAAAAGCTCGGATCCAGAAAAAGTGTCCAACACGGAAAACGTAGATTTACCTCTTACGAAACCGTCACCGCAGAAATCGTCCAAAAATAACGTCGGGGTAGCCCGGTAGACCTCCCAGACTAAACTGCGACGAAAATGGGCCTCCAACAGTAGATCGTCGCTCCGCACCCCGATGTAGAAGTCGCCGTCGTCGCGGCCTCCAAAAATTCTGAACCTTTGCCAAAAGATGCACAAGAGGGAGAGGAAGAAAATTGGTGAAGGGCTCAATGGCTAAAGCTCTCGGGAAAAGCCTCTAAAGTGAGCCCCAAGGGGCCTATTTATAGGCCTCACCCGAAATCAGCCCAAAAAGACAAGTCAATGGGCTTTCGGGCCCAACTTTCGGGCGCCCGGTACATTCGGGCGGCTACAGTGTTGGGCCGGCCCAACACTGTTCACGCCCGAATCCACCAGGTGCCGCCACGTGGCCCGCCGAACAGCAAACAGCTGTTCGGGCCACCCACGGGCTGCCACGTGGCCCGCCCCCGCACAGTGAGGCGGTGGGCGCCCGCCAACCAGCGGGCGACGCGTGTCCCCCCGGTTGACCCGCTGACCGGTCGGCGGCCGCGCCGGGCGCGCGGCATGGCCCCTACGTGGGCACGCGCCCCGAGGTACCGGCCCCGACTCCGTGCGCCGCGCACGGTGCGCCCGCGAACCAGAGGGTGACACGTGTCCCCTACACCCGGTCCACGCATTCCACTCCGGAATTCCGTGGACCGCGCCGCGTGCACCGACCAACCGGAGGCTGCCACGTGCCCCCGCCTTGGTCCATGCACCGCCGCGCTCACCCGGTAGACCGCGCGCCTTGCGCCCGCCAATCAGGCGGTGCCACGTGTCCATGCGCCGGGTCTGTGCACCCCGCCGCGCAGCTCTGTGGACCGCACATCCTGAACCGGCCAATGACAGGCCGCCACGTGGCATCCCGGAGGTCTACGGCCCCTCCCATGCACCATTTTTCACTAAAAACTTCCGGGAGTCCGTTTTTGGGCATCCGGACTCAGAAATAAACAAGCAAATAGCCGTTTTCAAGCGTTTTTCCATGCTGAATCCATTTCCGACCTCTGTTGGGCCTAATTCTTTTCCGAAATTTCGGCAAACTCAGCCGAAGGCCTACACAGCTAATAATAACACATAGGGTCCCTCTGTGGCATCCCATTGACGCACCATGGGCCAGATACACCAATGCTAGGTGCTCTAACAGTGGATTCATCGGAAGAACGCTGCATGGGAAATTAGGGCCACTACAGAGTCCATAAATAACCCATGTCCAACAGCTCTGTCATGCATCTCAGTCAATCGGGCAAGAGTCGCCACTATGCTCAAAGTGGAGACTCACTCAATCCACAATGCAAAAACCCAGCCCCAACTGATGTATAACACTAATCGGTCAAACCGCCCACAGTTCGCGATTACCAAAAAATTAACCCGAGTCGATAATCTGGTGCAATCTCACCCGACTCAACAATATAGCTATACTATCCCCCACCCCTGCTCTCTAACCCGAGCAACAAGGAACACTCGACAGTCGGGATCGCTGTCAACCCAACGGCTCCCTAAAACAGGCATCACTGACAGGATAACTCCACAACAGAAACAATAAAAGGTCCGGGAACCCCGAAAGACTAGAACCTACAACCCTAATCAAACAAGAACAGGCCCTAGGCATAGCCTCTCGTTGTTCTCGTCCCAAAGGAAAAAGGCAGACCTTGGAACCCAGACCACTCGAACCATCTCGGGTGGTTAAATTTATCGAAAAAAGGTGATATTTCTTATTGAAAGCCATTTGATCTGAAAGAAATCCATATTTAATGATTTTATTCCTTTTAGGAAAACAATTGGAAACAAGTTTTATATCCAAGCCTTGTAGAGCTAATGCCTTTGTCCAATCAAACAAGAACAGACTCGGCGACTCCACGATGCTCGGAAGAAAACATTGGTTGACTAAAATCATATGTGTGTCCAAAAACAGTTCTGGGTTCAAGGTCCTGCTATCACTGGTACAAAGCTACCACTGACACAGTGGCGACAATAAAACAGGAAACCAAAACATCTCGGGTCCGCCGTCTACCAACGGCTCCCGCCACAGATGAACAATCAACTATATCTACCAGACTCCACTCTACTCCCAAGCACGAGTGTAAAATGCATCCCACACTAAAAGAAACCCGACCACTTGGCCCACTACCCGGGCGAGTAAAACACTATGTCCAGGAAGAAAAGAGTGTGGATGTCTAAAGCAGAATAAACCTAGCCCAAGTTGGAATTTTCTACAGTCTGACTGAACATGCTGCATATGACGGGGTGCTAGGTCAAATTCCAAGATAATAATAATAATTTTACAGAGTAGGAACAAGGGATCGCATGATCATCATATAACTCTAGAATCAACAGCTATCACATTCTAGCATGCTACACAGGAATATCACTATCATGCATGGTCCTACTATAGAAGATTTAATGCACATTCCATCATTCTTGGAGACAGGGCCACCCACCTGAATGTGCGCAACTGTCCAGGGTCGTACCGCAAAGAAAGCCCAGAAACAGATTTACTAGCACAACCACCAAGCAACCAGTACACCAGCAGTGTTTAACGCATCCTGGGTACAAAAATACCACCCAAAGTTACATTAATTCCATAAAATTCCAAGTTCCACAAATCTGCTGTGAACAGTCCCCTTAAAGCGAAATTTTCACCTGTAAAACAATCTCCAAAAATTCCAATAAAAATATGACGGCGATCCTCGCGAAGAGTAGATGTCGATAGAGCCTTGAATCGTCGAATTCCGATGTCCGGATGAGGAGATAAAAATCCGCGAAGGCCTTGCTGTCCAAAAACTCCAATAGAAAAAAGGGGGTTCAGAAACTCCTCAGGATCCGTGTCAAAAACCCCAAATGAGATGAAGAGATCAATACAGAAATCGACCGCGTACCTCTCGTGATTCCAACACCGTGAAAATCATCCAAAAATACAGTTGGGGTAGCTCTGTAGACCTCTCAGACTGAAGTGCGACGGAAACGGGCCTCCAACAGAAAATCGTCGCACTGCGCTCCGATGCCGAAGTCGTCGACACCGCGGCTTCCAAAAATTCCGGGCCTCTGCCAGAAGATGCGCAACATGAAGATCTCCAACTTTGCTAAAGGGGCTAAGGGCAGAGGAGCTCGGGAAAGGGGGCAAAAAGCACCAGCAAGCAGCCTATTTATAGGCCCAGCCCGAAAAGAATCCAGATTTTGGACTTTGGCCCAAAATTCGGGCGCCCGGGGCATTCGGGCTGCTACAGTAACGGGCCCGGCCCGTTACTGTGCGCGCCTAAATCCTTCTCGGGCCGCCACGTGGCCGAAACGTGCTCCCCGCGCCCGGCGCACGTGCGCCCGTGAACCGCGCAACGCCGCGTGTCCCGACACGCGGACGTGCGCGGCTGCGCCCGGCCAACCACGGGGCGCCACGTGGCGCCCCCACGTCGCCCCCCACGCCGCCTCACCTGCCCCGCACCTGCCCGCTTACGGTCACCTGCCCGCCACTGCTGCGTGGACCGCGCGCATGAGAGCCCGCCAATCCGGAGATGCCACGTGTCCACCCAGCGGTCCACCATACAACCGCCTTTTTCCGTGGACCGCGCTCGCTGCGCCCGCCAACCGGGGCCCGCCACGTGGCCAGGGCCCGGGTGCACGCCTTCGCGGTGGACCGCGCGGCTGCGCCTCCACCCGCCGCCGCGTTCCGCCGCCAGCCGCCGCCGCCGGCGCCTCTCCGGCGGCCGGAACAGTAACCCCACGCATCGAAATCCGCATTTTCACGTCCGGGCTCCGAAAAATACAAGTAAATAGTCCATCTTGACCGTTTTCGCACGCTGAATCCAAATCCGATGTCCGATTTGTCAAATTCCACTTCTAAAATTTCCCACAAATTTCTGGAAAAGTAAACTTGATCCGTTTTTTCGTGCCGGGTCACTTCCTTGGTTCCAATAAGCGCGCAAAAATCTCAATCACTCAAAATGGCCCCTGATAAGCAAGTCTTGCTTCCATTATCTCCAGAAATCCATTTCCGGGTCCCGACACGCGCACAAACACTCCCAGAAGCCACTAATTCATCAATAAATCCTTAAGTGGGGATTCGGGTCCTCACACGCATCGTCCTTGAGTCATCAGGTACCTTCATATCACCAGAAAATTTAAATTAAGTCTTCAAATTCAAATTAACTAATTATTTACGTCCTTTCAGGTGCCACGATCTCCATCTCCTTCTATTCAGGTCCCTACGACATTTCTCTCGACTTCAGAGTCGCTCCGGCCACCTGTATCAAGGACATCTTTTGCTTCAACATATTTACGTCATCGTCCATCGTCATCAACGCCACAGGAGATCCAGCATATTGCTGAGCATGATGAGGGTGGTATTATCGAGGAGCTCGATCATTTGGCAACCATCGAGCAACTTGATGATATACCGATTATCGAGCTTGTTGTTCCTCGTGGGCGTGGGCGTAGGCGAGGGCGTGACCGAGGATGTCGAGGGAGAGGATGAGCTCTAAATTGAGTTTTAGCTTAATTTTGAGTTTGAGGATGTATTATTGATTTTTTTGTGATTATATTTTTTTAGTTGTTACTCAACTGTTATTTCTGAATGTTGTGAAATTGTTCTACATAATTTCTGAATGCATTAGCTCAATGTCTGAATGTTGTGAAACGTGTTGTATTTTTAGCTGAAATTTTCATCCTATTATGAAACTTGTTGTATAAAATTTGGTGTTTTTGATTGGAAAAAAAAATTGTTGGCTGCTTTGCCTAAAGGCGCTAAACGATTCAACACCTTTAACATAAAGGCTAAAGGTGCTGAATTGTTCAGCGCATTTAGTATAATACTAAAGGCGCTGAACGATATACTAAAGGCGCTGAACGATTCAGCATCTTTAGGGTTTATGCTAAAGGCGCTGAATCGTTCAGCGCATTTAGGTTTATGCTAAAGGTGCTGAATCAAGTTTATGCTAAAGGTGCTGAATGATTCAGCACCTTTAGCATTTATACCACATCCTCTGAGAACTTAGCCAATTTTCATGAAAATTGGCTAAGTCCTCAGTGTACACGCCGAAGACGGTGAATGGTTCACCGCCATCAGCACATATATAGAAGGCGGTGAATGATTCACCGCCTTCACAGCGCATTCACCGCCTTCACAAGCGCTGTGAAGGCGGTGAATCATTCACCGCCTTCAACATGAATGCTGAAGGCGGTGAACGATTCACCGCCTTCAGCCCAAAAATCCCACCTAGCGCCCGCGTGGCAAAATTAGGGTTAGATTTACATTTGCAAAATTTCACAGGATCATTTTGTAAATTTTAAAAGTTTGGAGGATAATTTAAAAAAAAAAGTCATATAT
>CM055073.1:23979421-24009337 GCA_029204045.2 Tillandsia leiboldiana
TTACCCTTAGATCAAACTATTCCACTGACCACCCACTAAACCTTAGGGAACTATTATCATTCTAACCGCACATCCTTTTATCCAAGAGCTAAAAACCTAATAGCGCCAACGACTTGGTGCTATTAAATACTATAGTAGCCTAGGTTTGTATATGTATGATACGATGCTATTTTGGTGATATTTTGGTGACCACCCATCCGACGGTTTATATCCGCGCACTAGTCATATCATCATAAATGCTGCATATTTTTCGAGGGGTGACTGTCGTTGTCCCACTCCCTCATTGTTCTTTTAAATTACGATGCTCGTTGCTCTCTTTGGCTCCTCTCATCTCCTTTCTTCATGTCTTATAGTGCAGCTCCGTTGCTGTCAAAAGCGCATCCAAAGTGCTTTTTTTATTGCCCTTCCTTCGTCGAAACCCTCGATGACATTTCATTGCCAGCGGACAAGATCTTCCTCGGCACCTGGGCTTCTAGCAAGGTCTTTGGGGAAGGTCTTCGTATCTGGGCCACCGATTCCAAGTCTTATGTGCGGTGGCCTAGCCGGGTTCAGGCCGTTTATGGAGAGCTATAGAAAGAAAACCAGTCCTCGTCTCACCCTCCGGTCAGTTTTTAGGAGTTCGAGTAGTTCCTTGACATCCTCCGACTTCTTCGTCTCACTCCTTCCATCCGCCGGGGAGACACTTTGTATTCTTTTTCTCTTGCCCCTGCTTCGGGAGCTAATGGTGGTCAGGCGTCTCTCCTTCAATAAGGCTTGTTTGAATCTTCAGCTTCGACTTTTCCTCTTTGAAACACTTTTGTATTTGCTTTTCTTGGTTCGAATATGTATCGGTTCTTTAGATGTGAAACTCTTCCCAAATCGATGTGTGATAGTGTTTCAAATATTTTTCATTAATCGGCTTGTTTCCTTCCGATCCCTTTAATGTCTCCAAGTAGTATGAGTTTCCCCTCGCTACTCGACTGACTCGGAATGGTCCTTTGCAATTTGGGGACCACTTCTCATACAATCGGCTCTTCTTGTTGATAGGTAGTGTTAGCTTTAACACTAAATCCCCCATGTTGAAGGACTTGACTTTTACTTTTTTGTTGTATGCGTTTTGAACTCGTCTTTGGTACGCTCGCAAATGATAAAGCGCTTTCAGCCGAATTTCACATGTCTCGCTTGACTCCTCGTCCATCAAGGGCTTGTACTCCTGGTCACTCAAGTTATTTTATTTTTCGACCCTCACAGATGAAAACATGATTTAGGCCGGCAACATGGCCTCATGTCCGTAAACTAAGCAAAAGGGTGTGACCCCTGTGGCGGTCTTGATTGTCGTTCGGCACGCCCACAACACTTCAGATAGTTTTTCGTGGCACTTCTTCGGATGCTTCCCGATGTGTCGTTTCATCATATTTATGATCACCTTATTCACTGCCTCGGCCTGCCCGTTAGCTTGAGTGTAATAAGGAGACGAATTTAGCAATTTGATTCATCTTGCTTCTAAGAATCATGCGAACATTTCGTCGGTGTACATTGTTCCTTGCTCGGTTGTTATGGTTTTTGGTATGTCAAACCGATGCAATGTCGATTCTTCGACGAACCGAATAATATCCTTTTGAATAGCCTATCTTGTTGGCCTTACTTCCACCTATTTGGTGAAATAGTTCATGACCACTATTAGGAATTTATGTCTTACCGAGGAGTTCGGCTGAATCTTGCCTATTAGATCCATGGCCCATCCTCTGAATGGCCACGGCTTGATGATGGCGTGCATTTTCGAGGCCGGTATCAACTGGCATTCTTGGCATCCTCTGGAGTAATTGATACAATCTTCATGCATCGACGACCAATAGTACCCTAGATGCTGAATGGTCCACCTGAGTTTTCTCTCGGCCAAGTGTGCGCCACACAAGCCCTTATGGGTTTCGCCCATCACAATCAATGCTTTCTTGGCCCTTAAGCACTTCAGGAGTACTTCTTCATCCGTTTTCTTGTACAACTACCCGTCCAACAGTTAATAGTCGAGCGCTCTTTTCCTTGTTTTGTAATCCGTTCAGTTGTTAGGATCACTCAAGTAATTTATTAAATACTGTCTCCAATCTTCGACTACTCCGATTCGGGCGACCATCGGTTCCCTCATGTGGACCGATGGCAACAACATTGTGAAGGCGGTAATATGACCGACTGTCATTGGCTCTTTGTAGCCCGACGCCAGCTGCACTAGGTCATTAACAACCGCATTCTCTTCTCTCGGCCGATGGCTCAGCTCCATGTCTTGGAACTTACAAAGTATTTCAACCATCCTCTGTAGATAGCCTTGGAGGTTAGGACTCGTGCATCAGTATTCGCCTATCAGTTGTTTGATAACAACCTGTGAATCTCCGATTACTTTCGGGTTTGTTGCCCTTAATTCCTCTAGGATTTCTAAGCCGATGATTACCTCGTATTCGGCTTGATTATTCGAACAACCGAAATCAATCTCGAGAGCGAACTGAACCACTCTCCTTTTGGGTGATCGGATTAGTATTCCGACCCTGGCCGAATCAACCATCCTAGAGTCGTCGAAATATAGAGTCTATCTTGGGAGGCCGAAAAAATCGGCCGTTGGTTCATCGACTTCGATGCAATGATGATCGACCAAAAAGTTCGCTATCGCCTGTCTCTTGACGGCCTTTGCTGGAACGTAAGCCAGCGAGAATTCGGACAAGGTGAGCATCCATCGCCCGATTATGCTCCTTAGAACTGGTTTCAATAGCATATACTTGATTAAATCGGTCTTTCAAATGACCGACACCTCTATCGGTAGCATGTAGTACCTGAGCTTTGTGCATGCAAAATACAGAGCCAGGCACAACTTTTCTATCGCCAAATATCTTCGTTTTGTTTTGGGCGACCTCAATGCTCCTCGATGCACCAAAAAGACTAGGAAATTCCCGGCCGAAACTTCGAACGTGCATTTTAGCGGGTTCATTTTTAAACTATACTTTCTCATTCGCTCGAAAGCTAGTCTTAGAACGACCCAATGATCGATTTTGGATTTTGATTTTACCACAATGTCGTCGATATATACTTCTATTGACTTACCGATTAAATCATGAAAGATTAAATTCATTGCCCTCTAGTATGTCGTCGATATATACTTCTATCGACTTACCGATTAAATCATGAAAGATTAAATTCATTGCCCTCTGGTATGTCGCTCCGGTATTCTTCAAGCCGAAAGGCATCACCAACCATTCAAAGGTTCCGATCGAACCCAGGCACTAAAAGCCATTTTCGACACATCGTCTTCGGCTATCATTATCTGGTTATAGCGTACATGGCCATCCATGAAAGACAAAATCTCATGACCGGCTGCGGCATCTACCAGCATATCGGCTATCAGCATAGAATATTCATCATTTGGAGTAGCCAGATAAGGCTCCTGAAGTCTATACAAATCCTCAATTTTCCATTCTTTTTCTTTATAGGAACTATATTTGCAAGCCATTCAACATAACGAGCCGGCCCGATAAACCCGACTTTCAAAAGATTTAATTTCATCTTTAATTTTTAGTATAATATTCGGCTAAAACCTATGAGCCGGTTGTCTAAATGGCCTAAATTCCTTTTAATATGGAGTCTGTGTTCTATAACTTCTCGGCTGAGTTCTGGCATCTCCTTGTAGCTCCAAGCGAAGCAGTTTTGGTAGTGCATGAGCAGACTAACCAACTCTCCTTGATGTTTCGCTGAAAGTCTCGAACTAATATAGGTCAGTCGCTTTTTCTCATCCGACCCCCAGATTGACTTCGACCAGGGGATCTTGTACTTCAAACTTATTTTTGTCGTTCTTTATGGCAAGTCCCTAAGATATTCTTCTTCGGTCTTTTCGACCGGATCTTCAGCTATTGGTTCGATCCTTTCGGCCGAATCTTCGGCTATTGGTGAAGCAGTCAAAGCAAGTTCTTTGATGGCCATTTAGGCCGTCTCCTGCCCCTAAGGCTCCATTGGGGCCTTAGCTATTGGCTTTGGATGTGCCATTTGATCCACTGTGGTGGCTCATCGCCTACCGCCAAATGGCTTGTGTCCTCGAGGAGTTTGACCTGCACTCCCTCCTCGGTCACCCGGACGAATGAGATCTGGTCCGAGTCTTCATCAGCCCGACTGACATGGCCGATTGATTCTATGCTTACATCTACGAGCTGCGATCTTCCTTCGGCCGCCATCTCCTCTACCTTATTGCCCACCCACTGGACGAGTTTCCCGTAGAGAGTGGATGGTATGCACTCGTTGACGTGAATCCAGTCGCTCCCGAGCAGTAAGTTGTAGTGGCTCGTCGTATCCACTACAAAGAAAGCAGTCCTTAGGAGTAAGTTGTAGTGGCTCCCGAGCAGTAAGTTGTATTTAGAGCTGACCATTATTTTGCTCGTCAGAATCCTTTTTGTCACTTGATCACCTCCGGTGAAGTCGGTCATTGTGGTATCAGTCGGCTTGAATTCCATTTCGCTCTTGCCGATCATTTTCAGAAAAGTGGTGGGCATGATGTTGACCATTGCCCCACCATCGACCATTACGCGACCCACCAGCCGCCCTTCTATCAAGGTCTGTATGTACAACGGCCTGACAAAACGAGTCTGGAAGGCCGATGGTTTCTCGAAGGTCACCACCTCGGCCTCTACTTTGCGCTCTGTTAACTGGAACTCTGCTACGGGTAGGCCCTCGTCGTCAAAAGTCTGCTCGTCAGCGTCTTCTTGGGATGCTGTCGCCTTGAAAGACATCGACAAGGTGTAGACCATGTTGATCCCCGCCGAGTCTTCATCGACCGAGTGTCAGTCCGTGCCTTCTTCTCTTTGGCATCCATTTCGGCCGAAGACGGAGTTGGGACCTCATCCTCATGATCCCTTGGTGGCCATCTTTCGCGTTTGGCCACCTTGCAGAGGTCTCGCTTGGCGGGCACCTCGGCCTCTGTTTCACGCTCGTCCGGCTCCTCAAGGTCGCACCTCATCGCAGCCTCCAGAACCCTCAATCGGGTGTCCAGTTCCTGCCGGACGTCCTCATCTTTGGACTCGGTCACCGTGGGTTTAGGCAGTGATGGCCTTGCTCGAGGCGGGATCGTGTCGCATCAGCGTCGCTAGCGGCCAATGCATGTCCCGTTCCTATGTCAGGTTCGGTCGCGACCCCTAAGCCGTAACTATTTCGTTCCTCGCGTCGGCTTGCATCCGTTACTACGGACGTTTCTGGGTTTTCGTCATGACCGCTCCATGCCACCGGGCCCGTCCTCTTGAGGTGAACCATTGTTTAACCAGTACGTCTGCAGGTGGGTCCACCATCCTCAGGTGTTTCCTGAGGACCTCCCTTCTTTGCCACGACCTAGGCCATAATAGGCTTCTGAGTTTTTTCACTAGCCGGACGCCTAGGGCGTCAACTTCCCTTTTGGTGAGCTAGGAAAACTCGGCGTTTGGGGTCGAGGAGTTCGCTCCTGCCCCCAGCTCGGTGCCTCCGCGATAAGGAGGTCATGGCCTCGGTCCCCATTGTGGGTGGCTGGTCGGGCCCCTTGGTGGCCCCACGGGACCGATCTTCTCCTGTACCCTGGGCTGGTATGGGCGCTGTGGTGGCCCCTTCGCTTCTTCGCCCCAGGCCTGGTGGCCGAAGGCTCCTCGGGGTTCCCCCTGAACCTGGCTCTCCTCGTAGTCATAGTGAGGGCCCTGCTGTTGTAGTGGGGCATTCGGCCCCTCGTGGCTGACTGTTTGTAACCCCGACCCAGCTTGGCCATAGAAATCGCACAGGACCTTCCGGATGGGTTGGTCCTGCTCTTCGCCTCTGCCCTTCTCCTCGGAGGATTATTCGTTAGACCCTCCAGCCGAACGCTGGTCCGGATTGTGGTTGTTGTGAGCTGCGTCTTCGCCGAAGTCTGGGAAGGCGAACCATTTCTTCACCTCCTCGGGTATGTCGAGGAGGAGCGTATCCCAGTCTTCGCTGGTCATTTCGACTTTGCAACGAATGCAAAGTCGAAGCATCTTTCGTGCCGACGTCTTTCTCGGGGAGCCCGGGCTCCTATAGTGGCTTCTTTCTTTTCGCAACGACTATATTTACTTGCGGAGTGTTCGGGCCAAAATATGGCTTGCGTGCGATCGGCCCTTGGGTGACCCTCTAGAAGGTGTCGAAGTACGCCGCGTGCCAACAATCAATCTATCGGGCTAAGGAGGGATCCGCTCGGCCGAGTTCTCCTCGGGTAACTTATTACGACCGATCGACTGAGAACAGTCGAAGTGGGTTTACGGAGGTATAGAGGGATTGCTGGTTTCGACTTAGAATAGCCGAACTAGGTGGAGATAAATGTACAACTGATGAGCCGATTGCAACGTTTAAACCAAAAAAATCACCAATAAAGACACGGCTGATTGGCCGATTTACACTCTAAGGAAAAAACAAGATAAAGACGCGGCTGAGTCGGCTTATACTTTATATTGATAAAAGAAGAAGATACAAGTAGGAAAAAGGGATAGAAGGATTACAATTAAGCCTACTCCTAGAAAAGCAATAAAAAAGAAAAAAAAAGAGTTAAGTTACCCTACTCCTAGATATGAAGAAAAGCTGGGGTGGAACCGGGCTTACGAGGTTGCCATACCTCTTTTCCTTCGATGGTTCGGATATTTATACACATCCCAAATCAAGTTATTGGGCGCCGATCTGAATTATTTGCGCTAAGAGAAATCCTGAACAACCTCCTTTTTAGTCGAGCAGCCTCAATGAAGGGTAGCTGTGAAGATCCGGATCTCTGGGATGGTTTTGCAGGGCGAGCAGTGGCTTTTGGAGGCCTATGTCGTGTGACAGAGTTAGTTGTTCAAGAATCGGATTCCAGATTTTGAACCAGCACGAAAATTGGATCAAGTTTGCTTTTGTGGGGGCTTCCGGCAAAATTTAGAAAGAGAATTTGGCGAAACGGACAGCGAATTTGGACTCAGCGCGCGAAAACGATGAAAATAGGCTATTTACTTGCATTTTTCGGAATTCGGAGCAAAAAGTACTGTTCATTGGTCGAAATTACTGTTCCGGCGGCCGGCGGCGACCGGCAGGCGGCGGAGCAAGGCGGAGCGCGGCGGCGCAGTGGCGGAACCCGGCCGCGGGCAGGCGCGCGCAAGCGCGGGCAGGTGCGGCGCGCGGTGGCGGGTCCACAGACAGGCGCGTGCACCGGGAGCACCGAGAAATGGTAATACCACGTGGCAGCACCCTATTGGTTGGACGGCGTCAAAGACAGCGGCGGCGGCTGTGACACGTGGCGTCGCGTGATTGGTCGACAAGATCCGAAAGACCCGGCGCGTAGACCGGGCGCGTGCGCAGCGTGAACCACGTGGGGACACGTGGCACTGTGCCATTGGCGGGCGCACGCCGCCCACGTGCGCGTGGCGTGCGGAACGTGGGCGGCTGGAACAGGTGGCGCGATCTGGCGGATTTGGGCAGGACACGTGGCAGCATCTCAGCATTTCGGGCGGCTACAGTAACTTTCGGGCGCCCGGTTTTTGGGCCCGAATCCGACAAGCCCAATAGTATTTTTTTTGGCTATAAATAGGCCATTGAGGGCTTCATTTCTGGACTTTCTGAGATCCTTTTTGAGTGCCGTTTTTGACAGAGAGTTTCCACTTCGAGTCTTCTACACTTTTTGGGGTTTTGGAGAAATTTTGGAGACCGTTTTATATTTTTCCTCCCCGATCTCGCGAGCTTCGACGCTGTTCCGATATCGATCATTTTCGTCGACTTTTCGTCTGGAGACTCCCCCGAGCTGAGTTCTTGGTCTTTTTCGCCGATTTTTGCGGAAGCGTTTTCACAACAGGTAGATCCTCGACTTTGGTATTCATCTCTTGGCTCTGTTTTGAGTTTTTATGGGAGTTCGTGCAGCATCTTTAGACCCCCTTTTTGCTGTTGCATGTTCTGGACAGCGGAGGAGTAATCTTGCAATTTCTCGGCCTACGAGAGGCGGAAATTGGTGTTTAAAGACTCGATTTCTATTTACACTTCGCGAGGATCGCCATCGTATTTTTCTTAGAATTTTTGGAGGCCATCTCGCAGGAGGTAATTCCCTGTTTTGTGGACAGATGTGCGATAAAATTACCGTTTTGAGTAATTTGAGCTTACCACGATGTTCGGCTTATATTTCAGCGGCCGGGTGGAATTTTTGGTCAATTTTTGGTGCGTTGGAATCGTGAGAACCTGAGGATCGCACCCGTTAAATTTCAGCTCTTTTGGACTCAGGATTAACACGCACATCCAGGTGGGTTGGAATTCTTCCAAACTTTGTGGAATGCCTTCTAATTCTGTTGAAAGCATGTTAGCATGCCTAGTTAGCTATCTGTATAGCTGGTAAAATCTGATAGATGTTTAGATTATCTTTGAATGACAGACTTGAACCCCTTTTATCATCAGTATGATCGTGAGACTGTTTGACACTAGATTGCATGATTAGTTGACTTCCGAATTGCATCTGAACTGTTTTAAAATCATTGAACCCGTTTTAATATAAAAAGTGGTTTCAAAAATAATTTTAAACATTGTGATCACCCAGAGGGGTTGGATAGGTTCAGGATGCATGTACTCTCGTGCCTGGGGGCTGGGGAGATATTATTGACTCAGTAGATGGGTTTCCTAGTGTCTTGGGGGTTGTGTGTACTATCAGATTGAGTCGTGGAGTGTTCTCCGGCCTATTTATGGGTTAGTTGGCATTTCGAGTTTTCGACCTGTTCGATCATTGATTATAGCCTGCAGATGCCGCTTTTTGAGCCATATGAGACACGCTTATTCCTCGGTGGGGTAGCGCCCCTCGAGAGCCGCTCCGGATGCGATGATGATGATGCGCCTAATGAGGCTGCTTTGCGTGATATTATGATAGTCCGATTGGACACCCTAGTTGATACACTAGGGGCCCTAGTTGATACACTAGGGGGCGCAGGCTTGACTGGACCAGATTTGGCAGTCATTGAGATTTTGGTTGATGTGGGCACCTCGTGAGCGAGTGGATGCATTGCATGTTCTTAGCTGAGTTTTTCCTTTGAGCATGATACTTGAGGCATATTAGCTGTAGTTTCATTTCAGCTTTCATATTATCTATCTGTATATGTATTCTCTTGCCTCCAGTAGACTTAGTGGGCATACCGTGGATCTTGGTTACGGTACCCACTGGGAACTACCTTCTGCAGTAGTTCTCACACCCACTGTGGTGACAGGTTTTCCTAAGGTAGCTGTTCCGGCACCGATTCGGGCGGAGGCAGCAGATCGAGGTAAGGGTGTGGCCGAGTAGCTCCTTATCAGTTTTATTTTGAGAGTTAGAGGTAGATGTACCTTATCTGAGAGATTTATTTATGTACTGAACAGTTTGAGAGGTTTGATGTATCATGTATTATGTTTTAGACTGAGAGATGACCATTATTTTGGATGTGCTACTTCAGCTGTTCAGTGTTGGGATTCTGTAGCTACTTATTTTATTTTTACAGCTCTGATACATGTATAGCTATAGATCTGATTTGTAGGTTAGACGCTTCGTCTGTGTGGAGATTTCCATACAGATGGCGGATCTGTTGGCGAGCCCGGGTCGCAGTTCCGACTCCGGAGCGTGACAGTAGCTATCTCCCATCTAGGTTCATCCCCTGATTCCTTCCGCTGGAGTGTGATCCTCGGCGCTTCCCAATGCTGGACGCCGCCTGCCTTTCCAGGTTGATTCCGGGGTTCGCGCTCACACTCCTTTTGAAATCTTTCCTTCGTCGGCTTTGAGCGGCCTAAAACTGACTCAGACTCCCATCGTTTGATTGACCGGGATGGTCCGGTGGTTGCTTTCGGCCGAAGTCGAATCTTGGATGAGGTGCGACTCTTCTTTTGCCGGCTAATCCTCCTATCGGCTGATGCTTCCAATCGACAGCTTATGTCGCATGCCCTTTTTTTATGCGACCGAGATCGGTCTTAATCACAACACGGATCTTCCTTTAGTTGACTCCCCACTCTGTTGGCTGATGCCTACGGCCGACGATAATCGCCACATGTTGCTCTCTTAATTGGCAAAAATTTCTGGTCTCAACACGAGGCAAAGGGATTAGCGTCGATCTCCATATTATTTTTATTTTCTTGGTCGACAAACGCCAACTGACCCTCGTTAATCTCTTTTTTAATTTATTTTTTAAATGCAGTACATTTGCCTGTCTGGTGGCTCCAAAAGTGGTGCCACTTGCAGTACTTTCGCTGCTTGAGCTCCTCATATGAAGGGATCGATTGGCCCTCCTAGAGGTTGATATGATCATCCTTATACAACCGATCGAATATTTGATTGGTTTTAGACGTGTCGAAGGTGAAAGCATTAACGGATGCCCGAGCCTTGACCTCTCGGGTCTTGCTCGGTTTGAGCATCTGACACGTGTAGGGTTGGCGGCCCGATAACTTCTCGGCCGCATATACTTCGGCTTCTTCAGTCGAAAACTTATTTTCGCTGGATCTGCTCGGCTCCTCGTGAGCCGAACTTTCTTATATGAAGGAGACATTATGCTCATTCGACTTTTTCCAGTCTTTACCGCGGATGCTCAAGCTCGGCCTTCGGCCTTCGGCAAACTCGGCCGCTCTTCCTTGTCGTTACTCCAAAATTGCTCGTATTGAGCAACCCGGACTCTCAAATCAAAGAGATTGGAAAAATGGCATCCCTCGAAATGATCGCGGGTCTTGAAGTGGAGTCCGTTGACCGCCATTTTCGCAAACTCGGCCTTCGGCATCCTGACGAAGCATCGGTTCCTCGCCATTTTGAAGTGGTTGAGGTACTCCTCAATCGCTTCTCCGGCGTTCTGCCGATACGATGCTATATCGGCAACCGACAACTCGGGCACAACTCGATAGAACTGCTCGTGGAACTTAGCCTCTAGCTCGTCCCAATCGCGGACGGAGTTGGGAGGAAGGCACGTGTACCACGAGAACGCCATCTTCGTCAAAGATGTGTTGAACAGTCTCAATTTCAAAAATGGGTCTGCGGTTGCCTCTCGACATTGGGCCGTGAACTGAGCGATATGCTCAACTATGTTATCGATTTTCTCTCCCGAGAACTTGTCGAACTTCTGTATCTTCTAATTGGTCGGGTACAGGTGATCCGTATCTATATGGGCAGTATACGGTGAGCTGAACACTAGCCGAATTACCGGCCTGCCCTCGGTGTCGAAAGAATTCCAGATGATTTTCTCTACCTGGGCATGTATTTCGATGAGCTCCACATGAGGTAACGGGGTCGTCGGCTGTGCCGGTGGAGATAGTGGCCTGCATTGGCCGGCCTGGTTCTGAGGAGGTCCTTGAACCGGGACCTGTTCGCCGTTCCTATTGCCCCAAGCCTGGGGCTGGAAGATCGGAGGTGGGGGCGGCAGATAGGCTCCCCAATAATTCTCTTGTTGATGGCCGATGTTCTACCCCATCAGCCTTACTCCCGTCTAGAACGGGACTGCTTGCGGCTGCACTGACCCCAGC
Source organism: Tillandsia leiboldiana (assembly GCA_029204045.2). Taxonomy (NCBI): domain Eukaryota; kingdom Viridiplantae; phylum Streptophyta; class Magnoliopsida; order Poales; family Bromeliaceae; genus Tillandsia; species Tillandsia leiboldiana. The sequence continues at coordinate 23,990,864 of CM055073.1, forward strand.
GGCTGTGCCGCTTGATAAGTAGCTGCCAGCGGTACAACTCCCTGTGGTTGCACTGTTGGCATTGCCGGCACCATTGGAATCGATTGCGTCCACGACGGTTGGGGTAGTGTGGAGGCGAATCCTCCATTGCATGGTTCATTTTAGGCCAAAAACTGCCCGAGACTGATTGTTTCTCTCAAGAGACAGTTGTGTTCTCTCGAAAGATTCTAACGCTCGGGCCATTTGCCCAAACATTTTGACAGGGTCGGCTCTTGTGGTGCCGACCTCCCGCTGGTCTTTGGAATCTCTGTGGCGGATCATCCGTGTGTCCGGCACTACTAGATTGGTCGTTCCCTGAGGGTCTGAGAGCGACTCTATTCCTGAGATTCATGTTATTGTCTTCTGACATTTTTCAGTAGGATTAGGGTAAGAGTTTATCTAAGAGTTCCACCGGGTGTGCCAAAAAGTTGTTGGGTGTCGAAAGTTTAACCGAACGCTCGTGGACCGTTGCTGGTTTCAATCAGTGATCGACTCCGGTATGATCCTTTGATGTGATTGCGCCGCGTGCCAAATGATTAGGCCGAGGAGGGATCCGCTCGGCTGGGTTCTTCTTAATCGAACTCTTAATAAAGTTCGGCCTGGAAGAGCCAAATTAAGACGACTGGGTATTAATTAACACGGTCGAATCAGTCGGTTCACTTTGTATTGCTCGAGAAAAGGTTACAAATAACTGATTACAAGTACGACTACTCCTAGGAAAGCTGTAAGAAAAGCTATAAATACTGGTAGAAAAATCTAGCCAGAAAAGCTATAAGGAAAGCGGTAAACTTAGTTTAGGAAAGCTATAGATGCAGCTATTGAAGGTATTGAATAACAGGGGTGGTCTTTGGCTTACGAGGTTGCAGGACCCCTTTTCCTTTAATGGTTCGCTTATTTATACTTGTTGGAACTGTATTTGTGGTGTGTTTATAAGCTGTACATGCGTGATTTGTGGGGAATCATCGCGTATCTCTCAACCACCTTCCTTTTTGAATTGGTTTTCTTTCGATCGAACGATGGCTCTCTTTTGTCTATGTTCATCCCCACGATTTGTGCGCTGAGGCGTGATCCTCGGCGATTATCGATGCAGGGTGCCGCTTGCTAATTTTGCGTCTGCTATGTGATTTTCACCTTATATTCCGTGCATATCTTCTTTAAGATTTTTCCTTTTGTGTTTAGATACGTTCCTTCTCTTCCAGTGGGGTTGAATCCCAATCCTGGTTTCGTCTCCTGTTGTCGTTTGGCTGAGACAACCGATGACTTACAGCCAAGGATTTAAGTGCCGTGGCACGGGGTCGTGCCGAAAGCTTGCCGGCACGGTACGGCACGGTGCGTGCCGAGCCGTGCCGATGAGTGGCGATCACAAAAAATACATGTGTGCCGACACATAATGGCATGAAATATTTAATTTCTTTAGCAACAAAATTTTTTAATAGCTTATTATGTATCTTTATCAAATATTTTGAATTTTATTAAGAAAATTACTTAGTAATTTTAAGAAAAAAGGGTTTTGAACTATGTCATCGGCACGGGAGCTGTATCGTGCCGGTATCTTGTTGGCACGGTATGGCACGGTAGATACGGCCCGTGCCGATGGATACTTCAAACCTTGCTTACAGCCGATCGGAGTCGGCTTGATCAAGACGTGAGCACGTTTCGTCGGCTCTTTCTTCTATCGACGGATATCTTCAACCGATAATCTGTGCCATGTGTCGCCTTCTAACTTGATCGTGACGCATTCCACGTGATGATAATTTCGATCTCAACAACTATGAAGAATTTCTTATCAAAATTTTACTTGATTTGGATATTTCAACACTATAAAACTTACAAACGGCTCACTATGACCATTCAAATTGTTGATTTTGAGCACATTTGATTATTTGACAAATAATATTAAAAAATTATGAAATTTATTTTTTAAATTTTTTAAATACTTTATATGAAGTCTAGCGGAGCCGATCGTCGATTCCAAAATTCCAACATCGAAAATAACTTATAAACACGAAAGGCATCACGCTTTTATAAGCATATCACCCTTCTCTCTCTCTCTCTCTCTCTCTCTCTCTCTCTATATATATATATATATATATATATATATATATATATATATATATATATATATATATATATATATATATATATATATATGAAATTCTTTTGAATTTTTAAATTTTAAATTAAAAAATTATGAAATAAATATGATAATGTCATTTAGCTTTAGTGATGATCGGTGAAATATTATAATCAAAACTTATACTTTTACGTGTTGTTTCCTAAGCAAAAGAAATTTATAAAAAATTTAAAATATTTTAATTCTTAGTAATAAAAAACAAAAAGAAATAAGGAGTTGATAACTAGTTAGTAGGGTCAAAAGGCTTGTTGGGTAAGCCGGTGGAGTCGGGAATTACCGTGCTCGAGTGGCTAACTACGTACCTTGGGGATTCGGAGTTTATTACGGTTAGAAAAATAATTGTACTAAATTTGCTTGTGATTAAATTATTTAATTATTTTTATGATTAAATTTGAATAACAGAACTTATCTTTAATCGCTATGAAAATTTCAGAAATTGTAGTAGAAAAAAGTAGAAATAAATTAATTCGGAAGCGTGCGAGGCACTGTCCTAAGACGTATTTCCGTCCTTCGTGCGGATTAATCGGAGATACCACCCCAAGGTACGACCGAAACTCCCCTTCCTACGAGCACGACTGCGGAAGAGGTTGACAAAGTTTCTTTCAACACCCGATAGTAAAACAATATAAGAAAATGAAATCGAAATAAGAATCAATTGTTTATGTATGTGTATGAGTGTGTGTATATTTATAAATATGTATACAACACTATATATATAGATGTAAGGTGTACGTGAAAGTTGGAATTCTCAATATTCACATCATCCATAAAGAATAATTAAAAATCAATAAATATAAAAAATGTTTAAAACTTAATTAAAAATTTAATAATAATAAATAAAAATCAATAAAATTAAAATTAATAATAAAATAATAAAAATAATTATTAAAAAATTTAAAAATTTTGAATATTATTCTAAAACTTACGACTGGCCATTGCGATTGTTTGTCTTTGTGAGTACTTTTCTAAACCGTGTGGCATGATTCCATGCGGATTTGCGGACCCGACTACCGACGCGTGCGTAATCCCCGCAGCCGCCAAAATTTGAAAGTTTCCGTGCAGGAATGGAAAGCAGGCGGACCGTAGATCCTAGCAAAGTGGCGTGCTAGAAAACATCTCTCTCTCTCTCTCTCTCTCTCTCTCTCTCTCTCTCTCTCTCTCTCTATATATATATATATATATAGAAAAATGTTACTTGTACATCCCATTTGGGGGTGTACATCGCACACCCCACCCATCCAATGGGTGGGGTGTGGTGAGGGGTCACTTCACAATTTGTGAAGTGACCCCCCCATCCTTAGATGGGTGGGTGTAAGATGTACACCCCCTTTGGGGGTGTACATGTAGCGTTGCTCATATATATATATATATATATATATATATATATATATATATATATATATATATATATATATATATATATAGTTCGCTTATTATATTTTTATAAGTAAAATTTTTTCATATTCATAAATTTTTAAGTATTGAATTAAAAAATATACGGTTAGAATTATAGTAGTCCCGTAAGATTTATATTATTTTACGAACACCTACTAAACTTTAGAGGAACTACTATCATCCTAACCGCATATCCATTCATCCAAGGATGAAAAATTTATGAGTACAAAAAAAAAAGGTATGAGTACAAAGAGATTTATACTCATAAGAGTATAGTAAAGTTATGAGTACAAAGAGCTTTATACTCATAAGAGTATAGTAGCCCTACGTTATATATATATATATATATATATATATATATATATATATATATATATATATATATATATATATATATATATATATATATATATATATATATATATATATATATATATATATATATATATATATATATAGTAGAGCTTATATACTATCAAAAATATAAGCCCAAATATACTTGTGAATTTTTTATCATTGGATTTGCATTGAGATTTGTGCTATTTATTTATTTTCTCTCTCTCTTTAGTTGACTTTACAAAATTACAAATCCCAATGCAAATCCAATGGTACAAAATTCACAAACATATTTGGTCTTATGCTTTTGAGAGTATATAAACTCTACTATATATATATATATATATTGTATATATATTGTGGGGCTTATATACTTTTAAAAGTATAAGCCGAAATATACTTGTGAATTTTTTACCATTGGATTTGTATTGAGATTTGTATTATTTACTTTTTATTTCTCTCTCTTTAGTTGACTTTACAATTGCACAAATCTCAATGCAAATCTAATGGTAAAAAATTCACAAGTAAAATTTGACTTGTACTTTTGAATATATATATATATATATATATATATATATATATATATATATATATATATATAGAAAGAGAGAGCGTAGGGCTACTATACTAACTTTTTCGCTCTTGAACGAAGGAATATGCGGTTATGATGATAGTGGTCCCCCTAGGGTTTAGTGGGTTGTTGGTTAAATAGTATAAATCATAAGGAACACTATAATCCTAACCGCACATTTCTTCATCCAACGGCCGAAAACTTATGAGTACGAAGGGATTTTACTTATAAAAGTATAGTAGTCGGACCCATATATATATATATATATATATATATATATATATATATATATATATATATATATATATATATATATATATATATATATATATATATATATATATTTAAAAGCATAAACCTAATTATATTTGTAAATTTTTTTACCATTGGATTTGCATTGAGATTTGAGCTATTGTACTTTCTCTTTCTATTTCTTTAGTTGACTTTACAATAACACAAATCTCTATGTAAATCCAGTGATAAAAAGTTCACAAACATAGTTGAGCTTGTACGTTTGAAAGTTGTTGAGACTAAAATTTTCGCCACTTAAGGTAACGACACGTGGTGGATATCGTCGGTCGACAGACATCAGCCAACAGAAGAGTGGGTCAGAAAAAGGAGACTCGTATCTCGATTCAGACCGGTCCCAATCGCGTAAGAGTACGGCACGCGACGACAGCCATTGGCAGAGAGTAGCAGCTAACAGGAGAAGCAACTAATGAGAAGAGCTGCGCATCACACGAAGCCGACTTCGGTTAATAACGTCCACTGGATCGCTCTAGTCAATCGACAGAAAGGCGGGAGTCTGGGTCAGCTCTCGGTCGCTCAAGCCGAAAAAGGGAAGATTTCGAAAAGGAGTGCAGACGCAAATCCCGCAACGGCAAGCAGCGTCCAGTATTGAAAAGCGCAAAGAATTACGTTCCGGCCAAATGATCAAGGGATGAACCCAGACTGAAGAACGACCATTATTCTTTTGAGGAAGGTTCGACTAAAAAGGAAGTCGTTGAGGATTTCACGATGATTCTCCCCAAATTACGCCAACAATTCAAATCGGCGTCTAATAATGTGGTTCAAAAAGTGTATAAATACCCGAACCATCGAAGGAAAAGAGGTCCGGCAACCTCGTAAGTCCGATATGTGGTGTCCCATTTTTTTGTGTGGCTTGATCATGTGGTTAGCGGTGAGAAAATATCCATTTTTGGCGTATCGAGTGCGTTGCGCGTCAAACGGACGCCAAAAAAGGACCCAGCGCGCGAAAATAGTGAAAATAGCTATTTTCGGGCGAAAATAGGCTAACGGGATCATTTCGGTCGTGGGCTGGCTCACGACCCTTATGCGTGCACCGGGAGCAGCGGACTTGCGCGGTGCCACGTGTCGTGCGGGTAGAGGTCGCGACGCGTGCGCTTGCGCTGGGCATGGACGCATGTGGGTGGCGCTATGCAGTGGCGCTGCATTGGACGCGTTGGCAGAGGGCGTCAGGCGCCTCGGGACGCGGGGTGGCTCGAGCGAAGTGGCGCATGGGCGCTGCCACGTGGTAGGGCCCGGTTGGTCGCACGCCGTGCGGCGTGGCGCACGACGCAGCACGTGATGCAGCGCGCGTTGATGCGGGGGGCGCCCATATCGCCACGTGTCAGCCTCCGGTTGGCCGTTGCGGGAAGTGGGCACACGTGGTGCCCACTGTAGCTTGCCCGGAGGGATTTAGGGCACCCGAATGGGAATTGGGTCCCGAATCTTGGCATTTTAGGCTATTTAAAGCTCGAAACACCTTTTTTTTTTTTCTTCTTCTCCCTTTTGCTCCAACCGTGGGTGCTTCGGGGAGGAAGAGAGAGCGTGTGGGTAGGTGTGGTCATGAGGTTTCGCAAGCGCGTCGATTGTGCCGTAGAGCGTGCTCGAGGTGTTCTTAGGAGCCGGACGGACGTGCGGGCACAGGTTTAACGGCGCGTCGGCGTTAAGGTAGGTTTCGATTCGTGTTTTGCGGTGTTTTGCAGTATTTTTTGGCACAGTTTTTGGGTTTTGCTATAGGATTTTTTTTTTTGAACTCTGTGCCTTTGTCCCTGTTAGGGACCATTGTTGGAGGTGCCGTTTTGCCGTGCAGTTCACCGTTGTGCCTTTCGGGGTGTACCGTTTGCGCGTGGTGAGCGTCGTTGGGCTTTCTGATTCGAAAGAGGGCGTGTTGCTGCGGGAGCCCAATTGCAAGTGTCTATAAGCAATTGGCGGCAAACAAGGTGGGTTGGTTTAATTTTCTCCAAAACTGCAGATTTTCTATTAATTCTAGTATGATAGATCTCAGCATACTAGAATAGGTGCTATTATTATTGTATCATGATATTTATAGAGTTATGAGACTTTGACTAGCACCCTGACATATGTTTGCATGTATTCAACCAGACTGCTAAAAAACTCTCGCTTGGGCTAGATTCTTTTATATTCTAGTTTTCACCCCTTACATTCCTTTTTCCTGGACATAGAGCTTTTCCTCGCTTGGATAGTGGGCCGAGTGGTCGGGATAGCGTGGGATGCATGTTACACTCGTGCCTGGGGGTCGAGTGAAGTCTGGTAGCCGTGGCTAGTATTGTGCCAGTGTTGGGAGCCGTTTGGGTAAATGGTAGTCTCGGGTCGTTGGGTATTCTCCGATTTGTTGTCGCCATCAAGTTTGTGGCTGTGGTGTGCTTGTGATATCAGGACGTTGAATCAAGAATATTTTTGGACACTCATGATTTTAGTAAACCAGTGTTTTTCCTTCCGAATTTCTAGTGGTCGCCGGAACCTATTCTTGTCTGGTTGGGCGAAGGCAGTAGCCCTTTGAGATTCGAAAAATAAACTTATTTTTAATCGATCTTCGCAAGAACTAAAATGTATAAAAGTTGATTTTCTCAAATCAAGACGATTTTATAAAAAGAGAGCTATTTTTATCCTCAACCCAAGAGGGTCTGAGTGGAAATAGTATTTAGCAATAAAAATTATTTTTTCTTACAAACTTTCTCACCCGAGAGGGTTTGACCGATCTGGATTCTAAGGGTTGTTTTCATTCTTGGGTCGAGAACAACGGGAGGTTATGCCTATAGTCTGTTCTTGTTTGATTGGGGTTGTAGGTATTAGTCTTTCGGGGTTTTCGAACCCTTGGTTGTTGTGGCTGTAGAGTTTCTCTAGCCAGTGAGTTTTAGTGTGTTGAGTTGGATTCCTGTTTTGGGAGCCGTTTTGGTTGACGACGGTCCCGATTGTTGAGTACCTCCTGTTACGGAATTTGAGTTGGCGTAGTTTCGTGAAAGGTTCAAGTCTTGAAGATTGAAGGTGAAGAAAGTTGGATCATTTAACTCAATCTCAAGAAAGAAGAATTCAAAAGGATCAGGTATGTTTAACTAAAGATTATTGGTGATCCGAATACTTCTTGTAGTGTAGAAACACCTGGAAGAGTTTTTAACTGCATAAAAATCAAAAACTGGTGTTCGGACATGTTCAGGATCCGGATCAGAGCCAGCGATCCGGATCCCGAAGGTTGTTGTTTCATACATCACTTCAATCCGGATCGCAGCATCTCACGATCCGGATCCCGAACGTTGAGTTTTCTGAAATGTATGAACGATCCGGATCAGGCATTCCGATCCGGATCCCGAACGTTTGTTTTCTGGAAACTGTCTTTATTGCTACTGCAATCCGGATCGCCCAAATCCGATCCGGATCGCCGTCCGTCAAAATTCCAGAAATATTAGGTTTTTGATTCTTATCTCCTTCCAAATGTTTCTAACCTATAAATAGACCCTATGACTCTTTTTCTAGGGTAAATCCAAAATAGAGCCGTCATATTCATATATCATTTCATACGGCCTAGATCCACATATAGAGAAGAAAGGAAATCATTAGAGAATACTCTATGTTTCTTCATCTATATTGATTAGTTTGATTCTAGGTTTTCATACTCACATCTTGAGTTGAATCAAACTAATGAATACTTAGATGGTATTTTCGATCTATCTTTGATCTAAGTATTCGGCGGATCATCACCACCCAAAAACAACGATTTCCCCAAAATCGGCGCGTGGATTCGCGTGTCCTTGTGGATTCAAGGTTCAACCGCTCTCGTGGATTCGGAGCGAGGCACGTTCGTGGATTCGAAGGGTGCTATTGGGTGCAGACCGTGGATTCGGTCGGACGTCGTGGATTCGACGTTGGACGCCGTGGATTCGGCGTTGGGCGCAGATCGTGGATTCGAGAAGCGTCGCGGAGCGAGCGGAGAAGATCCTCTAGGAGCGTATGGAAAAGGTTGAGTCGTAAGTGTGTACGGTAAATCACCTTGTACGTGTTTTAATTCTAGTGGATTTCTGCCGTGTTATCGATCCCGTGGTTTTTTACTCCGGTGATGGAGTTTTCCACGTAAAAATCTTGCGTGTTATTTTTATTTCCGCATTGGGTTTTTTGTCGCAATGATTTTTGAGTGTTTATACGTTTACACCTATTCACCCCCCTCTAGGTGTTTTTTCCCCTATTTAGATCTACATTACATATAACCCAACAAGTGGTATCAGAGAGGGAATAGGGTTGTAAACAATGGTTGAAGGTGGAAACATCAATCGACCCCCTTTCTTTGATAGAACTAATTATGCGTACTGGAAAGTACGAATGAAAGCCTTTTTAATTTCCATCGACGAAAGGGTGTGGCAATCAATTGAATTAGGATGGTCTAATCCAACTGAAACTATCTCTGATGTTCGCACCTTAAAACCTAGGTCGAAATGGACCAAGGAAGAGTTAGATTCATCTTCTTACAATGGTAAGGGAATTAATGCTATTTTTAATGCCTTATCTCAAACTGAATTCTCTCGCGTCTCAGCATGTGAGACTGCGAAAGAAATCTGGGATGTTCTTCAGGTTACACATGAGGGAACTAACCTCGTGAAGATTCAGAAACTGCAAATGCTTACGAGCAAGTTTGACTCTATCTTGATGGCAGAAAATGAATCTTTCACGGACTACTATACACGATTGCAAGACATCGTAAACTCATGTGCTAACCTGGGAGAGAAGATTCCAGAATTTAAGATTGTAAGAAAGATCTTAAGAACTCTTCCTGAACGATTTCGCCCAAAGGTTACAGCCATTGAAACTATTAAACACCCGGACGAAATACGTGTAGAAGAATTAGTTGGTTCATTACAAACTTATGAAATGACATTTACCACTAACAATTCTTCTGGAAAAGCATCCTCTTCTAAGTCTTCAGGTTATGCGTTGAAAACAACTAAGGAAGAAGACGCGGATACATCCTCCTCAGACGATGACGAGAACCTTTCTATGGAGGAATTTGAGAAGCAGCTCGCTCTCTTGACAAGAAAGTTTCGCCGGAACTTTCGAAGGGGTAATTCAAGTAAATCTCCATCCTTCGGAAAGTCGAACAAAGGCAAGGGTACTTCAAGCTACAAGTCAAGAAAGCAAGAGAACTTTTCAAAGGATAAGAAAAGTTCAGAGGGACAACTACAATGCTTCAAATGTCGAGGCTACGGCCATATTGCAACGGAGTGTCCCAACAAGTATCCGGCAAAGAAGAAGGCGATGCAAGTCGTCACTTGGGATGACAACTCAACGTCAAATGAGTCGTCTTCAAGTGATGAAGAAAAGAGCTCCACGACATTCCACGCGTCCATATCTTCACCCTTCATGTGCTTTATGGCAAGTACATCCGAGTCGTTGTCTAACTCCACTGTTGAAAAGATTGCAACGGACAACGAATCGGATGATTCGGAAGGTGAAGATTTTGCTTTAGCCTACCACAGACTTTTGAGGGATTCAAAGAAAGTGGCTAAGCAAAACAAGAGTTTGAGAGGGAGAGTGCATGATCTCGAAGAAGAAGCAAAAAGAGCAACTTCTCTCTCAAACGCTCTTGAAGTGGAAAGGGAAAATCTGATAAAAGTAAATGTTTCCCTTCAAGAGTCCAATGAGCTTTTTGAGAAGGAACATACAAAACTGGTGGATAAAGCGGATCACTTCTCAAAGCTCTACAACGAGGCTCGACAGGATAACCTGGAAATGACAAAGACTATTTTCCAACTCAAGGATGACTTGAAGCGATTCTCTTCAGGAAGGAGTAAGTTGGATAGGCTTCTTGGTCTTGGTCAAACAAATCGGTTCGGCCTCGGGTACACTCAAACTGGAAACAGTCCAAGTTCGAGTGGGACAGTTTTTGTGCCTCAGTCGGTATCTCCTCCTCCGACACCGGAATTCAAGACAAACAACGACAACAAACCTACTTCATCCTCTTTGGGATCGTCAAGATCTAAGGTATGTTTTCGTTGTGGTGTTTCAGGGCACATAAGAAGATATTGCAAGACGGGAGTCAAACGCGCACCTCAAACACCTCTTGCAATGACTACCACAAAGGTGATTCCTCAGAAATCAATTGCAAATCAATTGAAGGAAAAGAACCTTGGTAGTTTACCGCGCAAGACGACTTTATCAAGGAGCAGCAATCGTTTTAACAAGACGCTTTCACCTAGGCATATAACTTCACGACCATTACCGACGCACTCCAAAAAGGTTTGGGTGCGCAAAGATGAAATCTTTCCTTGTCTTGTTACCAATGTTTCCTTGCATGCATATGATAGTTCGTCTTGGTATCTGGATAGCGGGTGTTCCCGTCACATGACCGGTGACAAAAATAGTTTTCAAAATCTTGAGAAAATCTCCGGAGGACTCGTTGTTTTCGGAGACGGTCGATCTTCCAAAATTGTTGGAAAAGGAACAGTAGCTATTCCAGATGGCCCAGTTCTAAATAATGTGTTATTTGTTGATGGTCTTAAGACTAACCTCATAAGCATAAGTCAACTTTGCGACAATGGTTTTTCAGTTAACTTTTCATCTGTTGAATGTGTTGTAACTGATAAGGACCATGTATTCTTTTTAAAATGGGTTAGATCTGAAAACAATTGTTATGTTGTTCCTAATAAGTTTTCTGAAAAATGTAACCTAGTTTCTTTGGATAATGAAACACTTTGGCATGAAAGGCTAGGTCACTTAAATTTTAAGGAACTTGCTAGAATTTCAAACAAGGACGTGGTCAAGGGGGTTCCAAAACTTTTATTTAAACAAAACGTTGTGTGTGGTGGTTGCCAAAAGGGAAAACAGTCTAGGACTGCACACAAGAACTTGAACCACGTAGGTACAAAACGGCCTTTGGAACTTTTGCACATGGATTTAATGGGGCCGACCCGTCAACCATCTTTGGGAGGTAAATGGTATATTTTCTTATTGGTTGATGATTTCTCTAGGTTTTCTTGGGTAGCATTTTTAAAAGAGAAAGCTGATACGTTTGATTCTTTTCATGAGATTTGCCATCGTATTATGATTGAAAAGAATGAAAAAATCATTCGTGTTAGGAGTGATAGAGGTGGAGAATTCATAAATTCCAAATTCATTGATTTTTGCACTTCCAACGGCATAAAACATGAATTCTCAGCACCCTATACACCTCAGCAGAATGGTGTTGTTGAGCGCAAAAACAGGGTTGTTCAAGAGATGGCGCATGTGATGCTTCATAGCCGGAATTTACCGCTACATTTTTGGGCTGAAGCTGTGAACACCGCTGTCTATGTCACTAATCGAGTGTATTTGCGCCCAGGAACTTTAAATACACTATATGAGCTGTGGTTTAGTAGAAAACCGGATATCAAATACTTTCGTATCTTCGGGAGTCGGTGTTACATTTTACGTGACCGTGAAAATCTTGGAAAGTTTGACTCTCGAAGTGACGAAGGGATCTTTTTGGGTTATTCTACAAATAGCAGAGCATATCGAGTATTTAACATCGAATCTAAAACGATTGTAGAATCTATTAATGTTAAAGTAGATGAAGCTTTTCACTTTGCATCTGAAAAATCTACCCTCGATATCTCTCTAGATGATGATTCTCCTGCCTTTGCATCTCCTCATGATAATACTTCCAATATTAATGATGCATCTAATGGTTCTTCAAGTTTATTTGATGTGCAGGAATCATCTCATATACCTCCGAGTACTCCGTTTCAACAAACGCTACGAATCTCCAAGGATCATCCTGAATCAAACATCATTGGAGATCCATAAGAAGGAGTTAGAACTCGGAGGCAGTTAGTTTGTGGATTCACTTGCTACGTATCTTTAATCGAACCAAAGGACATAGATGAAGCTCTTCAGGATGACTACTGGATTAAAGCAATGCAGGAAGAGCTCCATCAATTTGAGCGAAACAAAGTCTGGGAATTAACGAAGCCTCCAAAGCAACATAATGTGATAGGTACCAAATGGATTTTCAAGAACAAGAAAAATGAGGATGGTACTATCATCAGGAACAAGGCACGATTAGTTGCTCAAGGCTACTCTCAAGTAGAAGGTATAGACTTTGATGAAACATTCGCCCATGTAGCTAGACTCGAGTCCATTCGTATACTATTTGCTATTGCTTGTCATTTTAAAATCAAATTATTTCAAATGGACGTTAAGAGCGCGTTTCTAAATGGGTTTTTAAATGAGGAAGTTTATGTAGCTCAACCGAAAGGTTTTGTAGACCATAAACAACCTAACCATGTTTTTCGTTTGAAAAAGGCTCTTTACGGTCTGAAACAAGCACCGCGAGCATGGTACGAAAGGTTGACAAAGCACCTTTTGGAGAAGGGCTATACTCGAGGGGGAGCTGACAGGACTCTCTTTGTGAAGCATTATCAAAATAACTTTATTGTTGCACAAATCTATGTCGATGACATCGTATTTGGCGCAACAAGAGATAATGATGCTTCTAAATTCGCGGAGACCATGGAAAGCGAATTTGAGATGTCAATGATGGGCGAATTGACTTATTTCCTTGGATTGCAAATTAAACAAAATGATGAAGGTATTCACTTGAGTCAATCCAAGTATGCTTTGGAGTTGGTCAAAAAGTTTGATCTTGAAAATTCGAAGGATTTTCCGACTCCAATGGGGACTAGCCACAAGGGACTTGGAAGTGAATCACAAAGTGAGAATGTAGACGAGAAACTGTATCGAAGTATGATTGGAAGTCTACTTTACCTCACGGCTAGTCGCCCGGATATATCCTTTAGTGTTGGGATTTGCGCGAGATATCAATCAGCACCAAAGGAGGTTCACCTGAAAGCGGTGAAAAGGGTCATCCGGTACATCAAAGGATCAATTAATTTCGGAATTTGGTATCCTATGGGAACAAGTTTGGATATTGTTGGATACTCAGATGCCGATTGGGCAGGATCAGTGGATGATCGGAAAAGCACGAGTGGTGCATGCTTCTATCTTGGCCATTGCCTTGTTGCATGGCACAGTAAAAAGCAGAATTGCATAGCACTCTCGACTGCCGAAGCGGAATACATTTCAGCTGGAAGTTGTTCAACTCAACTCATTTGGATGAAAAGCGTATTGAGCGACTTCCGGATTTCAGCATCTTCGGTAATAATTCTTTGTGACAACACAAGTGCAATTAACATTTCTAAAAACCCTGTGTTGCACTCTAGAACAAAACATATTGAACTTAGATATCATTTTCTTAGAGAGCTAGTTGAATCAAATACTCTTCAACTTTCATATATTTCAACTGAGGATCAATTAGCTGACATTCTAACAAAACCTTTGGATCAAAAACGTTTTATTCATTTGCGAAAAGCAATTGGAATGCTTTCCTTGAAATAAACTTCTTTTTGAAACCTTTGCTTAGGATAGGTTTTGTTTTTGTTTTGTTTTGTTCATTATCTATGTCTGTACATAGGACATTAATTGAGTATAGATCATAATTGACTTTAATTGCATCTTTTCGCACATTTAGAAATTTATTATGCTTTTGCCATCATAATATTTCACTGTTGTAATGATCATTTATGTTAATTAAATCATCTTCTGAGTGATCAAAGTCAATTTCTCTCTTAATGATCTCTTGGTATAGTCATTATCTTATTTGACTGCTTAGTCGAGTATGAAATCGAGATCAATTTTTGGTTGAATACTTTATATCTTAAATAATTGATAGCCAATTGAGGGGGGAGTCAAAGAAATATAAAATGCTCAAAAGATGTGGAAAGAGTTACATCCCAATGAGGAGTGTGAAAACTATCACCACATGGAGGAAAGAGCTACCACCTCGGTCGTCCGAGTATTGTGTGCAGCTACCACATGTATACCAAGCAAGGTTGTTCAATTTTTGATTAAGTAAAATGCAGGTTGAAATACTTGACTCCGTCAAATTTCAAGGTTGGTATAAGGTGGGTTTTTAAAGAAAGATGCTCAAAGAGCCACTCTCTTCAACAGATTGTCTAGATACATTATCTACTATATTTGGGATTTCAAAACATCTATTGATCTTTGTATTTCATTTCTTTACTGAATTGATGATTTGATAAAGGCATTACTCATAAGATCAAGTTAGATGTAATTGAAGGTGTTTCAACTTAAAGGATTTAATTTTTGTAAATTCTCGTTTCATTTTTTGGATATTATTGATAGATTTGGCATAATCTAATTCTTATTGTATGAAACGATGTTTTTTGTTTAAAGTTGATACACAATTGTGCTTACATACTTTTTCTGGTTTTTCTTGAATTTCTCTGAAATTTTTCTAATGAAAAGTTGGAGCCGATCCGGATTGGACCTGCCGATCCGGATCCCGAACGCAGATATTCTTCTGCGGGCAGACAATCCGGATTGGACCTGCCGATCCGGATCCCGAACGCAGTCTTTCACTGCGGGTAGCCGATCCGGATCGCAATCTTGAACTGATCCGGATCGCGGCTAGGGTTTTATAAAGAACAAAAGGGTTTGATTTCTTTTACTCCAATCTTTTGTTCCAAAGTTTCCAGAGCTTCTCTCTCTAGATTTCACCCATCTTGGAAGCTTTCAAACTCAAGTTCTTCAACTCCAAGTAAGTTTTATTGATCAAAATCTCTGTTTTTCACCGTTTTTCTTTTTCCTCCTCAAACGTGATGAATTTCTTGGATCGATTTCGTTTGTGGATGGTTTTGATCAAATTTCTTTTGAAATTAGAACTCTGGGTAGATTAGTTTTGATTATATGCCAGGTATTCTCCTGATTAACGGATTTTTAGGGCTTCGATTTCTAAAATTTCGGTTTTAGGGCATATAATAAGGATTTTCGAAAATCATGCAATTGATCTATTTTTAAAAGTCCTTTTGCAAAACTAATTTGATTCTTAGTCTCTCTACATGATTATGATTGTTTGGGTACATTTTTTTCAAATCTTTGAAAATTAATAATTTTTCATGTGTTCTTGAGTTGGTCTTCACAGGATACATTTTTCTCTATCAATCAAAATGGTGATCACTGGATTATTTTCCTACTTGTTGCCATGGTTCATACCAAGGATACTGTCAAGCCTAAGAAGGCTAAGAAAGCGAAGAAGACCAAGGATGATTCTGACACTGAATCAGAGACGGAGTCGATCGACTGGGATAACATCGAAATCGAGCAAGCTGCTCCCATTGTCTCCAAAGGGAAAGCAACTGCTGAAGCTTCAAAGCCTACTGCAGCTGAAAAAGGAAAAGCCCCAATAGAAGAAACCTCTGGGAAGACAAGAAGAAAAAGTATTACTCGCAAAAAGAGGGTGTGCTCAAGGAATCTCCATTGAGCAACCAGCTGCTAGCCACGCATCTCCACATGACTTTATCAGCTCGGCTAGGATTAAGGAAAATGAAGAGGGAGTGGAATTCAAATTACTGAATCCCTCTCTAGAGCATACTCTGTACCTAGCGAATCCACATGGACTGAAGACCAGCATGCATCATCTGTCTCTACAACTCGTCCAGCGACTTCCAAGAGAAACGCTCTAGCAGCTACTGTATTGGCCGCCATTCATCAGGACCAAAGAAGACTTTCTGCTGAGCAAGAGGAAATTGGCATTAGGTCCTCCGACAAATGGCTGCTGACCCAAAAACAGATGAAAAAGAAATGTTCCAAATTATCCGCGCATGCTGAAAGGAATCTTGAACAAGATAGACGAAACTAGCTCAGACAGTTCTGATTTGGCTTGATCTTTTATGCTCTAACCCTTGTCGTTAATATTGCAGGTTTTTTAAGTTTTAAGTTTTAATTCTCAGGATTTTCTTGATTGTGAACTTTGTTAACTCTCCTTGTGTTTTGTAATTTTGGCTTTATTTGTGACAAAAAGGGGGAGAAAGTTTAGAGAGCACTTGAACAATGATTGAACAATGATTGAACAATGAACAATGATTGATGTGAATGTGTGAACATCAAGGTAAGTATCATTTCAACTTTGACTTTGGTGAAAGGTAAGTATCACAACTTTGGTTTTTATCTTGTGATTTGTTGCATGTTCCTACTAACTATTCGACTAACTATTTGGACATGTATTATTACTAACAAGTTGGTTGATTACTAACAAAGCAAAGTCATGACATTTGGATTTTATTGTTTAGAAGATATGTCAATGCTTGGAATTTTATTGTTTAGCAGATATGTCAATGCTTGATTGTGATCTTATTACTATCTTGAATTATTCAATGTCATGGTGAGCATAAACTCTATCTCTGTTAGGTTTTGAATGCTAAATTATTCTTGAGGTATCTACGATCTCTTTTCGTCAAGAATGATTTCTTTGTGCAGAGAGTACAGATGTCTAAGTCTAGAGTCTGTTTTAGGAGTTTATCTCATGTTTTTAAATTTTCGGATCTCCATTGTAAATTTTTGTTGTATGGTGATAGCACAAAAATATCTTTTTAAATTTTCTTTAGTGGATCTTGTTTTGTCACGAAACCGCCAAAGGGGGAGATTGTTACGGAATTTGAGTTGGCGTAGTTTCGTGAAAGGTTCAAGTTTGAAGATTGAAGGTGAAGAAAGTTGGATCATTAACTCAATCTCAAGAAAGAAGAATTCAAAAGGATCAGGTATGTTTAACTAAAGATTTTGGTGATCCGAATACTTCTTGTAGTGTAGAAACACCTGGAAGAATTTTTAACTGCATAAAAATCAAAAACTGGTGTTCGGACATGTTCAGGATCCGGATCAGAGCCAGCGATCCGGATCCCGAAGGTTGTTGTTTCATACATACTTCAATCCGGATCGCAGCATCTCACGATCCGGATCCGAACGTTGAGTTTTCTGAAATGTATGAACGATCCGGATCAGGCATTCCGATCCGGATCCCGAACGTTTGTTTTCTGGAAACCGTCTTTATTGGACTGCAATCCGGATCGCCCAAATCGATCCGGATCGCCGTCCGGTCAAAATCCAGAAATGTTAGGTTTTTGATTCTTATCTCCTTCCAAATGTTTCTAACTATAAATAGACCCTATGACTCTTTTTCTAGGGGTAAATCCAAAAATCATAGAGCCGTCATATCAAATCATTTCATACGGCCTAGCTCCAAATAGAGAAGAAAGGAAACATTAGAGAATACGCTATGTTTCTTCATCTATATTGATTAGTTCTGATTCTAGGTTTCATACTCACATCTTGAGTTGAATCAAACTAATGAATACTTAGATGGTATTTCCGATCTATCTTGGATTAAGTATTCGGGGATCCACCACCCATAAAACAACGATTTCCCCAAAATCGGCGCGTGGATTCGCGTGTCCTTGTGGGATTCAAGGTTCAACCGCTCTCGTGGATTCGAGCGAGGCACGTTCGTGGATTCGAAGGGTGTCTATTGGGTGAAGACGCTGGATCGGTCGGACGTCGTGGATTCGACGTTGGACTCGTGGATTCGGCGTTGGGCGCAGATCTTGGATTCGAGAAGCGTCGTGGATGCGAGCGGAGAAGATCATCTCGGGAGCGTATTGTATGGAAAATTTTGAGTTCGTAAGTGGTAGGTAAATCACCTTGTACGTGTTTTAATTCTAGTGGGTTCTGCCGTGTTATCGGTCCCGTGGTTTTTTACTCCGGTTGATTGGAGTTTGCCACGGTAACAGTCTGCGTGTTATTTATTTCCGCATTTGTTTTTGGGTTTTTTATCGCAAACGATTTTGAGGGGTTTATCGTTTAAAATATTCACCCCCTCTAGGTGTTTTTTCTCCCTATT
>CM055073.1:24009437-24029437 GCA_029204045.2 Tillandsia leiboldiana
AACCAAGGAGGTTCACCTGAAAGCGGTGAAAAGGATCATCCGGTACATCAAAGGATCAATTAATTTCGGAATTTGGTATCCTATGGAACAAGTTTGGATATTGTTGGATACTCAGATGCCGATTGGGCAGGATCAGTGGATGATCGGAAAAGCACGAGTGGTGCATGCTTCTATCTTGGCCATTGCCTTGTTGCATGGCACAGTAAAAGCAGAATTGCATAGCACTCTCGACTGCCGAAGCGGAATACATTTCAGCTGGAAGTTGTTCAACTCAACTCATTTGGATGAAAAGCGTATTGAGCGACTTCCGGATTTCAGCATCTTCGGTAATAATTCTTTGTGACAACACAAGTGCAATTAACATTTCTAAAAACCCTGTGTTGCACTCTAGAACAAAACATATTGAACTTAGATATCATTTTCTTAGAGAGCTAGTTGAATCAAATACTCTTCAACTTTCATATATTTCAACTGAGGATCAATTAGCTGACATTCTAACAAAACCTTTGGATCAAAAACGTTTTATTCATTTGCGAAAAGCAATTGGAATGCTTTCCTTGAAATAAACTTCTTTTTGAAACCTTTGCTTAGGATAGGTTTTGTTTTTGTTTTGTTTTGTTCATTATCTATGTCTGTACATAGGACATTAATTGAGTATAGATCATAATTGACTTTAATTGCATCTTTTCGCACATTTAGAAATTTATTATGCTTTTGCCATCATAATATTTCACTGTTGTAATGATCATTTATGTTAATTAAATCATCTTCTGAGTGATCAAAGTCAATTTCTCTCTTAATGATCTCTTGGTATAGTCATTATCTTATTTGACTGCTTAGTCGAGTATGAAATCGAGATCAATTTTTGGTTGAATACTTTATATCTTAAATAATTGATAGCCAATTGAGGGGGAGTCAAAGAAATATAAAATGCTCAAAAGATGTGGAAAGAGTTACATCCCAATGAGGAGTGTGAAAACTATCACCACATGGAGGAAAGAGCTACCACCTCGGTCGTCCGAGTATTGTGTGCAGCTACCACATGTATACCAAGCAAGGTTGTTCAATTTTTGATTAAGTAAAATGCAGGTTGAAATACTTGACTCCGTCAAATTTCAAGGTTGGTATAAGGTGGGTTTTTAAAGAAAGATGCTCAAAGAGCCACTCTCTTCAACAGATTGTCTAGATACATTATCTACTATATTTGGGATTTCAAACATCTATTGATCTTTGTATTTCATTTTCTTTACTGAATTGATGATTTGATAAAGGCATTACTCATAAGATCAAGTTAGATGTAATTGAAGGTGTTCAACTTAAAGGGATTTAATTTTTGTAAATTCTCGTTTCATTTTTGGATATTATTGATAGATTTGGCATAATCTAATTCTTATTGTATGAAACGATGTTTTTTGTTTAAAGTTGATACACAATTGTGCTTACATACTTTTTCTGGTTTTTCTTGAATTTCTCTGAAATTTTTCTAATGAAAAAGTTGGAGCCGATCCGGATTGGACCTGCCGATCCGGATCCCGAACGCAGATATTCTTCTGCGGGCAGACAATCCGGATTGGACCTGCCGATCCGGATCCCGAACGCAGTCTTTCACTGCGGGTAGCCGATCCGGATCGCAATCTTGAACTGATCCGGATCGCGGCTAGGGTTTTATAAAGAACAAAAGGGTTTTGATTTCTTTTACTCCAATCTTTTGTTCCAAAGTTTCCAGAGCTTCTCTCTCTAGATTTCACCCATCTTGGAAGCTTTCAAACTCAAGTTCTTCAACTCCAAGTAAGTTTTATTGATCAAAATCTCTGTTTTTCACCGTTTTTCTTTTTCCTCCTCAAACGTGATGAATTTCTTGGATCGATTTCGTTTGTGGATGGTTTTTGATCAAATTTCTTTTGAAATTAGAACTCTGGGTAGATTAGTTTTGATTATATGCCAGGTATTCTCCTGATTAACGGATTTTTAGGCTTCGATTTCTAAAATTTCGGTTTTAGGGCATATAATAAGGATTTTCGAAAATCATGCAATTGATCTATTTTTAAAAGTCCTTTTGCAAAACTAATTTGATTCTTAGTCTCTCTACATGATTATGATTGTTTGGGTACATTTTTTTCAAATCTTTGAAAATTAATAATTTTTCATGTGTTCTTGAGTTGGTCTTCACAGGATACATTTTTCTCTATCAATCAAAATGGTGATCACTTGGATTATTTTCCTACTTGTTGCCATGGTTCATACCAAGGATACTGTCAAGCCTAAGAAGGCTAAGAAAGCGAAGAAGACCAAGGATGATTCTGACACTGAATCAGAGACGGAGTCGATCGACTGGGATAACATCGAAATCGAGCAAGCTGCTCCCATTGTCTCCAAAGGGAAAGCAACTGCTGAAGCTTCAAAGCCTACTGCAGCTGAAAAAGGAAAAGCCCCAATAGAAGAAACCTCTGGGAAGACAAGAAGAAAAAGTATTACTCGCAAAAGAGGGTGTGCTCAAGGAATCTCCATTGAGCAACCAGCTGCTAGCCAAGCATCTCCACATGACTTTATCAGCTCGGCTAGGATTAAGGAAAATGAAGAGGGAGTGGAATTCAAATTACTGAATCCCTCTCTAGAGCATACTCTGTACCTAGCGAATCCACATGGACTGAAGACCAGCATGCATCATCTGTCTCTACAACTCGTCCAGCGACTTCCAAGAGAAACGCTCTAGCAGCTACTGTATTGGCCGCCATTCATCAGGACCAAAGAAGACTTTCTGCTGAGCAAGAGAAATTGGCATTAGGTCTCCGACAAATGGCTGCTGACCAAAAACAGATGAAAAAGAAATGTTCCAAATTATCGCGAATGCTGAAAGGAATCTTGAACAAGATAGACGAAACTAGCTCAGACAGTTCTGATTTGGCTTGATCTTTTATGCTCTAACCCTTGTCGTTAATATTGCAGGTTTTTTAAGTTTTAAGTTTTAATTCTCAGGATTTTCTTGATTGTGAACTTTTTTAACTCTCCTTGTGTTTTGTAATTTTGGCTTTATTTGTGACAAAAAGGGGGAGAAAGTTTAGAGAGAACTTGAACAATGATTGAACAATGATTGAACAATGAACAATGATTGATGTGAATGTGTGAACATCAAGGTAAGTATCATTTCAACTTTGACTTTGGTGAAAGGTAAGTATCACAACTTTGGTTTTTATCTTGTGATTTGTTGCATGTTCCTACTAACTATTCGACTAACTATTTGGACATGTATTATTACTAACAAGTTGGTTGATTACTAACAAAGCAAAGTCATGACATTTGGAATTTTATTGTTTAGAAGATATGTCAATGCTTGGAATTTTATTGTTTAGAAGATATGTCAATGCTTGATTGTGATCTTATTACATATCTGAATTATTCAATGTCATGGTGAGCATAAACTCTATCTCTGTTAGGTTTTGAATGCTAAATATTCTTGAGGTATCTAACGATCTCTTTTTGTCAAGAATGATTTCTTTGTGCAGAGAGTACAGATGTCTAAGTCTAGAGTCTGTTTTAGGAGTTTATCTCATGTTTTTAAATTTTCGGATCTCCATTGTAAATTTTTGTTGTATGGTGATAGCAACAAAAATATCTTTTTAAATTTTCTTTAGTGGATCTGTGTTTTGTCACGAAACCGCCAAAGGGGGAGATTGTTACGGAATTTGAGTTGGCGTAGTTTCGTGAAAGGTTCAAGTTTTGAAGATTGAAGGTGAAGAAAGTTGGATCATTTAACTCAATCTCAAGAAAGAAGAATTCAAAAGGATCAGGTATGTTTAACTAAAGATTATTGGTGATCCGAATACTTCTTGTAGTGTAGAAACACCTGGAAGAGTTTTTAACTGCATAAAAATCAAAAACTGGTGTTCGGACATGTTCAGGATCCGGATCAGAGCCAGCGATCCGGATCCCGAAGGTTGTTGTTTCATACATCACTTCAATCCGGATCGCAGCATCTCACGATCCGGATCCCGAACGTTGAGTTTTCTGAAATGTATGAACGATCCGGATCAGGCATTCCGATCCGGATCCCGAACGTTTGTTTTCTGGAAACCGTCTTTATTGCTACTGCAATCCGGATCGCCCAAATCCGATCCGGATCGCCGTCCGTCAAAATTCCAGAAATATTAGGTTTTTGATTCTTATCTCCTTCCAAATGTTTCTAACCTATAAATAGACCCTATGACTCTTTTTCTAGGGTAAATCCAAAATAGAGCCGTCATATTCATATATCATTTCATACGGCCTAGATCCACATATAGAGAAGAAAGGAAATCATTAGAGAATACTCTATGTTTCTTCATCTATATTGATTAGTTTGATTCTAGGTTTTCATACTCACATCTTGAGTTGAATCAAACTAATGAATACTTAGATGGTATTTCCGATCTATCTTTGATCTAAGTATTCGGCGGATCATCACCACCCAAAAACAACGATTTTCCCAAAATCGGCGCGTGGATTCGCGTGTCCTTGTGGATTCAAGGTTCAACCGCTCTCGTGGATTCGGAGCGAGGCACGTTCGTGGATTCGAAGGGTGCTATTGGGTGCAGACCGTGGATTCGGTCGGACGTCGTGGATTCGACGTTGGACGCCGTGGATTCGGCGTTGGGCGCAGATCGTGGATTCGAGAAGCGTCGCGGAGCGAGCGGAGAAGATCCTCTAGGAGCGTATGGAAAAGGTTGAGTCGTAAGTGTGTACGGTAAATCACCTTGTACGTGTTTTAATTCTAGTGGATTTCTGCCGTGTTATCGGTCCCGTGGTTTTTTACTCCGGTGATGGAGTTTTCCACGTAAAAATCTTGCGTGTTATTTTTATTTCCGCATTGGGTTTTTTATCGCAACGATTTTTGAGTGTTTATACGTTTACACCTATTCACCCCCCTCTAGGTGTTTTTTCTCCTATTTAGATCTACATTACATATAACCCAACACCTCCAGCCAGTGGGTTAGTGTTATGAGTTGGGCATTGTCGATCTGATTGATCATGGATTTGGACTATAGCCTGCATGAGCCAGATTAAGCTCGATAGAGATGCGTGGATACTTTCTCGGTGGGGTCGCTCCCCTCGAGTGCCGCTCCGGAGCTAGGCCTGTTACTTTGTTATCGCGACTTGTCGATGCCGTCCGTGTGGGACGCCCTACGTAAATCCCGTCCTTAGGTGGATGTGTGGTAGTAGGTGGGTGCAGGTTTGACTGGACCTTTTTGGGCAGTGATTATGATTGGGTCGATTGAGCACCTCGTGTTCGAGTGGTTGCATATCATCATCTGTTTTCCCCATTGAGTATGGTAGATAGAGGCATGATAGTTGTAGATTTTTTTCCAACTTATCCTTTCATTTCAGTATTCTATTGTCTTATGCCTCTAGTAGACTTAGTGGACAGACCGTTGGTCTTGGAGACGGTACCCACTGAGAACTACTGTAAGATGTAGTTCTCACACCCTCTGTCGGTGATAGCTTTGTAGAGGCATACCTTTTCCATTCCTGTTCTAGCTGGCTTGACGGACCGAGGACATAGAGTCACGAGATAGATCCCTACCAGTATAGGTCATTTTGGTGAGATAGATGTATCATTCCGGATTGTGAAATTTTATTGTACACTATTGTATTTATTGTTTAGTTATCTCTCTTTTTAGATTCATAGATGTTGTATCGGAGGATCTTTTATTGTACTATTCCTATGGATCATATATTGTATCATTTATATTTGGGAGATGGATCTTGTACTTTATTCCAGTTGTACAGTGATTTAGATTTTATTTTACAGCAATTTATTTCCTGCTCTGATATCTGTATAGCTGTAGTACTATCTTTTGCAGGTTAGACGCTTCGTCTATGCGGAACTTCCCGTATGGGCGGCGAATTTGTTGGCGAGCCCGGATTGCAATTTCGACCCCGAGGCGTGATAGATTAGAGTGGTATCAGAGCCTAGGATGTTGGTCATTGTGGACTTAGAAATCATAGGCTTGTGATTGGACCCTAGGAGGACTACGTGAGAGTCGTGACTTATAGCGAGAGTCCTGATTGAGTTTTTACCTCTCCTAAGAGACGGGATGAGTGATTTTGCATGTCTATTCTCTTAAAATGGTTATGTTGGCTGCAGATGATATAATGCTTTAGAATGGGTAATAAGTCGTAGATTTTTGCTTGATCGGGTTGAGTGTTTGTTGTGTCCTTATGTCTGCTTTTGTTGTAGTTGACTACGATGCCTCCGAAACGTCGTGCAGCGACGAGGGCACATCCTGCATCAGATGAGGAGCTCGAGCAGCGGGAGGCTGAGTAGACAGAGCAGGGCCAGGTGACACAAATGTCTGAGGGGATGCGACACCAGGAAGAGGCAGCTAGGCGCCTGGAGGAGAACATGGAGCGTATGATGCGCCTAGAGGAGAACATGGAGTGTATGATGCGTCGGTTCAGGCAGAGAGTTTCCCTTGCAGTATTACAAGTGGCATCTCCAGCTGTGGCATCGCCGCCTCAGATTCTGATGGTACCGTTGACAGAGAAGGAGCAGCAGGACCTGACCGACCAATTGACTCGTTTTTGTCAGTATCATCCCCCGCAGTTCTCGGGATAGAGTTCGGAGCCTTGTGAGGCGAAAAACTGGATTGCGGCCATGGAAAAATTGTTTGAGAATTTCTTTGTGCAGGAGAAGTACCAGGTGCATCTGGCTACACATTTTCTTGAGAAGGACGCCGAGATTTGGTGGCATAGGGTTCTTCCTGTTGGACCACCGGGAGTTCAGTTACTGTCTTGGAGTGAGTTTCGTGCTTTGCTGCTTGGGGCCTTTTTTTCCGACAGTGTAAAGCATAAACTGGAGGGGATTTGAGACATCTGCAGTAGGAGAGTCGGCCGCTACAGGAGTACATTTGTGAGATTACGCGGTTGCTGAACTGTGTACCTTATGTTGCACGGGATAAGGCCCAGCGGGTTGATCTTTTTGAGAGGGGGCTGCACCGGGATATTTATCAGTTTGTTCATTCCCGGCGATTGCCGACTTTGGATGTAGCGATCAGGCACACACTGTGGGTTGAGAGAGGATCTGTGGTTTTGACTGAGAGGGACAGAGCGCCTGGGACCAGCTCTGGAGAGAAGCGTCCAGTACCACCTAATGGGGGACAGGCCAGTGGATGGGGATCGACTAGCTTACACCGACCTCCGTTTCGGGGCCATAGCCGTTCGGACCGGCAGGGGTCTGGTGGACCCCAGCAGCGACAGCACGAGTGTGTCATCTATAGTGGGCTGCATTCATCGCCGCAGTGTTAGCAGAGACAAGGGCGATGCTTTTCATGTGGACAGTCGGGACACTTCCAGGCAGCATGCCCCCGAGTAGTGCTCATGGTACTACTGTTTGCGATAGCACCCCCACTACTTCTTTAGGATGAAGGAGCGCCTCCGACTTACCGCCAAGCAGATAGGGCCACAACGTCGAGGCAGACAGAGCGACGACCACCAGCACCGAACGAATGAGATTGTGCAACCCGGTTGGAGGGGGCCATGATAGTGGACCACGTCGTACCAAGTATGATTTTCTTTACAGTCGTCTGTGTTAGAGCATGTTTGATACTGACGCCTCTCATGCATGTATGAGTAGAGCATTTTGCATCCCTGCTTGGACTAGTGGTAGGGTCGTTACCACGTGCACTAGAGGTGCAGATCCTTGAGTACGTTGTGCATGTGGAGGAGATTGCGGAGCATGTCCTGTGAAGTTGAGGCCGTGGATCACACCGACGGACTAGCAGGTTTTGCAGCAGTCCTAGGACTAGGACACAATGCGTTGGATTAGTTGGCGTAGTATCACGCGATGATGGATTGAGGAGGGAGGACTGCGACCTTCCGCGAGCCAGATAGGAGGAGTTCATCTATAGAGACTGTCGAAGTACGCAATGTGCAGCAGTGATTTCATCGGCAAGGATCAGGTAGAGGATGAGCCGAGGTTGTATCATTTTTCGCGCGACCGTGCTAAAGGTGCCTACGGCGGCACCGGGACTCCAGGATACTCCCATCGTCCGCAGGTTCCCGGGTATGATTTCACCTGAGTTGATGATGATGCCGCTAGATAGGAGGATTGAGTTGGTGATAGACATGGTTCTGGGAATCGCACCGATTTTGAAGGCACCTTATTGGATGGCACCAGAAAAGCTGAGAGAGCTGATGGCACAGTTGATGGAACTGATGGTTAGAGGGTTGTTAGACCCAGTGTCTCATCTTGGGGAGCACCTTCATTATTGTGGCAGAGACGTTAGATCATGGCCTGCTCGCAGAGGTTGACTTGCAGTGACACCCCACAGTGGCTTTTGAGGTGTTCGGATGTTTTGGACAAGAGCGCAGTGCAGAGCTTGAGCCTGGTGATCGCGCGGCATGCGCTGCTACTGGAGTAGAGGAGACGTTAGGGCTTGAGGTAGTGTCCCTAGGGGTCGTAGTAGATCGTAGCCTTTGTTTGTGCAACCATAGCAGGAACAACTTCAACTCATCTCTCAATTTTTCTAGTCTTTACGCCGAAGCTCGCGAACGGGACGAAAACTTCGAAAGGCTACTCCAGAAATGGAGACGGTGCCGGAACCTGTTCTTATTTGATTGGGGTGAGGGCACTGTCCTTTCAGAATTTTTTGACTTTTCGCTATTTTCGGCTACTTTCGAAACAAAGAGTTGGGGTTGATGATGTTCCTGATGTTGGGGCTTTTTCCTTTCTTGGTTGGTTGTGTAGCTGCTTTCTGGATCATTTCGGTTGGGTTGGTACCGAGAGTGGGTTGTTGGAGCTTGTCATTTTTCTCCTCCCGCGATTGTTGGAGTCCTAGTGGTTTTGTCATAGCTCGGAGGTGTCACGCCCCGAGTTCAAAATTAGCGTCTAATTTTTTTTTTTTTTTTTTTTTTTTTTTTTTTTTTTTTTTTTAAATCAGAGTTTTAAACCAAGCCAGAGTATGACAGACCGCCACATATATAGAAGAGTCCCAATCCCCCTTGGGATTGAGCCTTTTCTATATATGCACGGCTAAGCTTTTACAACAACATCAGAGTAGTCTAAATTACGTATAACTAAAAGATATTACAACAACTAAAACAATTAATTACAACTTGACAACTGATAATAAAAATAATGGTTGTCCAGGGTCGATTGCTAACACAGAATCTTACCAACACGTCCCGACATCCCAGCACCCGATCGACCTGAAAAATGGTCACCCAGGGGGTGTGAGATACACTACACATGTATCCCAGTGGGCACGATGAGCCGAGAAATAGCAGATCGTACCTACTGGCATACAATACTAGAGGATAGTAAAAATCAACATGTTAGGTAAGCATGATTATGAAGCGGATAATCAATCAATATGTAAAGCAGGTAACGATTTAATCAAGAGTATACTGAAGCAGATAATGAAATGAACTGAACAATCATAACAAGAAAGCATGCTGAACAGGTACTATGCATCAACAACTGAAATAACAATACCCGATCATAAGCCACCATATTGGTCTAGAAGACCTCACGGAATTTGCCCAACCTAGCACCAACCTGGCTGACATTCCCCGCTTTGGGGGTCACGGGTCTTTCAACAAACCACTTTACCGGTAAAGAACAAAGCACACGAGGAGCTACCTCGGATATGTTCGTGAAGTACAGCGGTGCGAGCGATCAATACGAATGCTTAAGCTCACGGTCCATAGACCGGGTAATCGGCAAAAAGCCGGAAACAATCCCCTCTGGGATGCAACAGTAATACAACAACAAAATCTCAACTCAAATGCAGGATCAATCAACAACTATGTATCATGGATTAGATATAACAAGTATCAAGAATGCAATATCTAACCAACTGCATCTCAACTCATATACAAGAAGAAGTAGCAACGATATGACATGAATCAGAAATAATCAGAAGTACTGATAATCAGGTATAGTAAATATCCAGGAATAAAGTCATAATATTTGGAAGCATCTAAACACCAATCATGCAAGGCTAAACACATATTTTTAAGAAAACCATTTTGAAAACATGTTTTAAGTCCAAACCTCGAAGAGCTATGCCTTTGTCCTATCAAACAAGAACAGACTCAGGCTACCTTGCGATGCTTGGGTAAAAACATTTGTTGAATAAAATCATGTGTTTAGCAGTATAACATTTGATCAACAGGAAAGCAGGCTCAAACATTTTCTAGGCTACAAGAACAGGGGTCCAACCAATACTATACCCAGAGGGCCGAAATGATAAAGCCCGGACCGAAGATAAACCCACCTGATGTTTTGCAGGCGACTAAACTGTATCAACTGAATGCTCGAAAACCAGAGGCAAACCGTGCCAACCTGAATCAAAAATACTGATCAGGGGAAACTCAAACCCGACCAACAACTTACCTAGACCCGAATAGCAAAGTCTGACTTAATTTAAAACGTTGAAATGTTCCAACAACCACACTCGACGATATCACTTGACTAGTTACAACCATATGGTCATAAAATTACCAAAATGCCCCTCCCGGGAATTCCCTTTTGGATTTCCGGGAGACTCGGGCTTTAACCCCTTGCCGCTGGCTCAACCAGATTCTACTGGGACTCAACAGTCGGCTAGGTGAAACCGCCGCAATTTCCCGAATTGCGCGATTGCCACCGGGATGCCGTTAAATCGACGATTTTGCCGATTCTCGAATCGATATCCGATTTCCGCTCAACGGGAGCCGTAGGATTCCTAACGAAAAGTTTAGGAATCATAAACACACTGCCCTAGGCAGTACACAATGCTACAATTGCGTTTAGACCCTTAGGGTTTTCAGAAATCGCACTTTTAATGCTTTTGGAGAGCCGTTTTCGCTCGTTCTCTTAACTGGAATATCATTTTTACGAACCGTCACTTCCAGTAGGTGACACTCGACTCACTGAACACCGTGCTCACCTATTTGCAGCAGCACGGAACCCGAGGAAAACTTCGGGCCATAATTTATTATTCTAACCTAGCCTAAATGCATTTTTGTTTCTTCGGCTCAACGAAACTAAAATCCGACGCGAGCATCGCGTCTAGTGACCCCAAATTAGCCAAGAGCTCACTGTCGCGGCTTCACAAACAGCCCAAAACCAGGACTTAGGCCAACACTAAACCTAGAGCTTGACAACACCATAACTTTAGATTTCTTGTGCCGATTGCAAAACTGCTTGAGAATTTTCTCAAAGCACTTCAAGAACCCAGGGGCTTGCCTAAAGTGCAGCCCAGATCTGCTGGATCAAGCAAATCCAAGTCCCAAGCTCTCTAACATGACAACAATGCTCCATTCACAATTCCACACAGATTCTGTTTGATCTGAAGTGAGCATCAAGCTCAGGGGATGAAATGAAGCAACTTTCCTATTATAGTCAAAGCCAAAATCCATTTAAAAACTCTCTTAGGCATTTCATCAAACAACATATGTGCACTATTAACACACTACACAACTTAACCATGCCCGAGCTTGTTCTCTGCAACCCTTGCACCAAATCTCTTCCAACTTGGAAGGAAACATTTCTAAGACTTTAAACTACATCTCCTGCAAGCCTGGGCCATCCTTACTGCCTGGGTTGGCCGCGGCTCAAGGTTGAAGATGAAGCCAAAAGCTTCGAAATTTGTGACCATCAAACCAGGGCTTCTGGAACCCAACAACTTAACCAAACAGTTGCTAAATCTCATAACAAACTCACCTGAACCCGTGCTCGGCGACAGGGCACGGCGGCGACGGCGGCGGAGCAAGCTCGGTTTGGAGCTTCTTCACCTCCAATGGTGAAATCCCACCAAGGCTTCAAAAGCTTCAAACTAAATCATGACTGGGATCCATTTGATCCCAGGAAGCTTCCTGACCATCCCAACCTTGCCAGAGATGGCCGGAACGCCGGCGGCCGCACCTTGGTCCAAACTCGGGTCATCCATGGCACCCTGAGTTCCAGGCTGCATGGATGCCATGCAATTGCATGGTTGAAGTCATCTCACTCCCAGGAAGCTTTCTAGGCAAGTGGCCGGCGGTGGGGTGGGTCGCCGGCGCCGGAGCA
Source organism: Tillandsia leiboldiana (assembly GCA_029204045.2). Lineage (NCBI taxonomy): Eukaryota > Viridiplantae > Streptophyta > Magnoliopsida > Poales > Bromeliaceae > Tillandsia > Tillandsia leiboldiana. The sequence continues at coordinate 24,021,466 of CM055073.1, forward strand.
CACAGCTCGGCCATGGTGCACAAAAACCCGAAATTAGGGTTTCGATCTGTAATCGATCTACTTGATCAAACTCCACCAAATTTGGTGGAGATGATCCTTAGATCCTACAGTAATTTTCCACCATTTTATTTTTCAATTTGATCCATGGGTTAAGGAGATTGGCCGAGGCGGAGCAATTCTAGGGTTCCGGCAAGAGGCTTTCTCCCGCCGGCGACCCAGCGTGCATGGGGGCTCGGGGCTGTGCAGGGAGCATCCTAGACACCTAAGGAGTCTACTGCTAGTGGTCTCGGGTGCAAACAACCAGCGGTTTAGAGAGCCTTACCTCGCCGGAGTTGATGAAGAAAGGAAGAAGCCGGTTCTCTTCCCCCCTCTTCGCGCGGCCACGACAAGCTCCGGGATGATCCTCAGATGCAGGGGAACACCACAAGGAACTCAAAAACCCAGATGGATCAAGTTGGTTCCAACCTTCCCTCTTCTCTCTCTCTCGGATTCTCTCTTTGGGTTTGTATCCCTCGGCCTCCCCAGCACTCCGGGCTTTAAGAGGATTAACTCTTGGGAGTTAGAAAATCCCAAGAGCCTTCCTCGTGTAACCTCCCATGAGGAAGCCCAAAAGCCAAAGATATTTTTGCATTTCTTGCAAATTTTCAAAGAACCCCTTATACAACGATCCCTAAACCATTAAGGTCCAGTCTGTAGGTAACATTTGCACCCAGAACCTTAACTTATTAACCTCTCTAAATTTGACACATAAAATATTATGCTTTTTGTGAAAATACCCGATTTTTCGACGTATTTCATGCATTTCGAGACAATCCGTTCGTTGAATTGCGAAACGGACTTCGCCACGACGTCCGGCTCGTCGAGACCTTTAAAATGGCATATTTGTTTGCTTGATTTGGCGCTCGAGTAAAATCTCGGGCCATAAAGTTCTGTATTTTGCAATATGACGCACGTACTTCGATGCACCCGGATCGCCAAACGCGAATTCCGTCAGTGCCATTGCGCTCAGAACGTCGAAAATAGCTAGGATTGACTACTCATACCACTATGTTTGGTGTCCAGACGGCGAAACGGCCAACGATGATCAAAAGGGTATTTGAATTAAGGGTTACTATTCACAACTTAAGTTGTGGGGCCCACTTTTCTTTGCTGTTTTGCGGAAGATCCGACCGTTGGATCGAAGACATGCGAATATCAACTTTTCATGTTTCGACGAGACGGTCGCAATGGTGATCTCAGATTTTCGAGAGCAGGCTCCGATCAAAAGTCGGTATTTCTTGGCCACTATTGCACTACTAATTTCCTATTTTTTGCCATTTAAATAATCCAGAAAATGATTTAAACTTAAATTTTGGATTTTAAAATCACAGTTACTACATCACCCACCACTTATAAGAAGTTTCGTCCCCGAAACTTAAACTTTACTAACCCACTAGTAAGTCTCTAATAGGCTCACGATAGTGACAACCAGTCACAAGGTATCAACTACTCCAAGGCTACTAATTTAGACCCAATCTGATATTTCCCCATTACAGGGCAGAGTATTTCCTCAGTTCTTTCGACAGTACGTTGTCAGCCGCCAACGTGCTTACCAAAAGAAAAGTGAAATACCATATATATGTCGCCAACATCTAGCTGGGGACACAACTCACATCTGAAGGTACTTCACATACCTCCCATCACAGTCTCTATGCCGATGATATAACCTCTACCAAGGTTCACTACCATCTCTGTGGTCATGAATACCACTCTGACTATTTACAAGAATCTAGAACCATATTCCAACGTTCACCAACTTCTTACCAAAATTGACGCACAGGCCAAAATTTAAATCCTACCCAAATCAGGATTACCATCGAGCACATAAGCCACTGAATTATGACACGGGGACACTAAAGAATTAACATCTTATTCAACCTTTGGGCAAACTGTAGGGTTGGTGCAATACTAGCAGTCATCTGCTGCTGTGCCATCAGCTAGACGATTACGACAAGAACGGTGGTCTAACCTTTAACCACTGTAACTGATCCGAGCCCTTTGGCTCCACTGAAACATCAAGCCCACGGCCGAAACCATGACAGCGGCTAACCCTGCACTAACAACGATCCCCAAAACGCGAACACGAAACACACATGAGCTCCAAACCACTATGCCAATACCCTGCGCTCTCTTGTGAACACAAGTCATCCTAGGGTTCGTTCCTAGCCAAACCTAGACATCGTATTCCTATTCCTCTGATACCATTTTATCTGTCACGCCCCGAGTTCAAAATCAGCGTCTAATTTTTTTTTTCTTTTTTTTAAAATCAAAGTTTTAAACCAAGCCAGAGCATGACAGACCACCACATATATAGAAGAGTCCCAATCCCCCTTGGGATTGAGCCTTTTCTATATATGCACGGCTAAGCTTTTACAACAAAATCAGAGTAGTCTAAACTACGTATAACTAAAAGATATTACAACAACTAAAACAATTAATTACAACTTCACAACTGATAATAAAAATAACGGTTGTCCAGGGTCGATTGCTAACACGGATTCTTACCAACACGTCCCGACATCCCAGCACCCGATCGACCTGAAAAATGGTCACCCAGGGGGTGTGAGATACACTGTACATGTATCCCAGTGGGCACGACGAGCCGAGAAATAGCAGATCGTACCTACTGGCATACAATACTAGAGGATAGTAAAAATCAACATGTTAGGTAAGCATGATTATGAAGCGGATAATCAATCAATATGTAAAGCAGGTAACGATTTAATCAAGAGTATACTGAAGCAGATAATGAAATGAACTGAACAATCATAACAAGAAAGCATGCTGAACAGGTACTATGCATCAACAACTGAAATAACAAATACCCAATCATAAGCCACCATATTGGTCTAGAAGACCTCAGGGAATTTGCCCAACCTAGTACCAACCTGGCTGACATCCCCTCTTTGGGGGTCACGGGTCTTTCAACAAACCACTTTACCGGTAAAGAACAAAGCACACGAGGAGCTACCTCGGATATGTTCGTGAAGTACAGCGGTGCGGGCGATCAATACGAATGCTCAAGCTCACGGTCCACAGACTGGGTAATCGGCAAAAAGCCAGAAACAATCCCCTCTGGGATGCAACAGTAATACAACAACAAAATCTCAACTCAAATGCAGGATCAATCAACAACTATGTATCATGGATTAGATATAACAAGTATCAAGAATGCAATATCTAACCAACTGTATCTCAACTCATATACAAGAAGAAGTAGCAACGATATGACATGAATCAGAAATAATCAGAAGTACTGATAATCAGGTATAGTAAATATCCAGGAATAAAGTCATAATATTTGGAAGCATCTAAACACCAATCATGCAAGGCTAACCAATCATGCAAGGCTAAACACATATTTTTAAGAAAACCATTTTGAAAACAAGTTTTAAGTCCAAACCTCGAAGAGCTATGCCTTTGCCCTATCAAACAAGAACAGACTCAGGCTACCCTGCGATGCTTGGGTAAAAACATTTGTTGAATAAAATCATGTGTTTAGCAGTATAACATTTGATCAACAGGACAGCAGGCTCAAACATTTTCTAGGCTACAAGAACAGGGGTCCAACCATTACTGTACCCAGAGGGCCGAAATGATAAAGTCCGGACCGAAGATAAACCCACCTGACGTTTTGCAGGCGACTAAACTGTATCAACTGAACGCTCGAAAACCAGAGGCAAACCGTGCCAACCTGAATCAAAAATACTGATCAGGGGAAACTCAAACCCGACCAACAACTTACCTAGACCCGAATAGCAAAGTCTGACTTAATTTAAAACGTTGAAATGTTCCAACAACCACACTCGACGATATCACTTGACTAGTTACAACCATATGGTCATAAAATTACCAAAATGCCCCTCCCGGGAATTCCCTTTTGGATTTCCGGGAGACTCGGGCTTTAACCCCTTGCCGCTGGCTCAACCAGATTCTACTGGGACTCAACAGTCGGCTAGGTGAAACCGCCGCAATTTCCCGAATTGCGCGATTGCCACCGGGATGCCGTTAAATCGACGATTTTGCCGATTCTCAGACCGATATCCGATTTCCGCTCAACGGGAGCCGTAGGATTCCTAACGAAAAGTTTAGGAATCATAAACACACTGCCCTAGGCAGTACACAATGCTACAATTGCGTTTAGACCCTTAGGGTTTTTAGAAATCGCACTTTTAATGCTTTTGGAGAGCCGTTTTCGCTCGTTCTCTTAACTGGAATATCATTTTTACGAACCGTCACTTCCAGTAGGTGACACTCGACTCACTGAACACCGTGCTCACCTATTTGCAGCAGCACGGAACTCGAGGAAAACTTCGGGCCATAATTTATTATTCTAACCTAGCCTAAATGCATTTTTGTTTCTTCGGCTCAACGAAACTAAAATCCGACGCGAGCATCGCGTCCAGTGACCCCAAATTAGCCAGGAGCTCACTGTCGCGGCTTCACAAACAGCCCAAAACCAGGACTTAGGCCAACACTAAACCTAGAGCTTGACAACACCATAACTTTAGATTTCTTGTGCCGATTGCAAAACTTCTTGAGCCTTTTTCTCAAAGCACTTCAAGAACCCAGGGGCTTGCCTAAAGTGCAGCCCAGATCTGCTGGATCAAGCAAATCCAAGTCCCAAGCTCTCTAACATGACAACAATGCTCCATTCACAATTCCACACAGATTCTGTTTGATCTGAAGTGAGCATCAAGCTCAGGGGATGAAATGAAGCAACTTTCCTATTATAGTCAAAGCCAAAATCCATTTAAAAACTCTCTTAGGCATTTCATCAAACAACATATGTGCACTATTAACACACTACACAGCTTAACCATGCCCGAGCTTGTTCTCTGCAACCCTTGCACCAAATCTCTTCCAACTTGGAAGGAAACATTTCTAAGACTTTAAACTACATCTCCTGCAAGCCTGGGCCATCCTTACTGCCTGGGTTGGCCGCGGCTCAAGGTTGAAGATGAAGCCAAAAGCTTCGAAATTTGTGACCATCAAACCAGGGCTTCTGGAACCCAACAACTTAACCAAACAGTTGCTAAATCTCATAACAAACTCACCTGAACCCGTGCCCGGCGACAGGGCACGGCGGCGACGGCGGCGGAGCAAGCTCGGTTTGGAGCTTCTTCACCTCCAATGGTGAAATCCCACCAAGGCTTCAAAAGCTTCAAACTAAATCATGGCTGGGATCCATTTGATCCCTGGAAGCTTCCTGACCATCCCAACCTTGCTAGAGATGGCCGGAACGCCGGCGGCCGCACCTTGGTCCAAACTCGGGTCATCCATGGCACCCTGAGTTCCAGGCTGCATGGATGCCATGCAATTGCATGGTTGAAGTCATCTCACTCCCAGGAAGCTTTCTAGGCAAGTGGCCGGCGGTGGGGTGGCTCGCCGGCGCCGGAGCACACAGCTCTGCCATGGTGCACAAAAACCCGAAATTATGGTTTCGATCTGCAATCGATCTACTTGATCAAACTCCACCAAATTTGGTGGAGATGATCCTTAGATCCTACAGTAAGTTTCCACCATTTTATTTTTCAATTTGATCCATGGCTTAAGGAGATTGGCCGAGGCGGAGCAATTATAGGGTTCCGGAGAGAGGCTTTCTCCCCCCGGCGACCCAGCGTGCATGGGGGCTCGGGGCTGTGCAGGGAGCATCCTAGACACCTAAGGAGTCTACTGCTAGTGGTCTCGAGTGCAAACAACCAGCGGTTTAGAGAGCCTTACCTCGCCGGAGTTGATGAAGAAAGGAAGAAGCCGGTTCTCTTCCCCCTCCTTCGCGCGGCCACGGCAAGCTCCGGGATGATCCTCAGATGCAGGGGAACACCACAGGGAACTCAAAAACCCAGATGGATCAAGTTGGTTCCAACCTTCCCTCTTCTCTCTCTCTCGGATTCTCTCTTTGGGTTTGTATCCCTCTGCCTCCCCAGCACTCCGGGCTTTAAGAGGATTAACTCTTGGGAGTTAGAAAATCCCAAGAGCCTTCCTCGTGTAACCTCCCACGAGGAAGCCCAAAAGCCAAAGATATTTTTGCATTTCTTGCAAATTTTCAAAGAACCCCTTATACAACGATCCCTAAACCCTTATGGTCCAGTCTGTAGGTAACATTTGCACCCTGAACCTTAACTTATTAACCTCTCTAAATTTGACACATAAAATATTATGCTTTTTGTGAAAATACCCGGTTTTTTGGTGTATTTCACGCATTTCGAGACAATCCGTTCATTGAATTGCGAAACGGACTTCGCCACGACGTCCGACTCGTCGAGACCTTTAAAATGGCATATTTGTTTGCTTGATTTGGCGCTCGAGTAAAATCTCGGGCCATAAAGTTCTGTATTTTGCAATATGACGCACGCACTTCGATGCACCCGGATCGCCAAACGCGAATTCCGTCAGTGCCATTGCGCTCAGAACGTCGAAAATAGCTAGGATTGACTACTCATACCACTATGTTTGGTGTCAAGACGGCGAAACGGCCAACGATGATCAAAAGGGTATTTGAATTAAGGGTTACTATTCACAACTTTAAGTTGTGGGGTCCACTTTTCTTTGCTGTTTTGCGGAAGATCCGACCGTTGGATCGAAGACATGCGAATATCAACTTTTCATGTTTCGACGAGACGGTCGCAATGGTGATCTCAAATTTTCGAGATCAGGCTCCGATCATGTTTGTGCCGCGCGGGCGAGCGCCCGCACGGGTCCGACGCGAGCTGCGCGGGGCCCATGCCCGCGCGGCCGCGGCTAGTGCCGCGCGGGCGGGCGCCGCGCGGGTACGGCGTGTGCCGCGCGGGGCCGGTGCCCGCGCGGCCGCGGCTCGCGCCGTGCGGGGCTAAAGCCCGCACGGTTGCGGAGGGTGCCGCGCGGGGCTGGTGCCCGCGCGGCCGTGGCTTGCACCACGCAGGGCTAGGGCCCGCACCGTCACGGCAAGTGCTGCGCGGGGCGGGTGCCCGCGCGGCCGTATGGCCCGCAACGCCGCAGGGGCGGCCGCGTCGCTCGTCGCGCGCGGGCGCCACCGCCGGGTCAAGTTGTCATTAGTGTTTTTTAGTATTTGGGCCCGGTTTATCTACTGTTATATTTTTGATCTGACCGCGGCTCTTTTGGGGACTACTTCTAGGTCCGGGCGTCTACAGAGAGCAAGGTTCGGTCTCCGGAGTGCAGATTTTGCATAATCGAGGTGGGTACTTTTGGTTATTACCGGTGTAGAGTCGTTCCCGTATATTCGTTTTGATAAAGTAGATATGTTTGGTAATTTGACTAACCCCATAGCATGTGAATCCCTTTTATTATGTTAATCAAAGCGGCTGCGGTCGCAAGATCGTTATACTATTCTGACTAAAGCGGCTGAGGTCGCAACACTGTTCTTACACTCATATTGCTTACACGCACACCGGCGGTTTGGCCACCGCACAGGGTGTATTTTTTCGGAAAGATGGTAAGTTGTTTTTACCCGTGTACCCCACAAGGGGAGGTTAGTGGGGACCCCTCAAGGAGAGGTGACTGCTACTTGGGCAGTGGAGGGGTTGGAGGCACCAAGAAGATGAGTACGGTATTGGGGTTGGGGCCCAAAATATTCTGAAAGCTGGGGTAGGTGCCCAGTGTGACTTTCGACAGGGATTTAGCGATACATGAGGGGGGGAGGGGGGGGGGAAGTAAATGCTCCAGTGATTCGGTGTGTCCTTTCTGTTATTGCGTTTACTTACATGTTTTCTACTTTATCGGTCACTGACAACCCACACTGTGACAGGTCCGAGAAGGGGTGGAATTCGGGACAACGGTGAGGCATCAGTTTGAGGACCCTAGCCATGAGGGCTAGTAAACGATACGTTCTTTTCTTTTCTTTGGTTATTTAAACTGTGATTCATTTGTGTGGTTTCTGATGGATGTTGGAATGAGAATTTTCTTGTCTATAATTGGTGAATGTTAGGATGTGTAA
>CM055073.1:24034437-24132395 GCA_029204045.2 Tillandsia leiboldiana
CTAAGGGGAAGAATTACAAAGGAGACTTTAAAAGAGACTATATACTGTCCGAGTAGATAACTACGAATTACCCAAGTGCTGGTTTTGTGAGATTGGATAAGAAAAAACTATTTTAAAGATAGGCGGTTTATAAGAGTCTTTTCATCCGCACCTTCTTTTGTTAGGACTCGTAAAATATTATTCGTTTAGCATAATATTATTTTCAATTGAAAAATGCAAGCGGTACCCTCTACATCTAGGTGTACCTTTTACTACCTTGAATTCAAGAAGTTTTTAAAACTTTTAAATAATTTTTTTTGTTGAAAACAGAAGTTAATTAAACTAGTGAATAAATTCTAGAGATAGAAAAGTTAGGAAGTATATCTTACATCTATGCTATAGGTGTACAAGAAGCATTGCTCTAAATTTTTTTTTCATAAGTTCGATCGGCCCAAACTAAGAGTGTAAAACGGGCCGGGCGGCGGGCGGCCCGTGGGCCGCCTGGCCCAGCATGGTTTCGGGTTGTGCTGTGGTCTGACACGGCTACTGTAGCTTCGTGCCGGATTGGCCCGGTCCAGCTCCTCGGACGATACTGGGCCGTCTCTTTGGGACCCGTCAGCACGGCCCGGCACGACCCGTGGCGGGCTTGGGCCGTGCCGGGCCGAAGAGCAAGCCGTGGCCCGGCACGGTACTGCTCGTATGGACCATGCCAACCGGGCCAGCACAGCTGGGATGAAATGAGGCCCGGAGAGTAAAGAGTTTGTAATTGTAGGCTAATATAGCCTATAGGCCTGGCAAGAGCCAGGCCTATATAAATCTTTCCCAAGGCCCAATAGTGGTTGGTCTTGGAAAAGAACTCAACCCAATCTTTTCCAAGTGTGGCGGACCCTTGGGCCTTGAACCCTGGGCTTTGGAAAATAGGTAAATTCAACGGTTAACTCTATTTAAATTATAAAAAATTTAAAAATATATTTTGGATTTAAATTACTAAAATATCTTCACTGACATTTTTTTTTTTTTTTTTTTGACTATTAGAGAGGGTATTTTGGTCAAAAAATTTAAAATATTTTTATATTTTTTAAAAAAATTAAATTTATTTTACATCTATAAAGTCTTTTTTACATACACAATACACTAATTCTTTCTTCTTTCAAATTTTCTATATAAATTTTTCTTTCTCTCAAATTTACTTTACAAATTTTTTAAAATGTTTCAACAATTTATTTTTACAAAATCTCTCTACAATCTCACCATCCAAAATTTCAATTTCAAAATAATATATATATATATATATTTTACGGTTTAATATTCTATTTTTTTCAAATATTTTTTATTTAATTAATTTTTAGTTTTTTTTTGTGTTTATTTAAATCTTCAAATTTATCACAACAACTAATTTTTCATTCATTATCTTCTATATACACAATACACTAATTCTTTCTTCTTTCAAACTTTCTAACTTTCTGTATAAATTTTTCTTTCTCTCAAATTTATTTTACAATTTTTTTTTATTTTTTCAACAATTTATTTTTACAAAATCTCTCCACGCTCTCATCATACAAAATCTCAATTTCAAAACAATATTTAATTTTTTACGGTTTAATTTTCTATTTTTTTTCAAATATTTTTTATTTAATTATTTTTTAGTTTTTTTGTGTTTATTTTTTATAATAATGTCAGGTGAATTTTCTCATAATGATTTTTCTTATACTGATTATATTCCTGAATATTATATTAGCAATCAATCAGAAACTGCAGCGGGTAGCTCTACACAAGGTGGTGACAGCTCGCAAGCACAATAAAATTTAGACGCAAATCCTAAAAAAACGTCTAAACGAAGAACAAGTGATGTGTGAAAATATTTCAATATCAAAGAAATTGAAGGACAAGATTTGCGAGCTGTTTGTACAAAGCCTATTATTCTTGTGATAATTCAGGTGGCACGGATCATCTTAATCGACATATGCAGAAATATCTTATAAAAGAAGGTAAAGAAATAAAACAATCACAACTTGCTTTTACTTATAGTTGAGTTAATACATTCCAATATTCTCATAAACGCAATAGAAGAGAACCTCCTTTATATATTGTAGGAGCAAAGTAACCATATATATTTGCCGAATGTCTATATTTTGAATATTATGTGAAAACAGTTTTAAATCCCGCATATAAAAAAACTTCTCGAAATACCAGTTGTAAAGACTCAATAAAAGCGTTTCTTGAATACAGACATAATATAATTAATATTTTAAAAAATTTGAATTCAAAAATTTCACTTACTTTCGATATTTGGATATCTCGAAATGATTGTAGTTTTATATGTGTTACTGCATATTGGATTAATTTTATCTAGATATTACAAAAACGAATTATTGGTTTTCAAGAACTTTTGCTCAAACGATTGAAAATATTTTACAAATTTATAAAATTAACCAATTTTTTTTTTCAATTAGTTTTGATAATGCTAGCAATAATAGAACGACAGTTCAAATTTTGAAAAATAATTTGCATCCTATTTTAGATGAAAAATTATTTCATAATAAATGTGTATGCCATATTATAAATTTATGTGTACCTGAGGGTTTAAAAATAATTAGTCCACTAATAAAAAAAACAAAAGATTGTATTATGTTTATTCATAGTTATGGTCCAAGAAAAAAAGATTTTAAAAGTTTATGTAGACAATTAGGCCAAAAATATAAAAAATTTATTTTTGATGTTCAACACCTATAGAATTTCACATATAAAATGTTGCAATATTGTTATGGTATAGAAATGTTTTATCTATTTTTTGCAATGAGAGAATACGTACAGTATAATTCCATAACTAATGAAGAATGAGATATTGGTCAAATCCCTATACCTTTTTTACAATCATTTTGTAAGTCAACCAAACTTTTGTCCGGTATGTATTATCCTATTTCATGTCATTTCTTAATCAAATTTTACTTATGAGTTGTCATTTTGCTGAATATAGAAATTCTCCTGATTTATCTCAAATTATTTCATTTATGGAATCCAAATTTAAAAAATATTAGAAGGAAATTCCCATTATACCTCTTTTGGCCTCTGTAATGGATCATAGAATTAAATTAAATGGAGTAGAAATTGCCATTACAAAATATAATAAATTTTTGGAGATTAATTCAACAAATTATTCAAGTGAGAAAAATATTTTTCAAATAGTATATAATTTTTTATGTGAAATGTATAGTATTTATGCAGCTGCTTCGGATAGTAGCGACCATGTTCTTTACAATTATAAAACAGTAGTAATAATAGTGGTAAAACTAAAAAAAATATACTTTTATTTTTGGTACGGAAACAAAAAAAAACTGATTTTAATAATGCAACTTCTTTTAACGAATTTTAGTTTTACTTGCAAACTGAATTTTCAAATCTTTTAAACGGAGATAAATTAGATAAGTTAGATATTTTAGCCCGGTGGAAAATACATGAAAGTACATATGCTGTATTTTCTGTCATGATACGTGATTTACTAACTGCGCAGGTTTCAACGGTGGTATTGGAGTCTGCTTTTAGTGTAGGTAGAAGAAAACTGGATGATTACAGAACTTGGCTTCAGGAGGATGCGATCGAGGTTTTAGTTTGCTTAAAAGATTGGCGAGCTACAGAATTAAGAATGCAAGATAAAGTTATTTTAAAAATTTTAAAAATTAATAAATCTATACCGACGGTTTCATAATTATTGTGAATCCAATTCAAAATATAAAACATACAATTAAAATCAAACTGACAAAATTTTAAGACTTTTTAAATTAAAATATAAAAATAAATTAATTATTTAAACAAATTTAAATTTGATTACGTATAAAAATTGTCAAACAAGAGAAGAAGCCAAATTATTTAACCAAATAAGAGTTTGCATAGTAAAAGCACAATCATCAATTAAAACTTATATTCAAAAAAGTTTTTAATCTAAAAAAAATAAAACCTAATATAAAATCAAATTAGAAGCATTTCAAGCTTCTGATTCATGTCAAAAACTTATTATATACATTTGCCCATTCTTAATAGTAGAAATTTGAATCCTTCTTAACTACCGCATCCTTGCAAAGCATCAAACACAGTTCCATACTCGACAGTGCATTACCAAGCAACAGTTGCATCTGGAAAGCAAATGTATCATCCAATACATATATGTGAAAATCTCTAATTAGATTAGTTTGAGACAAAATTAAAATTAAAAACGAGGGTGGCTTATCTATGGATATGAATAACTAATCAACTAGCAGTTGAAAGCTATAAAGAACACTTTTGGTTATCTACAATGATGACTAAGGTACTCACAGCATCTGTGACTCTTGCACCTATTTATATACCAAGAGTGATTCTCTTTACAGTTCTCTAAGAAACTAAGAACATCCTGTAATTGAATCAGGTAGGTTTCCTAATGCTCCAGGAAGGAGACAAAAGAATCCAAGTTAATTTTTAACAGTAACTTGCATTCCAGATATTAAATTCACAAAAAAAAATTTCAAGACCATACTCCAGCAATAAAACAGTTCAGGATGGTTATTGTAATGACCCGGCCCACTAACAATAATAACTCGTTGGGCCCAAATCATAACTCAAAATATTTAAGCACAGTTACTATTACTAGTGTCAATGTCTTTTATAAATCCAAATACAACCACATCTCTATCCGATGTGGGATTATTGGGGTGTTCCCCTGTTTAGGTCCAAACCACAACCTAAAGTACTTAAGCATACTGGGGTGTCCCCTGTTCAGGCCCAAACCACAGGCCCAAACCACAATCCAAAATACTTAAGCCCGGTTATTATTACTAGTGTCCATGTCTCTTATAAACCCAAACACAACCACATCTACATCCAATGTGGGACTATTGGGGTGTCACAGACTCCCCCTGTTTAGGTCTGATGTCCTCATCAGCCCAAACACACACACAGCAACCCACCCAAGATCACTATTGGGGTGTCACAGACTCTCCCCGTTTAGGCCTGACGTCCTCGTCAGCCCAAACACACACACAGCAGCCCAAGATCGCCAGGCGATGTGAGACTTGTTTCGCTAGCCCTGTCATCTAGATCCAGACTGCCCTCGTCAGCCCAAACACACACACAGCAGCCCAAGATCACCAGGTGATGTAAAACTTGTCTCGCTAGCCCTGTCATCTAGATCCAGGTTTAGCCGAAACTCGTCATACACTTTCGGCTGATTATTGGCTCTGATACCAAATATAACGATCCGGCCCACTAGCAATAATAACTCGTTGGGCCAAAACTACAAACCAAAATGCTGAAACCCAGTTATTATTACTAGTGTCCATGTCTCTTATAAATCCAAGCACAACCACATCTCTATCCGATGTGGGACTATTGGGGTGTCACAGTTATTTCAAAGATATGTCCCAAATACACATCATCAACCTACCAAGCGTGTTTGAGACATGGTGACCAACTACAATCTTCGTCTTGTTAGGTAAAGATTTCTTCAATTGTTGAAGATCAGGAATCTCTTCTTTTGTCAAATTGACATACTTTAGAGTTGCACCAAGTCTTTTGAGCAACAATTTGCCAGCGGACTATAATGTTCGGATTTAACCACAACAAAATTTTGATTGTTATTAAAATCCAACTAATTATTTGTGATAACAAAATAAATTAGACTTACAGATAATTGCTAAATCCAAAAAATACGACGAAGAGTTCGAAAACGAGAGATCCGGAAGCGCATTAGGCACTGTCCTAAGGCGTATTTCCCTCATTCGTGCGGGATTAATCGAAAACACCGTCCCAAGATACGACCGGAATTCCTCCTCCTACGGACACGATCGCGGAAGAGGTTGACGGAGTTTCTTCAACACCCAAAATAAAATCAACTATATAATTTCTCAAATATCAAATCAATATGGTTTTTTTCTCTTCACTCAGATCTTTTTCTTTTCTGCACAAAAAACACTAACTCTCACAGCCACACCCACTGCACCTATATATATATATATATATATATATATATATATATATGTATATATATATATATATATATATACATATATATATATATATATGTATATATATATATATATATATATATATATATATATATATATATATATATATATATATATATATATATATATATATATATATATATATATATATATATTACATGCCAACATTAATAAGTTGGCCAACGTTAATTAGAACGTTGCCCACGTTCTAATTAACACAGGGAGCGGAGCGAAAGGGCGTAACGCCCGAGCGCGGCGCGTAACGCCCGCGCGTAGCGCGCGCTACGCGCGAACGTTGCGCGTTAAAGAAAAATAAAATAAAAACAAAATAAAATAAAATAAAATAAAAAATAGAATAAATTTAGATTTTGAATTTAATCAACAATCCCCCACAAAATTCAAAATCACAAAATAAAACAAATAAATTAATTAATAAATCATTGGGTGTTTATACTATGTAATAGGTAAGGTGTCTTTAAGAGACTTGACCTCACTTAGTGTAGATAGTTTCCATCAGAAGGAATCAGAGTGAACCAGGTCTTGAACTACGTTCCTTTGACCCTGATTTCAACTACCACACACACAGTACAGAAATCTCCGTCGCGGGTCTGTGCATTAATGGCCATGCACAGTATCTTGATTTTTTCTAAGAGTTTCTATGGACAGCCCACATCTCATAGTCGCGGCCTTATACGAATATTCTTATATAGGTGGTCTCCTCCAGGGATGTGTGTAGAGTCACATCTCGCAAAATTATTGCCTCGGATTCCATTAAGAGCTATAAACTCAATCTCAACCACTACATAGAGCACAACTCACCATAGGGATGGAATTGGAACTAAAGTTCCTCTGCATAAACTGTAGAAAGTGCTCTTTGGCCAACCTGACAGCTTGTTTTTACCACATTGAACCTTCTTCAAGGGATCTCCTATCACAAAGGTTGCGTTCCCACTGTAGGAAGGCCCTTTACGGGCAAAGTCCCATCCCCCTCGATGACTCCAGGACTTTAGTCCTATTCAGGCCTTTCGTCAAGCAATCTGCAAGATTCTGATCAAATCTGATAAAACTTAAAGAAACAACATAATGAGAAGTTAGTCATCTAACAGACTTTTGTCTCAATTTAATATGTCTACTAGCTTTAGAATTTACCAATTTTTTTTTACAAAAATCAATTGCAGCTCGAGAGTCACACCGAATAGAGATAGGTGGAATATGAGAAGAAATCAACGGAATCGATGACAGTAAATTCTTGAGCCACTCGGCTTCAAGATAAGTAGTATCAAGAGCAACTAACTCAGCCTCCATAGTACTTCTGGGTATTATAGTCTGTTTGGTGGATTGCCAAGAAACTGCACTACCACCAAGAATAAAAACATAGCCAGAAGTAGATTTAATATCCAAAGAATCAGAAATCCAATTGGCATCGCTGTATCCCTCAATTACAGCAAGATAGCCAACAAATTTAAGAGCAAAAGAAAGAGTACCTTCAAGATAACGAAATACTCTTTCCAGAGCAATCCAATGAATCATACTAGGACTACTAGTATATCTACTCAATCTTGATATGGCATAGGCAATGTCAGGTCTAGTTCTATTGGTTAGGTACATCAGAGAACCAATAATCTGAGCAAATCTTTCCTGATTCACAGGATTACTAGTGTTCTTCACAAGTTGAACACTAGGATCAAAAGAAGTAGAAACAGGAGAGCAATCAGAATAACCAAACTTATCAAGAACCATTTGGGTATAATGAGATTGGGTTAGACAAATAGAATCAGATGATCTAATAATCTTCATTCCTAAAATTACATCTGCTTCACCAAGATCCTTCATATCAAAATGAGCCGATAAACAGGATTTAACTTGGTTAATCAGATCAAGATCAAGAGCAAGAATCAGGATGTCATCAACATAGAGGCAAAGAAGGACACAACGATCATCAAATCTCTTGAAATAGAGACAGTTGTCATAATCGTTGGTCAGAAATCCATATGAAGCTATAACACTGTCAAATTTCTCATGCCACTGTTTAGGTGCTTGTTTTAGTCCGTATAGAGAGCGAACTAATTTACACACCTTATCCTCTTGACCAGGCACAGAAAAACCTTCAGGTTGAGTCATATAGATTTCTTCTTCAAGATCACCATGAAGAAAAGCGGTCTTGACATCCATTTGATGAATCAAAAGTTTATGAATGGATGCTAATGCGAGAAGAATTCGGATAGTAGCAATGCGAGCAACAGGCGCATAAGTGTCAAAGTAGTCGACATAAGCTTTTTGTCGAAAACCTTGAGCAACAAGTCGCGCCTTATACTTCTCTACCAATCCGTCAGTCCTAAGTTTCTTTCTAAAGATCCACTTACATCCTAGGGGTTTACTACCAAGAGGTAAATCAGTGAGAATCCAAGTGTTATTACTGATAATTGATTCTATCTCACTTTTTATAGCCTCCTTCCAAAGAGAAGTTTCAGGAGAACTCATTGCTTCCTTATAAGATGAAGGTGTACTTTCAATTAAGAAAGTAAAGAAGTCTTCACCAAAGTTCTTCTCAAAGCGAGTTCTTTTACTTCTCCTTAATTCAGGAATAGGATCAGGTTCTACAGGATCTAAACTATAATGCAAATCAGATGTAGGTATATGATCAGTAATAGATGCATGATCAAAAGTAGACTGATAATCAGGGGCAGATCTAGAGATGCGGGTTTTGAAAGGAAAAATATTTTCAAAGAAAGTTGCATCTCTAGATTCAATCAAAATATCATTGGAATTTCAGAAATCTCATAATTGATCACAAGAAATCAAAGAAAGTTGCATCTCTAGATTCAATCAAAGTATCATTGGAATTTCAGAAATCTCATAATTGATCACAAGAAATTTATAGGTATTACTATCTATGGAATATCCAATAAAGATAGCATCTATAGTTTTAGATCCAATCTTCTTTCTTTTGGGTTCAGGAATAGATACCTTAGCCAAGCACCCCCACACTCGGAAGTAACTCAACCTAGGTGCTATTCCTTTCCAAAATTGATAAGGTGTCTGGGTCTATCCTTAGTGGGAATCCTATTGAGGATATAACAAGCTGATAAAAGAGCCTCCCCCACAAGTTCTGAGGTACACCAGAACTTAAAATCATGGCATTAATCATGTCTAATAGGGTTCGGTTCTTTCTTTCAGCTACACCATTAGATTGAGGTGAGTAAGGAGCAGTTACTTCATGAATTATTCCATGTTCCTCGCAGAATAGGTTTAATTCATTTGAAGTATACTCGCATCCTCTATCAGACCTTAGAATTTTAATCCTCTTATCCAATTGGTTTTCAGCCTCAGCTTTAAAGCCTTTAAACTTATAGAGGACTTCATCTTTGGTTTTCAAGAGATAGGTGTAACAATATTTGGAGTAGTCGTCTATAAAAGTTACAAAGTAGCGACTGCCTCCACGGGTAGGTACTCTATTAGAATCACATACATCACTATGAATTAGTTCAAGAATCTGGGTATCCCTATAAGGAACAGATTTAAAAGGTTTCCTAGGCTGCTTAGCTTGGGTACAAATCTCACATTTAGATTTGGAATCAATCTTGAGTTTGGGTAAAAGATTAAGATTGGTCAATTTCAGAATAGATTTAAGGTTCACATGCCCTAATCTGCCATGCCATACATCACAAGATTCAGTATTTAACACAATAGAAGAAGAAGTAGAAACTGAATGAGAAGAATTTTTATTATCAACAAAAGAAAGTACATTCAATTTGAATAAACCATCAGATACAAAACCTTTTCCAATGAACATTTCTCCCTTAGAAATTATAACTTTATTGGATTCTAACACAATCTTATATCCTAATTGCACTAATAAGGATCCACTGATCAGGTTCCGTTGGATGTCGGGAGAATACTGCACATTGTGAAGGATCAGAGTTTTTCCAGAAGTTAACTTCAGTTTGGCTGTTCCGATCCCCAACACATTGACAGCTTTTCTATTTTCGACAGTCACACATCCTCCACTTGTGTCCTGATAAGAGGAGAATAGGGACCTATTAGTGCAAACATGGACATTGGCTTCTGAATCTAACCACCAATCTAAATCATGATAGGTAAGGTTAACATTAGGTGCGAAGGAGACTGGCCTTAAAGTAGAGCTGGAGGGTTCACCCTCAATCATGTTGACCTGAGGTTTAGGATGGTTGCTCTGATTGTTTGGGCCTTTCTTATAGACAACTTTCTCTTTCTTTCGATAAAAACATTTTGAAGCAAAATGGTTGTCTCGACCACATACATAACAGAAACCATCCCTTTTCTTATTTCCACTAGATTGGTTGGTATTGGGTTTCGGGTTACGATTCGGGTTCCTACCCTTAAAGCCTTTACCCTTAGGTTTAAAATTTTTTCCTTTGGGTTTAGGCTCAAGGCTTTGGTTCGTAATCTCGGTCAGGTTTAAGTTCGATCGGTTGATGGATGGTTTAATCTCCCTAAGTCGGTATTGGTCTTCTATTCTAATAGCTTGGATTACCGATCTAAGATTAAGGGTTCCCTGGGTACGTCTAAGCTCTTGAGCAAATTTGGTCCAGGAATGGGGTAATTTGTCCAGTAAACAGGTAGCCTGATAGGTTTCATCAAAAGTAGATCCATTTCTATGAATTTCTAGGACAAAATTCTGAAACTGATGGATTTGATCGTTTAAAGGAATGTTATCTACCATTCTAAAATGATTAAAATCGGTAATGGTAAACCTGGCGATACCTTCATTATCTCTAATGTAGGCATATTCTAGGGCATACCATAAATCTTTGGCAGTTTAGTACTTTCTATAGGTTTCATAAAGTTCGTCAGATAGACAACTAAGTATCCTGAAGCTACAATGAAATTCAATTTCCTCGGGAGATTTATCAGATTTAGGTTCTGTAACAGAGGTGGTAGCAGAATCAGATGGAGGAGTTTCAGAAGAATTTTTAGAAGCAGAATAAGGAGGTGTTTTTTCAATTGCAGTTATGAGGCCTGAGGTGACAAGCCAAGTCTCTGACTGTTCTTGCCACCTCAAAAAACCTACCCCTTTAAATTTTTCTGGTTTAAGACTAGAAGTGTCATCAAAACCCATTCTAAACAATCTAGTTGAGGGAATAAAGAAATTAAGGATGATTGCGAAGAGCTGCAAAAAAGGTTCAAAAATCATTCTCAGATAAACGAACATGTCATTAAGGTTTCTACCCTAGTCAACCAGAATATTTTAGGGTTTAAGTATTCACAATTAGTTTATTATGAAAGTTCGTTCAGCAGCAAGCAGATGGCCCAAACAATTTAAATTTATAGCAATTTAAATAGATAATATATGTAATCAAAATGCTTTTTATACTGCAATTGATTAAAAAAAATATTTTAGAAAAAATTTTTATCCGTACTAAGTACACTACAGTGGTTTTTTTTTTTTTTTTTTTTTTTTTTTTTTTTTTTTTATTTATTTTTTTAGTTAGAGTATCCGAAAAAAAATGTAATAAATTGCAAATAAATTATATGGAAATATAATTTAAAAATGCTAATCCTAATTTATTTAAATTTGGATGACAGATGACAGACATACAATCAGGTTGACAAACAGAATTATATGCAATATATATTTCTTAATGGATTAGCACCGTCAGATTTTAATCACAATCAAATGGAATTACGCCTTAGAATGTTGGGATTTAACCTCAACAAAAATTTGATTGTTATTAAAATCCAACTAATTATTTGTGATAACAAAATAAATTAGACTTACAGATAATTGCTAAATCCAGAAAATACGACGAAAAGTTCGAAAACGAGAGATCCGGAAGCGCGCGGGGCACTGTCCTAAGGCGTATTTCCCTCATTCGTGCGGGATTAATCGAAAACACCGCCCCAAGATACGAACGGAATTCCTCCTCCTACGGACACGAACGCGGAAGAGGTTGACGGAGTTTCTTCAACACCCAAAATAAAATCAACTATAAAATTTCTCAAATATCAAATCAATATAATTTTTTTCTCTTCACTCAGATCTTTTTCTTTTCTGCACAAAAAATACTAACTCTCACAGCCACACCCACTGCACCTCTATCTCTCTCTCTCTCTCTCTCTCTATATATATATATATATATATATATATATATATATATATATATATATATATATATATATATATATATATATATATATATATATATATATATATGTATATGTATATATATATATATATTACATGCTAACATTAATAAGTTGGCCAACGTTAATTAGAACGTTGCCCACGTTCTAATTAACGCAGGGAGCGGAGCGAAAGGGCGTAACGCCCGAGCGCGGCGGGTAACGCCCGCGCTACGCGCGCGCTACGCGCGGACGTTGCGCGTTAAAAAAAAATAAAATAAAAATAAAATAAAAAAAAATAAAATAAAAAATAGAATAAATTTAGATTTTGAATTTAATCAACATATAGCACTATGATGTTCTGCAACTGTGAGTAGCATCTGATAATAAGTTAGCAGTAAACAGAACAAGCGCTTAGAGAAGGGCATAATTTTAAAGGAAAGAAATGCCAAATGTAAAATGCCTACTATATCACAATTAATCAAATGAACAAACTGCAATAACATGCTACATCACACAAACTTTGTAAAAAAAAAAAAGTAAAATTGAATAAATAGGAATTGGAGCTTAATTAGAAAAACAACTTAGAAAATATGCTTTAAAAAATTTTAAAACTAGAAAAAACAGGAATTGGAACTTGACAAGAAAAAATCAAACAATGAATACTAGTGCAAATTATTATCCTAAAATTACCAGAAAAAACCTATAAGAGGAAATCAAGCATGCCTTGGACTACATTACATGATAATTGCAAATCTCTAAGAAATCACAGCACGCAAACTTCAAAAGTTGATCCATACAAAAGAGAATAAGAAACAAAAAAAACGTACCTCATCCCCAGATTTTAAGTTGGATAGACCCAATGAATAGGCTACTAAATTGATAGCTTCAGTAACATTACGAGTAAATACAATCAATCTCTCTACGTTCGGAAGCATTAATAAAAGCTGCAACTTTATTTATTGCACCTTCATACGCATATATGTAGCTTCTGCTTTAAAAAGAAAAAGCATGGTAATTGCTGTAGTTTGAGACAAAACCTAAACTACACAGCTAGACCAAGTTACTACGGCACCAACTCTGACGACTGTCCATCATATATACTCGATCCATTGACAATTTGCCAGCCAGAAAGAGGTAGCAATAGAAACTATTACGTTCCACGGTATTAACATCAATGCCAACCTATACAAATTGATGAAGCTGATCCCACTATGACCATTGGACATGCGTCCGCAACAATATTAGACCTTTTTTAGCCTTATGAGAAGATAATCGTACCTCATCTATGCTATAAATTTATGACTAATTGAAAGGAACGAACTAATAATTATGTACAGTTCGTTTTAAGACAAAATTTAACATAATATATAACATCCTCCGTAAAAAATCAACAACAGAAGGATATCCAACAAAGTATACAGGAAATAAAGATAATAATAATAATAATAATAATAATAATAATAATAATAATAATAATAATACTAACTAACACAAACCGACTAATTCATCCTGATAAGACCCTAACGACTCCCTTTCATGTACAACAGGTGCAACACGAGAAGTTTCACAAGCAGCTGCTGACTCTGGTAAAACTGGTGGAAAATCTAGAGCGAGGCCACCCTTGGTAGATTTACACGTGCTATCTATTTTTGATGCAGCCATTCCGAAGGTAGTCCATTAGAACAAAATTAGATTATAGAAATATATATTTGTGACACTTTTTTACAAATATCCTATTTATAATCTCTATTTATATTCAAAACTAGATTATAGAAACATATTTTTGAGACATATTATAGTAATATGTCGCTATACATCCTAGCGACGACACATATAACGATACTAATAATAAATAACGGGTTTTTTTTCAGCAGTATTTTTTTTTTAATTTTTAAAAATATTTAAAAATATCGTTATAGCATAATTTTATTGTAATGCTCGCTGAAAATGATGAGATGGGCGACTCGGATAGATCTATCTCAATTTCCACCTCTGGAACTTCGGGGCGGGGGGGAATAAGAATTAAAAACTTGGGCAGAAAAAGATATATATCTTGTTTTATGATAAGGCAAAATATGGAACTGAATACTGCATCATTTAATTACCTTTTGAACCCTCGCGCGCAGCTCTCTCTTTTATTTGAAAAAGAGGTTTCATAGATGGAAATGGGACTCTAATGTAGATTCCCGGGTTCCTTCTGGTCCTCGCTGTTGCTGATGTGATCCCTCCTTCCAGTTTGCTGGGAAAGGTAATGCCAAGTAAAGTTATCCCTTTGATGTAACTTATCCGTAATATATAAAAGACTCCTCAAGCTACTTATTATATTAATCAAATATTAACCAAATAATATTGGCGAGTTTTTTTAATTAATTTATATTGAAATGCAATAAATAAAAATTAGTAACAAAATAAAATAAAAAATCAAGCCTATTAGTAGATCCAATGAGCCCAATTTAGAAAACTGACCCATCAACTTCATGAAACTATCGCATTTTTCATGTAATAAAATACTTCAAAAGAAAATCTATGTGAAACATTTCAACAAAGAGAGCTCACCTCAACAATAGGCAATTGAAACTTCCAATTTAAGCAATCTCTTTCTATGTTGGGGTCGAGGCGAAATCCGAGCCAATAGAAACCTAATAAATATATAAAAAAATAGAAAATTAAATAAAAATTGCATCAAAAACACTGATACGAAGCCAAACATCGAACTCTACAAGCAATGACTAGTTCCTCTCTTATCCTGTAGTTTGATGCGGTGTCTGGGATTGAGGGATCAAGATCGATGTCAAAGAGGGAGAGAAAGTGAGGGTGTTGAGAGAGAGAGAGAGTAGAGGTGCGGGTGAGGGGGGAGGATTTGATTGTGAAGAGGGTGGGGCGGTGGGGTGGGATGACCGTGAGAGGTGTGAGTAGGGGTGTAAAACGGGCCGGGCGGCCTGTGGCTCGCCCGGCCCGACACGGTTACTGTAGCTTCGTGCCGGATCGACCCGATCCAAATTTTTGGGCCGCGCTGGGTTATCACTTCAAGGCCTGTCGGTCCGGCCCGGCTCGTGACGGGCCTGGGCCATGCCGGACCAAGGTGCAGGCCCACGGCCCGACACGGCACGACCATATGGGCCGTGCCAGTCGGACCCAAGGCCCAAAGCAACTTGCCTTAGGCCTTGGGGTAAACTCTTGGGGAGAAGTGCTTTTCTTGGTCCTTCTCCCTATGAGCCCTCATCCCAAAGTCTTTATGGCACCTTGGGAGATGTGGTTTTGGTCCAATGGATCAAAATTTTATGATCCATTGGACCAAATTTTTTTTTCAAATTTATTTTTTTAATAAAAATTTATAAATAATTTTTAAAAAATTTAAAATTTTGGTATTTTATAATTATTTTTATAAATTTAAATTTTTTATTAAATTATAAAATTAAATGGAAATAATTTATTATTTATATTTTTAAATTTTATATTTCTTTTAAAAAATTAAAATAAAAAATTTAAGAAGCCGACCCGAAGTACGGCCCGGCCCGACACGGGCCAAAGGGCCATGCTGGGTCGGATGCTTAAGAGATCTGGCCCGGCACGGCACGGCCCGGATTTGAATCCGGGTCTGACCGGGCTGGCCCCTGGCCCGTTTCGAACTGAAAAATGTGGGTCGTGTCGACCGACACGGCACACATTACACCCCTAGGTGTGAGGGAGGATTTGATCTGAGTGAGGATGGAGAGAGATAAAGAGAGAGAGAGAGAGAGAGAGAGAGAGAGAGAGAGAGAGAGTAAATGAGTTGGGATTAATGCTATAATAAAATTTATTGGGCCAGATTTTATTGGACTGGGTTTGAACATAAATTTTTTAAATTTTTTTTCTAAATGCTTAATATGACTTAAAATTTTAATAAAAGAATAATTAAATTCACTAACTAATTGTTCAAATCTATAATAAATTGGACATTAACCAATTTAAACTAGATAAAATTTATTTTTATATTATTATTTTTTTTTATATTTAGGTATTCTTTTTATTTTGATTTTTTTTTGAGTTAAAATAATATTTTTTTATCTAGAAAATATGAAGAACATAGGGTCTCTTACTTTAATTTTTTGAAGGATTATATGAAAAATATTTTTATTTAATTTGAACTAAACTATATCCTGTTGGTTTAAATTTATTGTAATAACTAGTTAAAACCGCTGCTAAAATATATTTTTACCATTGCTTTTCTTAAATGCTACTTAATTAACTGTGACTTCAAATTAACTTTTTTGTAGTGAATATTCAAAACAATTGTAAAGTTATATATTAAACATGGAAACTGGAATATGATAAGTAGATTTATTTTAAGAAGAACAATACAAATGAATAATATGGAACTGATAATATTTTGTTTGTTTTAAATAATTTGGAAACTTTAAATGAAAGTGAGATTTGTGTGAAAGGTACATATGAATGGAACATGTCGTCCTTATTTGTGTATCAAATTTCTATTAAATGGTAAGAAATTTAGAGTCCGTTTAGCCTAAATTTTAAAAAAGTAACTTTTATATAATTGATTTTGATTTAAAAAGTTAATTTTGATTAAAAGTTATAAAACATTTATGTCATGTTTCCAAACCGTTAATTTGGTCGGTTCGGGCACGCCAACAATGATGTTCCGGCTTTTGCTAAATTAGTAAAGTATAGCTAAGACACCTTAAATATGTTTAAAAATATAATTAAAAAGAGTTAAAATAAGTTTGAGTCGAAGCAAAATGCAATCGAATCAAAATTGAGTCGAAAACGGGCGAGAAAAACTCAGTCCAGAACTTCTAAGCTCTTTCGGGCGCCTTAAACAGTGGGCGTGCACCCACAGCAATAGTAGCGGGTGCAAGGGTAGATGTTCTGTCCATACATTAGGACTCTCAACTCGAGAGCTGGAAAATGGGTTCAAGGGCTTTCGGACACTCGGGATGTTCTGCGGGCGCCCAGAGTGGCAGTAGCGGACGCATGGAGGGTGCCCGGATCTGTACTTGCGGATTCTCAACCCGAGAGCAGCAAAATGGTGCGCGCGAGGTTTTAGATGCCCCAAACGTCCTATGGGCGCCATAGAAGCCTGGCGGAACTATAGCTACGAGTTTTCAAATGCCCGTAATAGGGTCACGGGCGCCCGAATCGCGCGATGACTGACATGGGTACGTAGGAATTTGGGGAATGTTTTGAGGGCAAAAAGGTAATTTCACCCCCTCATTCTAGCCGCTCACTCCCCTGATAAAAATCCACTAAACCCCTTTCTCTCTCTCCCTCACATTTCTCTCTCTCTCTCTCTCTCTCTCTCTCTCTCTCTCTCTGCATTTTCTCCCAGAGAAGAAGAAGAAGAATAAAGAGAAGGAGAGGAGTTGCAATGCGAAGGACCCTGTGGCTTGGGGTTGATCTCCGAAATAGCTAAGAAAAAGTAGATATGACCTCAGAGAAGGCTTTGGGAGAAAAAATAAGCTTTTTATCTGTTCCCTTGGGCTTGAAGGTTTGAGAGAGGTATGTGGAAATTTAGGAGTTTCGTGGTTTTGAAGTTTAAAAGAGATTTTATAATATCTTATGTGTTTCTATCCATTTTTAGGGGTTTCTTGAAGAGCTAAGCGATCCAAGAGGCCAAGCAACCTTCTCTTGTAAAGATAATACACCAAGGAGAGAAATTTCGCCGAAAAGGATGATCTCTTTTCTTTTCCCTTGCTTACTTATGATCTTGAAGCATTTATTGTACGAGTAGGGCATAATGATGCAAAGTTCATAAGTAAAATTTAGGGTTTAACCCATAGTAGTGAAAAAATGGATTATAAGTTTTAGCCTTACATGTATAGGAACCAAATAACCAAGTTGTAGGTTGATTGTATGAATATGAAATTAGGAGGAAACCTAGGTCAATTTTTTGAGTGGCATTGAACTTAGAAGAATACCTAAGAAAAAAAGAGATAGAGTCTCAACATAAAATCATTGAACTCTAGGTTAGAGTGACATGATATTGAGATTTGGTGTCCTTGGGACATCTTGATCCCTAAAGTCTTGAATTTAGGGTCTTATGTATAAATTGAGTAAACAAGAGAACTTAGATACAATTTGGTATCTTTGGGGCATCCTAACTATCCTATAGTAATAACCTAGGGTAAAAGAGAAGTAAAACGTAATAAGCCTTCCGGAAGCGATAAAAGGCCAACCAGAAGGTTACGAGCATATTTCGACTCCCGGGGAAGGGTTACGAGCATATTTCGACTCCCTATGCGAATAAGTGCCAAGATGCCTTAAACTCATTTATGGTAAGTGGAGAGGGTTCCACGCGTAAGTCGAATCTCCGTGAAATGGCTCTAAAGGAGCCCAAGCAACTGCCGAGTAGAGAGGGTTTCGTGTATAAGTCGACTCTGTATGACACACTTTATATGAACCTAAATCATAATGTGATTAGTGTGACCGGTTGTGGTCGGGTTAGATGTGACCCTTGGGTAGCGGCATAGTGGCCGAGTGGTATAGTAGCTTAGTATGGCATGGCATAGTAGCATGTTGGCATCTATGCATGGACAAGTAGTGTAGGGTTTTTATACTGCATACTAGTGTAGTTTTATTGCTTTTCATAAATATCTTGCTACTAATCCTTCCATTGGACCAAGTGGTGTAGAACATGTTTCTCAGTGGATGAACCCACTGGGAACTATTCGTAGTTCTCACATACTGTGGTCTCCACCTTTTTGCAGATCCAGATATAGCCGGCGAGGTACACGACAGGGGTAAGGGCCCGACAACTTAGTGGACCTAGAGGGTCTAGCTTTTATTTACCTTTTTGTATACTTAGTGAACTTTGTATTTTGGTGAGAAAAGAAAAAGAAAATTGTAATTAAGTGATAGATTGAGATGTTAACTCTTATACCATTTACTTTCAACTTGTTATAACTTTATGTTTAAAGTTGAATGTTATCGTTTAGTAGTTTCACTCTGATATTATATATCTCATTGTACGCATTGTATTGATTGAGATGGTTGTCATTCATTTCGAATATAGGAGAGGTCATGCCGATTGGCAGGTCTGTTGGCGCGCCCGAACCAGCCAAATTAACAGTCTCGGGGCCTGACAGATAAGAGTGGTATCAAAGACTCGGAGTGGTTCTAAGTGGTTAGCAGACTTTCCGAAGACCCAAGAGACTAGGTGCGTGAGCGTATGTGGACTTTAGGCGAAAGTCATGATTTGGTTTTATGATGTTTTCAAAATCGATCTTGGGGATGGATCGAGAAAAATAGACTTCTACTTGCTAACAATATGTTGGGCAGCCGACAACATAACGTTGGGATTAAGAGGATGTATCCCTCATGGACTTTCGCATGATTGGGTCGACGGACATTTTGTTTGGGCTTATAATTACTTTTTGGTCTGAATTGTTGAATTTAGACTAATATTTTTATTGTGGTGTGCAAAAAGCAATAGCACCACTCAATGAAGCATGGTGTGGTCCAGCAGTAGGTGGAGGCCTCATATTGATAGAATGAGGCTTCCCACTGCCAGGAGGAAGATTCCCGGCATCAAGAGGTGTCGTCGAAGTGTCAGGCAGAGCAAATTCAAAGGCTCCACAAGATGATTGCGCAGCAAGCTGAGGCTACACAGACAACGCATGAACGCACGACATTGCGATATCTAGGGGCGACAGTAGAGGGAGTTGCAATGGGGGCCGAGTCTATGTCAGCGCGCCCTACACCATCAGTTGGAGCCATTGGGGAGATGCCCCGGCAGGCTGACTCGGGCACATCCGAAGCCGAGTATGAGGCCCAGAAGGCCAAGCAAGAGAGGGCGATGGAAAGCCTCGATAATTTTCAGAAGTTCCATCCATTGATGTTTAGTGGCAAAGGCTCCGACCTGATGGTTGTCGAATCATAGGTCAACTCGATGGAGAAGTTGTTCAAAAATCTTCGATTGCCGAAGTGGGGCCAAGTCACATTGGTCGTTCCCTTCCTAGACAAGATGTCCCACCGATGCTAGAAAGCTGAGTTGGCGAGGTAGGCCGATGTCGCCTTGCCATTACCAACTTGGGAGGAGTTTCGGGGACTTCTATTTACCACCTACTTCCCCAATAGTGCCTAGCAGCAAATGGAGAAAGATTTCAAAAACCTCAAGCAAGAAAACCGTACAATCCAGGAGTACGAGCAGGAGTTCTCCAAGATTGTGAGCTGCCTCCCCTCCATTATGTGAAGTGAGTAGGATAAGGCATGGTGCTTCGAGCAGGGCCTACGACCCAGTATTTACTTGAAGGTCCAACTGCTAACCATCCCGACCTATCGAAAGATCATTGATTGATACCGTCTCATCAAGAAGGATGAGGCCGTGATGCGCCAATAGTGCTAGGCCTATGGGAAAGAGAAGAGAAACGACAAAAGAAGCAATCGGGTGGCTCTAGGGGTCAGTCCAGCTCCAAGCAGCCCCCTAAGCATCTGCGCCAATAGTCGCACTCTCGGGGGTCCTACCAGCCAATGACCCTCGAGAAGTGTGTCATTTGTGGAGAATCATATCGGGCATCACGATGTGAGAAGAAACACGGGATATACTATCGGTGTTGCCGGCTAGGCCACATGGCCGCAGAGTGCTACAGGGGCGCGCTTCCAGCCCTGTCCACTACTTCGGTTCCATCTGCCTCGAGGCAGAGTATGGGGGTATCACCGGCCCCATCATGCGGGCGACCTTCTCTATCGCACCAGCCATCGAGTGGGCAGATTTTTGCCACTTGGGTGGTAGAGGAGGAGCCGATAGTTGACGACGTCGTGGCAGATATAAATTTAATTAATGATGTAGATGCAGGGCTTTATTCGACACGGGTGTATCGCATTCATTCATCAGTATGTCATTTGCCAAGATACATGGGATTAGAGTATTGAGGTCTAAGGACATCACATCAGTGCAAGTATCATAATACTCGTTCGTGATCACAGAGTATAGCTCCGCCTATCCCGTGCAGATAAGCGACTAGATTATGTCATGGACTTCTTGGTCTTGAGGCGATTGAGGGATTTCGACATCATGCTGGGGATAGACTGGCTCTCGCAATATTATGCCACTATTGATTGCGAGAGTTAAATCATCACCTTTCAAGAACCTGGACAGAAGGAGTTCGTTTACCAAGAGTGTAGGGGCTCTTTATTTGCCACGACGTTCTCCATGTCTCCAGCCAAGAAGTTGATCAGTAGTGGATGCGTGGCCTATTTTGTGGTGATCCAAATCCCAATTGATGTTTGGCCACGTGGTCAGTGGCATGTTGACACTTTTTCGAGTGTCGGGTGCGTTTGCGTGCAAAACGGACGCGAGAAACGAACTCAGCGCAAAATTCTGAGCAAAACACACTTTTTTTGTGTGTTTTTAGTGGATTCGTGTGCCCAATCCTGTCATTCGGGCGCCCAAATGATCAGTAGCTCAGTGGTAGATCACGAGTAAACATGGACACATGTCGCGTAGGGATTCGCTCAAGCAAGGACACATGGCGGCCACGGATTGGACCGGCCTTGCGGGCGCGGGGTAATCAGCACGCGCGCCCATACTGCGGGCCACATGGTGCCCGCAGATTGGCCAGCGCTTACTCGCTCCGCGTGGGAAGCATGGCGTGCAAGAAGCAGCGCAATGGGGTTTCGGGCGCTCACTGGATCGAGCCACGTGGCGAGTGGTGTTAGGGCTCCACTGCCTGTGGTGTCCCGGATTTCCGTGCGACTTGACTGGGTGGTCGGCGGTGAGAAAATATTTACTTTTGGTGTATCGAGTGCGTTGTGCGTCAAACGGACGCCAAAAACATACTCAGCACGCGAAAACAGTAAAAAATAGCTATTTCTGGGCTAAATGGGCCTACTGGGCCCAATTTGATTGTAGGCCAGTCCACGACCCATGGCGCGTACACCGGGAGCAGCGAGCGCGCGCGGGTGCCACGTGGTGCTTCCTGATTGGCTAAGCCGCTAGCTTTCCGCCGTGATTGGCAGGTGGGATATGTAGCAACGCCCCATTGGCCAGGCGGCGGACACGGTAGACCCGGCGTGTCGCGCGGCGCATGCTCCCCGCCGTGCTCCCTGCTGCCACGTGGAGTGCTGCGATTAGCGGGCGTGCGTGCCCGGGGCGCGGGCGCAAGACATGTGGCGCCATCCCGTGCTTCCAGGCACTGCGCGGAGATGGCCCGAAAGCACGCCACATGGATCCAGGCGCGTCCTGTAGCATTCGAGCGCCCGAAAGTTGGGCCCGAATCCGTTTGGGCTCCTTTTTGGGTTTTGGACTATTAATAGCCCTCTTGGAGCATTGTTTGAGGGCTTTTTGGATCTCTTCTTGAAGCCATTTTCGACAGGGAGCTACTACATCGAGTCCTCTTCGCATCTTGGCATCCCGGAGGATTTTCCGACGCTTTTTCATATTTTTTCTCCCTGACTTCGCGAGCTTCGACGCTTCTCCGACACCGATCTTTTCCATCGACGCTTCGTCCACGGGCTCCCCCGAGTTGAGTTCTTAGAGTTTTTTGCCGATTTTGTGGCAGCGTTTCCTTGACAGGTAGGCCTTCGATTTTCGTGTTTACCATTCCTCTTTATTTTGGATTTTCGATGGGTTTTTTGGAGCTTCTTTAGATCCCCTTTTTTCTGCGGCATTTTTTGGACAGCGAAGGAGTAATCTTGCTTTTTCTCGACTTACAGTTGGCGGAATTTGGTGTTTAAGGACTCGGTTTCAATCTCACTCCGCGAGGATCTCAGCCTTATTTTTCTTAGAATTTTTGGAGGGCATCTCGATGGTGATATTTTGGCATTTTTTGGACTGCAATTCCGTAGAGTTGTAGTTTTGGGGATTTTTGCTTACCGTAGTGTTTGGTTTGTATCTCAGTGACTGGGAACAGTTTTCGGGTGTTTT
Source organism: Tillandsia leiboldiana (assembly GCA_029204045.2). NCBI lineage: Eukaryota > Viridiplantae > Streptophyta > Magnoliopsida > Poales > Bromeliaceae > Tillandsia > Tillandsia leiboldiana. The sequence goes on from CM055073.1 coordinate 24,057,379, forward strand.
TGGGTTCGTTGGAACCATGGAAACCTGAGGATTACCCACGTTCAGTTTCGGCTCATTTGGACTTCGGACCGACGCGCGCATCCAGGTGGGTTGCTTTCATCTCCAAAACCGGCGGACGGTTCTCTAATTCTATATGGTAGTAAGCATGCATGTTAATGTACAACTTATGTGTTCGAGGGGTAAGCATGAAAATTGTTCTAAGTCATGGAAAGTTAATGCTTTCTGAATTTATGGAGTATTTTCTAGTGAATTCAAGAACTTGCATGTTGTCTGATTATTAGGTGAGGTTGAGAGCTATCTGGCGGTTATGGTTATCTATGCTAGTTGAGAGCATGTTTGAGGAAGATGATGTTCACTCTGATTGATATTGAGATTATGTTTGTTAATGCTCCCTATTTATGTTAAGTTAAACTAAATGCTATTATTGGAACTTTGACCTAGCACCTTGTCATATGCTGCATGTTTCAACCAGACTAATAGAAAATCCAAACTTGGGCTAGTTTATTTATACTTTAGACACTCCCATACATTTATTCATTTTTCCTGGACTTAGAGTGTTACTCTCCTGGGTAGTGGGCCGAGTAGTCGGGTTGTTGTGGGATGCATGTTACACTCGCGCTTGGGGGCTGAGTGGAGTCTGGTAGCTGTAGTTAGACCAGTGCTAGTTTCGGGAGCCGTCTGATTCAACGGTGGATCCCAGCTGTCAAGTATTTCCAGCCAGTGTGTTAGAGATGTGAGTTGGTCTTTGTCGATCTGATTGATCGTGGATTTGGATTATAGCCTGCATGAGCCATTTGAGCTCGACAGAGATGCATGGATACTTCCCTCGGTGGGGTCGCTCCCATCGAGTGCCGCTCTGGAGCTGGGCCTGTTACTTTGCTACCGCGACTTGTCAACGCAGTCTCTCTGGCTGGGCCCTTTTTGGGCAGTCACAGATGCCTTACGTAATTCCAGTCCTCCATGGATGTAATGGTAGTAGGTGGGCGCAAGTTTGACTGAACCCTTTGTGGCAGTCAATGTAGATTGCGTGATTGTTTTATCGAGAGGTAGTAGATGCATCATTTTTTATCTGTATCACCCTTTGAGCATCTAGATAGAGACATAGTAGCTGTAGAGTTATTTTCAACCTTTTCTTTATAGTACCGCATTTGTTACTTTATGCCTCTAGTAGACTTAGTGGGCAGACCGTCGGTCTTGGTGGCGGTACCCACTGAGAATTACTGTTGGTTGTAGCTCTCTCACCCTCTGTTGGTGACCATTTCCAGGGACTTCTTCTCCTGCTCCTGCTACTTCTGCTGCTGCAGCATCATCTGACCGATGTAAGGGAGTCGCGAGCTAGATCCCTATCTGTTCCAGTTGAGAGAGTAGATGGAGCCTTTTGGAGTTATTTTAGTACAGTCAGTGGTTGGGATATATCTTGTACTTATTTTATTTTGAGAGTTTTATTTTGGAGAGACATATGTATTGTGAGGACCTGACTTATACTATTTGAGGACTGTATTTATTTATTTCAGCAATTTACTTTTCCGCTCTGATATCTGTATAGTGGTTAGTATTATCTTTTGCAGGTTTATCGCTTCGTCTATACGGGGCTTCTCGTATGGGCGGCGGATCTGTTGGCGGGTCCAGGTTGCAGTTTCAACGCCGGGGCATGACACTGCCTACTAATTTCGGGCGCTCGAGACCTGAGATTTGGACTGAGGCTTGGTTACCTTGTTTGGATCAGAGGGAGCAGCACAATTAACTTCTTTAGCTATAAATAGGCTCTTGGTGACTAGAGGAAAGCCCTTTACCTTCTTCCTCCTTTGTTGGCTATTTTTGGAAGGGTTTGTGAGCATCTTCTTCATATTCTTTCCACCATTATCTAGCTTGGAGTTCCCTACAGTTGTTGGCAGCACCGTCGACGTTTCTTCTTCGGCTTCTCATGAGCTCTAGGAGTGAAGTATTGATCTAAAATTTGGAGAGGACCTTCTCCTTTGGTATATCTCGAAACTTCATATCATGGTAACCCTTCTTTCCAACTTTTTCTGAGGCATTTTACACCATCTTTGGAACCCTTGTGCATAGTATGGAATTTTGGACAACAATGGATGGTTATGTGATTTTCTTATCTTTTTCTTATGGAATTGAGGATTTAAATGCTTGGGATTGATCTAGACTTCAAGAGGAACATTTGAGCGCCTTGTTTCTGGATTTTTAAATGTACCTTGTACATGTTATTTAGTCTTCTTGTGGCTCAATGTGCTGAAATTTTGGTCGTAGGAGAGAAGATGAACGATATTACGAGTTTTTATGGACCCCTATATGTTATTTCAGTCGTGGGATCAACTTCGTGGCTAGATTGGTGTTTTATGATGAAATAAGAGCTTGTTTACATCATCAAGAGTGTGATGAGCATTTTCTTTATTGGCTTCAACTTATGGTTTTATTGGATTTAGACTCTACATTAAGTTGAATTTTAGCCTACTGAATTGATACAGATTTTGGGACAACATCTTTAAGAGCAAGTTATTGGCTGAACTTTGGGACTTAAAGATAGCTTTTATGGATTCTTAGATGTTCCTAAGCTAAAAGGGAACTTAGGAATCAAGTTTGGATCATTACATTGAGGTATGAATAGCAGATTATGCATCATTTGTGAGAATGTGTGTTTGCTGGAATTTCTGCGCTGAGGCTCGTGTTTCTACATTTCTGCTCAATCCGACAGGAATTTCTGGGAGATTTTGGATTCGTTGGAAATTTAAGAGCCTGGGATCATGCATGCCGAATTTCAGCTCGATCGGATTCCGAATCGGCACGTTTCAGGTGGGTTGGATTTTCTCCAAAATCATCGGACTTCTTATTACGTCCATCGTTGTAGTTATCAGCATACTAGTGGTAGTGCTTGCTATTGATGTTTATGATATTTTAGAGTTGTGGAATTCTGACTAGCACCCTTGTCATATGTTGCATGATATATGATCAAGACACTAGAAAACTCTCAACTTGGATATTTTAGCAATATTCAGACTTTCTACACTACTTGTATATTTCTCCCTGACTTAGAGTTTGTCCTTGCCCTGGTTGTGGGCTGAGTGGTTAGAGTAGTGTAGGATGCATATTACACTCGTGCCTGGAGGCCGAGTGGAGTATGGTAGTTGAGGCTAGATTTTGTTCTAGTGTCGGTAGCCGTTTGGGTAGACGGTGGTCCTGGACCGTTGAGTGTTTTTCGGCTTGTGTTGTTAGCAGTAATTGAGGCTAGATCTTGTTCTAGTGTCAGGAGCCGTTTGGGTAAACGGTGGTCTCGGACCGTTGAGTGTTTTTCTGCCGGTGTTGTTAGTTATTGGGTTTGTGAGTTTTTCGATCTGATTGATCACGGATTTGGACTATAGCCTGCATGAGCTATATTGAGCTCGACAAAGACGCGCGGTTGATTCTCGGTGGGGTCACTCCCCTCGAGTGCCGCTTTGGAGCTGAGCTTGTTACTTTGTTTCTTTGCACGATGTCGATGCAGTCCTTGTGGGATGCCCTACGTAAATCGTGCCCCGTATGGATGTGTGGTAGTAGGCGGGCGTAGGTTTGATTAGGGATTGGTTGTTCATGAGTGCCAAGACCTAAAATGGCCATTGTGGGCCCTTAAGCTGTTCCAGTAGTTTGGCTGCATCGTCAGGGTGAGCCTCTGAGTTCCCTCGCGACCTCCTGAGCATGGTGCTCACCTTACTTTTGCAAATGGTTGAGTGGTTTCATCATTGTGGGTAAATAAGCCTTTATGTCAAGGTGTTTGTAGACCCAAAGTTTTTCTTGGGCTCCGCGCTGCTCCCAAACAGCGAGCACGATATTTATATTATCGAGGCCCAACTACTGATGCTTTTCCTTTAGTTTAAAAGTCCCCAGATTAAGTGTAATAGCTTAAGTAGTGTTAAATTACACATAATTATACGATTTTGTTAAACCCTAGCGGTTAACTTGTAATTGTAGTTTAGTAGGCTACTGTAGACAGCGTGCACGTTATCTCTGCACCTTTTGTTGGAAGTCCATTGCTTTTCGTTGAGCGGAATTTGCTTAACGAACCGTAAATCGGCAAAATTATCGATTTATCGGCGGTTTCACGCCCGATGCTCATTTCGAGAGAATTGGATAGTTATTTTTGGTTGCTAGCTATCTCTGGCTATTCCCGACGCTATTCCAGTGGGTTCGGTGGTTTTTGTTTTCCGTCGGTGTTTTCCGGAGCCAAAATCGGGCTCCCGGAGGCATTTTCGGTCTTCATGACATTGTCTGTGCACGGGAATACACAGTGTAGTGTCCCAGGTTTCCCTGTGGTTTTTCCCCTGTTTCGGGGTGTGGAACACCTGTTATTGGTGTGTGGGACCCCAACATGTCAAAGTGATGTGTTGTTTGGACTCAGAGAGGATTTGGGAGCAAGCCTGACCTTCGGCTACCTTTGCCGAATTTTAGGAGTGGATTCAGGCTGAACGGAGGCCGTATTTGGATTCAGCGCGGAAAAACGCTTGAAAACGGCTATTTATTTATATTTTTCGGAGTCCGGATGCCCAAAAACGGACCCCCGGAAGTTTTCTGCGCAAAATGGTGCATGGGGGGAGCTGTGGACCGGCCGGGGACACGTGGCGCCCTCTGATTGGGCCGGCGCACGCTTCCCGGTCCACGGAACTGGCCGCCGGTGCACGGTGGACCGGCGGGCCACGTGGCAGGCGCCGGTTAGGCCGGCGCAGCGCACGCGGTGCATAGACCGCGCGCGGGCAGCACGGGCAGGCCGGGCAGGTGAGGGGCAGCGGCGCGGTGCACGGTGCACTGGGGCGCGCCACGTGGCGACCCCGGGTTCGTTGGCGCAGGTGCGCGCGGTGCACCCGCGGGCGCGCGTCTGCGGCCGTACGCGCACGCGTTGCAGGCGTGCAGGGGGCGTGCAGCGGCTGCCGGCGGGCGTGTCGGGCGGGAAAAGGGGGGCCACGTGGCGCCACGCCATAGGCGGGCGCCACCCACCCCGCCGCCCCGCAGGGGGGGCGCGTGGCGCTTCCCCGCTGGGCTCGCACGGCTGCCGCCTGTTTGGCGGACACGTGGCGGGCCCTGGGCCGGGTCGGACGGCCGTTTGGACGCGGCGGGATCCGGTGTTCGGACTGGGCTGGGCCGGTCCGCACTGTGCGCGCCCGGAAAATCCCGGGCCGGGCCGCACTATTCACGCCCGAAATGGACCGAGCGCCCGAATCTTAGGACATAAAGGGAATATTCCCATTTGTTCTTTTGGGCCTATAAATAGGCCCTCCCCCCCCCCCCCCCCCTCTTCTCTGGCTTTTTCCGAGAGATAGAGAGAGAACCAGAGAGAGGCCATTGAAGAGAAGTTGTTCCTCACTGATTTTTCTACCTTATGGTGCGTTCCCAGATTTTCTGGAAGATCGACAGCGGCGATCCAGATTTTTCAGTGTGCCTCGATTTTCCCCCATTTTCGGCCTATTATCGTCGCATTTCAGTCCGAGGAGTCCCCTGCGCAGGACAGGAGTCCTTTTTCGACGATTTCTTCGCCAGTTTGTTCCTAAGAGGTAGGGCTTCGTTTTCCGTGTTGGTGGTTTCTCTGGATTCCGATTCCTTGGCACGATTCCCGAGGTGTTTTGACCCCCTCTTTTGCTGTTTGGGTTTTTGGATAGTGGCGACTTCGATGAATTGTTTCTCGGCGTAGGAATATTAGATCGAGGCGATTCAACAGTCAATTTTTGGCTACTTTTCGCGAGGAACGCAACCGTGATTTTTCTGGAATTTTAGGAACTCGGGACAGAGGTGAAAATCCTCATTTTGCGTGCTGATTTTTAAAACAGCAAAAGCTGTTTTGGGATTTGTTGTTTTACACCGTGTGCAATTGTGTGATGTTGTAGGATACTGTTTCGGCTGACGGTGTACTTAGAGGACAGCGGGATATTCCTTGGAGTGTTGTACACGCTTTTTGAGGTAGGTGGTTGTGTTTCCCTCTATGTTGACTCGCTCACTAGGAGTAGTAGAATCTCCCAATATTAAATGTGATAGTTAACTTGTGATATTTGAACCTATTGCATTGGCCCCCCTAAATTAATTTGATAGCTCTATGTGATAAATCTGGGACAATAAAGTTGGACAATTGCTATATCGTAAACCGCATGCAAATGAGTAACCCAACAATATTATTTTTAAAATGAGTCTTCACATGAAACCTTAGTCGCTTTTCTAATGCTTTTAAAAAGGAACACTTGCATGCTTATTTAGACATCTAGTTAGGCCACTATTTTACTGCATCACTATATTATGGGATTTGACTTAGGAGAAAACCTGTTTTATTGTTATTCTTCTCTATCGATGCTTGATGATCGAGTCGGATCGGGATCTTGAGATAGTGTAGTTGGATCTTGAGTCTGGGACAGTTTAGACTCGTCTTGGGGATTGTGGGGCATAGCGGTGACCGCGGATTTTGGGCGGTTGACCGGATGTTATTATCATATCAGATTGGGGATCGGGGTTGCATTAGTGGATGGAGTATTCCCACTTTGATTATGGTCATGATCCAGTCCTGCTATTGTGAGACATTGGTTACAGAGATGTTGATACAGAGATACTTTACTCGTGTGGGTCGCTCCCCTCGAGTGCCACTCCGGAGTAGGCTTTAGACCGTGTTGGGTTCCGGTCATTCAGACAGTGGAGATACTGAGTTCATGAGATTGATGACAGAGCAGGCAGTGCCAGTTTTTACTGGTGTCTAGATTGGGTTTCTTTGGGCTGTTAGCTCCATTGTTGCATGCATACAAACATCTTTTGGCACTGCATTTAGAGGCATTGTAGTAGCATCTTCTTTTTCAGCAGCCTTTATAGCTTACTACTGTTCCCTCCTTTTGCCTCTTTATTCCTAGTGGGTGCGTCAGCATTTGAGGTTTTTACCCACTAGGGGAGGCTACTGGTTTATCTAGTAGTTCTCACCCCCATTGTTGTTTTCTGTTCTTTTCTCCCATTTGTTTTGCAGAGTCGTCTGTGGGAGTTGCTGGGCCTTCAGCGGCAGATCGAGGTAAGAGGATCGCCGACTAGCTAGATCATCTACCCCGAGCGAGAGATTAGCTAGACTTTTGCTGTACTCCCTTTTTGTATCTCAGACTACAGTAGTTTACTTTTGGGTCTGGCTTTGGCCAGCTGGTTGTATATTTGTGGTGAGCTGGGAGTATATTGTACTTTTATTTCAATTTGCAGTTTACTTCAGTCTGAGATTACTGTTAGTTCTATTAGTTCGGCTCTGTTTATGCTCTTTTATTGTATATTATCTATCTGAGCAGGTTACCAGCGCTTCGTGTATATGAAAAATTTCGTGTGCACGACGGATCTGTTGGCGGGCCCGGGTTCTGGTTTACACCCGGGGCGTGACACACAGAGTCAGATGTTAGTGCCTGAACGTCTTCAGTGAAGCGTTCTGGGGCAGCACGTCAAGTTTCATTAGATTCAGAGATCTGTAGACCAAAGTTTATCGATCGACGAATTTCCTAAAATTCTGGAAGATCCCGGGACTTCAGCGAAGTTCCCCGTTTAGCTTGTCTGCAGTCAGTTAGTCAGTGGGTTGGGTATGTGAGAGTCTATTTTCTGACCTGTGATTATGATTCAGGTCCTAGCAGTCCATCGCCAGCTCGTGAGCCATCAAGTGGATCCCGTGATCATCTACCCTGAGGTGGGTTTATCTTCGGTCCGGGCTTTATCAATTCTACCTTATGAGTACCGTGGTAGGTTGGACCCCTGTGTTTGTTGTTAACCTTGATCCTCCAGTTAAGCTTCCTACTTGCTTGTATTCTAGAATTCAGTAAGTATATAGCTATGTGGCATTGATCTTACAGTTGAGTTCTTACTTGCTTTTATTCCAGCATTCATTGCGTATAGCTATGTAGCATCGATCTTGCAGTTTAGTTTCTCGCTATGATTTCATATTCAGCATTAGTATATCTATATATACAGCTTGACATATGCCATGTTTGCTTTGTCACCAGCATGGTTATATTAGCATTTCCTGTTCTATGTTGTATGATAGAATAGAAGTACAGTTCAGTTATTCAGCTTCAGTTTTACAGCTCAAATATTTAGTTTTTGTTGTTCAGATTCAGTTATACAACATCCATAATTATTACAGCTTTCAGCATCCTGATAGGGATTTTTCGGCTTTATGCCGTGTGTTCGGTCTTTAGACCATGAGCTTGAGCATCAGCATTATGATCGCCACAGAGCCAGCTGTACTTTCACATACACTAGCGGGATGATCCCCCGCAGTGGTGTACTTTACCGGTAAAGTGGTCGACAGTGACGACCCATGAGCCTAGAGGGTTTTGACAGCAAATTGGTGTATAGGTGGTATTTAGCCTGAGGTCCCCAAAACTAATAGTGGCAGGTGATTGGGTACTCTACTTCTAGTATTGATGCATGATCTATTGATATTGTTACTTCAGCATTTATTTAGCATGACTAACCGTGATTATCAGCATTCCCTGTTTACAGCATTGATATTATTGATTATCATACTAGCTCTGTTCTATATCATGATCAGTTCCTGTTTGTCAGAATTGCCAGTTACAGCATGATTAGCTTTATATTTGAGTACCCTTGCTTTCACTTCAGCATGCTTAGATTTCATATATGCACCTTGGCTTTCAGCTTTCAGTTTATATCCACTTATTGTTATCCGCTTATTACAGTATCCGGTATGTACGACTTGCTATTTCTCGGCCTGTCGTGCCCACTGGGATACATTTATGTTGTATCTCACACCCTTTGGGTGACCACCATTTCAGGTCATTCAAGTGTTGGGATATCGAGGCGATTTGGAGAGCTACTATGTTAGAGTCGTCCCTTTCGCCAGCCTTATCTGGCAGCTTATGACATTTCCAGTTTCAGTTCCATACTTTATATTTATTTACTTACTATGATCATGAGTAGTTGTGGATATCTATGACTGTGGATGTTTGAGTAGTTGTTGGATATCTAGGATTGTGGATGCCTTATGTCAATGTTAAACCTTGTGGTTGTAATAGAGTAGATGGTTATGTTTACTATTTAGTTATTGTGGTTGTATCTACTCTGATTAACTGTTGTTCTCGCCTAGCTGTGCATGTATAGGGGAGACTCTGTCTGTTTGTTCAGAAAATTTTCTATACGTGTGGCGGTCTGTTCATACCTCGGTTTTCAAAGTGGCAACTCTGATTTAAAAAAAAAAAAAAAATTAGGCCGATTTTCTAAACTCGAGGCATGTCAGGCAGCAAGTAGCAGTAGGCGCGTGCAGGCAGCAGGCAGCATGCAGCAGGGCGCGTGCGTAGCTTCACAACGCGCAACGCGCGGCCAGGCAACAGCTCGCGCGAGCTGGGGCGGGCCTGAGGCAGGGGCGCGGCTAGGGCACACGGGCGCTAGGGAAGACAGGCAGCGCACAGCGCGCGGCCAGGCAGCAGCTCGCGCGGGCTGGGGCGTAGCCGAAGCAGGGGCGCGGTTAGGGCGCAGGCGTAGGGCGCAGGCGCAGGGCGCGCAGCACAGGGCTCGCGGCGCAGGGCGGACGGGCGCAATGGAAGACAGGCAGCGCGCGGCGCGGGCTGGGCGCTAACAGCGCGCGGGAGCGGCCGCTAGGGCTGCAGCGCGGGCTGAGGCAGGGCGCGGGCTAGGCACAGGGATGCAGGCGAGCGGCGGCGACCTCCATGCGCGTGCGCGCTCGTGCGTACGGCGGCGGCAGCAACAGAGAGAGGGCACCCGGATTTGGAGGTGGGAAGCCCGATCTTGCCTACTCGGCTCCGGCTACAGCGGCAGCTCCGGTTTCAAGGCTGTACGGACGAAGAGGGGAGTGGGTTGCGGCTGGGGAGGAAGAAAAAGGGATTAGGAGAAATTTTGAGTTAAATTCCCTCTATTAGCCCTAATCCCAAAACCCACTTAAGAATACCCCTCTTTTAAAATTTTTGTAAAAATTTCCAAAGCGTCCCCAAAATCCCCCAATTACCCATTCGAAAGTCCAAATTCGAAATTTCGAATCTCCAAAATCCTCGAAAGATGTGCCCAAAGCCAAAATGCCTGAAGATGACCGATTCACAAATCTCAATGCATAAAATGCCGCAACTGTTCCCGAATTTACCAAAATTTGCATTTTGGTCCGGTAAACTTGCCAAACGTGCATATACGGGAGATCCGGGTATCGGATTTGAAATCCGATCGCACCACCGCGTTCAGTTCGACGACGCCATCAAAGTGATGATCTTCTATTTCGAAGATCTCACCAGATACAAAAGTTGGTCAATTTTCGAAGAAAAACCCGATTCCTGCAATTTTTCTGTCGAACTCTGTTTTTCACGCTTTCTGGTGCAACCAACACAGCAAATTCAAAAACGGAATTGACCACTCGCTCCAGTGCTGATTCACTAATAAACCAGTGAAGACCATTTCGAGAATTTAATCCTCAAAGTGCTGAAATTAATACCCTCTCTAGATTCTCGGGATTAATTCTGAATTTTAGTTAAATTCTGAAGTCCAAAATTACGTTTCCTGCAGTTTCTCTTTTCTAGAGAGAGAAAGAGAAGAGAGAGTAATGGTGTGAGAGAGTGAGAGAAGAGGTTGAACCAGTTTGGAGGAGAAAGGGTTAAGTCCCCTTTCTATAAAACCCATCTCATAATATTTACAAAAATGCCATCTTGCTATTGTAAGTTCTGGCCCCTCAAGGTCTGAACCCTCCCCCAAGGTTCGGTCCCCATACGTGGGTTTTCTAGGCTACGCGTTGACGGTCCAAACCCCGACTCAAGTTTCGATCCCCAAACGTTTTCTTCAAAGTAACTGCACAGAGAAAATCCGGACTTCTCCTACTGGGTTCCGTCTCCACTTCCACGGTCCGGACTCTTGACCTAAGTTTTGGAGCCCTAGCTCTCCAAGAGATATTTGCTCCGAGAGCTATTTGCTTAACTTAGATTATCTCGAAGTGTGTGTTTTAGTTCCACGAAACTCTAATTCTCATCTAATCATTCTGACATATTCGGAATACATTCTTAACATGCGGACAGTCACTTTGATTGTTCTGAAATCTCTTTTGAGCCGAAATCTAATACAGTATTTTCTCCAAAACTTGTTTTCGCACAAAATTCATGCTGAAAACACTAGAATGAGCTTGAAATTTCTCCCAAATCATAGAGATAGTTCCTCCAGCTCACTTCCTATCAATACTCTGCTATTTTGCACGAGTCCGGTTCACTACAGTTTAATTGAGTTTAAATGAAAAGCGAATTTTCTTATATAAGTTTGTAAAACTGTTTGATAAAAAAAAATTACTGTTTGCAAATTAAAATTTTTTTTACTAAATTTTATTTTAAAATAATTTAAAATTTGAATTATTTGTAAATTTTAATTATTAGATTAAAATTCTAATTTTTTATATTTATTTCAACTTTATTCTCAGCAGTAAAGCTGACAATCTTATTTGTTGTTCGTAAGCCGGCTCATGTTCACCTCGTTAACAAACGAGCCGAACACGAGCTAGATTTTTTAGCTCGGTATTTTAATTAGCAATTCGTGTTTGACTCGTTTAATGAATAAATGAACACGAGCCGGCGCCAACTCGCTCGTGTTCGACTCGTTGACAACCATAGATATCATATTCTACAAAATAGAGCCTCTTGGCTTTTTCAACAGAAAAAAAGAAAAAATAAAACTCCATAAAATAATTGACCATGAATAGCATCAAAGCAAGATTCACATAGAGTAGTGCTATTCACTGACGCCAGTGATGAGGGTAGACCATTGTTTGTTGCGTGGGGTGCCCCTCGTGTGATAGCTTTTGCCGATTCAACTAAGCGAATCAACAAAAGCAGTGTTTCTCTTGTACACTGGAATGCGCTTAGGTTTAATCAACCTAAATACCAACATACACACATTTGATGAAATTTCAGTTCCCTACAACAATATCCTTTATATATTTATCTAAAGAGGTTATCTAAATTTGAACTACCCCTACGAGGTGTTTGGTTCTCGTTATCATGCTGGAAAGGTGGTAGTGAATGCCAAAAAAAAAAAAAAGAAAAAAAAAATAATTGTAAGTTAATATTGGATTTCCAAAATAATCAAATAGACACTAGAAGAACAAATCTGACTACTTGAGAGTGGGTGGGTATATTACATTGCTGATAGTGAGTAATTTTGTTTATTTTCAAAATTACTGTCTTACCTCTTATACTTTTTTTTGTATCTACAAATCAAATTTAATTTAAAAATTACAAAGCATATTTAAATTCAAATTTTATAATGCAAAATATTATTCACGATTACAATTCAATTAGAACATATAAAAATAATTTTGGATTCAACCTTTAAATTTAAATTTAAGTTAAAATTCAAACACAAATTTAATTATAAAACATAGCCAAAAGTTTGTGGACTAGTCAAATTTCATTCTCGACAATCGCCCAAACAGCCCATCAGACGATTGCCGAGGGGGCATTGTTGAGACAAAAATTTTCGCCATTTGAGGAGAGTGACACGCGGCGTATACCATCGGCTAAGGGTGTCTGCCGAGAGAGGTTTGAGTCAGCAAAGAGGGACTCGCGTCTCAATTGAGACCAGCCTCAGTCGTGAAAAAGAATAGCACGCGATGCATGTCGTAGGCCAAAAATATAGGTTGTCGGCTAAGAGCATATGCCGATAGGAAAGGCAGCCGACACAAGGAACATCACAACGGCTAGGGTCAACTGCGGTTGAAGGAAGGCATTCGATCACTCCGAACAGTCGACGACGCAGGCGAAGTCGAAATCAACCTTCGGTCGATCAAGCCAAAGAAGAAGAGACCCGTACTTTGTTTCAGGATGGTCTTAGGTGTATAGCAATATAGTACGAGGCGCACGCCTCAAACGAAGAAGGGTCGATTCCGACCGATTTTGGTCACATAAAGGGACAAGGCACTACAAAGGCTATGGGCCGAAGGCGCCAGCCGATAGGAAAATCGGCCGACAAGAGAAGCGGCCAAAGAAAGATACCAGACCGCCTCAATCAAGCGACGGGAGAGGTGAAGTTAAGGTCAATCCTTAGCTGCTTGAAACTACAGAAGGAAAGATCTTGAAAAGAATGAAGGCGAGATTCATGCGCGAATCTCGTAACAGACCCCGAAGCAGCAAGCGGCGTCCAGTAAAGGGAAACACCAAAGATCACGCTTCGATACAACAATTAAGGGGTTAACCCAGAAGGGCAAGCAACGTCTAGCGCTGGAAAGCGCCGAGAATTACGATTTGGCACAACGATCAAGGAATGAACCTGGACGGAGAAACGACTACTATCCTATGTGAGGGCGTTCGACTCAAAAGAAAATAGTTGCTGGATATACGATAACTTGTCCTAATTTGTGCCGATAATTCAAATCGGCGCCTAATAATTTGGTTCGGGGAGTGTATAAATACCCGAACCATCGAAGAGATCGGGGTCCGACAACCTCTTAATTCCAGTACCACCTCACCTTCTTGATTTATCTAGGAATAGATTAAATTAACTATTTTTTCTTCTTTTTTACAACTTTCCTAGGAGTAGACTTAATTGTAATCCTTCTATCCCTTTTTTCCACTTGTATTCTCTTTTTTATCAATATAAAGTGTAAACCGACTCAACCATGTCTTTATCTTGTTTTTTTTCTTTAGAGTGTAAACCGGCCAATCAACCGTATCTTTATTTGTGATTTTTGTGCTTTAACGTTACAATTGACTCATCAGTCGTACATTTATCTCTTAAACTGGTTTTTCGACTCATCTAAGTCGAAATCAGCGATCCCTCTCTACCTCCGTAAACCCGATTCAGCTGTACTCAGTCGGACGGTCGTGAGAAGTTATCAGAGGAGAACCCGGCCGAGCGGATCCCTCCTCGGCCCGATCGCTTGATAGTTAGCACGCAGCGCACTTCGACACCTCTAGAGGTCACAAAAAGGGGCCGATCGCTCGCAAGCTACATTTTGGCCCGAACAGTAAGTTTTTAACGGTTAGATCTATTTATTTAATCAATTCCACCCCTTAGATTATACTATTCCATCAACCACTCATTAAACCCTAAGGCTGTGTTTGTTTTGGGGTTAGGATGGAGGATAAGGGGGATATCCTCCTTATCCCCCTAAACGCATCAGGAATAATAAGAATAATTTATTTTGGTATTTCTGGTATAACAAGAATTACTGTTCCAATATCAATTATTCACTATATTTTATTTTTCTATTCTACCCCTAGCACGCTATCCGAGTCACACCATATTATTCATCATTGGGTACCCACAAAATTAGAGCAAATAAAATATAAAATTAAATATTATTTTAATAAAATGTAATTTGATTTTGATTTTGATTTTATCTTATTTTTTGTAAACCTTTAATCTATTAATTAAAATAAAGAAATTAGAATTTTACAAATACAAAATTAGAGCAAATAAAATATAAAATTAAATATTATTTTAATAAAATATAATTTGATTTTGATTTTGATTTTGATTTTGATTTTGATTTTGATTTTATCTTAATTTTTTGTAAAGCTTTAATCTATTAATTAAAATAAAAAAATTAGAATTTAACAAATACAAAATTAGAGCAAATAAAATATAAAATTAAATATTATTTTAATAAAATATAATTTAATTTTGATTTTGCTTTGATTTTGATTAATCTTATTTTTTGTCAAGTTTTAATCAATTAATTAAAATAAGGAAATTAGAATTTAACAACTTTTATCACATAATAAAGCTTGAGGGCAAAAAGGTCATTTAACCCAACTAAACCTCTTTATTCCTCTTATTACTCATTCTAATACCAAACACAAAATCTCTTATCTCTGGAACCATCCCAAACGCTTTTTTACACTAATTCCGTACTTTATACTTATCCCTGGTATAACTAGAATAGTCTTATTCCGTTACCAAACACACCCTAAGGGTTCACTATCATCCTAACCGCTCATCTTTTCATCCAAGCCCCGAAAACTGATGTAAATCTTACACTTCTTATTTAATAATTTGTACATTTTTTTAAAAAATTAATTTAAAAAATATTGAGATATTAAATGATAGTGTAAAATTTATACTATTTTTTGGATGTATAAATATGTAATACTTGTGAAATTTAAACTTAAAATTTGAATTTGAATTTGATTTTTTGAAATTTATATATTTCAAAATTTTGAATTTCGCGGGTGTTCCGAAAGAAACGGCTAACCCGACCTAACAAGACCCAATCGTAACCAAACAAAATCGCTACCTAAACGCTCTCGTCGAACTGAACGATGTGGTGATGTCCGTTTCGAATTCGGTAAGTCGAAACCACGAAAAAACATGCAAAATATTGTTTACAGGGCATTATCGCAAAAAGCCCATATTTTATGCGCTGAATCATGCGAGATCGTACGTGAAGGGGTCTCTATGCATATCTCACCTACAGTGAAGGACCCATAAGGAAATTCATAAGAATTATGGACTAATTAACATTTTTTTTCTCTATATTTAACGCAACCTAGGGTTCCTCTTGGGAAACCCTAGCCGCACAGCATTCCCTGCCTCCCACAACACCCCACACCTCTTCCCTCTCCTCTACCTTATACCTGAGCCACCGCACCGCCAGTTGTCGCCGCTAGAACGTCGGAGAAGGACTTCTTCTCTTTCTTTCCTTGTGTTCTTGGGTTAGAAGGGAACCGAGCCACAATTCTCCACCACTTTGTACTTGAACCATCCCCTCATTACTTTAGTCTTCTAGAGACCCTCCTGGCGCAGTCTCGACGTTGAAAAATGACTTGTTGGCCGCCGGTGCAAGGAACATCACCCGAAACCCTAGATCAGCCCTCTACTGCAGTAACACCACCGTCTTCTTTTGCAACCTAGTTTGAAGGGCTTTGTGGTCTTCTCCTTTACCTTAGGTGTCTCTTCGTTGCCTTCCGACCGTCCTCGACCGAACAGATCGCAGAGCTCCCTTGCACTAGCTTTCTCGGGATGATTTAGACCGAGCTTCAACCTGCGCCGTCGCCGCCGTCTCCCATCGCCAGTTAAGCACTTAGGTGACCTTCCTTCGTCGGACCCTAGCCCCTCTGGCTCTCAGACATACCACCCTGCCATCGAAAACAGAGCCAGCCGAGCTTGCTTTGGTTGGCCACAAATTATCTTTCCGGCCAACCGTTGCTCCTGGCTGTCGACGCCATGCCTGGCTGACCCCCCCGGCACCACTTTCGACCACCTCCTGCCTCTACATGCGCCTGGGCTCTTTTCGAACCCGAGCCTTGCTAGTTCGGCCAAGCCCGAGCCCTAGTGTTGGTGTTCTTGGACAAGTTACTCCGGCGACCCCGTGACCTCAGGCATGAGAGCACTCGAACCTCTTGACCCTTTTGAGTATGGTACTCACCTCTGATTGGATCCTTTTGGGCTGGATAGAGAGATCTCGATCTCTTAACTTTTAATTATAATGTAGGTTGACCCTAGACTTTTCATGGACTCTGGGCACCCTTCGGACAATGAGCATGGGTCCCAGCGTGTCGAGGCCCATATCCTAGCACCCTCGATTCAATCCAAAAACTTTCTGGAGTGTCCTGGCGTTCCAATGCATTTGATTACCTTCTTTTTATGACGAAGTTGTTAGGGAAGCTTTTCACTGTGTTTTCTGCAATGGACCGGCCTGGATCGCGAGTATTTTTCTGCGTTTGAGCTCGGAAAACGGAGAACGGCAAAGCGATCGGATTCGGATTCTGATTTACGGATCTCCCGGAATGGGGGTCAAAGCGTTTGCCTTTGGGTGGTGCATCAGAATCCGTGCTAAGTGACCGACACGCTTTTCGAGGTGATCGGACGGGATCTTTCTACGATCAGACCTTTTTTCATCTTATTTATGCTATTGGTTTATTTTATTTATTTTGTAATACCTCGACCTTCCCGTTTTCCGTTTTGGTCCTAATCGAGAATTTCTGTTGATAGGGGGTTGAAGTTCGAGAATTTCTGAGCTGACCGTCAGGATTTGCGGGTATTTTTAGGTGGTAGAGCTTGCAAAATGATGAACGGCGGTGCGATCGGATCTGAAATCGAACTTACGGATCTCCCGGAATTGGTGTTTGAAGCTCCCGGTGACTGTAAAGTGCACCGAGATTCGTGCATGGCAATTTGCACGATTTTCGAGAAAATCTGAGTCGGATCTTGACCTAGGGGTGAGCGGTTATATTTTTTATAGAACACCCTTTTAGTAGTAACTTTTTTGTTTCCTTTCGAGAACTTGAACGGAGAGGGAGATTTTTCAAAATTCAAAAATTGCGAATTTACGGAGCGAGCGAAAAAGGAGAAGGAAGAAAAGGGGGAATCCATCTCTCGTGGAGTTTTATGTGGCGACGAGAGGGACGATCCACCTTCTCCTTCCTCGCAGGATCACGATAAGCGATCGGGGGAAACCCCTATTGTTGTTTCTCCTTTTTGCAATTTCTGAGGGGTCGAGGGTTTGGGTGTTGGTTGTTCGGACGTCCCGCGAGATGTAGGTTTTGTGGTAACGGGAAGCCGCCGCCGCCGTTGTTAAACGGGAGGCCGCCGCCGCCGTTATCGTATTCACGGGTTCGTTGCCGCAGTCGCCGTGTTCGCGGGGTCATCACCGGAGCCGCGGGGGACGAAAAATCGGAAGTACTGTTCACCCCGTACGGCTTCAGGCCACGCGGTCCAACGGACCAGGCGTGCACCCGGTGCACGCCTCCACGGCCCAGAGGTGCGGACCCGGCGCACGGGCGCGTGCGCCAGCCCAGCCCAGGCCGCGCGGTGCACGCGCCAGGCATGCACCCGGTGCTCGCCATCGCAGCCGCGGGGGAGGTGGACCCGGTGCGCGCTTCCTGCCGTGCGCGGCCCGGCCCAAGTCGCAGCGGTCCACCACTACAGCGTGCTCCCGATATGCGCTGTCGCCGCCTGTTGTCGTGGACCCGGTCCACGCCTGGACCCGTGCACCGCCCTCAGCCTAAAGGTCCGGAAGCTCCGTTTTTAGCCCGTTCCGCCCTGTTTTTGAGTGTTTTTAACCACGACGATGTTTTTTAACAACATTTCTTACTGTAGCTTTTTCGGGCACGAGATGGGAGTGTTTTAGCCGGAGCTTCCGCACATCTTCTTCTTCGTGTTTGAGGTGGGTACCCCTTAGAACCTCTTTGTGCATATTCTCGTTACTGTTATGTTTATCATTTTAGGGGGTAGCGGGGGTGACGTGGACCTCCGGATTAATGAACGTCGCGGTGGGAGATTGGACGGGCAATTCGCCCTCTCCGAACAACAGTAGATCTATCTTAATTTCCACCTCTGGAACTTCGGGGGGGGAGGAATAAGAATTAAAAACTTGGGCGAAAGAAAATATATATCTTGATTTATGATAAGGCAAAATATGAAACTGAATGCTGCATCCTTTAATTACCTTTTGAACCCTCGCGCGCAGCTCTCTCTTTTATTTGAAAAAGAGGTTTCATAGATGGAAATGGGACTCCAATGTAGATTCCCGGGTTCCTTATGGTCCTCGCTATTGCTGATGTGATCCCTCCTTCCAGTTTGCTGGGAAAGGTAATGCCAAGTAAAGTTATCCCTTTGATGTAACTTATCCGTAATATATAAAAGACTCCTCAAGCTACTTATTATATTAATCAAATATTAACCAAATAATATTGGCGAGTTTTTTTAATTAATTTATATTGAAATGCAATATGTGATGATCCGGACTCCCGCAAGAACTGTGCAACATTAAACAGTGACTGTAGGGAGCTTATTCGGTGAAACAGAGCTTGTAGATTTGAAATTGAACATTTAATATAGACTCTGCACAAAAATCGGAGCAAATAGAATTTTTCGGGAGCTTTCGGCAAAATTTCGGATGGGAATTTGGCAAAATGGACGTCGGATTTGGACTCAGCGCGCGAAAACGGTCAAAATGGTATATTCGCTTTATTTTTTTCGGCACTTGGTACTGTTCACCGGAACAGTAACCGCCGGCCGGAATTACTGTTCCGGCCGCCGGCGGCGAGCGGCGAGCGGCGGCGGGCGGCGGCGCACGGCGGCGGGCAGCGGCGCAGCGGCGGCACAGCGGCAGAGCGCGGAGGCGCGCGGCCCTGGTGCGCGGTCCATGGGCCTGGCGTGCACCGGGAGCACCGAATACCCCCTTGCCACGTGGCGCTTCCCCATTGGTTCACCGGCTTCTAGAAGCGCGTGGGAGGGTGACACGTGGCACACCCGGATTGGCTGACAGGATCCGGAAGACCCGGCGCGGGGACCGGGCCTGTGCACCACGTGGACACGTGGCGGCTTCTGAGTAGCCCTTGCACAGGCTGTTTCCTGTTTTGTGGACGCGTGGCGCGTTTTGGTTGGCCCGTTTCAGTGTTTCCTGTTCGGATCCGATCCTGTGTGGAGCCCCAGCCCATTATAAATAGCAATCCCCACCCCCTCTCATTCCCACCTCGATTTGCGGGCCTTAGAGTGAGAATCAGGGCATGTGCCCTCTACGAAAAATTTTCCTCTCTCTCTCTTCTCTCTCTCTCTAAAATCTCAGAATTTTTGAAGATACCGGTAGTGAGTTATCTGCGACGCGGCGCACTGCGACGGTTTTCTTTTTCGGCCCATTTCCCGTCGCAGTTCAGTCGAAAATTCCCTGTGTGCTAACCAGGAGGAATTTTTGAACGATTTTTGTGGCAGCGCGTTCCTAAGAGTTTCTGGACAGCACCAACTTCTCCGATTTTTATCTTGACGTAGGAGCGTCAGGTCGAGACGTTTAAAGAGTCGATTTTGATCTACTCTTCGCGAGGAACACAACCGTAATTTTTCTGGATTTTTCTGAGCACTGTTTAGAGGAGTTGAGGACTGTGGACCACCAGGAGACCACCTGGGGTGTATTTTGAGCTACTGGAGGTGGGCGGTTGTTGCTTACCTCATTTTTGACAAGCTCACTGGGATTACTGGAACTCCCCTAAAATTTAATTGATGAGAACAATTGGGACAAACTAATATGACAATTGATGAGAACAATTGGGACAAACTAAATTGATGAGAACTATTGGGACTACTAACAGGACTACTAACAGGACAATTGATGAGAACCGCTGGGACGAACTCTCCTAAAAATTAATATAACCCCACAGATGATATGATGACTTATATTGGGACACTGTGATTGGGACAAAGGCTATAATCTCGCATGCAAATAACTTTTATTCAGTAAATCAATCTTTTTAAATCTTTGACACTATTTTACAGCTTGCATGCATGACTGAACATCTAGTGAGGCTACTATTTATTGCTACACTATCATATTGGGATTTGAACATGTTTCATTGTTGTCCTTTGCATCCAGATGCTTGTTGCTCAAGTATGAGCAGGGGTTTGGGATAGTGTAGTCGAGATTGCATTAGATTGTGGATTTGTGGGGTATTGCGGTGACCGCGGACAGTAGGCGGTTGACCAGATGTTTATCCTTGCATCAGATTGGGGTTGAGTCTGGTTTATTGCATCAGCTGGGGATTGGGTTTTTTTGAGTACTATTGCATCAGTGGATGGAGTTTTCCCACTTTGATCATAGTCATGATCCAGTCCTGCTATATTGTGATACTTGTGAGACATGTGCTACAGAGATACTGTGATACTGATTACAGATATACTTGTGATACTGATGACAGAGATACTTTACTCGTGTGGGTCGCTCCCCTCGAGTGCCACTCCGGAGGTAGGCTTTCTTTTTCGGACCCAGCCTTGTGTGCCGGTCTGATACTTATTTTGGGATGCGAGCCGTGCGGGCCGATCCCGCGGTTTCGAGCCTTGTGTGCAGATTCCGCTGAGCAGGCAACACCAGTTGTTACTGGTATCTAGATTGGGTTTATTTGGACAGATACTGTTTCTGATGCATGCATACAGTTTTGACAGCATAATAGTGGTAGTTTACCTGTTTCAGCATCTTATGTATCTTCCCACTTCCCCTTTTTCCCTTTTGCCTCTAGTAGTCCTAGTGGGTGCGTCAGAGTTGAGGTTTTACCCACTAGGGGAGGCTGCTGGTTTATCTGGTAGTTCTCACCCCCCATTATTGTTTTCCTGTCCCTTTCTTCTCCTTTATTTTGCAGAGTCGTCTGCAGGAGCTGCTAGGCCATCGGCAGCTGATCGAGGTAAGGGGATCGCTGAATAGATAGATCTCCTGGGAGACTGAGAGCTGTAGATAGACGCTGTACCCTTCACTCAGACTGTGGTATTCTCCTTTTATTTTGAGTCTGGCTTTCGCCAGTTGGTTGTACTATTTTGGTGAGCTGGGAGATTATTGTACTTATTACAGCTTTATTTGTAGTTCCAGTCTGAGATACTATGTGGTTCTTCTACTTCAGCTCTGTATTATGCTCTTTTATTGTTCATATTATATCGGAGCAGGTTACCAGCGCTTCGTGTACTCGGGAAATCCCGTGTGCACGGCGGATCTGTTGGCGAGCCCGGGTTCCGGGGCGTGACAGATTAAGTTGGTATCAGAGCTTAGGGATAGGTCAGTTGGGACTTAGGAAACCCTAGGCTTTTGGTAGACCCTAGGATAATAGTGCGCGAGAGACGTGACATTTTGCGAAAGTCGTTGATTTATTTGTTTGACTCTTCCAAGTAAGTGAAGAGAGACCGACATACCCCATTTCTGGTGAACAGTTATGTTGGCTGCAGACAACATAAAGTCACAGAAATAGGGGAATGTCTTTGACTTTCGCTAGATTGGGTCGTGTGGAATTTTATTTTGCTGATTTGTGGCTTTTGGTGACAGTATGTCACCCCGTCGTCATTTTTCCGTTGGGGATATTTCTACCCCTTCTGAGAAGCCCGAGCAGGCCGTATCTGCTGAGCTGGGAGAACTACGGGCCTTGGTGACCCATTTGGTGGCAAGAAGCTTTCGACAGGACCAACGCCTGGAGCAGTTGCTGGCGCAGAGAGGTGACTTGGCGGTTGACGAAGGGGCCAGGACTTTCGAGCAGCGTCCAGACAAGGAACGCCCCGCCCCAGATAATGATGGACAGGCCAGTTCAGGGAGACCACCACGACCCCTGCGGCCCCAGTCTACGGGCCGTGGGCGTTTTGATCGACGAGGACCTGGTAGATCGCAGAGGCCTCCGCAGCAGCAGTCTCGACAGTCTCGGGCGTCGGTCCGATGCATTTTCTGTAGGGGGCAGCATTCATCAAATACCTGTGGCTTGAGGGAGGGTCGATGCTTCCGATGTGGGCAGCCAGGCCACATCCGACCTACGTGCCCCTTTCGGGTTTTAGTAGCACCTTCTTCAGCATTGGCCCCTACCGCATCCCAGCAGAGGTCACAGAGGCCTCAGCGGCATAGGCAGCAGCAACAGCAGGTAAGGCAGCCTCAGTCTATAGTTAGGTGCATTTTCTGCGAAGGTCAGCACACTTCAGGTGCTTGTGACTTGAGGTTCGGCCGCTGTTTCAAGTGCGGACAGCCCGGGCACGTGTGAGTTACGTGTCCTTCGGGGATAACGGTGGCACCTACTTCAGCATCTGTCCCTACCACTTCCCAGCTACGACCGGGAGCTTCACCGACAGATCTTCAAGGAGATCAAGTTTCATTCCCCCGCCCTTCTGGAGAGAGACAGCCGTTGTTGAGCAGTCAAGATGGCTTAGCGCAGGCAAGGGATTCTGCTATGGCTGATCGAGTGGAGGCAGGTATGATTTACTTTCTGGCATAAGGACTCGTACCTCGTTTTTATAGGGGCATCTCTTTTATTTGTAGAGAATGTACATCATTGCATAGGGTTAGGAATAGGACTCTCACCTTGTGCACAGAAGGTGTAGATTCCCGATTGAACTCTGCACATGGAGGAGTGCTGTTAGCCCCGCCCGATTTAGATCGAGTCCTGGATTATGCCAGTAGACCTATTGGACCTGAGTCAACTGAAGGACTTCGATGTGGTCCTCGGGATGGACTGGTTGGCTCGGTATTTTGCGACTATTGATTGTGCCGCAAGGACCGTCACTTTTAGAAAGCCAGACCAGAAAATGTTGGTATATCGGGAATGTCAGAGCGCTTTCTTTGCCTCTATGATTTCGACTTCCCGAGCGAGGCTGATGATCCGTCGAGGATGTGTAGCCTTTTTGGCTAGTGTTGTTGAGGGGCCTACGGCGGCGCCGGAACTCGGGGATATCCCTATTGCCCGCGAGTTCCCGGATGTTTTCCCACCTGAGCTGTCTAGCATGCCGCCAGATAGGGAGATTGAGTTCGTGATTAACGTAGTTCCAGGAACTGCGCCAATCTCTAAGGCTCCATACCGGATGACACCGGCTGAGCTGCGAGAGCTTAAGGCGCAACTCCAGGATTTAATGGATAAGGATTTTATTAGGCCGAGTGTATCACCTTGGGGTGCACCGGTGCTATTCGTAAAGAAGATGGGTCACTTCGACTATGTGTGGATTATAGAGAATTAAAGTGACCATCAAGAACTAGTACCCTTTGCCGCGCATCGATGATCTCTTTGATCAGCTGCAAGGGTCTTGCGTCTTCTCTAAGATAGATTTGCAGTCCGGTTACCACCAGTTGAAGGTGAAGGCCGTAGATATTCCGAAAACGGCATTTAGATCACGGTATGGGCATTATGAATTTACAGTTATGCCTTTTGGGCTAACTAATGCCCCTGCCGCATTCATGGATTTAATGAACCGGATCTTCCGACTATACTTGGATCGATTCGTAGTAGTATTCATTGATGATATCTTGATTTACTCCCGAAGTGATATTGAGCATGAGGAGCACTTAAGGATCGTGCTGCAACTTCTGCAAGAGAAGAAGTTGTATGCCAAGCTGGCAAAGTGCGAGTTTTGGCTTCGGGAGATAGTCTTCTTGGGCCATGTGATTTCCGTTGCAGGTGTGGCGGTGGACCCAGCGAAGATTGAGGCAGTCCGTGATTGGCCCCGACCGACGACGGTTTCTGAGGTACGTAGCTTTATGGGTTTAGCTGGGTATTACCGTCGGTTTGTGGAAGGCTTTGCGAAGCTCTCCACACCCCTCACTCGCTTGACGCGTAAGGGAGTGAAGTTTATCTGGAGTGAGGACTGTCAAAAGAGCTTTGAGGAGCTGAAGAATAAACTGATGACCGCTCATATCCTTTCCCTTCCTGTTATGGGAAAAGGATATGTGATCTATAGTGATGCATCACACAGCGGACTTGGTTGTGTGCTGATGCAGGAAGGGAGGGTAATTGCTTACGCATCAAGGCAACTCAAGGATTATGAGAAGAATTACCCTACCCATGACTTGGAGCTTGCTGCTGTAGTGTTTGCACTGAAGCTTTGGCGTCATTATCTATATGGGGAGCATTGTGAAATCTACACCGACCACAAGAGCCTAAAATACCTGTTCACACAGAAGGAGTTGAATTTGAGGCAACGTAGGTGGTTAGAGCTATTAAAGGATTATGATATTCTCTACCACCCAGGCAAGGCTAATGTGGTCGCTGATGCCTTGAGTAGGAGGGCGGTGCAAAGTTTGTCTATGTTGATCACAGACCAGGCACCGCTATTAGAGGAAGGAAAATGCTATGTGTACACCTCTTTCGGGGTGTACATCATACACCCCATTCATCTAAGGATGGAGGTGTGATGATGGATCACTTGATGTGACCCGTAAAAAGTATCGCCACCGTTAAAATGGTGGAGGTGTATGATATACACCCCTTCGGGGTGTACATGTAGCATTGCTCTTAGAGGAAATGAGACGACTCGAGATAGAGGTTGTGTCCCCTGGGGTCACTGCTAGACTGACATCTTTAGTCTTGCAGTCCACTCTGCTGGACAGGATCAAAGAGAAACAGAGTGAGGACCCCCACTTGGCCAGGATTAGAGATCATATTCCGAGTGATCAGTCAGGGGACTTTACGGTAGATGCCTCGGGAGTACTGAGGTACAGGAACCGAGCATGTGTGCCAATACATGTGGAGATTAGAGAACAGATATTGCGAGAGGCCCATTATACACCTTATACCCTACATCCTGGTGGGACTAAGATGTATAAGGACCTCAAGGCACACTTCTGGTGGAAAGGCATGAAAAGGGATATTGGGAGATTTGTGGCCCAGTGTTTAACTTGTCAGCAAGTGAAAGCTGAGCATCTAGTGCCAGCTGGCAAGTTACAAAGTCTCCCAATCCCCGAGTGGAAATGGGACCACATTACAATGGACTTTGTGGTCGGACTACCGAGGGCCCAGGGAGGAGCAGACGCTATCTGGGTAGTTGTAGATAGACTTACCAAGTCGGCGCACTTTCTGCCCATGCAGACTACGTGGCCACTTGAGCGACTAGCCCAGTTATATCTAGACAATATTGTGAGATTACTTGGAATACCCGCCTCCATTGTTTCAGATAGAGACCCGAGGTTTGTTTCGCATTTCTGAAGGAGTTTGCAAACAGCCTTGGGGACTGAACTTAGGTTCAGTACAGCTTTTCATCCGCAGACTGATGGGCAGTCCGAGCGGACGATACAAATCCTGGGGGACATGCTGAGGGCTTGTGTCTTGGATTTCGGCGGAGGGTGGATTCGGCATTTATCTTTGGCTGAATTCGCGTACAACAATAGCTTTCAAGCGAGCATTCAGATGGCTCCGTTTGAAGCATTGTATGGACGCAAGTGTCGATCACCACTTTATTGGAGTGACGTAGACGAGAGGCGGACCTTGGGACCAGATGTCTTGATAGAGGCAGAAGAGAAGGTCCGGGTGATTCGAAAGCATCTTCAAACCGCCCAAAAGCCGACAGAGGAGTTATGCCGAGGTTCGGCGACGAGACTTAGAATTTCAGGTTGAAGATCATGTGTTCCTGAAAGTCTCGCCATCCAAAGGAATCAGGAGGTTTGGCACTCGTGGGAAACTTAGCCCCCGATATATTGGACCCTTTTGAGGTATTGGAGCGTATCGGGTCAGTTACCTACCGACTTGCACTTCCCCGAGGCTTGCTGGTGTCCATGATATATTATGTCTTCGACCCATCGCACGTCATTGACTTCACACCGCTTGAGTTTAGCGAAGATTTGAGGTATGAGTAGCGCCCACTGCGAATTCTGGACCGAGAGGTGAGAGAATTGCGCAGTAGGGCCATTCCCTATGTGAAAATTCAATGGGGCAATCATGACGAGCGCGAGGCTACATGGGAGCTTGAGTCGGAGATGAGGGACGCCCACCCCTACTTATTTGAGACTTTGGACTGAGGATTGTTGTTGAGTCTCGTTTCGAGGACGAAACTCTTTTTAGTGGGGGAGGATGTGATGATCCGGACTCCCGCAAGAACTGTGCAACATTAAACAGTGACTGTAGGGAGCTTATTCGGTGAAACAGAGCTTGTAGATTTGAAATTGAACATTTAATATAGACTCTGCACAAAAATCGGAGCAAATAGAATTTTCCGGGAGCTTTCGGCAAAATTTCGGATGGGAATTTGGCAAAATGGACGTCGGATTTGGACTCAGCGCGCGAAAATGGTCAAAATGGTATATTCGCTTTATTTTTTTCGGCACTTGGTACTGTTCACCGGAACAGTAACCGCCGGCCGGAATTACTGTTCCGGCCGCCGGCGGCGAGCGGCGAGCGGCGGCGGGCGGCGGCGCACGGCGGCGGGCAGCGGCGCAGCGGCGGCACAGCGGCAGAGCGCGGAGGCGCGCGGCCCTGGTGCGCGGTCCATGGGCCTGGCGTGCAGCGGGAGCACCGAATACCCCCTTGCCACGTGGCGCTTCCCCATTGGTTCGCCGGCTTCTAGAAGCGCGTGGGAGGGTGACACGTGGCACACCCGGATTGGCTGACAGGATCCGGAAGACCCAGCGCGGGGACCGGGCCTGTGCACCACGTGGACACGTGGCGGCTTCTGAGTGGCCCTTGCACAGGCTGTTTCCTGTTTTGTGGACGCGTGGCGCGTTTTGGTTGGCCCGTTTCAGTGTTTCCTGTTCGGATCCGATCCTGTGTGGAGCCCCAGCCCATTATAAATAGCAATCCCCACCCCCTCTCATTCCCACCTCGATTTGCGGGCCTTAGAGTGAGAATCAGGGCATGTGCCCTCTACGAAAAATTTTCCTCTCTCTCTCTTCTCTCTCTCTCTAAAATCTCAGAATTTTTGAAGATACCGGTAGTGAGTTATCTGCGACGCGGCGCACTGCGACGGTTTTCTTTTTCGGCCCATTTCCCGTCGCAGTTCAGTCGAAAATTCCCTGTGTGCTAACCAGGAGGAATTTTTGAACGATTTTTGTGGCAGCGCGTTCCTAAGAGTTTCTGGACAGCACCAACTTCTCCGATTTTTATCTTGACGTAGGAGCGTCAGATCGAGACGTTTAAAGAGTCGATTTTGATCTACTCTTCGCGAGGAACACAACCGTAATTTTTCTGGATTTTTCTGAGCACTGTTTAGAGGAGTTGAGGACTGTGGACCACCAGGAGACCACCTGGGGTGTATTTTGAGCTACTGGAGGTGGGCGGTTGTTGCTTACCTCATTTTTGACAAGCTCACTGGGATTACTGGAACTCCCCTAAAATTTAATTGATGAGAACAATTGGGACAAACTAATATGACAATTGATGAGAACAATTGGGACAAACTAAATTGATGAGAACTATTGGGACTACTAACAGGACTACTAACAGGACTACTAACAGGACAATTGATGAGAACCGCTGGGACGAACTCTCCTAAAAATTAATATAACCCCACAGATGATATGATGACTTATATTGGGACACTGTGATTGGGACAAAGGCTATAATCTCGCATGCAAATAACTTTTATTCAGTAAATCAATCTTTTTAAATCTTTGACACTATTTTACAGCTTGCATGCATGACTGAACATCTAGTGAGGCCACTATTTATTGCTACACTATCATATTGGGATTTGAACATGTTTCATTGTTGTCCTTTGCATCCAGATGCTTGTTGCTCAAGTATGAGCAGGGGTTTGGGATAGTGTAGTCGAGATTGCATTAGATTGTGGATTTGTGGGGTATTGCGGTGACCGCGGACAGTAGGCGGTTGACCAGATGTTTATCCTTGCATCAGATTGGGGTTGAGTCTGGTTTATTGCATCAGCTGGGGATTGGGTTTTTTTGAGTACTATTGCATCAGTGGATGGAGTTTTCCCACTTTGATCATAGTCATGATCCAGTCCTCCTATATTGTGATACTTGTGAGACATGTGCTACAGAGATACTGTGATACTGATTACAGATATACTTGTGATACTGATGACAGAGATACTTTACTCGTGTGGGTCGCTCCCCTCGAGTGCCACTCCGGAGGTAGGCTTTCTTTTTCGGACCCAGCCTTGTGTGCCGGTCTGATACTTATTTTGGGATGCGAGCCGTGCGGGCCGATCCCGCGGTTTCGAGCCTTGTGTGCAGATTCCGCTGAGCAGGCAACACCAGTTGTTACTGGTATCTAGATTGGGTTTATTTGGACAGATACTGTTTCTGATGCATGCATACAGTTTTGACAGCATAATAGTGGTAGTTTACCTGTTTCAGCATCTTATGTATCTTCCCACTTCCCCTTTTTCCCTTTTGCCTCTAGTAGTCCTAGTGGGTGCGTCAGAGTTGAGGTTTTACCCACTAGGGGAGGCTGCTGGTTTATCTGGTAGTTCTCACCCCCCATTATTGTTTTCCTGTCCCTTTCTTCTCCTTTATTTTGCAGAGTCGTCTGCAGGAGCTGCTAGGCCATCGGCAGCTGATCGAGGTAAGGGGATCGCTGAATAGATAGATCTCCTGGGAGACTGAGAGCTGTAGATAGACGCTGTACCCTTCACTCAGACTGTGGTATTCTCCTTTTATTTTGAGTCTGGCTTTCGCCAGCTGGTTGTACTATTTTGGAGAGCTGGGAGATTATTGTACTTATTACAGCTTTATTTGTAGTTCCAGTCTGAGATACTATGTGGTTCTTCTACTTCAGCTCTGTATTATGCTCTTTTATTGTTCATATTATATCGGAGCAGGTTACCAGCGCTTCGTGTACTCGGGAAATCCCGTGTGCACGGCGGATCTGTTGGCGAGCCCGGGTTCCGGGGCGTGACACAATAAATAAAAATTAGTAACAAAATAAAATAAAAAATCAAGCCTATTAGCGGATCCAATGAACCCAATTTAGAAAACTGACCCATCAACTTCATGAAACTATCGCATTTTTCATGTAATAAAATACTTCAAAAGAAAATCTATGTGAAACATTTCAACAAAGAGAGCTCACCTCAACAATAGGCAACTGAAACTTCCAATTTAAGCAATCTCTCTCTATGTTGGGGTCGAGGCAAAATCCGAGCCAATAGAAACCTAATAAATATATAAAAAAAATAGAAAATTAAATAAAAATTGCATCAAAAACACTGATACGAAGCCAAACATCGAACTCTACAAGCAATGACTAGTTCCTCTCTTATCCTGTGGTTTGATGCGGTGTCTGGGATTGAGGGATCAAGATCGATGTCAAAGAGGGAGAGAAAGTGAGGGTGTTGAGAGAGAGAGAGAGTAGAGGTGCGCGTGAGGGGGGAGGATTTGATTGTGAAGAGGGTGGGGCGGTTGTAGTAACCGTGATTTTTAAAATCCAAAATCTAAGCTTAAATAATTATCTAAATTATTTGAATGGCAAAAATAGGTAAATAATAGATAATAGTGGCCCTAAAATATCGACTTTTGATCGGGGCCTGATCTCGAAAATCCGAGAGCACCATTGCGATCGTTTCGACGAAACATGAAAGTTTCATATTCACTTGTCGACGATCTGACGGTCGGATCTTCCGTAAACAGCGAAAGAAAAGCGGGTCCCATAACTTAAGTTGTGAATAGTAACCCTATATTTCAAATCCCCTTTCGACCACTGTTGGCCGATTCACTGTCTAAAATCCAAACCTAGCGACATGGGTAGTCAAACCTAACTAATTTCAACGTTCTGAGCACAATGGCACTGACGGATTTCGCGTTTGGCGACCCGTGTGCATCGAAGTGCGTGCAACGCATCGCACTTTGCTGAACTTTATGGATCAAGTTTTTATCCGAGTGTCAAACAAAACAAACAAATACGCTACTTGACAGGTCTCGACGAGCCGGACGTCGTGGCGAAGTCTGTTTCGCAATTTGATGAACGGATTTTCTCGAAATGCGTGAAATATGCTGAAAAAGTGGGTAATTTTGCGAGAAACCTAAGGTTACTTGGGCCTAAGCTATTGGGGCTTTGGAGCTGGGCTCCTGCCAGCATTTGGAGCCCACAAATAGGTGCTGGAGGCTGGAGGCAGGCTGTGGTGGTGGTGGGAAGAGAATATTCGAAACTCCACCATGTCTCTTGGGCTACTCGTGTGAGAGTTACACGAGGTGACTCTTGAGATTTCATAACTCCCAGGAGTTATTTCTTCATAACTCTGGTGCGGGGATGGCTGAGGAACCATTTCCTTTGAGGCCAACCCGAGAGATAATCCGTGGGAGAGTGAAGAGAAGAGGTTGGAACCAAGTTGAACAAGGTTGGGTTCTGGAGCTCCTGTGGTGATCCTTGTGACTGGAGGACCATCCCGGAAGCTTGCCGTGGCCGCGCGAAGGAGGGGAAGTGTGAACCGGCTTCTTCCATTCTTCATCAACTCCGGCAAAGGTGAGGTTTTTAATAACCCTGGTTTGTTTGCACCCGAGACCCCTAGCAGTAGGTTTATTAGGTCTTTGTGATGCTCCATGCACAGCCTGAGTCTCCCATGCAAGTTGGTTGGCCGGCGGGAGCAAAGTCTCGCTGGAAACCTAGTTTTGCTCCGCCTCGGCACAACTCCTCAACCAGTGAACCAAATAAAAAAATAAAATCATGGGAAGAATCTGTAGGAAGTAAGGACCATCTCTTCCAAATTTGGTAGAGTTTGGTTGAGTATCCCTCTCGCAGATCGAAACCCTAGTTTCGGGAATTTTGCTTTTTGGCCGAGCTCTTTGCTCCGGCACCGGCGAGCCTCTCCACCGCCGGGAACTAGCCTGAGTAGCTTCATGGGACTAATTAGAGTCCATCCATGCATTTGCATGGCATCCATGCAGCATCAAAGTGGTGCGGCCATGGATGACCCGAGAAGTGATCCAATCGCGGCCGCCGGCGTTCCGGCCATCTCCGGCCGGGGAGGCATAGTCGGGAAGCTTCGTGTGGACCAGTAGAACACATCCATCCATGTTGGAGAGCTTCATGTTGCCTCTGTGAAAATTCACCATTAGAGGTGGAGGAGCTCCAATTCGAGCTCACTCCAACCGCGCCGCCGCCGTGCCCTGTCGCCGGGCACGGGTCCTTGAAGAATCATCTGGAGTTTTGGGGAGATTTTGTGCAAGTGAATTGGTCCCAGAGTCCCTGGTGGAGTGGTCACGATTTTCAAAGTTTAAGCCTTCATCTTCTTCCTTGAGCCCGGCCAACCTAGGGTCTTTGGTCTGCTCCAAGATGAAGAGAAAAGTTCCTGACACTTAGTAGAAGTTGATACTCCAAGAAATTCTGCTCCAGATGCAGTGTAGACAAAGAACCAGCTCACTTAATTGCTTATGTGTTAGAGTCTAATTTGTGCACATAAGATGTTTGATAAAATGCTTCAATGAAGATTTAGTTGGAATTTGGCTTCGATGTAAAAATGAAAGTTGCTCCAAATGTTCCCCTGAGCTTTATGCTCACTCCAGATCAAATCAGATCTATGTGGATTGATGTTTGGAGCATTACACACATTGTTAGAGAGCAAGGGTTTGGTTCTGGTTGAACCAGCAATTCTGGGCTACAACCAAGGTGAGCCCTGGTGTCCTGGCGCTGTCCAGAGACACTTTCATATACAAAGTTTTAGTAATTGATGAATGGATAGAAAGTTATAGTATAATTACCTTTAAGAGTAATGTTTGACCCAAACACTGTTCCGGGCTGTTTGCGAAGCCGCGACAGTGCATTCCTGGCTAATTTGGGGTCACTGGACGCGATGCTCGCGTTAGATTTAGGTTTCGATGATCCGGAGAAACAAAAATGCAAAATGGCTGCGTTAGAGAAGTGTTTTATGGCCCGAAGTTTTCCTCGGGTTGCGTGCTGCCACAAATGTGTGAGCACGGTGTTCAGCAAGATAAATGTCACCTGCTGGAGGTGACGGCTCGTAAAAATGATTTTCTGTTTAAGAGAACGAGCGAAAACAGTGCTCAAAATGCATTGAAAGTGCGGTTTTTGAAAACCTTAAGGGTCTAGGTAAGTTGTTGGTCGGGTTTGAGTTTTCCCTGAACAGTATTTTTGATTCAGGTTGGCACGGTTTGCCTCTGGTTTTGAGCGTTCAGTCGATACAGTTTGGTCGCCTGCAAAACGACAGGTGGGTTTATCTTCGGTCCGGGCTTTATCATTTCGGCCCTCTGTGTACGGTATTGGTTGGACCCCTGTTTTTGTTAACCTAAATTATATTTGAGCCTATCTGCCTTTGATTGAGTTATATTACTATTTGTTGCTTTGCCTGATTGGTCAATACTTATTTGCACATTTATACTTGATTATCAGTATCTATATCCTGATTCATGTTCTAGTTGTGGTTGATCATATTCCTGCCTATGAGTTGAGATTCAGTTGATTCTGATATTGCATCCTTGATTGGATTAGTTGATAATTATTCCTGCATATGAGTTGAGATTCAGTTGATTCTGACATTTCATCGTTGATCGGATTGTTTCGGCTTGTTGTTCACCCGTTATACTGCTAAATACATGATTTTATTAAATAAATGTTTTTACCGAGCTTCGTAGGGTAGCCTGAGTCTGTTCTTGTTTGATAGGACAAGGGCATAGCTCTGCGAGATTTGGACCTAGAACTTGTTTTCAAAATGTTTTCTCAAAAACATCATGTGTTTAGTTGTATGATCGATTTGTAGTTGATTTCCATGTTAGTACTTGTTCGTGATTATTGCGATATCTGAGATATCAGTTTCCCTGATTGTTCCTGGATCATTATAGTTGCTGTTGTCCATGCATGTGATTGAGATGATATCTGATATGGTATTATCGCTGAATCCCAAAGGGGGGATAGTTCCCGGCTTATTGCCGATTACCCGGTCAGAGGACCGTGAGTTTGAGCATTCGCATGATTTATCGCCCGCACTGCTGTACTTCACGAACATCAGCGGAGTAGCTACCCGTGTAGATGTTCTTTACCGGTAAAGTGGTTAGCAGTAGCTACCCGTGACTCCCAGGTTAGTGCCTAAGGGTGCCGGAGTGTTGACTCCCAGGTTAGTGCCCGAGGGTGCCGGAGTATGTCAGCCAGGTTGGTGCCAGGTTCGGCGAGGTTTTTCCCGTGAGGTCTTGATGACCAATATGGTGGCTTGAGATTGAGTTGATTTTAGTATTTCATCTATTGATGCATGAGTAGCTGATTGTTATGTTTACTTCATTATCCATTGATTCCTGGATTTGATTTCAATTATCCACCTATACATGTCGAGATTTGATATGATGCCTTTACTTTTAGTATCATGATTATTGAGTTGCTGATCCTACCAGTGCTTTCATATCTGCTGACACTCCATGACACTTTCATGAGGATATACTTGTTGATCTCCACGTTGCTTCCATTATAATAGATTTGTTGATCTCCATGTTTATCCCATAATGATATTGCTTATCTGTCTTAACTCATAATGACTTTACTTCGAGTAAACACTGCTCCTTTATGATAATTGCTTTTCCTAACAGTGATCTTTTACTATCCTCTAGTATTGTATACCAGTAGGTACGATCTGCTATTTCTCGGCTCGTCGTGCCCACTGGGATACACTCCGGTGTGTCTCACACCCTCGGGTGACTGTTTTTCAGGTCGCGCGGGTGTTGGGATGTCGGGACGAATTGGCGAGGTATCGATATAGAGGTTGACCCTGGACAGCCGAAAAGTTATGTAATAGATGTTGAGAGAAAGGAAATTGTATTTCAGTTGTATATCTGTAAAGATAGTTGTAAAGCTAACTTGTAATATTGTTTAGAGTTGTACGTAGTTAGTACTCTGATGTTGTTGCCAAGCTAGCCGTGCATATATAGAAAAGGCTCAATTCCATGGGGGATTGGGACTCTTCTATATATGTGGCGGTCTGTCATTACCCTGGCTGTTTTTGCAACTCTGATTTATTAAAAAAAAAAAAAAAATTTTATACACTGGTTTTTGAACTCGGGGCGTGACAGCGGTGGGGTGGGATGACCGTGAGAGGTGTGAGTAGGGGTGTAAAACGGGCCGGGCGGCCAGTGGCTCGCCCGGCCCGGCACGGTTACTGTAGCTTCGTGCCGGATCGGCCCGATCCAAATTTTTGGGCCGTGCTGGGTTATCACTTCAAGGCCCGTAGGTCCGGCCCGGCTCGTGACGGGCCTGGGCCATGCCGGGCCAAGGTGCAGGCCCACGGCCCGACACGGCACGACCATATGGGCCGTGCCAGTCGGGCCCAAGGCCCAAAGCAACTTGCCTTAGTCCTTGGGGTAAACTCTTGAGGAGAAGTGTTCTTCTTGGTCCTTCTCCCCATGAGCCCTCATCCCAAGGTCTTTATGGCACCTTGGGAGATGTGGTTTTGGTCCAATGGATCAAAATTTTATGATCCATTGAACCAAAAAAAAATTTTCAAATTTATTTTTTTAATAAAAATTTATAAATAAGAATTAAAAACTTGGGCGGAAGAAGATATATATCTTGTTTTATAATAAGGCAAAATATGAAACTGAATGCTGCATCCTTTAATTACCTTTTGAACCCTCGCGCGCTGCTCTCTCTTTTATTTGAAAAAGAGGTTTCATAGATGGAAATGGGACTCCAATGTAGATTCCCGGGTTCCTTATGGTCCTCGCTGTTGCTGATGTGATCCCTCATTCCACTTTGCTGGGAAAGGTAATGCCAAGTAAAGTTATTCCTTTGATGTAACTTATCCGTAATATATAAAAGACTCCTCAAGCTACTTATTATATTAATCAAATATTAACCAAATAATATTGGCGAGTTTTTTTAATTAATTTATATTGAAATGCAATAAATAAAAATTAGTAACAAAATAAAATAAAAAAATCAAGCCTATTAGCAGATCCAATGAGCCCAATTTAGAAAACTGACCCATCAACTTCATGAAATTATCGCATTTTTCATGTAATAAAATACTTCAAAAGAAAATCTATGTGAAACATTTCAACAAAGAGAGCTCACCTCAATAATAGGCAATTGAAACTTCCAATTTAAGCAATCTCTCTCTATGTTGGGGTCGAGGCGAAATCCGAGCCAATAGAAACCTAATAAATATATAAAAAAAATAGAAAATTAAATAAAAATTGCATCAAAAACACTGATACGAAGCCAAACATCGAACTCTACAAGCAATGACTAGTTACTCTCTTATCTTGTGGTTTGATGCGGTGTCTGGGATTGAGGGATCAAGATCGATGTCAAAGAGGGAGAGAAAGTGAGGGTGTTGAGAGAGAGAGAGAGTAGAGGTGCGCGTGAGGGGGGAGGATTTGATTGTGAAGAGGGTGGGGCGGTGGGGTGGGATGACCGTGAGAGGTGTGAGTAGGGGTGTAAAACGGGCCGGGCGGCCCGTGGCTCGCCCGGCCCGGCATGGTTACTGTAGCTTCGTGCCGGATCGGCCCGATCCAAATTTTTGGGCCGTGCTGGGTTATCACTTCAAGGCCCGTCGGTCCGGCCCGGCTCGTGACGGGCCTGGGCCATGCCGGGCCAAGGTGCAGGCCCACGCCCGACACGGCACGACCATATGGGCCGTGCCAGTCGGGCCCAAGGCCCAAAGCAACTTGCCTTAGGCCTTGGGGTAAACTCTTGTGGAGAAGTGCTCTTCTTGGTCCTTCTCCCCATGAGCCCTCATCCCAAGGTGTTTATGGCACCTTGGGAGATGTGGTTTTAGTCCAATGGATCAAAATTTTATGATCCATTGGACCAAAAAAAATTTTCAAATTTTTTTTTTTAATAAAAATTTATAAATAATTTTTAAAAAATTTAAAATTTTGTTATTTTATAATTATTTTTATAAATTTTAATTTTTTATTAAATTATAAAATTAAATGGAAATAATTTATTATTTATATTTTTAAATTTATATTTCTTTTAAAAAATTAAAATAAAAAATTTAAGAAGCCGACCCGAAGTAAGGCCCGGCCCGACACGGGCCAAAGGGCCATGCTGGGTCGGATGCTTAAGAGATCCGGCCCGGCACGTCACGGCCCGGATTTGAATTCGGGTTTGATCGGGTTGGCACATGGCCCGTTTCGAACTGAAAAATGTGGGTCGTGCCGGTCCGACACGGCACACATTACACCCCTAGGTGTGAGGGAGGATTTGATCTGAGTGAGGATGGAGAGAGAGAAAGAGAGAGAGAGAGAGAGAGAGAGAGAGAGAGAGAGAGAGAGAGTAAATGAGTGGGGATTAATGCTATAATAAAATTTATTGGGCCGGATTTTATTGGACTGGGTTTGAACATAAATTTTTTTTAAAAAAATTCTAAATGCTTAATATGACTTAAAATTTTAATAAAAGAATAATTAAATTCATTAACTAATTGTTCAAATCTATAATAAGTTGGACATTAACCAATTTAAACTAGATAAAATTTATTTTTATATTATTATTACTTTTTTTATATTTAGGTATTCTTTTTATTTTGATTTTTTTTTGAGTTAAAATAATATTTTTTTATCTAGAAAATATGAAGAACATAGGGTCTCTTACTTTAATTTTTTGAAGGATTATATGAAAAATATTTTTATTTAATTTGAACTAAACTATATCCTGATGGTTTAAATTTATTGTAATAACTAGTTAAAACCGCTGCTAAAATATATTTTTACCTGTGCTTTTCTTAAATGCTACTCCCGTTATCATTTATCATATGCTCTTATCGATGTTATAGCGACCAAGTGTCGCGGTGCCCTATATTATGTATGTGTATGTGGTTACGATGCTCGAGGTTGCTACACGCATACCAACGGTTTGGCCACCGCGAGGGTGTGCTTTTCCGGAAAAGTGGTACGTTGACCCGTGTACCCCACAAGGTGACGTAGTGGTAGCCCCCGTAGGTGGGGGGTTAGAGGCACTAAGGTGCGAGCGGTGTGGTTTGCCCAGGTTGGTGCTCGGATTGGTTTGCCGAGGTTGGTGCTCGGATTGGTTTGCCGAGGTTGGTGCTCAGATTGGTTTGCCGAGGTTGGTGCCCGGATTGGGTTGCCGAGGTTGGTGCTCGGATTGGTTTGCCGAGGTTGGTGCTCGGATTGGATTGCCGAGGTTGGTGCTCGATCTGGTTTGCCGGGGCGAGTGCCCGGTTTAGGTTATGCAGGGAGAGGGGTTATCGGGGTTTGCATTTTGAGGAGGGCGGTTGCTCTGGATTATTCTTACGGTTTGCTTTAGTTACGACCTTCGTGCATTTCATTCTTTATACCATGTGTCGCTGACTTACCACTCTGTGACAGGTTCCGTCAGGGGCGAGAGCTAGGGCGACGGTGAGGCCGCGGCAGATGTACTTTTGATCCTTCAGGGCCATAGACTGTGATTATTTCTTGTTCTGCGCATTTCATTACCTGTTAGTAGCCTGATATATGGATTTCAATGCATCTGTGGGGTCGGTGTGGATGTTGGAATGTTTGTCATACCTTTGTGGATGGATGTTTGCTTTACTATCTCT
The DNA here is from genome assembly GCA_029204045.2 of Tillandsia leiboldiana. NCBI lineage: Eukaryota > Viridiplantae > Streptophyta > Magnoliopsida > Poales > Bromeliaceae > Tillandsia > Tillandsia leiboldiana. The sequence continues at coordinate 24,094,948 of CM055073.1, forward strand.
TAATTGGCCGTTTTTCAAACTACTGAAAAGGGTATTGTGAAAATTGTCACGCCCCGAGTGTAAACCAGAATCCGGGCCCGTCTACAGATCCGCCGTGCACACGGTATTTCCCGCGTGCACGAAGCGCCAAACCTGCTCAGATATAAGAGATAAAATAAAAGAGCAATAAAAACAGAGCTGAACTAAAACTAATACATCTCAGACTGAAGCTGGAAATGAAATACAATACATCTGTATAAATGATACATCTGTCTCTCCCAGCTCACCAAAATAAATACAACCTGGTGGCAAAAGCCAGTCCCAAATGTAAAAGTACAACCGTCTGAGAAAACATAGGTACATCAACAGTCCAGCTAACCTGCTCATCCTGTCTTGAGATCTATCTACTCAACCGTCCTCTCTCCTCGACCCGCCGCTGAAAGCCCAGCAGCACCCGCAGAAGACACTGCAAAACAAGGGAGAAGAAAAAGAGGAAAGAAGAATGGGGGTGAGAACTACTAGTAAACCAGTAGCCTCCCCTAGTGGGTAAAACCTCAAACTCTGACACACCCACTAGGTCTACCAGAGGCAAAAAGGAAAGAAGAGTGGTAAGAAATGAAACCGCTGCAAAAGGGAAATCTACCACTACTATGCCTCTAAAATGCAGTCCTAGACTGGAATAACCGTATGCAACAATAACCAACCGTCCCAGATGAACCCAATCTGTACCGCCCTCATCATCGGGCAAGAAAGCCGTGCCGATGTGATAGCAAAGTTCCTGCTGCCGCCCTCATCATCGGGCAAATAAGCCGCGCCGATGTGATAGCAAAACTGTCCATAACTGTCTGGCCCCGGCCTCCGGAGGGGAACTCGAGGGAAGCGACCCACACGAGGAAAGCATCACCGGGCAATAACCGCGCCGGTGTGATAAGAGCATCACCGGGCAATAACCGTGCCGGTGTGATAAAAGCAAGATTGGATCACAACTATAAAGCCCCAGTGGAACACAACCCTCCACTAAAAGAAAACTGATTCCCAATCAGATGCAAACGTAACCATCCGGTCAATCGCCCAATATCCGCGATTGCCGCAATACCCCACAATCAACAACCAAGTCTCACAACCGACCTCCGGTCAACCGCCCAATATCCGCGGTCGCCGGAATAACCCACAATCACAATCATGTCCCACATCCGACATCTGGTCAACCGCCTACTATCCGCGGTTGCCACACAACCCTCTAGTCCATAATCATGCCCTATCACCGATGTCCTATAACCGACATCCGGTCAACCGCCCAATATCCGCGGTCGCTGCCAAAACCCATAATCTAATAATCCAGGCCCCGGCTACACTATCCCAAACCCCTGCTCAAACCCGAGCAACAAATACCACCTGACTAACGAAAGGAGAAAAGAAACAAACAAGGTTTCTCCTAAGTCAAGTTCCAGCATGAAAGTGTAGCAATAAAAGATGGCCTATCTAGATGTCCAAACAAGCATGCAAGTGTTCTCAAGGAAATAAAGGAAAAGGTGTCCAATAGTGGTTCCACATGTGTAACAATTAATAACTCCGCATAGATATAACCATCATGCTAAAACATTATCCAACCACACATGTCTATAATCCATGTTCCATGATAAAGCATCACTATCCACCTATGCATGTCATAAAGTCCTCAAATAGTACCAACCACTAACAAGATAATCATAAAGTCCAGAATAAATAATCCAATCCACATGCAAGGTTAAACGCTAACATTCCATCCATACCAACATGTATAAGTCCCAACCACTATCAAATATCCACAATAGTAATTTCCATATGAAGGGCTCACAATTTTATATTACTTTAAGCATGCATGTCCAAATAAAGAGATCACTCTAATATTCCTAGTGAGCATGTCAAAATAGAGGTACACAACAACCACCCACCTGGACACGCGCAATCCTCAGCTGTAAAACCTCCTCGCTGTCCAATATCCCCTTTTTACGCCAAAAGCTCAAACAGGCAAACCGCCGCAATCGCTGTTCACAATTACCCCAAAACATACACAATTAACATATAATGCTCACACAAAATCTGCCCAAATACACAGTCCAATGTTTCCCTATTTTTACCTGCGAGAAGTGCCCAAAAAATTCCAAGAAAAATACTGTCACGATCCTCGCGACGAACCCGTCGAAACGACTACCTGCACGCTCAAATCCGAGTTTCCTACACTGAGAAACAAATCCGACAAGGAAACCACCCCGAAATAAACTGCTCTCAAAAACTGAACCACAAGGTTCTGTAAACAGGGACATTCACCTTCGGGGAAAAATTCAGAAAATTCCAAGAAAATTTGGGGATATTTCTCGTGATGTGTAGATGCAAAACGCTTTTTGAATCACCCCAATCCGATGTCTGTACGCGAAGATATGGCCGAAATACCGCACCGCTGTCCAAAACTCCGCCCAAGAAAAAGGGTCAAATGGAAGCTCGGGGAACTCCAAGATAAACTCGAAATGAGGAGGATCTCAAAAAACGAAGATCAAATCCCTACCTGTCATGAGTCTAACGGCGCAAGAATCGCCTCATTTGGAGGTCAGAGTAAGCCGGGGGAGTCCTCGTACCGAAATGCGACGAAGAAGATCACAAACGAACGAGCGTCGCGCCGCGCCTTAAAAATGGAAATCTCGGGATGCGTGCCGCTGAAAAATCTGGAAATCTGCAGATGGAATCGCCACAGGGAGAGGAGGATTTCTTGTGATGGTCGCTCAGTGAAAAGAGGAACAGGGAAGAAGCTCTATGCAAAAGAACTCGGCCTATATAAATGCTGGAAAAATAATTCAGATAATTCCCATCCTGTCCTTTTTTTCCGGGTGCTCCCGTTTTCGGGTGGCTACAGTGTTGGGCCTGGCCCAACACTGTGCGCGCCCGAAAGCCCCACGGGCCTCCACATCGCCCCTGCAACAGCGGACAGCCGAACCCCCCGCTCACGCCCCGCCGCGTGGCCAACGTGGAAGGTCGACACGTGGCGGCCCACGCGCGGGAACCGGGCGTCAACGCGCCCACGTGCGCCTGCACCCGCCGCCTGCGCCCCCTGCCAGGCGCGAATCCCGAGGCCCGCACTCCAGCTCCGTGGACCGGGAACACGTGGATCGGCCAACCACCGGTCGCCACGTGGCCCCGCCTGGTCCACCGCACACCCCGCGTCACCTGTGAACCGCGCCCACAGCGCCACCCAACAACGCGATGCCACGTGTCCCCATCCTCTGGTGCACGCCGGCCGTGGACCGCGCGCCTGCCCGCGCACCCGCGCGCCTGCCCGCGCGCTGCCCGCGCCCACGCGCTGCCCGCGGCCGCTCCGCCGCCTGCCCGAGCCCGTCCACCGTGCTCCGCCGCTGCCCACCGCCGCCGCCGCTGCCCGTCGGCGGCCGAAAACACTGTTCCGGCATGAACAGTAACCAGTGCTTAAAAATAACAAGTGGGTAGTCCATTTTGACCGTTTTCGCGCGCTGAATCCGAATTTGATGTCCATTTTGCGAAATTCCAACTCCAAAATTTGCCGAAGGCATCCGGAAAGGTGTTCCTTGGTCCAAACTTCGCGCTGAGTCTATTTTTAATATCCGCTTCGCGCGAAACCACTTCTAAAGATCCGACGGAGTCCACCGATCACCCACGTGATCCATTAAGCCCGAAGTCCGCCACTTGTGTCCAATTGGTCCACAAACACCTCCAACGCACCCCGTAGGCCTCCAGAAGCCACCCAACGCACAGCAACAGCTTTGCGGAGATCCAGGTCATCACAAAAATAGTTTTGAAAATATGGGTGTCGTGTGTGCACCGTTTAAATCTCTGTGGATTTATGGATTGCGAAAATAGTTTTTGGAAAATATGGGTGTCATGTGGGCACCATTTTTAAAACCTGTGGATTTATCCTTTCAAAGTTAGTCGGCCTCTTTATTACTTATAGAGAAATAGTTGTATGTACTCGACTGTTGAACTAGTGTGGTTAAAGTGATGATTGTATGGTTATTGTAGTCAGGACGCCGTGCATATACAAAGGAGACTCTGCCCCTTTGTAGAGTGAATTTGTATATGCGGCGGGTCTGGGCACGCACCGGGGGAGATCGCTTTCAAAAAAAAAATATATGCAAATTCAACTCTTTTCAGTGGCTGCCTTCCGCTTAATGAAACCCCCGGGGCGTGACACTTTCGGATAAAGGTAACAAGTCTAAAAACCCTAATTCATGTGTTATTATGCAATTTTATGATACATTAGAGGTCTAGATGCAATTGTAGCCACGTGGGCTACCTCAGGTAGCGTGCATGTGACCTCTGGACTATTCATTCGAGGTCCAATGGCTTTCATTAGGTTAAAATCAGTTTACGAGTGAAATCACCGGTTTATCAACATTTCGGTGACGAATTTGCGATCCGAGCAAATTAGATGAGTATTATTGATCGCCAAGTGTCCCTGTATGGTCCCGATGCTGCCCTGATTGATCAAGTGACTTTCGATCCGGGTTGTGGACTTCCAGAGCCAAAAATAGTGATTCTAGTTAATAAATCGGTAATTTATGGCACAATTAGAGTTATAATGAAACTATACTAGTTGTTGCTACCCAGACACCTTAAATAAGGCGCTTTGGGACAGTAGGCGAAGTTTCGTTAAATTTGGTAGCTTATGAGCACTATTCGGACCATTATCAGTCGATCGGCGGATTACCGAAAATTTCGGCGGATCCCCGGCACTTAAACATAAGTCCATGATTTAGCATTTTTATATATTGTGTCAGTGGGTTGGGTTTGTGTGAGTCAGTGATCGAGTAGTCAGGAGCCTCGCGTGTGTTGAGTAGCGGATTCCTGAATCGCTTGCACTGAAGTGAGTACTTCGACCCGACCATTAGCATAGTATCACCTCACTGGGTACCGTACTCGATCGAACCCCTATGATCTTGCTAGCTCTGGTCTTTTCGCTTTAATTTTATATTGCTCTTGATTTTCATACTGCTTAGTTGCTATTATATTGACATGTGTCATGTGTGATTGGTCATTAGTTAGCCAGGTATACATATCTGATTATTTTGCTATCTCTTTATCTTTGTATTGCATGATAAAGTAGGAGATTAGTTATTATGATACATCATGAGATGATAACACAATTGTTTAGTATCCCGTTTGGGAGTTCCCGACTGTTGGGGCCAAAATGTGGCTTGCACACGATCGGCCCCTTTGGGTGACCCTCTAGAGGGGTCGAAGTGTGCCGTGTGCCAACAATCAAGCGATCGGGCTGAGAAGGGATCCGCTTGGCCGGGTTCTCCTCTGGTAACTTCTCACAACCGTTCGACTGAGGATAGCTGAATCGGGTTTACGGAGGTAGAGAGGGATCGCTGGTTTCGACTTAGATGAGTCGAACCGGTTTAAGAGATAAATGCACGGCTGATGAGCCGATTATAACGTTAAAATACAAAAATCACCAATAAAGATACGGTTGATTGGCCGGTTTACACTCTAAAGGCGAGAAAAGCAAATAAAGACACGGCTAAGCCGGTTTACACTCTAAATGCAAGAATAAAGACACAATCGAATGGGTCGGTTTACACTTTATACTGATAAAAAGAAATGGGGGAAAAGAGATAGAAGGATTATAATTAAGCATACTCCTAGGAAAGCAATAACAAAAAAAAGAAAAAATAGTTAAATTAACCTATTCCTAGATAAATGAAGAAGCTGGAGTGGTACCGGGCTTACGGGGTTGTCGGATCCCGTTTCCTTCGATGGTTCGGGTATTTATACACATCCCGAACCATATTATTAGGCGCTGATTCGAAATATCGGCGTGATTTGGGGAAGATTATCGGGAAATTCTCAACCACTTCCTTTTGAGCCGATTAGCCTCAATGGGATGGTAGCAGCTTCCCCTCTAGGTTCATCCCCTGATTGTTGAGCCGAGGCGTAATTCTCGGCACTTTCTAATGCTGGACGCCACTTGCCCTTCTGGATTAACCCCTTCATTGTTGTATCGAAGCGTGATTTTCGGCGCTTCCCTTTGTTGTACGCCGATTGCCACTTCGAGGTCTGTTACGAGATTCGTGCCTGAATCTCGACTTCATTCTTTCCAAGATCTTTTATTCTACAGTTTCCAACAGCTGAGGATTGATCTTGGCTTCACCTCTCCCGTCGCTTGATTGAGGCGGTTTGGTATCTTTCCTTGGCCGATAGACGGTTCTGAATGGGACGAATAACCTTTCCGTTGCCCGCTTCTCTTGTCGGCCGATTCACCTATCGGCTGGCGTCTTCGGCCCATCGCCTTTGTCGTGCCTTGTGCCCTTATGTGACCAAAATTGGTCCGGACTAGGATGCGGACCCTTCTTCGGTTGAGGCGTGCGCCTTATACCTAAGACCAGCCTGACAAAAAGTACGGGTCTCTTCTTCTTCGGCTTGATCGACCGAAGGTTGATTTCGACTCCGCCTGCGTCGTCGACTGCTCGAGGTGGTCGAACGTCTTGTGGCAGCCGAAGCTAGTCCTGGACGAGGCATTGATCCTCTTTGTCGGCTGCTTCTCCTATCGACTGATGCCTTCAACCGATATTGTACCACATGTGGTATGCCTCCGTATTCGGGGCTGGTCTCATTCGAGATGCAAGTCCTTCCTTATTGACTCAAACCCCTGTCGGCTGATGTATTTCAACCGATGATTGACGCCACGTGTCGCTTTCGGCTGATGTCTTTCAACCGATAATTGACGCCACGTGTCGCTTTCTTCCGTGGCAGAAAATTCTGGTCTCAACACCGACTTATTGTTGTCTTTTCAATCTTTAGACCGTGAGCTTGAGCATCAGTATTATAATTGTCATAGCACCAGATGTTCATTCACGTACACCAGCGGACTGGCCCCCCGTGGTGGTTTTTTTACCGGTAGAGTGATCTTTTTGACCCGTGAGCGCGCCCTAGATAGCACCGAGTGGGTACACATATGTTAGCCCAATAGTGGCATTAGTCTGAGGTCCTCGTGACCAATAATGGTATCGGATTGGGTACTTGGTTTTTCGGTATTGATGAATGACTTTCATTATGATTCCAGCTCTTGTTTATTCATTACTGGACTACCTTTTCAATATTTACCGCTTTATATTGTGATTACATGGACCCTGCTATTACAACTTTGATTTAGCATTACTGATGAGTTATACCTACTGATTTACTTTTCGCTCATTATATATTTTTTTGATTATTGTATACCGGTATGTACGACTTATTGGTCCCCAGCTCGTTGTATCCACTAAGATACATACAGTTGTATCTTACACTCTCTGGTAACATTGATGTGAGGATCCTGTGTTAGAGCTATTCCAATATTCTAGCTAGATAGTTGGCCTGCACCCTATTTACTTTCAGTTTACATTTATTGTTGATTATAATTCTTTCTGTTTCAATTATTTAGTGACATTTACTTTTAGATTTAGCAGTATGCTATATGGGTTGGATTTTATTTATGGTCATTTTATTATGAACAAATTATTATTTAAATTGTTTAAAATATTTAGATGGTACTATAATTGTAGGAAAATGCTATGTGTACACCCCATCCGGGGTGTACATCCTACACCCTCACCCATCCAATGGGTGAGGGTGTGAGAAGGGGTCACATCAAGTGACCCCAAAGGCACTGTATGGCTGTATTTTGTACAACCGTAAATGCATAGAAAAAATTATGTCCGTTTGAATTGAAAATATTTTATGCGCGTGACGAATATGCTTATAAATTAATTTTTAAACTCTAATTTATATAAAAAAAATTAAATTATTTTTAAATTTTCAAAACGTGACGAAATATTATTACTCAATTCTCAATCACTAATATAATAAAATTTTTAAAATAAAAATTTAAAAATACAAGAAATCAATTTCATAATAATTCAATACCCAACCAACTTGGACTTATCTACAAAAGGGCCCCATCTTGTCGATTCCTCCTCCAATTCTGCAGCACACGTCACTGTACACCACCTGCCGCGTCACTGCGTCACCATCCGCGCTATCTTGCGCCGCTCACCAACTCAACATTCACTACTACACCTGCTAGTTCCGAGCTCCGACCCTCCGCCGCATATTCGATCCATTTTCTAGTTCTATTATTCAATAATTACAATAATAAATAATAAAAATAGAAGGAATTTTTTTTTCTAGGCCAAATTGAAATAGATGCTATAATTTTTTAAATTAATATTTTTAATTTTATAAATTAAAAATTATTAATTAAAAAAAAATTATGAATCTATTTTAAAATGGCCAGATAGTCGAGAAAATTTATATACATTTTTATCTAATAATAATAATAGCAGGGCCTTGCCCCCTCCGGCAGCGGAGCTGCAAACCCGACCGCACGGCAAATAACGTCACCGCCGCCTGCGGCAGCCACCGCAGCGGCTCCCGCGGAAGCCGGAAGGGGGTTCGTAGTGCGGCGGTAGGGACCGAGCCACTTGGCGGCCATGAAGCGACGCTTCCGCCACGGCGGGACGCTCAGCCCCCGGCTGTGCAGCGACCGCCGCGTCGCCTTCGCCACGGCCTTCACCGCCCGCCTTACTTCCTCCGGCCTAGCCACCGCCACCACCGGCAGCGCCGCCGCCACCTGCCCGTACTCCTCCGTCGCCCGCGCCAGTTCGAATTCCGCCGCGAACGCGACGTCGATTATGTACCTGCTGTTTTCGACACCGTCGTCGGCCGTTAAGACGACGACGTCGATGTACTCGTAGTTACCGGCGGCGATTCCCTTCGACCCCTCCCACCGAGCCTTGCAGAGGCCGGCATTGTAGCCGCATTCGCGCAGCCGGGCCATCACGGCGCGGCGGAACGCCGACCGGTTTTTCTGGAATGCCGACAGAGCTTCCACCGCCGCCGACACGTCGGCCGTCAGCCGAATCCTGAAGGAATCGCCCTTGCCGGCGGCACCCAGAAGCCTCTTAACCTCCTCGGCCGCCTTCGCGGTCCGATCGCCATCCTCCGGGTCAGAGTCCTCGCCGCCGTCCGAGTCCTCGACCGCGGCCGCCGCCACGGAGGCCGCAGCAACGCCGTCGACGGCATCACTTCCACCCGCCTCGCTCTCGAAGAATGCATAAACGAGGCCGGAGAGAGCCGCGTGCTCGCTTCCGCTGCTGTCGTAGCCGCCCATCATCACTTCGTCGCCGCGAAGGCGGGCCCTGGCGGCGGCATCGAGGGGGGCCGTCGCGCGCTTCGTACGAACGTACCCCGCCGCGGCCGCCATCGTCGACGCTTTTACTCGAAAAATGTTATAGCGAGTTGCTACGATTTATAGAAGAGAAGGGAAGGGTGTGGAATATTAGGAGATGTGAGAAATGTCGACATCTAATGGTCACAGTTGGGTCATCACAAATAATTTAAACGACACTAGTGCTACTCACCGTGGCTGATGTAGAAATTTATAATTTGCGAAAATGAAATTTTACATAGGAATATTCTCGTAGGTAAATTTTTTTTTTGGATAAATATAATGGAAAAGAGCGACGTGAGAATGGGGAAATAGAACGGAGAGGATATACTGGGCATGAGCTAATTAAGGTCCGGACACGTTCCAGGATATGCTAGGGCACAAGTTGAGATGCCAGGTGGTGGGCCCACCCCTGCGGCTTCCACACGGTTCGAGGGGGCGCGGCACGTGCGGGGATGGGAGGAGCACGCGACTCGGGGTAACAGTACTGGTAGTACTAGTATAGTAGAGGAGTGGAGCGAAGAAATGTATGAAAGATTTAAAGGGTGCATGCCGAGTGTGTGGGATAGGGGTCTCTCTTATTAAGGGGAGGGATGGGGTGGGTGGGGATGAGCTTGTAGCACATGTCTAGATACATTGAATGTGCATGGGTGCAGAGGTATCCAGGTTCAATGAATGTAGAGTGGCTAGAGTTCTGATGATTGATATCTCATATATTTTCAGAATATGTGTTGTGTTTTAATCGATGTGATTTTGTACTTATACAATGCATGATGATTTTCCGATATATTTTGTGTTACTATCTTTTGATCATATTTGATTCATTGTATCTGGACTTACATAATCAATAATAATAAAAAAAATTAGAGTAATGCTCCTATGCACCGTCCATATTTTGAGGATAAGATTCACTTTTAAACACCAGTAATCTACTCAATAGATTACTAACTAAAATAAATTATAAAGATAATATTGAAAAACACAAATTATTTTATTACCAAATTTAATAACATAATAAAATCTTGTTTCCATATTTAGTTTTATTACTTACCAAATTGAAATAGTGACAAATTTGATAAATTACAAATCTTCGTAATTTCAAATTTAAAATTTAATTTGAATTAAAATTTTATATTTAAAATAGTATAAACTAAATTCAATTTTAATTTTTTTTTTAAAAAATTATTTAAATGAGTAATGCATTTCAATTCAAATTATTAATTTAATATTAAAATAACATAAAAATTCAAAAATATTAATCTATTTTAAATTAGAATTTAATTTGTAATGTGGTTATAAACCTAACTTTAATTATTTATTTAATTAAAAGGTTTCTATTTTTAAAATTAAATTTAAATTATTAATCCAATATTGAGACATTCTACATTTAAAAATTATTTTTAAATTATAAAGTTGAATTTAAGTTTAGTTATTATTATTTCAAATTACCTTTAAAATGGTTTTTGGTTAATAGGCTCACTGTGCGTATGGTTTTTGGTTAATAGGCTCACTGCGCGTGGCCAGTTTCGAATTTAAGTTATATATATATATATATATATATATATATATATATATATATATATATATATATATATATATATATATATATAGTAGAGTTTATATATTTTTAAAAGTACAAATCCAACTATTTTTAAGATTGCGAATATAAATAAAAATGGAAATAGAAATAAATTAGAGATTGAATTAAAATTAGGATGAAAAAAAAATTTGCTTAAATTACTTCCTTTTTAAAAAAATATTGCTTATAATGTAATAGCACAATTTGAAACATCAAAACTCCCATGCCCTGTATGTCAAAAAAGAATTAAAAAATTTCAAATATCTATAATCATGTAGTTAAATAAATAGTTTATTAGAAAATTATTATACATGCTCTATCAAAATAATATTTTTTGAATTAATCATCATTATTAAGATTTAAACAAATTTAAAATAATTTTATTGAAGATCATCAATATTAGAAGCTATTTTTTAGATATCGAATACAAGTTCAAAAAAAATTATATATCTTAATTGATAAATAATTAAAGATGGAAATAAAAATAAATTAAAGATCGAATTAAAATTAGGATGAAAAAAAAAAATACTTAAATTTACTTCCTATTTAGACAAAAATATAAAATTATCCTCACAAAAAGTATGCAAATTAAAGAAATTTGTTAATGACATAAAACTCATCAAGTGGGTACTAGGCAATCGGTACCGGATTCTCTATAGCCGATCACCACGAATTTTCTAATAAATTGCAGTTAATAAATGTAAAAAATTAAGGAACATGATTAATCTGGTGTATACGAGTATTTCTCAAAATGTTAATCATATTTACTGAACCTATTTGTAAATAATGGAAGTGTATGAAATTAATTATCTAAAACGTTAAGGATGAGTATTCAAGTGTCCTTTCAAATGTTTGATTTGGGTAGGAAGAAATTACAGCCTAGTGCATCCAATTATTTGTGTATGGACTAGTTAGTTAATTTCCGAATTATTCGTGAATTATTCGCGAATGATTGAGAATCCGAATTAAATGTGCTGTTTCTGACCTTTTTCAAAAATTCGGAATAATTTGCGAATTTTTGAATCAAAAAGTATTATTCGCAAATTATTTACGAATTACGAATTTTTGGGTGAAAAATTCGTTCTTTTTCAAAGCATAATTAGTTAATTCGTGAATTATTCGCAAATTATTCGCGAATTATTGAGAATCCGAATTAAAATTATTTGTCGGGAATAATTTAAAATTATATTTTTTTTTTGTTCTAAATGAATATTTTATTTATTTCTAAAATAAATTGATTAAATTATTTTAAAAAATTATAATTGTTTATACTAAGGCTCCGTTTAGTTCGCGGATAAGGAAAATTTTGTTATACCGGGGATAGGTATAGATTATGGTATTAGCAGGAATTAGTGTAAATTTGCGTTTGGTTCGGTTTATGAGTTATACCGGGTTTAAAGGAAATTGTGTTTGGTAAATTATATAGGAATAAGGAGAATAAGATGAATAGGAAAAAATTGTGTTTGGTTGAGTATAGAGGAATAAGAAGAATTGAGAAATGATAAATTTGTGTATTGACTATTTTGCCCTTTATGATATAATTTATAAATAAATTAATTTATAATATTAATCAACCTAATAATAAGTTTAAAATATTATTTAAAATTGTAAAATATATTTAAAAATAAATAATAAATAATTAAAAGTACTTAAAAATAATCAAAAATTATATATTAAAATATTTAAAATTTTTGATTATTTTGACTATTTTGTCCTTTAAATTAAAGTTTAAATAGGAGTAAAAATTTTAATTTTTAAATTTATATAAATTTTAAAAAATACATAATAAAAATTAAAGTTTAAGTGGGAGTAAAAATTTTAAGTAAGAGTAAACAAAAATTAATTTTTAAATTTTAAGTGAGAGTAAAAATTTTAATTTTTAAATTTATAAAAATTTTAAAAAATTTATAAAATAATTGTATAAATTTTAAAATTTTAAAATTAATAATTTTTTTCAAAAATGAAATAAAATAAAATTTTTAGATTTATTAAAAAATAAGTTAAAAAATTAAAAATTTTTTAAAAAAATTAAAATTTAAAATTTATAAATTTAAATATCTTTTAAAATTTAAAAATTCTAATTTTAAAAAATAAAAAAAAAAAACTAATTTTTATTAGTATGCAAAAGAAAGAAAAAAAAAAAAGAAAAAAAAAATGAAACCCACTTAAGCGAGAGAGAGAGAGAGAGAGAGAGGGGAAAGAGAGAGAGAGAGTGCTTGCACTTTGCCTCGATCCCCGTACGGGTTTAGGATTCTTGTCAATTCCAGCGAATTCCATGTGGGGGTGGGAATTCGGATTCCCACCCCCATCCTCCCTATTCCGGAAAAGCAGGAATCCCAATTCCTGCTTTTCCGGTTCCCGTTTGGATATGGAAACGGGGATAAGGGGGTTATTCCCCCCTTATCCCCGTTACCAAACGGGGCCTAATAAGAGTATAAATTTTTTAATTTTTTAAAAATTTAATAGCCGAATTTTTGATCCCGAATTTTTAATTAGTGAACGTATTATTTCCGTATAAATCACGTATCCGAATAATTGACGAGCCCATTTTTTAGCCGAATTTTTCAACGAATTTTAAAATTATGATACGAATTTTATCCGTATTATATCCGTACCGAATTTTTGCCGAATCCGAATTAACTAACTATGCTCTCTATCCATCCTTTTACACACATTTAATATTTTAATAAGGGTAATGCTATAATATTTCTAAAAAGACTTTCTACTCCTAAATTATTTTTAATAATATAATTTTTAAGTTGACGATTCATATTATTAAATATAATTTACAATATTTGAATTAAAATATCTAGATATTAAATTTTATAAATTTTTAAAAATTACGATAAAATCCATCAGGCGGATTTAAAATAAAAGATTAAAATTGAATAATATTCTAAAAATTTAAAATCAGATTCTTCAATTTAGAATCAGAGTAATCTATACTTATCTATTATTTTCCCTACTTATCTATTATTCTCCATATTTTTTGTGATGTGGCAAAATTTCTTTCAATTAAGAATTCTTCAACTCTTCTCAATCCCAAACCCCCAATGAATTAATTGTGAACTCTTCCTATTCCCAACCCTCTAATGAATTAATTGTGGACTTGAAACTCAATAATCTACTTATACACATAAAATTAAATTCTATACACAACTTATACCCAACACAAAAACTCCTATACTATGACCAATATCATTTTCTCCTCTCTCGTTCTCCCTCTTTTTGAGCTCTTCTTCTTCTTTTTCTTCTTCTTCACTCTCTCTGTACCCACCACCTCACTCTTCGCCATCTCCGTCGGCAACGAAGCCCTCTCTCTCGCCCCTCCACTCTATTCGATCATTGCTTCATCCTTCCCGCCGTGGATTGGAGAACCTCCAAGCCTTCTCCTCCTCTTCCTCTTCCTCCTCCTCCTCCTCCTCCAAGGTCAAAATCTCCACCGTCTACTCCGTGGTCATCCTCGCTCAATCCAACTCTCCGTCGGTGAAAATCTTCCACCCGTAGCCTCGCCGGAAACCTAGACCCGATTCTCGCATTCCTTAGTCGCACGGGGACCGCCGCTCATGATCAACCCGTACCCATCGCCGTCACTACCACCACGACCGTCATCATCGATCAGAATCTTCCACTTCTCCGCCTACTCCTCCTTCTCCTCCGCCACTGTCGTCGTCGTCGCCGTCGCCGTAACTTATAGAACGTAAGCTCTCTCTCCCTCTCTCTAAACTTCATTATATTTGCATATATGCCTTACATTTTTATCCCGAGTGAATTAATCTTTTAATCCGATTATTGCTGATAGGTTCTTATGTTAGGATTGAGAATGATCATTTTTTTTTTCCTGATATGTCGGAACGAGAGTTTTAAAGCACAGTATTTAAAAATTTTTTATAATATTTTACTTTCGTGTTTATATTATAATAAAAAAATATATATAAAATAATATTTTGATAATATCTATTTGTCGCATCACGTCGGTAACTACATTAGTTAATCTTGATTTAGATAGTGAATAAAAATTATCATTAAAATTTGATCGATTTCGAATCTTCAACTCCATTAAACTAGAAAACGTTTAATATCAGTCATTAAATTTGCTAATCATGATATTTTTAATTGTAAGGTATATAGGTTTAAAATTATAAAATAAAATTAAAAATATCTATTACCGAAAATAACTTATGAATACATATTGCATTCATATTAGTATTATAGCCGGACTCTTTTCAATAGCACCCAATTCTTTAGTAGAAAATTCTACTGCTCAATAAAAAATAGTGATGACATAACCAGATTGGTGGAGGACACCTGATTGTGTAACACAGGATATATAGATGGAAAATACTTTTTGTACACCTTTAAGAGGGTGTACATCTTATACCCCACCCATTCAAGAGTGGGGTGAATTTCAATTTAAAGTGACCAGTAAAAAAAGCCCCATTCTTGGATGGGTGGGGTGTACATCGTACATCATACACCCCAAAATAAGGTGTATGTATGACATTCCTCTATATAGATACATTAGGTACAGACAAAATTTGTTTATAATTATAAAATAATTCAAATGAAATGAATTAGAAAGTTACACAATAAAATCAAAATTTCCAAAATTTAGACCTCATTTGCTATTGTTGTTTTTTTTTTTTCCATTTTATTAAATATGTGAAAGTGTGTGGAAGTAGATAGTGAATGATAGGCTGTAATTGTATTTGGTGTTTATTTGACAACCAAAAAATATAAACATAAAGGTGAGTACTTTTATATCTTTCATTAGATCTTTGATAATTATTTTAAAATAGCCTAAATATAAAATTTGTTTAACATATTGTTACCAACATTAAATTTAACTTCATTAATTGATCACACCTCTTTATTTTTTATTTTTACAAAATTCAGGAAGGTCGTGTTTTGAATTGCATTATCAAAAACATTTGCTTAATTTTATTTTTCAAAAATCCAAAAAATTTGAAAGTGATTCTAAGAATGGCGTAGAAATTCCCTGCTGGAGATGGAAGATCTGGCGGCAATTTCCATCATTATATTATATATATCGTTGAAGAAGCCGGGTTTTAAAAACTATCACCCATTTAATTTGTTCATATGTACGTTGATTACTTGTGTAGGATGAATGTAAAGGGGTTAAAGGTGTCCAGGTTCAATGAATCTGGAGTGGCTAGGGATTTTGAACATGTAGTGCTATGGATTGGTCTAAGGACTTGTTTTGTTTCGATTATCCTAACAGGATTATAAAATTATTCTAAAAATAGGAGATAAATATATTGTATTACTGATTGTAGATTATTTTATATATATATTATGTAAAATTATAATTTTTCTCTCCAATCCTTCCCAACTTTTTCAATATATCATTTTCAAAATTTTGATTTGTCAAATTTAAAATTTAAAATTTAAAATTTAAAATTTAAATTTTGAATTTTAAATTTTCAATGTAGATAAAGTTTATATTTTAAATTTATACTTATATTTTAATTTTAAAATTTTAAAATTTTAAATTTATATTTTAAATTAAAATATTGAATTTTATATATTTTTTATAGATTTTAAATTTAAATTTAAATTTTAAACTTTAAATTTAAATTTAAAAATTAAATTCAAGTGCAATATTATATTAAAGTTATAGTTTAATAAAAAGTAATATTAAATTTAATTATAAGGACAATTTTAAAATAAACTGTATTTTATTATCAGAATTACTGAATTTTATAAAATTAATCAAATACAGTAAATTAATATATATTATAATCAAATTTGATTTAAAAATTTTAAATAAGTGATTATGTCCAAATAACTTGTAATGCCACGTAATAGCCGGACTCCTATTAGTTACAATAATAATATTTTTGTAATAAATAAGAATCATTATAGATTGGTGTTATAAATTTTATAACAATAAATAGTTAAATAATATATTTTGTATTATTGCAACAGCACAAACTTTTGTAATAAAGTATAATTGTAATTTAATTTTTGATATACTTAAATTTGATGTAATAAAATAAATTTTTTTGTAGCCCGAGGTTTACTGAATCTATTTGTAAAAAAAAGGAAAAGTACGGAATTAATTATAATTACCAGAACATTAGGTCATTTGAGTATAATTATCCAGCAATCCTTTCATATCGATTGATTGGGCTATAAGAAATTATTTTCAGTATGTACGTAGTGCATCCAAACATACGTGCATGGCTCATTCTTTACATGCATGTTTATTGCATGATTTTAGTTATCCACTTTTTTTATTTTATTTTATTTTATTTTATTTTATTAATATGAGAGAAATTTGTACAGTTTATTTTTTTTATTAAAAATAAATTTAGCTAAAACGGTAAAACAATTAAATTTTGAATTTAAAACGTTAGATATCAATCATGAAATCATTTTCTCTTGTGCTAGAAATGATGGGTTGTACATTCACTTCTTTAACTAGAAAAGTTTGCAACTAATTGAATAATAGTGATTGAACAATCGACTAAATGTGTGGCGCTTCGTAACATTTATTTACAATTACAAAATATTTAAAATAAATAATTTAAAAATTAAAAGGTAAAATTAAATTATGGAAGCTTAGGCTACATTCGTTATTATTATTATTATTTTATTTTATCAAATATGTAAAAGTGTTCAGAAGCAGACGGTGAACTGCTAGCTTTTCTTGTATTTAAGATATTTATATTTGAAGTATTTGTTTGACAATAATGATATAAAAACTTAAAGATAACATGTTTTATTTCTTTGATTTTTCAAAGAAGTTGCGACTCCACATGCTGATGGAGTGCAATTCTAGCAAATCAACTATGAAAATAAAAAATATTGTATGTGAAAAAACAAAAAGAACAACAACATGCAATGCAAAAGAAGGCATTAGCTAAACGGCCTAAATTTCAAATTGATTTCATACATTTTACGGGTATGATTTATGAGTAAATTTTGGTTTTAGTAAAATTAGAGCATGTTTAAATAATAGTTTCATATCACATTTTTAATTATAATTTCATATT
Source organism: Tillandsia leiboldiana (assembly GCA_029204045.2). Taxonomy (NCBI): domain Eukaryota; kingdom Viridiplantae; phylum Streptophyta; class Magnoliopsida; order Poales; family Bromeliaceae; genus Tillandsia; species Tillandsia leiboldiana. The sequence continues at coordinate 24,112,742 of CM055073.1, forward strand.
AGCAATAACTTATGATTTGACCTCCAAATTTCATATTAGATATACATTATACAAGGTGAGGGAATTTTTGCTGTGAATTCTAATTTCGTGATCCATACAATGTCACGTTCCGGAGTCGAAACTGCAATCTAGGCTCGCCAACCGATCCGCCGTTCATATGAAAGTCCCGCATAGATGAAACGTCTGACCAACAAAGAATAATACAACACCTATATAGATATCAGAGCGAGAAAAGTAAACTATTGAAATATAAAAATACAACTCCAAATAGTACAAGTCTGATCCTCACAAAACATAAGTCTCTCCAAAATAAAACTCTCAAAAATAAAATATACAATAAACCAACAGATTGTACTGCACAGATTGTACTACAAAGCTCCAAAATGGGGTACAGCTACACTCCAAGGACGGGTAGGGAACTAGCTCGCGACTCCCTTACCTCGATCTGTAGAAGCAGCAACTGGAGTAGCAGGAACAGGGGTAGAAGTCTCTGAAAAAACTATCATCGACAGAGGGTATGAGAACTACATCCAACAATAGTTCTCAATGGGTACCATCTCTAAGACCAACGGTCTATCCACTAAGTCTACTAGAGGCATAAGATAACAATGCAATATAGAAAGAAAAATAAGTAGAAAATAATCTCTACTGCTACCATGCCTCTATCTATAATGCTCAATGGGTGATACAGATGAAAATGATGCATCTACTCTATCCCAGTATGCTTAATTAACCCAATCACACTGATTGCCACATAGGGTCCAGTCAAACCTGCGACTACCTACTACCACACATCCCCACTGGGATGGGATTTACGTAGGGGGTCCCACTCGGACTGCATCGACAAGTCGCGATAGTAAAGTAACAAACCCAGCTCCGAAGCGGCACTCGAGGGGAGCGACTCCACCGAGGAAATATCCGCACATCTCTGTCGAGCTCCATACGGCTTATGCAGGCTATAATCCAAATCCACGATCAATCAGATCGGAAACAATAACTCAACACTAACAACATCAGCTGGAAACACTCAACGGCTCGGGACCACCGTCAGTCCAAACGACTCCCAAAACAAAACACCCAACTCACAGATGAGAATGAACCGACTGACACAACAAGGGTCCGAGAATCCCGAAAGGCCGGTACCTAGAACTCTAATCAAACAAGAACAGACTTCAGGCTCAACCTTTCGAAGTTCTCGACCCCTTACAGTTCGGGAAAATCAGCTCCCTCGGGTAAAACATCCGGAGGGAACCAATCAGGGTCCAAAAGTTCTTGGAGACTAGCACTTAGAACCCAAATTAAACAAAAACAGGTTCCAGATACAGCTTCTCGTAGCTCTCGACCCAAATGTGAAAACAACCGTTAAAACCCAGATCACTCGAACCCTCTCGGGTAAGAAAGTTTATAAGAAAAGATGACATTTATTACCGAAAATCATTTTGATTTGAGAAACTCAATTTAATAAATTTTAGTTCTTTAGAAAAATTAGTTAAAATAAGTTTTATTTTCCAAACCTCGAAGGGCCAATGCCTTCACCCAATCAAACAAGAACAGGCTCCGGCGACCCTTCGAAATTCGGAAGGAAAATATTAGTTTACTGAAATCATGTGTGTGTCCAAAAACAGTCTGGGTTCAAGGTCCTGCTATCACCAACTCAGCGCTACTACGAGCACAGTGCCCACGACACTAGTCGGAGGATACTCGACGACCTAGGACCACCGTCGACCCGAATGGCTCCCGACACTAGCCCTGATCTAGCCTCAGCTATCAGACTCCATTCGGCTCTCAGGCACGAGTGCCAATGCATCCCATAATACCCCGACCACTCAGCCCATTATCCGGGCGAGGAGAAATTCTAAGTCCAAGGGAAAAGAATACAGAGCGTGGGAAGTCTAAAATAGGAAAAAAACTAGCCTAAGTGAGGGTTTTCTACTAGTCTGGTTAAATACATGTAAACATATGACGGGGTGCTAGTCAAGATTCCAATATTTTATTATCGCGAGAAATAATCAATTTGCTAATTCTATCATGTATGCTTGCATCTCGGTCCACAAAGAAGTACTTTACTTATTATGCATGCATACTACAACATAGAATTAGTGCGTCGCCCGCTAATTTTGGAGAAAATCCAACCCACCTGGAATGCGCTGATCTGCAGTCCGATTAAGCTGAAACTAAACGCATGCGTTCCTCAGGTTCTCACGGTTCCAATGAACCAAGAAACTCCAAATAACTCTTCCCGAATAAACGGCGATGCCCAAAACACCAAGCGCTGCCCGAATAGTCCAAGGCAAAAATCAGCGTGTGCAACGACGGAGTGTAGAAGCCAAATCGTACACAATTTTCATCCGGAATCAAAACGAAAGATGCTCACCTTGATCATAAGGAGTCCCAACTTTTACTTTCTCAGCACAAGACCAAAATCCCAATAAAAACTGTAAAATAAAGCCGAAAGTCGCGATGAGGTCAAATACAGATTCCAGCACCAAAACCTTATCATACAACTCCAAAGATAGGAAAAGTTCACCTACAAAATGCCTTCCAAAAAATCCAATAAAGATACGGTTGCATTCCTCTCGAAGTTTAGATGGAGATCGAATTCTTAAACGTCCAATTCCGCCAACAAATGGTCGAGAAAAAGTATAAAAACTCCCCTGCTGTCCAGAAAAACCACAGCATAAAAAGGGGTCTAAAGATGCTATGAGAACTCCCATAAAAACTCAAAACGGAGAGGTGCAATAAATACCAAAATCGAAGGCCTACCAGTCGTGAAGATCCAGAACAAAAAATCAGCAAAAATATCCAAGGAGTTAGCTCTAGGCAGTCGCGGACGAAACGTCGACGAAGAAAACCGCAATCGGAGGAACGTTGAAGTTCGCGGAGTCGAGAAAAAAACTAATGAAACAATCTCCAAAAATCCTCCAAAAATCCTAGAAGTGTAGAAGACTTGACGAAGTTTCTCTCTATCAAATGAGGCCCCAAGAATGGCGCCACGCATCCCACGCTGCGCTCCGTGCGCCCCGCGCTCGCGCGGTGGTTGGCGCCGTCCAATCGGGACGCGCCACGTGGCATGCGGGGAGCACGGCGTGGTGCACGCGGCGTGTGGCACGCCAGGTCTACCGGGTCCGCACGCCAGCCAATGGTGCGCTGACACATGGCCCTACCCGCTGATTGTGGCGCGATGGCAGCGGCCCGGCCAATAGGGTTGCGCCACGTGGCTTGTCCGCGCGCTCGCTGGTCCCGGTGCACGCTCTATTGGCCGTGAACCGATCTGCTTCCAAAATTGGCCCAATAGGCCCATTTAGCTCAAAAATAGTCATTTTTTACTATTTTCACATGCTGAGTCCGTTTGACGTGCAACAGACTCGGTACACAAAAAATAAGTGTTTTCTCACCGCTGACCACACCGTCAAGACACACGGGACTTCAAGACAGCACATATAAATTCAAAAATGTGATTGTTGAGACAAAAAATCGCCATATAGGTAAATGGTGCGGTTAAGATAGCCGAGCCGATTGACTTGAATTAAAGATGACACATTATCGAGCAAGTAAGCCGTGGGAGCTCAATTGCAAGTGTTTACAAGTAATTGACGGTAAACCAAGGTGGGTGGTGCTTTCCGAATTGGACGAATGTCCTCCTATAACTATACTCCTGTTTTATCCATTAGATATATATATAGTTGTATATATGTTTATACGTCTATATAGTTACTGATTGATGCATGAGGGTTAGTGTTGTGTGTGTGACCGCGTTCCTGACATACTTCCAAGTCTGGATTGGGTGACATAAGTCTAGATCCAAAGGTGGAAGGCATGAGAATTGGGTCATTCAGAGAAAAGAACCCTAGTGTGTATGAAAGGCTAGTGTGGAACTTAGTAAAACAAGTATTAAAAACTAGGTGAGAACATAGGGTTGAACATAACTTAGTGAGGGACAATATAGATCGAGTGACATCTATTATATGTAAAGTGATAGCTGCATTAGTACTTTATAGCAACCTAGATTGGGTTAGACACTAGGGATGGTTGATTCCCCAGAGTAGTGTCGTTGTGATCGGATGAGTCCTATAGATTGGCTACATTAGTATTGCATAGAGCTATAGATAAGATTGGACGCTAGAGTTGATAATATCCCCGGGTTAGCGTCGTCGTGATTTGGTGTTTCCTCAGGATTAGAGGACGGGCTCACATTGAATGTAGTACACGATGGAGTTAATGAAGTTTGTCGTATTGACAATGCGAGCTTGACAATGAGAAGTTGTACGAAAAAATGCCAGCAAGAATTTGGGATTTGCGGCTGGTGACCGCATTTCCTTGAAAGTGCCACCTAAGTGAAGGGTGAAGTGGTTGAAGTTCAGGGCGAACTAAGTCCTTAAGACAATAAACTATATGAGGTTGTGGGGCGCATGGAGACGCTGACATAACGACTAGCACTGTCGCCGAAACTGACGGGAGTTCACAAGGCGACTTGTGTATCCATACTCTACAAGTAGGTGTGTGATTTGATTATTGCCCTTTGCTTAAGCAACGGTAGCTGCAAGAGGATGTGACCTGCGAGGTGTACTTGGATTTGAACCTTGCTTTCAAAATGAAGAGACTACGAAATCGCGTAATTCCACAAATTGAGGTCCATTGTGGTAATCATGAAGATCGTGAGTTACATAGAAAATTGGGTGCTCAGAGAAGGAGCGATACCCTTGTTTGTTCAACAATTCGAGCTGAGGTATGAGTCTGAGTTTCGCAGACGAATTTTTTTTTAAGGGGGCTAAAATGTAACACCTATAGGATTTGAATTAGCCATATATATAAGTTATAAATATGACTAAACCTCTATACCCGTTTATAGCATTTTGAGTGATAGTAAGACCCAAGAGGTTAAGAGGGTTAAGCGTGCTAGAACTAGAGTAGCTCTAGGATGGGTGACCCCGTGAGAAGTTGGGGCGTCACACACATGGTGGTCAAATAAGTCAACCGATCTAGACAAGTCATAAGCCGATGAGAAGGCACTTAGAATCGGCTGTCCAACTGAAGGGTGCGGTCATCGATTCCTTTAGGCGATTAATAACAAAAAGTCAAAACAAGAATCGGTCTTTGGCTTTATCAGCCGAATAGAAATATGGGCCGGAATTTATATATCTGTTCATGTACTTACTGTGGGTTATGTTAATATGGATATGAATAGGGGAAAAACCACCTAGAGGGCGGGTGAATAGGTGTAAATAATAAACACACCAAATCGTTGCGTAAAAAATAACCCAATGCGGAAAATAAATAAAGTACGCAAGATTTATGTGGAAAACTCCATCACAGGAGTAAAAAATCACGGGACCGATAACACGGCGAAATCCACTAAGATTAAACACGTACAAGGTGATTTACCGTAACCCTACGTGTCACGCCCCGAGTTTTAAAAATCAAGTCTGAAATTTTTTTTTTTGAAATCAGAGTTTGCAAACTGGGCGCAACAGACCGCCACAGGTATAGAAGACTCTTTATCCCAAGGACAAAGACTCCCCTATACATGCACGGCTAAAAATCATCATCAGAGATCAACAGATATATCAGTAACTAATCTAATCTACTCAGCAGGAATAATCAAAATTAAGTTATTACATCATCAGTTTAAAATGTCTAACTCACGATAAACTGGAATGAAATGCGGAAAGTAAATGTCTGCCGAAGTCGTCGATATACAATGTTCATGGGGATAGCTCTATCGTAATCGGCTCACTGGATCCCGACATCTCACCACCCGACGGACCTACAACAGTCACCCGAGGGTGTGAGATACACCGGAGTGCATCCCAGTGGGCACGACGAGCCGAGCTTCAGCTAATCGTACCTACTGGGTACTAAAATCTGCGGATAGTAAGAGTCAACAGGAAAAGCTGGAAAGCATAGAGGTCTACTAGTAATCAGAATAAGAACTGCAGGTAAGTATACTGGAATCAATCATAAAACTGTAGATCATACATGCTGGAAAACATAAACGTCCACTCATAATCAAAATCCACAGATAAGCTAACTAGGCAAGTAATCAATCATAAGCTGGCATATGAAATGAACTGGCATGAAGCATAATCAAGTGACAGTACATATACAGGTACGGAAAATACCAGAACCAATCCAATATAACAGAACAGGAATAGATACTGAAAAGCATGCTAGAACATGGGAGTACATAATCTATGCATCAATCACAAGAATATCAAGCACCCAACCAATGCCATTATTGGTCACGGGGACCTCATGGCTCATACCACTCTCTGCACCTATCCCACTGACATAACCCCGCACCCATATGTGCTATCTGGGGCTCACGGGTCCTTCCTCCAGACCACTTTACCGGTAAAGAACAATAGCCACGGGGAGCGACCCCGGCAATGTTCGTGAAGTACAGCGATGCGTGGCAAGTCGTACTGATCAATCTCACGGTCTAGTGACCGAGTAGTCGGCACACGCCGAAATCCCAACAGGGAAATCATCTGTCTATATCTATCCATCGGAATCAATCAATCATGTATATCGAGTAATGTCTATCAATCAGGATCAATCAATCATGCATATCGAGGTATATCAAGAAATGTCTCAATGACAGGAATCAACAGGTATCATCTAATCATGCAAATCTATATCTCAATCAATCAGGATCAGTCAGGAATAATCAGGGAGTATGTATATGTTAATCAGCTGATCGTGACCAGAAATCTCAATCACAGGTCTAATCAGGTCAATGTCAACAGTGACATCATGATATGTCAAGATAGGTCATATAATCAGCGGGGAAATCAAAAACAGGGGTCCGACTGGACTAAAGCAACCAGAGGGCCAAAAAGCTAGCCCGGGCCGAAGCTAACCCACCTGGATGAAGGCAGATCCACGAACTCCGGCGCAGCTATTGGGAGGCTGGTGCTGAACAACTGGGCCCTGTAACAGTAATTATGATCAATAAAGGACTCACACATACCCATCCCGACGTCACGACAGTGACCAAAAAGATCCTAGGTGGCCATGCCAAGAAAACCACGGAAATAATGATCCCAACGGCGAAAACGACGCTCAAAACGGTGGAAAAACGGGCAAAAACGGAGCTACCGAACTTTAGGCTGTCGGATGGTGCACAGGAGCAAGCGTGGACCGGGTTTATGGCATCAGGCGGCGGCGGCATGCGCCGGGTGCACGCAGAAAGCGTGCACCGCGCTTCTCGGGCCGGGCCGGTGCACGACCCGAGCGTGCACCGGGTCCTTGCCCTTCGGCCGCAAGCGCGTGCGCCGGGTGCACGCATGAGGCGTGCACCGCGCGCCTTGGGCCGGGCCGGTGCACGAAACCGTGCACCGGGTCTGGTGCTTCCGACGCTGCGGGCATGCACCGGGTGCACGCCTGGACCCGTGGACCGTGCTGTACGGACAAGCACAGAAAACCCTAATTTCGCGGTTTTCTTCGCCGTTTTCGCTCCCGTTTCGCGATTTCTTCTCCGTTTTCGCTCCCGTGCGACTCCGGCGAAGACCCCGCGACCATGGTAACGACGGCGGCGGCCTCCCGTTTAACAACGGCGGCGGCGGCCTCCCGTTAACCTACTACGTTCCAACGAAACATCCCCAAAAAAATCTCCGAATAAATCCGCGGTAAATCTAACGGCTAAAACGTTGATCCACGAACAACCAACACGTCGATCGGAGGTCCGATAAAAAGAAACCGATTAAAACCACCAATTAAATCCGATAAAAATCATCGATCACACCCGATCAAGAACGAGAATAAAGTGTTGATCAAAATCCCGACAAAAATCCGTGATCGATGTACCGATTAAAACAACCTTATAAGAACACGGAAAACCCCCGATTAATTCTACAAAAGGATTAACGACCACTAACCTCAATCTATCGGAATTAAAGAACCGATCTTGTTTCCTTTCGGCGTTGGAGACCCGGATCCGCTCCCCGTAGACGATGGCGTCTCGTTCTTCCGGTCTCCGGACGTCAATCGGGGCGATCGGGTTCCTCCGCTTTCTCCCTCTTTCCTTATTTTCTCCTCCGGTTAGGGTTCCGTCTTTTCTTTTCTTTTTTTCTCTTCTCACCGATTAGGGTTTTTTTTCTTTCTTTCTTTCTTTTCTTTAATCGGGATCCCTTATATAGCTCGTATTAAATCTTTAATTAATTCCCTTTAATTAATTCCCCTTTTAAATTGTACGTAAGAGAATTATTATTTTCCGTCTGGGATAATTAATTAACTAATTAATTATCCCCTACGAGATAACCCACCTTATCTCTAACGGGTGCAAGATATTTTGCACGGATTTCGATGCACGACTAATCACCGTATCACTTTGAATTCCGTTCCGGAAGATCCCGATATCGGATTTCAGATCCGATCGCGCCGTCAGCTTTCTTTTTCCGCACTCTATCGCAGAAAAATACTAGCACCTCACAAAGGCCAACTTTACATAAGGGATTGTCCAGTTGCGGAGTTTCTTTCCCTCCCGTGCCAGCCTCCGTATCGAGGTTTGACAGTAACGACAACCGGTATGCCACCGGGCCTATGTGCCCCGAAATCCCAAATGTCGGGTCGTTGACTCCAACCAACAATCCCAAAAGCTCGAATTGAAAAGTGACATTTCTGGCCCATTAACTGTGCAATTTACACTGCAGAAAAGGGGCACTGAGGCTACTCGTGCTTTTAAGATCCAAAATTCAACATGGCTTTTATTATTTTCCTTTTTATTAGATTACAAAATTTTTGAGTTTCTACATCACTTACAACTTAAAAGAAGTTTCGTCCCTGAAACTTACAACTTAAAAAAAAGTTTTATTCGAGGGTTACAAAATCAGTCGCAAGGTATCGACAACTCTAAGGCTACTAATTTAAACCCAATCTGATACTCCCCATTACAGGGCAGAGTATTTCCTCAGTTCTTTCGACAGTACGTTGTCTGCAGCCAACGTGCTTACCAAAAGAAAAGCGAAATACCATAGATCTGTCGCCAACATCTAGTTGGGGACACAACTCTCATCAGAAGGTATATCACATACCTCCCAACACAGTCTCCATGCTAAAGACATAACCTTTATCAAGGATCACTACCACCTTGTGGTCATAAATATCGCCGTGACTAACTCATAGGAGAGTCCACGTCGGTCCACGAAATCCGTGCAAAAGGTGCGGCCAATTTGAATCTATCCAAAAACAGGGTTACCATCGGGCCCATAGGCTACTGAATTATAACACGGGGACACTGAAGGATCAACAACTTGTTCAACCTCTAAGCAAACTGTGAGGCCAGTGCAATATTAGCAGTCATCTACTACTGTGCCATCAGCTGGATGATTACGACAAGAACGGTGGTCAATCTTTCAACCACAAGTACTGTAACTGATCTGAGCTCTCTGGCTCCACTGAAACAATCAAGCCCACGGCCGCAACCAAAACCGCGGCTAACCCTGCACTAACAACGATCCCCAAAACCAGAGTGCGTACGACTAATAACCAATACAACGAGACTCAACTAGGTGAAACACACCTGAGCTCCAAACCAATATGCCAATACCCTGCGCTCTCTCGTGAACACAAGTCATCCTAGGGTTCGTTCCTAACCAAACCTAGGCATCGTCTTCCTATTCTCTGATACCATCTAATCTGTCACGCCCCGAGTTTTAAAAATCAAGTCTGAAATTTTTTTTTTTGAAATCAGAGTTTGCAAACTGGGCGCAACAGACCGCCACAGGTATAGAAGACTCTTTATCCCAAGGACAAAGACTCCCCTATACATGCACGGCTAAAAATCATCATCAGAGATCAACAGATATATCAGTAACTAATCTAATCTACTCAGCAGGAATAATCAAAATTAAGTTATTACATCATCAGTTTAAAATGTCTAACTCACGATAAACTGGAATGAAATGCGGAAAGTAAATGTCTGCCGAAGTCGTCGATATACAATGTTCATGGGGATAGCTCTATCGTAATCGGCTCACTGGATCCCGACATCTCACCACCCGACGGACCTACAACAGTCACCCGAGGGTGTGAGATACACCGGAGTGCATCCCAGTGGGCACGACGAGCCGAGCTTCAGCTAATCGTACCTACTGGGTACTAAAATCTGCGGATAGTAAGAGTCAACAGGAAAAGCTGGAAAGCATAGAGGTCTACTAGTAATCAGAATAAGAACTGCAGGTAAGTATACTGGAATCAATCATAAAACTGTAGATCATACATGCTGGAAAACATAAACGTCCACTCATAATCAAAATCCACAGATAAGCTAACTAGGCAAGTAATCAATCATAAGCTGGCATATGAAATGAACTGGCATGAAGCATAATCAAGTGACAGTACATATACAGGTACGGAAAATACCAGAACCAATCCAATATAACAGAACAGGAATAGATACTGAAAAGCATGCTAGAACATGGGAGTACATAATCTATGCATCAATCACAAGAATATCAAGCACCCAACCAATGCCATTATTGGTCACGGGGACCTCATGGCTCATACCACTCTCTGCACCTATCCCACTGACATAACCCCGCACCCATATGTGCTATCTGGGGCTCACGGGTCCTTCCTCCAGACCACTTTACCGGTAAAGAACAATAGCCACGGGGAGCGACCCCGGCAATGTTCGTGAAGTACAGCGATGCGTGGCAAGTCGTACTGATCAATCTCACGGTCTAGTGACCGAGTAGTCGGCACACGCCGAAATCCCAACAGGGAAATCATCTGTCTATATCTATCCATCGGAATCAATCAATCATGTATATCGAGTAATGTCTATCAATCAGGATCAATCAATCATGCATATCGAGGTATATCAAGAAATGTCTCAATGACAGGAATCAACAGGTATCATCTAATCATGCAAATCTATATCTCAATCAATCAGGATCAGTCAGGAATAATCAGGGAGTATGTATATGTTAATCAGCTGATCGTGACCAGAAATCTCAATCACAGGTCTAATCAGGTCAATGTCAACAGTGACATCATGATATGTCAAGATAGGTCATATAATCAGCGGGGAAATCAAAAACAGGGGTCCGACTGGACTAAAGCAACCAGAGGGCCAAAAAGCTAGCCCGGGCCGAAGCTAACCCACCTGGATGAAGGCAGATCCACGAACTCCGGCGCAGCTATTGGGAGGCTGGTGCTGAACAACTGGGCCCTGTAACAGTAATTATGATCAATAAAGGACTCACACATACCCATCCCGACGTCACGACAGTGACCAAAAAGATCCTAGGTGGCCATGCCAAGAAAACCACGGAAATAATGATCCCAACGGCGAAAACGACGCTCAAAACGGTGGAAAAACGGGCAAAAACGGAGCTACCGAACTTTAGGCTGTCGGATGGTGCACAGGAGCAAGCGTGGACCGGGTTTATGGCATCAGGCGGCGGCGGCATGCGCCGGGTGCACGCAGAAAGCGTGCACCGCGCTTCTCGGGCCGGGCCGGTGCACGACCCGAGCGTGCACCGGGTCCTTGCCCTTCGGCCGCAAGCGCGTGCGCCGGGTGCACGCATGAGGCGTGCACCGCGCGCCTTGGGCCGGGCCGGTGCACGAAACCGTGCACCGGGTCTGGTGCTTCCGACGCTGCGGGCATGCACCGGGTGCACGCCTGGACCCGTGGACCGTGCTGTACGGACAAGCACAGAAAACCCTAATTTCGCGGTTTTCTTCGCCGTTTTCGCTCCCGTTTCGCGATTTCTTCTCCGTTTTCGCTCCCGTGCGACTCCGGCGAAGACCCCGCGACCATGGTAACGACGGCGGCGGCCTCCCGTTTAACAACGGCGGCGGCGGCCTCCCGTTAACCTACTACGTTCCAACGAAACATCCCCAAAAAAATCTCCGAATAAATCCGCGGTAAATCTAACGGCTAAAACGTTGATCCACGAACAACCAACACGTCGATCGGAGGTCCGATAAAAAGAAACCGATTAAAACCACCAATTAAATCCGATAAAATCATCGATCACACCCGATCAAGAACGAGAATAAAGTGTTGATCAAAATCCCGACAAAAATCCGTGATCGATGTACCGATTAAAACAACCTTATAAGAACACGGAAAACCCCCGATTAATTCTACAAAAGGATTAACGACCACTAACCTCAATCTATCGGAATTAAAGAACCGATCTTGTTTCCTTTCGGCGTTGGAGACCCGGATCCGCTCCCCGTAGACGATGGCGTCTCGTTCTTCCGGTCTCCGGACGTCAATCGGGGCGATCGGGTTCCTCCGCTTTCTCCCTCTTTCCTTATTTTCTCCTCCGGTTAGGGTTCCGTCTTTTCTTTTCTTTTTTTCTCTTCTCACCGATTAGGGTTTTTTTTCTTTCTTTCTTTCTTTTCTTTAATCGGGATCCCTTATATAGCTCGTATTAAATCTTTAATTAATTCCCTTTAATTAATTCCCCTTTTAAATTGTACGTAAGAGAATTATTATTTTCCGTCTGGGATAATTAATTAACTAATTAATTATCCCCTACGAGATAACCCACCTTATCTCTAACGGGTGCAAGATATTTTGCACGGATTTCGATGCACGACTAATCACCGTATCACTTTGAATTCCGTTCCGGAAGATCCCGATATCGGATTTCAGATCCGATCGCGCCGTCGGCTTTCTTTTTCCGCACTCTATCGCAGAAAAATACTAGCACCTCACAAAGGCCAACTTTACATAAGGGATTGTCCAGTTGCGGAGTTTCTTTCCCTCCCGTGCCAGCCTCCGTATCGAGGTTTGGCAGTAACGACAACCGGTATGCCACCGGGCCTATGTGCCCCGAAATCCCAAATGTCAGGTCGTTGACTCCAACCAACAATCCCAAAAGCTCGAATTGAAAAGTGACATTTCTGGCCCATTAACTGTGCAATTTACACTGCAGAAAAGGGGCACTGAGGCTACTCGTGCTTTTAAGATCCAAAATTCAACATGGCTTTTATTATTTTCCTTTTTATTAGATTACAAAATTTTTGAGTTTCTACACTACGACTCAACATTTTCTATACGCTCCTAGTTGATCTTCTCCGCTCGCTCCACAACGCGCCTCGAATCCACGATTTGCGTCTAACTTTGAATCCACGAAGTCCAACGTCGAATCCCCGACGTCCAACCAAATCCACGGTCTTCACCAATGTAGTACGTATCGATCACACGAACGTACCTCGCTCCGAATCCACGAGAGCGGTAGCATCTTGAATCCACAAGGCCAAGCGAATCCACGTGCCGATTTTTGGAAAAATCGTTGTTTTGTTGGTGATGATAATCCGCCGAATACTTAGATCAAAGATAGATAAGAAAACGTCATCTAAGTATTCATCAATTTGATTCTACAAGAAATAGGAGTTTGTAAACCCTAGAATCAAATTGATCAATATAGACGAAGAAACATATGATAGATCATGTTTTCCTTTCTTCTCTATATGTGGACTTTGATTATCTCCGTTTTAATTCTTTTTCTCGGTTACCCTATGTTACGGCTTTTTGGTATTGGCATATTTCGTGAGTCAAGTCAGTGAGTTGAGTCAGAGTCTTAAAGGGATCAAATTGTCAATCAGCAATCAAAGACTTAGAGAAGATTCAACAAGAGCTCAAGTTGACACCCAGTGTCTTGAGTCTTGAAGATTGAAGTTGAAGAATTGTGGATCAGTTACATCAATCTCAAGAAGAAAGTATTCAAGAGGATCAGGTATGTTTAACTAAATAATTGTGGTGATCCGAATACTTTCTTATAGTGTAGAAACACTTGGATGAACTTTTAATTGCATAATAATCAAAAACTGGTGTTCGGACTTGTTCAGGATCCGGATCAGAGCCAACGATCCGGATCCCGAAGGTTGTTGCTTCATACAAGACTTCGATCCGGATCCATGCAATTTCCGATCCGGATCCCGAATGTTAAGTTTTCTGATTTGTATGAACGATCCGGATCGGGCAATGCGATCCGGATCCCGAACCATGGTATTTCTGGAATCGTCAATCTCGTTACGACGATCCGGATCGCAGTAAATCCGATCCGGATCGCCGTCCTGAAAATTTCCAGATAAGGTATGTTTTTGATTCTTATCTCTTTCCAAAGGTTTCTAAACTATAAATAGACGTTTAGGGTTTCTCAAAAACGTGGGAGCTACGGCCGATCTTTTTATAAAACTCTTGAGAGCAACCCTAGAGGCTAGGTTTTTATCGTTCTTCTTTATAGCCTCTTTTAGGTCAATTCGATGGTTCCTTCAAGAACATATCTTTGGTCGAATTGATCTAATCTTTGCTTAGAGATTTCTTCTACGGTTCCTCAATGAGAATCTAAGCAAAGGATCACCATCGAAGTCAATATTCTTATCGACTAAGTTTGCGTCGTGGATTCGACGTGGCATCGTGGATTCGGTGTGCTAAAGGCGTTTCGTGGATTCGAAGCGTGCGTTCGTGGATTCGAACGTGAGCAGTGGACGGGCAAAACGGTGGAGCGCGAGGTCCAAGAAATTGAAGGAGGGGTTAAATCCGTGGAGACGGTAATCACCTTGTTATTCTTCTTTTCTTAGGGATTGTTATTGCGTGGATATCCAACCGGTCAGCGCAAGGTCCGAAGAAGCTGAAGGAGGGGTTTGAGTCCGTGGAGTCGGTAATCACCTTGTTATTCTTCTATTCTTAGTGGATTGTTATTGCGTGTTGGTCCCGTGGTTTTTCTCCTGGATTGGAGTTTCCACGTAAATCTCGGTGTGCTGTTTTTATTTTCCGCATTGGTTTTTATTTTGCACTGAGATTGAGTGTTTAAGTATTACACCTATTCACCCCCCCCTCTAGGTGTTTGATAGTACCTATTTAGATCCTTGTGGATCCTATAATAACTCTACAATTGGTATCGGAGCGGGTTTTAGGTTTATCTATCATGATGGGTGAAAGTGGTAATATTTATAGACCTCCTCTTTTTGATGGGACTAATTATGCTTATTGGAAAGTGCGGATGAGAGCTTTTCTCATCGCAATTGATGAGCGAGTATGGCAATCCGTGGAATGCGGTTGGGTGCATCCTGTTGAGGAAGTAGGAAATTCTACTACCCCAAAACCTCGCTCTAGATGGTCCAAAGAGGAATTTGAAAGATCTTCTTACAATGGGAAAGGTATGAACGCTTTATTTAATTCTCTTTCCTCGACTGAGTTCACAAGAATTTCCGCGTGTGAAACCGCGAAGGAAATTTGGGATATTCTCAAATTACACATGAGGGTACTAATCTTGTAAAAATTCAAAAGCTCCAGATGCTTACAAGTCAATTTGACTCTATTCATATGGAAGAGCATGAATTGTTTACAGATTATTACACTAGACTTCAAGATGTAATAAATACATGTGCTAATTTAGGAGAAAAGATCCCGGAGTCGAAAATTGTAAGAAAGATACTTCGGACACTTCCGGAACGGTTTAGGGCAAAGGTTACCGCCATTGAAACCGTTAGTCATCCGGATGAGATGAGTATAGAGGAATTAGTAGGTGCTTTGCAAACTTATGAAATGACTTTTCCTACTAATCAAGTTTCTTCTAAGTCTTCTTCTAAGCTTACAGGTATTGCGTTCAAATCCACAAAGGAAGAAGATAGCGAATCAAGTTCCGACGATGAAATCTCTATTGCCGATTTTGAAGAACAATTGGCGCGGATCACAAAGAAATTTCGTCGGAAATTTTGGAAGAATCGAACCGATGGATCTTCATCCACGAAACCATCTAAAGGATCATCGGGTTCTAAATCCTCTAACCTCAAATTCCTTGCAAAATCTTCTAAGGAAAAAGATGAATTCGAAGGGGAAATCCGATGTTATAGATGCAAAGGCTACGGCCATATTTCAACGGATTGTCCTACTCCGAAATTATATAAAAAGAAGGCTTTGCAAGCGAAAACTTGGGACGATTCTACTTCTAATGAATCGACCTCAAGTAAAGAGGAAAATGCCGTTGCTTTTCATGCCTCTCAAATTCCCTCCTCTAATTTGTGTTTATCATCTTTAGTCACTGACTCTACTCCTTTGATTTGCATGAAACATCAACATCCAACGGAGAGTCATCAAGTGAGGGGGAGTCGGACGAGGAAGAACTCGTTGAGGCATATCAACAACTTCTTGCGGAATCTAAGAAGATGGCCAAACACATCAAGAAGTTGAGAAAGCAACGACTTGAAGATCAAGACGAGAATCATGCTTTAAAGATAAAACTTCATGATCTCGAGGAGGAACGAGAACGTTTATTGGAAAACAATAAAATCCTCAAGAAGAGCCGAAACCAATCGGAGACAAACGCTAAATCATATATGGACAAGATTGGTTTTCTAGAAAAACAGTTTGAGGATATTCATGTCACCAATCAAGCTTTGACCAAGCAAGTTCATCAACTTAAATCCGACATACAAAGGCTTTCAACCGATTCTGAGAAACTAGATTGTATGTCCGGATTAGGTCAAACAAGCAAGGTTGGTTTGGGATTTAAAAGGAACCAAACTGTGAAGGCTTCAAGTTCCACAACTAAATTGAAAGGAAGAACTTGTCACCTATGTGGACTTGAAGGACATTTGGTGAAGGATTGCCCGAAAAAGAGAAAGAAAAATCCTTCGGCAACTTCATCTACGGAGCGAACTCAACGGAATCAAAAGACACATCAAGTTAAAGGAGTTCACTCAACCCACCAAAGGTCCGAGCCACAACATCGATCATACAAGTGGATCATTGCGAGTGCAAAGACCTAAGGTGAATCAACGGTCAAAGCGGACAACCCCCCGGCCACAACGAATCAAGACAACCCAAAATCCAGCGATTTTGGATCGGAAAGGTGATATCTTTCCTTGTCTTAAGTTCTAAATAGCTTATGACTGTATGTAATGCTTTGATTGGTTTTCCCTTCATATCTTTCTTAATCTTTGCATTACATGTTTTTCAATGCTCTTCGTTTTTATACTTTGTTTTGAACAAAAGGGTTTTTAATGAACAAGTGCATTGAATGAAAAGGGCTTTCACTTTCATTCACTCCAAATTAATTTTATATGGATTATCAACTTTACTTCATAATCATAATCTTGAAGATACTTCATTATAGGAGTTTTTGATATTATAAGCATCAAATTTTAGAAATCATGTGTGATCTTCAGATGCTTAATCTATCTCGGTTGTGTGAGTTCTTTGTGATAAACATGAGACAACCGATTGACTAAATTTGGGATTTAATTCTTTCACGTAAGAGATTGCCTTCTTACAAGGGTAAATAATTGATTATGAAAGATGTGGAAAGAGTTACATCCGAAAGGAGTGTGAAAACTACCACCACATGCTGGAAAGAGCTGCCACCCCGGTCGTCCGGTTTGTGTGTGAAGCTACCACATGTTATGGATGCTTGATAGTATTTTATGAGAAAATCTTTAGTTGAAGCATTTGGAGATTTATATGCAAAACTCTTATATTTTGAACAATCTCCTGGTTGGTATAAGGTGGAATAGTTGAAAGATGCTCAAAGAGCCACCCTTAGGTATTTAGTGCTTATCTCAAATTTGAAAGGGTAAGAAATCAAATTGATGTCATTTGGAAATCTCTGTAAGTCATCTTGTAAATCCGTTACATCTTGATAGAGTTTGGATCTCAAGATTATTTTTGATGACTTGTGTTTGATGAATATAACATGAAAACGGTTTATAATGTTTTACCTTTATTTTTCATGATTTTGGAGTAAATCTTTTTAATTTTGTGAAATTAATTGGATTGAATGACATCTGTGTGAATTCACTGTTTAAAGCACTTAAATTGATTTCTTGATGGAATACAAATCGGTATTTGAAAAGATTCTAAAATCTGGATTTGTTTCAAGAAATTATTTGATTTTTGCTTTCTGGTATAGGTACGGAATCTGCATTTTTGTTATATACCAGAACTGAGTTTTATCTCTCTTTCTCTATGAACTAATATTGTTAGTGATTTACTTTTGTCTAGTATGTTCACTGTTTGACAATTTGTGACAAAAAGGGGGAGAAGAGAAATGATCGGAGATGAGATCATCAAGAGAGTACAAACGAAAATGAAAAATGGGGGAGAACGGAACAATGATGATCGTATCACAAAGGGGGAGAACATAGATGCTCAAGAACATGGAGAACATGGAAAACATGTTAGAGATGCTCAAGATAGGGGGAGACAAAGAAAAACATTGAAAGAGCCGAAAACAAAAGAACCAAAAAGGAAGACGGATCAAATGTAGGATTTAATTTCTAACAACTAACGTTTGATTTTGTTTGGAGTTTGTTTTGCAGGAATTACATCACTTTAAGACTCCAAGTCCTAAGTCATAGAGTATGTTCTAGGACTGTTTGGTTCAAATGGATTTTGTATTTATGGATCTTTCACGCAAAGAAATCAATGTTTTGGTGATGACATTGAGTTTCGATTTTTTGGTTTAAGATGAGTGACTTGAGCGCTTTTATGTATTTTGGGTTTTGTCACGAAATTGCCAAAGGGGGGATTGTTACGGCTTTTTGGTATTGGCATATTTCGTGAGTCAAGTCAGTGAGTTGAGTCAGAGTCTTAAAGGGATCAAATTGTCAATCAGCAATCAAAGACTTAGAGAAGATTCAACAAGAGCTCACGTTGACACCCCAGTGTCTTGAGTCTTGAAGATTGAAGTTGAAGAATGTGGATCAGTTACATCAATCTCAAGACGAAGATTCAGCGGATCAAGGTATGTTTAACTAAATACTTGTGGGTGATCCGAAATACTTCTTCTAGTGTAGAAACCATCTTGGATGAACTCTAATTGCATAATACTACAAAAACTGGTGTTCGGACTTGTTCAGGATCCGGATCAGAGCCAACGATCCGGATCCCGAAGGTTGTTGCCTTATACAAGACTTCGATCGGATCCATGCAATTTCCGATCCGGATCCGAATGTTAAGTTTTCTGATTTGTATGAACGATCCGGATCGGGCAATGCGATTCCGGATCCCGAACATGGTATTTCTGGAATCTGTCAATCTCGTTACGACGATCCGGATCGCAGGTAAATCCGATCCGGATCGCCGTCCTGAAAATTTCCAGATAAGGTATGTTTTTGATTCTTATCTCTTTTCCAAAGTTTCTAAACTATAATAGACGTTTAGGGTTTCTCAAAAACGTGGGAGCTACGGCCGATCTTTTTATAAAACTCTTGAGAGCAACCCTAGAGGCTAGGTTTTTTCGTTCTTCTTATAGCCTCTTTTAGGTCATTCGATGGTTCCTTCAAGAACATATCTTGGTCGAATTGATCTAATCTTTGCTTAGAGATTTCTTCTACGGTTCCTCAATGAGAATCTAAGCGAAAGGTCACCATCGAAGTCACTATCTTATCGACTAAGTTTGCGTCGTGGATTCGACGTGGCCATCGTGGATTCGGTGTGCTAAAGGCGTTCGGGATTCGAAGCGTGCGTTCGGGATTCGAACGGAGCAGTGGACGGGCAAAACGGTGAGCGCGAGGTCCAAGAAATTGAAGGAGGGGTTAATCCGTGGATACGGTAATCACCTTGTTATTTTCTTTTCTTAGGATGTATGGGTGGTAGCCAACCGAGATAGCAAGGCGAGAAGAGAAAGGAGGGGTTTGGGTCCGTGGAGAAGTAACACCTGTATCTGTATTTAGTGGATTGTTATTGCGT